>CM022474.1:2479411-2494548 GCA_011952105.1 Coreoperca whiteheadi | reverse complement strand
GCTATCGTGGGGGGGGCAGGGAGTGTGGAGTTAGGGGCGAGGTGGGGGGGGGGGGGGGGGGGGTGGGGACCGGAAACTATGGTTTTACCTTCAGAATAAAAGACAAGATAGCTAGATGGAAAGAAAGAATGCTTCACTTATACCAGCTGGAAATTGTGGTGTCACACAGCAGCCGAGTCACATCAATCACAAAAAAAAACATATATGGACAAAAAGAGGTGGATAATACATTAAATAATATATTGTAAACTGTACATAATCATGTGAATTATGTAAATAGATTGTGAGGGATATTCATAGTTTATATTTAAGTTGTAATGCAATTTGGGGGGTTTAATTGATAATTACTACACTCTTATCTTATTTTATTTTATATTTATTGGATTTTCTTTTATTGTATTTTACTAAAAACATCTATTGTCTTCCACTGGTCGTTGCATGTCTGTAACAAAAAGAATTTCCCCTTTGGGATGAATAAAAGTAATTCTGATTAAATAATACACAAATCAAAACAAATATCTTTGACTAAATCTCAACTTCAGTTTGTAACACTACAACGACACTGCCTTGTAATGAACTGTTCACTGGTAAATGGTGAATGGACTCCACTTAGTTAGTGCTTTTCAACAGTTTCTACTAGTTCAAGTCTAGTGGATACTGTAAGAGTGATGTCTTGTATTGGAGAGGCAAGGAGCTTCATCGTAATTGCCTTATGATTAAAAATAATAATACACATGGAACGTAAATGCAGAATATATATACATATATTTATATATATACTGTATATACAGGGAAAGTAAGTACTATGTATATTAATACTGTATGTTCTTTCATATAATTTACTTTTATATTCTTACATTGTGAGTTGTTGTTAATTATATATAAAACTAGGTTAAAATCAGTTTTTGCCACATTTTACTCACCATGAAATTCATGTTTCTTTGCCGTGTCTGCCTATAGTACTTTCACCTCAAACTACTGTAGGCCTACTCCATACATATTTTCGCAATAAAATGATTAGTTTAAATGTTTAGGTAATCTACACACCAGATTCACTAAAGCAGAGATTCAAAATATTATCGCCACCAAAATTAAGGCTAAATAGCATATCGGAAACTGAGTTTTATTTTGCAATTCAGACCGGAAACGGGTTACTCTGTGGGCGCGTGAACTTCTGTGTGAAGTTGCAGGTCGCGGCTCGGCTCGGCTCGGCTCGGCTCGGCTCACCCCTGTGCGCCTCTCCGGTGTTGCCAGCGAACCGTCGCCACATTTCCCCTTCAGCAGCCGCCGGCTCGGTGAACAGAAACCGGTCAGAGAGGTGAGTGCTTGACGCGCAGTCGACTGTCGATAACTTCAATAAACGCGAAGTGGCTTCGCGCGGACCAGGTCCCGGTGTTACACCAGATTCCGTGACCCGTCAGATCTAGTGTCCGAACCTAAACCGTGACGCTTCCTAAAGCTAACCAGAGGCGCGTCTTTGACCCACCCGACGGTAGTGTTGGTGCCTAAACCTAATCGAGATGTTTCACAACGTTAGTCACGTGTTTATAAAGTGTGGTTAACGTGTCGCTGAAATCAACACCGAGCTCCATTACAGAGTTCTGATTCTGTGTCTGCGGGATTCAACACTGGCTTTATACTAGTTCCAGTAAGTTATTGTAACGTTACGTATGCTAACGTTACTTGTGTAAGCCCGTGGAGTAACGTAATGTCCGCTTCTAAATATTCCCTCTCTGGAAGTTTACAGCGGCTTCAGGTTTGCAAGGTAAGTCTGACGGGTCGCAAGAGGCCTAAAGGAGTATTTCGGCACTTACTTGCTTTCTTGCCGAGAGTTAGACGAGATGATTGATGTGTAACTGTTAGCTACAGGCAGCAGCCCCTTAGCTTAGCTTAGCATGACGACTGGAACGGGGGAGAAACTGCTGGTTCTGTCTAACAGGGAGCAAAGTCAGCCTACCAGCACCTGTGAAGCTCCCTGATAAAACCAAGACTTTATGGTTTTAATTTCCAGCAGTGGAAAAGGGGATTACGGCATTTAATCCCAAATATGTATCCAACACATAATGTTGGGCTGAACTCTCCTTTACATTCACAGATAGTTCAGCGGTCTGGCCCTCAGGTTAAATCAGTACAGTGTTAAAGGGGCAGTTCACCCCAAAAACACACATGTAGTCCCGTTATATTACAAAACATGCAGACGTCTCTTCGGCCGATATCTCCAAATCTCACCAACTCGCACCAAAACAATCTAGATGGATAAAGAGCGCTTACAGGTGAGAGGAGACGTATGTGTTTTTGTTTTGGGCGTGAGCTGTCCCTTTAACGATCGTAGGCCCCTGTGCTGTTCAGTAATGTTCATGTTGTCTCAAACACTTCATCTTGTCTTGTGTGTACTCAGCTGTGGTTTTACTGCAGTTCTGTCTCGTCAGGGTTTTTCTGTTTTATTTAAAACCACCTGCTTGTCAGCAGCTCTCTCCCAGCAGCAAACTTTAACTTGACCTCTGACCCCTCAGTCACGCTTTCCCATGACCGTCAAGCTCTTTGATGGTCTTTTTTTTGCAATGTTATGTCCACGTGAGGTACGCGACCGTTTGCGTCACTTCCTGGCTGACTGTCACGAGCCAGCGTCTTCGATTAAACGTGTCCGTGGCTCCGTGGCGCCGTGTTCTCTTTGTCCCGAGCAGGGCGGGGGCGGAAGTCATGTTCAGACTCCTCCGTCACCAAGGTAGGAGGACGCGGAGCTGCCTCCCAGGCCAGCGGCGTTATGAGCACGGCACGGCCGTCATGGCCATCCGCCGCGAGGACGTCAACCCCTGGGAGAGGAGGGCGCCGCTGGCCCCGCGCCACGTCAAAGAGCTCACCAACGCAGGCGTCAAAGTCCTGGTCCAACCATCCAACCGCAGAGCCATCCACGAAAAGGTGAGGCACTGAACAACGTGTACTAGTTTTACTGTCACTAAGGAAGTACTAGTGCCATATCTACCACATGTACTTATACCATTACATAACACTACTATAATACTACAACTACTACAACCAGCTCTCTGCTTAAAGGGCCCGATCCTTGGACTGTCAGAGTATTACCCTAAAGCAGGGGGGTCAAACTCAAATACACAGGGGGCCAAAATTTAAAACTTGAACACTGTCGCGGGAAAACATTGAACGAGTGGAACTTTTAATATGGACCCAAACACGATTCAATATGGAACCAACAACGCTCATGACCTTACGATATATAACTTAATGGTGCAGACATGCAAAATCGAATTTCAAATAAAAAAAAAATCACATCAGTGGCATTCATTTATTAAATAAAAATCGTTTGGCTCTTTTCTATTTGCACAATATAACCAGCCTTTTACCGCAGCCTCACTTTGTGATGTGGCTTTTTTGAACGTATTCTGAAACCAAACTTCTTTTGCTCTCCTCTACTTTCTGGCTCCTTTGAGTCGCGTCCAGGTCCCCGTACTTGTCGTGGTGTTTCGGCTCATAGTGTCGTCTAATGTTGTACTCCTTAGTTATAGCCACGTCGGCTGGCCACAGGTCTGTCTTTCACATATGTCACCCAGCTGTCCACAAAGCTCCTGGTTTCTGACTCTCTTTTCGCCATTTTGGGGACAGGGGCAGCACGGTGACAGTTGTAGCATGAGGTCGCTATGTCTACTGTCGCAGAGGAGAGGGCGTTTCTGGGTCCTGTCCTGATTGACGTGCCAAAACTACAGTAGAGCATTATGGGAGTTGTAGTATTAGTGGTGAATGGGCTCTATAATGCCGGCGGGCCAGCTCTAGTAGTCATTTGGTATTGCCTCACGGGCCAAATACAAATAATTAAATGATAGTGTAATTAACTCTGTAATGGGCCAGAGTTTGACGCCTATGCCCTAAAGCATTGACTAAGGACTGTTTAAGCTGGTGGCGAGGAGACACGCCGAGCTTCCAACTGCCTACTTTGAGCGTCGACCCTGCTTCCTCTGCTACAGCAACCAACCGAAAAGCCCGTTTGCATCAGTTATCACTATCAGCCGTGCTCGCTAACGGCAGCTCTCCTCTAAATGATCTGGGCTCTTGTTACGCTGCTAGGATGGGTTTTAGTGTCTCGGGTGTTCATTGGCTAGAGTAACCTGTAAGACCCTCTTAAGATGTTATGCACAAACACACCACAACCTAACTTTTTACCACCATCGATGAACTCATAAATCCAATGTCCACGATTTAGGCTTTAACTATGGTTTGGATTATTTATTGCAATAAGCTTTAGCAAGGCGCAGCAGTGAAACCGCTGAATTCTAATTTCAATCTTCAAATAACTATCTGTTTCTGGAGAAGGAGAGAGAGCAGAGTCTGTCTGTCAGACCGGGTCTCTGAAGAACATCTCCCGGCTCCGTCCAAAGCCCCCGAAACATCCCCGAGGTCTCCGGTCCGTAAACAACAAGGTGAAACAAAAGACCTCCGGGCCAAATGTGTCACTGGGCTAGATGGTTCATCCTTTCCCTGCTCAATTCATCTGACCGCGACAAAGTCCATGAAATCCCTCGTTGTTGATGGTAAACCTCTCCTCCTTCCGATGTGTTCCGATGAAAAGGCAATAGCCACGTTTCTCTCTCCATCTCCCTATTTTACATCTCTTTATGTGACACACTCATGTTACACACACCCATTTCTGGCAGCTGTTGGCCCTCTCCTGTTTGGACTGCGACCAGCCTTCTGACTCCTAACATTCACCAGGTCTTATCGGGGCTACATTCCTTTAACTGTGCTTCACTTTGTTAGACATGTAGTCCAGCTCAGCTCGAGCCAATAGATTCATGTAGTTATTAAACCGTCCTTACTAACATTGCTTACAATTACTGTTGATTATTTCCACTTTGAGTTGATGATGCAGCTTACAATTTTAACATGACCGGTGTGTCATACAAATGCACCAGAGGATTTACTCCTCATCACCCCCAGTTTAGGCACAACAGGCTTTCTTACCTCCTGGCCTATCTCTAGTGCTGTGCTACTACTGGAAGTGTTCAAGGTTTCACACAAATAAAAACGCAAATTTCAAAGCCTAATCTAATTCATCCCACCAGAAACGTGTGCGCGCTTCTCTCGGCCCTCTAACTCGGCCTGTGCTTTGTTTTCAGTACTACACGAGGGCGGGGGCCGTCGTTCAGGAGGACATTTCGGAGGCGTCTCTGATCATCGGGGTGAAGAGGCCGCCGGAGGAGAAGGTCATTCCCCGCAAGACGTACGCTTTTTTCTCCCACACCATCAAAGCTCAGGAGGCCAACATGGGGCTTCTGGATGACCTGCTGAAGAAGGTGAGGGCGCTCAGAAGAGCCCTAAAAAGTCCTGCAGTGATCCTGACCCCAATACAGTGCACGTAGAATATAAAGATCACTGTTTACTAATGTTGGTAGTGCACCATTTCTGCAGTTAGTGTAGAAGAACATTTGGAAGGCTATCACCAGTTCCATATTTAGAAAATACCAAGTAAAATATATGGATATCTAGGATTTATTTGTTGTTTTTTACCTTCCAGTCCGATACTGGAGCTGTTGAATCACTGTCTGTTGTCACCTTTTCCAGTCTTACACTATATGTTGCATTGTGGGACACGTAGTCATCCCTCCAGTGTTTTTCAACGTAATGTACAGTTGGGACACAGCTCTGTTTGATAGGCATATGTGGCTTGGTGGCAGAGCGGTCGTCCACCAATCGGAAGGTCGGCAGTTCGATCCCGGCTTCCCCCAGCCACGTGTCAAAGTGTCAAAGTGTCTTGAGCAAGATACTGAACCCCAAACATTGCTCCCGAAGCTGTGCCTTCACTGTGTGAGCGTGTAAGTCGCTTTAGATAGAAGCGTCTGCTAAATGATTAAATGTAAATGATAGAACTGTTCCTACACTCGCATACAAATCGCAGTCAACTGGATTCATTTAGCCCAAAACTACAAGTTTGTCTCTCAGCTTTACAAGCTGTGCAATGCACGACCTTTTCTGTCCTTGAGTAAACTTACGTGGTGAGAGAGTGCGTTTACATGCACTGAGCTAACCTGGTTACTGTAAAACGTGCATGTACAGCAGGTCAGTAATCGGAGTCCTACCACCGACCTTTCTTATTTTAACCGTATTAGTCATGGAAAGAGGCTCGGATGACAATGGTTGGCACCACAGATGCAACTTGTGTTGATTCCCACAGAGAAAAGATACACAGCAGCTGCCCGATCGGAGATGAATATGTAAATGATGTGCTCAATGCAAAGCCCAGCCCAAAAGATCGGTGGGAGGCAAGCGACAGCTTTTTTTCCCCAGCGTGTTTGGCCTTACTCATGTCGGGATAATGCTGATGTAAAATAAACTGGGAGCAAAAGGTCATCTGTCCATACAGCGATGTGCAAGAGCAGTTTTGTCTTCTGTACCGGAGCTGATGCTGCTGAATTTGATGACTCAGACATTTAGAGACTCTTCTGTCTTCCTTGTTGTATCTGTGTATTTGTCTTCCTCATAAACTACAATGAAATGAGTTTTGTCTTTTCAGGAGGTCCGTCTGATCGACTACGAGAAGATGGTGGACGCTAACGGCTTCCGGATCGTAGCGTTTGGTCAGTGGGCCGGTGTCGCAGGTATGAAAACTTCCTCAAAACAAAAAAAACAGAGTGACAGTTAGGTTTTGCAATGTGACTCAGCTGGCCGGTGGTTTCTTGGGACTGTTGTGAAAGTGCTTGACAGCGGCAGCAGCTGTTGTGAAACTAATGTCACGGTATAAAGATCAGTACCTGATCGTAAACCAGCAGAGACGCACGCGTTCTCTGTTCAAACATTTCTATTTGATGTGTGAATCAACTTGAACCTTCATCATTTGATCCGTCACAGCTGAAGCTGTTGAGTCAGACTTGTGCCAACATGAAAATCAGCTGCTGAATCAGAATCACTTCTTCTTCTTCTCCTTGCTCTGACGAACTTTGACCTGTTCAGAAGGAAAGTTCAAACCAAAATCACAAGAGAAATGTGCCCAAAAAGCTCAGAGCTGCACAAAATCCAAGAGACTGTCAATGGCAGCAGTGTTTTCTTTCCAGCCACAAACTTCTGTATCTGGATATTCAGTCTGGATCAGAAAAAAACCCTCTTGTTAATGAAGGTGTAAATTCAGAAGAACGCAGCAGAATTCAATTGGATCGTCCGGACCATAGCGAGAGGCGTTCTGGCTCACGTTGTGTTCGGATCGCATCTAGATGACAGCGTGAGGGCAAAAAATACAGACCAGTGCTTTTGTCTGCAAAGGGAAAATAAGTAGGGTAGGGTAGTAGCAGCATTGGTTGCCCTACCTGATTTGCATATTAAGATCTGATCACAGAACGGAGAAAATGCGAACGCTTGAAGCGTTCAGTCCGAGAGGGCCGCGAAGCACGGCTTTTCAGCCTCGTGTTAATGGGCTTTATACGCGGGTCCATTTGTTTGTGTCTTGTGTTCTTCTGGCACACGTGTGAACACCGAGCTGGGTGTGCACGGGTGACTATGCAGTTCGTGGCTTCACGCGGTTCCACGGACAGCTGGTGGCCGCCGTGCGCCAAGAAAGGCAGCAATGCACTACCGATCAGCAGGGAAGGGGGAAGACCGCTGGTCGATTTGTAAATAATGCTAATAAAGTTTCAAAATATAAAAAAAAAAGAAACCCGCATAGCTTTGCAAAGGTTTTGTGAGGAAGGAAAATGATTCAGCATGTTTGTTGGGCCTCGAGATTATGCAAAATGTGTTTTGATGAAAGAAGTTCTTGTCACTCCACACTCAGCTCCATTGAAGCTTAACTTGCACTAACTCCACCTAAGGCAAAGTTTCTTTATATAGGGACATTCAGACAAAAGGAAATTCAGAGTGCTTTACAGGGGCATAGAAATGCATTAAGAAAACATTACAGTTGCATTTAAAGGACAATAAAGACCTGACGTGCCAAATTAACTAGAGTATTCTCATGCGAAGGAACAGGGGACGAAGGTGGAGTTACAGACTCAGAATTGTATCTGTTCTTGTTTCTGATTGCCTTATTGTAACTTCTATCTTTGTCTGTGGTTGATGTCACTGTGTATGATGTTACTTTGTATTCTACCCACTGCTGCCTCATTGGTCAGGACTCCCTTGAAAAAGAGGTTTTTAAACTCAAAGGGATTTTCCTGGTTAAATAAAATATATAACAAAATCTGTGAAACAAAGAAGCAGATGGCGGTTTTCCACTACACAGTACCAGCTCGCCTCGACTCGCCTTTGTTTGGTTCTCCACTAGGCCTGCACGATTCTGGGAAAAATATGAATCACGATTTTTTTATGCTTAGAATTGATATCACGATTCTCTGGAATGATTATTTTCTCATGAAGCATAATGTTTATTACACACATGAACCAGGACAAAACAAACTGGCAGCACCAAAAATATTTGTTTTGGCACATAGAACATTGCACATCGCCACCAGATTACAAGTTTTCATCAATATCCATTAATTGTGCTTTTTTTTTTTTTTTTTTTTTTTTTTCAGATAAATGGAAATGCAAGTGGAAATATTGTCTCCTCCCCCTTTTTTTCGGATCCGAAAAATGATCCGATCCGTAATGTGATCCGAGCCGTGAGTCTCGTGATCCGTTACACCACTAATATCCATTTTGTTCATTTCCGAACTACAGCGATCGCTCGACAACACGTGACTAAAAAGGGCTTTGTCATTGGCTGAGGGTGAAGCCCTGAACTTTGTGAGAGCTGTCCTTTCAAAATAAAGGCCAAATTTTTTCTTTCTTTCTTTATTTATTTTTTAAATTGAAGTCATTTAAAATTAAAATCGTGAACAGGGTGAATCCAGATCGCGATTTTATAACGATTTATCGTGCAGGCCTATTCTCCACTGTGTAAAAGTTCTGAGGCTTGCTGAGCCGATACTAACACGGCAGACTGC
This sequence comes from Coreoperca whiteheadi, assembly GCA_011952105.1. Classification (NCBI taxonomy): domain Eukaryota; kingdom Metazoa; phylum Chordata; class Actinopteri; order Centrarchiformes; family Sinipercidae; genus Coreoperca; species Coreoperca whiteheadi. Next base: position 2,485,624 of record CM022474.1, on the reverse strand, counting down.
TGATTGGTCGGAGAGAATCTTCACTTTTCACTGCGTCATCATTGCACGCGCCAGGTGGAGTATCCTGAATAACCCCGCCATTTTTAAATAGTCTGGCCAGAGACGGCGTGATATGCCCATTACTGTTACGGCAACTCGGAAGAACACGCCGCGGTCAGACGAAACAACGATTGTCTTCTTGCTGTGAGAAACAGCCACATCCCGACGATCAAACACAGCACACGCTGGATTTTCTCCGTTGTCCCGTGTGTGCGGGTAGCGGGTGTGTGCCGCGTAGAACATTACGTCACGGCAGTTTCCTGCGGTGTTGCAATGACGACCAGGTACTAATGTGGAGGTAGTACCTGCGATGGAAAACGGAGCGAAAGGCGAGACGAGGGGAGCTGGTACTGGTGATGGAAAAGCGCCAAAAGTCATCGCGTGACTTGGCGCAGTAACAATAGGAGGACAGACTAGTGGAGCACAAAGCTTAACAGAGCAAAGCACACATGTATTTAATCTGTTATGTATGCTGTTGTAGGGATGATTAACATTCTGCATGGCCTGGGGCTGCGCTTCCTGGCTCTGGGACACCACACTCCCTTCATGGTGAGAGAACGCCCTTCGTTTGATCCTAAAGCGAAACCACTTCTGACGTGAGCACAGCTTCCCGTCACCTCCTGTCTCTCTGCTGTTCACAGCACATCGGCATGGCCCACAACTACAGGAACGTCAGCCAGGCCATCCAGGCAGTGAGGGATTGTGGGTACGAGATCTCCATGGGGCTCATGCCCAAATCGATCGGCCCCGTGACATTTTGTTTCACCGGTACCGGCAACGTCTCCAAGGTACAACAAGGTTAACAGTCGGTGGCCTCAGAAATCAGGACTCCAGTGAGGAACTTTTTAGGTTTATTGCGCTCCTCTCTTCTTCCCGCAGGGAGCCCAAGACATCCTTAACGAGCTTCCTGTTGAATACGTTGAACCGCACGAGTTGAAGGACGTCTCCGAAACAGATGGTATGAAACTCAACTTTTTTTTTCTATCTCTTGTGGTTCGGTGTTGTATTCATGTGATGTAATAAGCGCGCATCATGTTCAACATACAACAGAACGCCCCGCTGCCGTCTGACGGCTCGTCACAGCGAGGGGCGGGGCATTCATCTGCTGTATGTCGTGGCGTTGTTTTCAACAGTAAAGGTGTAAACGCTGCAGTGGGGAAATACATGTGAAAACGCTGAAGGTCACCTCAGTGTCTTGAATCATCCACTTCTACAGATGTGTGTGTGCGCCTTTTTGCAACCAGCCACCGCAGCTCGCCATGTCACCATGGCAACTGCAAAGAAACACACACGCGCGCAGAGGAAAACAATGCAGGAGGTTATTTAACTGGTATCTGAGTTTCCTGAAATACACACCTCCTTTAGAGAACAAACCGATGAATTAAAAACGTCAGCCTCTGATCTGCAGCGGTAACTGATATGTTTTATGATGTGAGTGAGCTGAACGTGGCATATTGCTAACCTTTACCTCTACAACCTGCCCCCCTTTCAGCTACATAACTCACAGTAGATGAACAGCAGCCGCCTGTAGTGTAACGGTAAAGGTTGTTAGTAGGATCAGATGGAACCAGACTAGAGCTGAAGATCTTTGCCCGAACCCGACGGGACCCGACAAAATGTCCTTGTCGTGCTCGGTCCTTGTCCAGCCTAACTTTTAAGGCCCGATCACAGCTCTAACCCAGACTGCAAAGTTGTGCCCCGCTGCCAACCAATCAAAATACGGGGCACTGACGTCACCGGGCAGCGGACGTAGCCGCAACCGCTCGCTGTTGGCTAGGTGAAAATGACATTCCTTGTCAGCAATGGGCCAAAATAAAAGTAAAATGTTGACATGCTAATGTTAGCAAATAGCCCTACAGTAAGCAGTGCTGAAGCAGGTCATTAACATGGCCATGGTTAGCATGTTAACATGCAAACGTGTGTAACGTTAAGTGAATTACTGTAGGGTGTCAATATTTCAGCAGGCTGAATGTTCCTTATTGGCATGGTAATGTGCTAAGGTTAGCAGGCTAACATGGTTATAATGTTTTAGCACACACGTCCACTGTAGGTGGACTTTATTGTTAAAACCGCCGCGTGCAGAAGCTTCATGGTTACAGACTGTTGGTCTGTAAAGAGAAATGATCGGTTTCTGACCAGTTTGAAGAAACGTTTAAATCTCTCAGCTCACTTCAACTTCATCGATCAGTTTGTCTGAACAGCAAAGAGGAAACGAGGACGTTCCTGCTCTCAGGGCAGCGCAAATTTGGTTGCTCTAAGTTTAAAAAACAAAACAAAAAAAAGGGCCACAGATGATACTGATTGTGCCAACACGTGTCAAATTATGGATTAGTTAAATCAGTCATATCATGTTAACTACAGAAAACAACAAACAGCAGAGGCTCTGGGGGCATTATGTCGTCACTCAGTTGTTTAAAAACAAAAAAAAAGGATGCTATGATGGAGATCTTTAGCGCCTCCCTGAGGTGGACACCCGCAGAACAGCATGTGCCGGGATGAGTCTATTGATCAGGTCAGAGTGCTCTTGGCATTATAGCATAATAAGTACACACACGATCGTTTACAGTATGTTGTCGTCTTCTTGTAAGATATGACGAAGGTGTACGCCACCGTTCTGAGCCGACATCACCACCTGATGAGGAAGAGCGACGGCATCTATGACCCCATGGAGTACGAGAACCACCCGGAGCTGTACACCTCGCACTTCAGGACCAGCGTGAGTCTGATCTCGTTCGCCCCCACCCCCCCACCACCACCCCCCCAAACGCCCACCTGCTTCTGTCAGTCACTCAGGGGCCTCGTCCTCTATTTCAGTCATCAGCACTAAACAGTTGCTGTTTGGCAAGGTTGTGTTGACGTTTCAAAACACATGGTCGGTTTTTCGCAGCTGTGACCCTGTTTAACTTACTGTTGACTTTCAGTCTGGCTCAAAGGACCTTACATACATCTGCCTGATCAATAAGCGTTCGCATAGCAAGAGCACGTAAAAAAAGAAGGTTTCATTGCAAGTAACAATCTTTTACGTTCTCGATTGATCTGCTGATTATTTTCTGGACGAATCGTTTGGCGTGTAAATTGTTGTAAAACGATTTCTCGGAGTCCAAAGTGACCTCTTCAAATGTCTCGTTTTGTCCCACCAACAGCCCGAAACCCAAAGATACTGAATTCACCTTGGTATAAAACTGAAAGTCAGCAAATGGAAAAAATAAAATCAATTAATCAATCGTGATATTTTCAGGGTTCATGACCAACTTTCTACCAAATCTGATCCGAAATGGATGCGTTGGAAACCTACCGCAACCCAACGTGTATTAATTAATACAAAAACAAAAAACAAGAGACCTGATCCAGTGGGGACCTGGTCCTAAATAAACCCCAGGATAGTTAGACCAGAATGCGGTTGACACGGTACCATTATTGGGCTCTACGCCTCATGTTTAAGGCGTTAGGTGCCAAAATGTAGCCCACCGCACCAATTCCTTTGCCAATTAATTGACATTTCCAACAAATTCCACTCAAATCTGTCAGGTTTTTAATATAATACGGGGAAACAGAACCTCGATGGTGGACGTTACTAAAATAACAGAATGACAGAAACACCAGTCTATGAAAATGATTTTAAGGACATGTCGTCCCAGAGGCGGTCATATGATCTCCTGTCATGTGCTGCCAGCTTCCCCACCTCTGCCATCTTTAGCTGCACCATCACAGCAGAAAATGTTGTCGTCTTCACCACAGGTGGCGCCCTACACAACCTGTCTGATCAACGGTATTTACTGGGACCGCCACACCCCCCGTCTCCTCAGGCGACTGGACGCCCAGAAGCTGATGAGGCCGCCCAAAATCTCCCGCACAGCCACCGAGGGATCACCAGTGCTGCCTCACAAGTAAGAGTTATTTGCAAACTCTCCAGGAGCTCCGGCTGTTTCTCTTATTTCCCTCCAGCGTCTTCTTCTGTTCGCTCACGTCTCTCTTCGTGAACAGGAGTCATACGAATACGTCGCTCTTCAACTCGAACGGATGGCTTTTGACTCCGACTCAGTTTGTGTTCCTTCAGAGCGAACTAACCTCCGTTCGGTTTGCCATGAAGGGACCTGTAGCGTGGGGTCTCTCAGTGCGAGCAGAGCGCGTGTGCAGAGCACAAAACCGAAAACCTCAATAGCTGCTGCAAACGAACACCATCTCAGTAAATGTCAATAAATCCTGACGTGATCTGGCACGCTATGGAGCGAACCAAATGAATTAGCAATGTCCACGCGCACGGGGGCATGTTGAAACAGGACAGGGCCAAACACAAACTGTTGACACAAAGACAGTCATTGTTGCTATAGTCTCAAATATAATTGTATGCTGTAGCCCTGTCATGATAACGGTGTATTTTCCCAGAAACAATTGCGATATATGATTTTCTTGTCATTTTTAAGACCATTTTATGCCATTGTAAGCATAATAATGCAAGCACACCGTTTCTCTTAACTTAAAATTCTTAAGAATATTCAGACATTGGCAAAATTTAAATATAAAATCACACAACCAAAACAATAAATAAAATGGACTCTTAACAAAAATCGCACGTAAATAAATATTACACATTGGGCGCAGGGCCAGGCTGTAGAGTCGGTCATTCCTTAACATGTAGTTATGGTAGGGAAAAGCCTGCTGTTTGTTCTGGCATTATGTGGGCTACAGTGTCGTTTCTTATGTAAACTGACATGCACCCAAACACAAAGGGCAACATCAAGCTCATCTCCGTATATCGTGCGTTAAGGCGATATCGTGTGTATCGTACGATAAGGCGATAACGTAATTATCGTGACAGGCCTAGTGTGGCCTATCGTGATGCCGTTGCATCGAGATTTTCCCTCGCCTGAACTAAGGTGGCCGAGACCAATCCACGAAAACAGGGTTGTCCATTTACTTTTGGCCATATGGTGTAAGAATAGCATTTGAGTTTACCTCTTCTGTCTCTCCCCAGACTGCTGGCCATCTGTGACATATCTGCTGACACGGGGGGCTCCATAGGCTTCATGAACGAGTGCACGACCATCGATAAGCCTTTCTGTATGTACGACGCTGACCAGCACATAGAACACGACAGGTACAGCAGTAACCCTCGTGACCTTTTGTCTTCTCCCGGGACGTCACCTGCACATTTCTGTCTGGCTCAGTGATTCTTCTGTTAAAGTCTATCACTTTTACTCATCTGATCCATAGGCTGCTGTCGTCAGACATTCAAGATTTCAGGTTATTATTATTCTCTCTGTCTGGAACAGATTTTAAAATCCGTGTCTGTGCATTTAAATTGTCGCCGCAGGAACGTTTCTCTTCTGGCTGTGGGTGTTCTGAGGTATATCTGGATGTGTTAGTCGTAATTTTCTGTTTTAATGGTTTCAGTATTTTTTATTTAGGCTTTTTAAACTTTTTAAAGATACCACTTTAGTTTTGTATTTTTTTATAGAATATGGCCTTATATGATATTGGGAGTTGTATTTATGATTTACAGTTTAATGTTTGCTTTTTCAAAAAATTTTATTCTGGTCTTGTGACATAACGTGTGTTATGTGTTCCACGTAACTCACAATTCAAAGGGCTTTCATTGGCAGTTTAAAAAAACAATGTTGCCAAAGCAAGAAAAATATAACTAGTCCAAGTGTTTGGACAGTTTGTAGCTCAGTGATTTTCTTGGCCAGGACACTCTTTTGAGTTTTCTTATTTAAATGAGGCTTTCCAGGTTAAATTTGAATTTCTCTGACCGATATTATTGTGATTTGTTTAGCGTTTTAGTGTGTCAGCGCCATGGTTACTGCACATGACGTAAGCCCTCGCAATGTAAAGTGCAACACGTATCGGCCGCGTCCCTTCGCTTCGCTTGACCGGCATCAAATTGACACGAATGCGTCACTGCAGGGATTCAAGGATTTAGAGGTTTATCTTTCATATACACACCCAACTTGTGACGTGAATTGCCATGTTGGCGTGCCCCCTGGGGTTGTACTAAAAGACTAGTGTGGAAAATAAGAAATGATAAGGTTAAAAATTCACTGTGTTCATCCAGAAAAACGTATTTTCCACAAGCAAAAGGGCACGAAACAGCTTGTAGAATCCTATTTTTGCTTGCAGCTACGTTGCCAAAAATTGCATGAGTAGTCTGTTCCTTTCCTCTCACCTTTTTTT
>CM022474.1:2434607-2479386 GCA_011952105.1 Coreoperca whiteheadi | reverse complement strand
CCATCAACTCTGTTCCAAAAACAAATAAAACCTACAAACAAAGAAGAAAAAAATGGCGGTTCTTTTTTGTTCGTTTTCTTTCCCCTTTTTTTTTTTTTTTTTTTTTCATATAATATAGCAATAAATTGAATCATGTAATGAATGCTTTGCGTAAACACGGGCTAACTCTTCCTCTGTGGTGGTGATGAAATGGAAGATTCAGCTTAAAAAAACCAGTTGGCAAAAATATCCAACTGATACAATTGTTCTGATCTTTATCCTCCTCTGAGGGCTTTTGCACCAAGTATTGCTTTAATAATGTTCAGTCTTTCTGTTGTAATTTTTTTATCAAACTGAAAAAAAACCCTGTTCTATTAAATGATCTCGAATGTCATAGGTTGGGTTGTGATATAATTGCATTTTTAATTTTCACTGTTAAGTGTAGCGGCGCTGTTGCACCGGCATTATTTACTGCACATGTAGACATTGGTTAATTGCATAATGTGGATCTCGGGGCAGGCAGTTGTTGCCAAGGTAACCGCTGTTTCCAATCAATAAACCGTATTTTGTGTCTGGCTCCGGCAGCGTGGAGGGAAACGGGATCCTCATGTGCTCCATCGACAACCTTCCCGCGCAGCTGCCCATCGAAGCCACCGAGTACTTCGGAGACCGACTCTTCCCCTACATCTGGGAGATGGTAAGGCGTCCGGGTGAGGTGAGGACAGCCGGTGTTGTCTCGCTCTGTGCTGCTTTCCGCTTCTGTCCGACTCCTGGTCGAGTTTCCTGCGGGAGAGCGCTGCGGCAGGTTTCACGCGGTGAACTGAGTAAACAGAAAAACCTGACAGACAGGCTGCGGCAGGTGTGTTTTTGCCAGTTTTTTTTTTTTTTTTTTTTTGTGTAAATGTAGCCTTCTGTCATCATCAGCTGCCTTCAGACGCCACCAGACCACTGGAGGAAGAGGACTTCAGCCCGCAAGTCAGAGACGTAAGTAATGTAATATTTCACTTGCTACAGATGTTCCCAACTTAATTTTCCATCTTAATTTCATATTCAGCCCATCATCTCCACATAACTGATAACCTGTTTTGCCTGAGAATTTTGAGGTAATATGTTTGGGGGTTTTTTCAAACGATGTCCTACAAACGCCCGACTCTCCCGAGATAATGTGGTCATCCCAAAGGTTGACGTCGTGACCGCCAGTTTTAATTTTTTCTGAGAAATCCCGTTTTATCCGTCGCTTTTGGTGGACAGCTCTAAATACTACAATACCCACGAGCCTCAGCCGCCGGAGGCTCGAGCCAGAGGCTTAGCAAATTGAAAACGCTTTGTCGTTGCTGAATTAATTTAAATTAGCCCAGAAATAATAAGTGAACTGACGTCAAGCTGCCGCTGTAAAATCAGTTTATCAGAACACCGAAACCTTTAGCTTCCACTTTAAATCCATCGTAACTGCCATTTATTCAAGCCGACTACAGCCTCCGTGCTGCACGAAGGATACAACAGCAAACATTTGAAATGTATTCAGTGTTTGATTCTCTAAAGAAGGATTTTAGGGGCAGTCGTCCACCGATCAGAAGGTCGGCGGTTCGATCCCCGGTTTCCCCCAGCCACGTGTCGAAGTATCCTTGAGCAAGCTACTGAACCCCAAATTGCTCCTGATGGCTGTGCCTTCTGTGTGTGTGAACGATTAGTTTGCTTTGTACTGATGGGCAGTCCGGCCATCAGTGTGTGTATGGGGTGAACGTGATATGAAGCGTAAAAGCGCTTTGAGTAGTCGGAAGAGTAGAAAGGCGCAAGTACAGTCCATTTACCATGTTGGGTGGAGTATCACTTTAAATGTAGCCAGGAAAATGCGGATGTTCATTTCAGAAACATAGGACAACGGCCTCCGTAGCCTGCGTTACCTCCCATCGTTAATAGTGTGACCAGGTTTACTTTAGTCTTGTGCAAATGATTAAAAATAAAGAATGATGTTGTAAGATTTCCCCTCTCCCCTTTCTTTGTTCCTAAAGGCTGTCATCACCTCGAACGGAGCACTCACCCCGAAGTTTGAATACATTGAAAAACTTCGAGAAAGAAGGTGAGCTTTATCTCGGACAGCATCTGTGAGGATGTGGCCTGGTTGGTGTTCTGTTTGGTGCCTGAATGAATGAGTGTTTGTGTAGCGTGTGGTTGTGTGTTTGGGGATCATCCTGTATTTCAGCTTATTTCTCATTTGAATCACTCATAAAATTGTCAAAACGTTACTTTGGCACACACCCGTTCCATCTGCGAGGTAAAGCAACCGATCTGTGGATGCAATGTCTACAGGTTACTGGACAGGTAACGCTTGAAATCTGTCTCTCATGTCCTCGCGTAGCTCAACTGTGCTAACTTTCTAAACTGTAGTGTTTTTGTCCCCACAGTCAATAGCAGCTTACTAAACGCTCAGTAACACATGTGCTTTGTAGCTGTTTTCCCTCCTTAACCCACCCCTTTTTAGCATTGCAGCTTGTGAGGTTTTAGCGTCGCCCAGCCAGCAGTGCTGAAAGCTGGACTTGTAGCGACTAACCGTCCCCTTGTGGTTGTTAACACCCTAGCTTAGCACAAAGACTGGATGTGGGGGGGGGGGGGGGTGCTAGCCTCTCTAGATTAAGAGGGGGAAAAATATCCAATTCCCCCCAATTATAAAGCTGTCTTGTGCCGTGAGTTGGGGAAATCAGGAGTGTCTGACGGCTTCACCAACACTAGTTGCATCTAAATAACATCAAATGTGAACAGCAGTACAATCGATTCGGCTAATTTAAAAAGGAGCAATACGCTGTTTCGGGTTTTACGTGTCAACAAACAGCTGCAAATATGTAACGTGAGAAAAAACTAGTGACTATTAAGCTCACAACAGGGGTAACCATCTGTCCGAATCCAGGAGTGCGTTTCCAAAAACTATTAGTAATATGAACGTCTTCTCTGAACATGGGAACATAATAAAAAATAAAATACAGTAAATTAAAAAATTTTTAGTCATAAGTTTTGGATCGGCAGCTTGGTTTCAGCTACTTGAACAAATGTAGTCGATTTAAACACAGTCACGGGAATGCTGTTAAAACGCGTTCAGACTATATGCAGCCTTTTTAAAAATAACAAACTCCCTTTCTAACCGCATTCTGCAGCCGTGGCACGATCCTGCTCACATATAATCTCCACTATTATAGGAATTCTGTTCCATCAGTGCGACCAATCACATCCCGAGTGATAGAGATCATTTTTCATTGATCCTACGCGTCTAAGGCCTCGTACAGATTTTTACAGTTCAAACTGAGATTTACACACTAGTGCGGAGCTGCTCTGACAGCTGACAGTCACGGTGTTCTAGAAACAGAAGGAGCTGAGTGACTCGATGCTGTGTAACAGTCGCATGTGCGCTAACTTAAGACAGTCCTGAGTAACACACTGATATCCAAACAAACCGTGAACCTCCACTATTCAATGTGCTCCGATTACGGCGCTTCTGATCGACCTTCGCGCTAGAACGAACCAGCCGGCAGCGATCGGTGGCCGATCAGTGGAGCGCCATTTACCCAGTACTTTGGTTTGTGACCAACCTGCAAAACTACATTTCCATTTCCATTTAGTCATTTAGCAGACGCTTTTATCCAACGCGACTTACATATGAGAACATTCACAAACCGAAGGCGCAGCTTCGGGAACATTTTTGGGGTTCAGTATCTTGCTCAAGGACACTTCGACGCATGCGGATCTGAGGGATCGAACTGCCGACCTTCCGATTGGCAGGCGACCGCTCTGCCACCACAGCCGCCCCAAACTAGTGACCTTCCAGTCGGCCTCAGATGTACTTTGTGCTTATTAGCAAATGTTAGCATGCTAAGGCCTAAGATGGCGAACACGGTGTTACCTGTTAAACGTCGGCGTATATAATGTTGTGCTGTACGCCGTTATCGTCGATTCTCTAGGCTCTAGGATAACTAGGCTAACGGCTTCCCCCAGTTTTCCAGTTCTTGTGCTAAGCTAGGCTAAACACATCACTCTGTACTGGATGATGATCTTGATCTTTGACTTTCTATAAAACAGAACACAAATTATTTATATTTGTCTTTTTACTTTTCTCTGAACTCCTCATCAGCATTCTGTCCCCTTTTTTTAGAATTACATTTGTATCTTTTTAATCTGCTTTGATTAATTGATTTGATTACACATGTTGCATCTTTTACGGCCCTCGGTGCTTATCTGCAGCTTCGGTGTTGCTGGTTTGTGTTTTAATGAGCGTGTCAAATCTCTCCTGGTACAGTAGTAATGTTTGTTGCTCCAAATATTAATTAATATTCAGGCTCAGTGCAGATTTGGCCCTCGGTGGCTCTGTAAACAGCTTGGTCGCAGAGGATTCAGCCTCTTCCTGTGACTCGAGTCGCCCACCGACGAGTCCTGCTCGCTCATATGTAGGCCACCCCTCAGACCTGATGAGTTTCCTTCCTAATTGATCTTAAGTATCATTTTTCCAGACAAGCCATGCCACCAAATCTTAATCCTTTTGATTAAGTTTGGCTCCTTAAGATATGTAAACTCCGGGAGCAATCCTCCCGAGGGAACGTCTCTCTTTAATTAAGGCGACCAGGCTCGGTGGCGGGCGGGCTGCCGCTCGGACCTGCAGTCCGTCCCGCTGAGACTCGTGCATGCGTGCGGCGTCGCATCCGATTAGGCCAAAGCTAATGAGTCCAGGGGTCGCACTCCTGGGGGGGGGTTTGAGGCGCGTGGTGGGACATTAATGCCACAGGTCACCCGGAGTGATGCCTCTATTATGGCGGCGGTGTTGTTGTTGTTAGGATGGAATCACAGACTTCTTAGCTGAATCCAGTTGTTTGGAGAAGGCCTCTCGGTGCACTCAGAAGGCTTGGCGGGCTGCTGCTTTCATTCTCACCGCGGGATCGTGGCCTGGCCCGAGATCAAACCTCGGCACTGTCGGAGAGCCGGGTAAACGCGGACACGCCGCCAGTTTCGTCACCGTGCCAGCTGTGAACTGAAACTGGCGGCGACGGCTCTGAGTCTAAACTTCTTATTCTGTAATATTTCATTTAATCACCACTTTTATAGAACGTGTGTCTGATGCAGGTTTAGCTGGCTGTCGCCCCAGTGTTCGGAAACCTTTACACATGTTTTCCTTTTTAGAAAGTCTGGCTTGTTAATGATAAAAAGGGAATTTAGTGAGTTGAGATTTTGACAGAAAGGTTGCTACTATTTTAACTTCCTAAATATTAAACTTAATAAATACCAGTTAATGTATTAATGTGTATACTAATTAATCAAATATCACTATTTCTACTAGCAACTTTATGTTTATTAGTGGCCTTTAACAGTTAAATGTTTAATATTTTACTATTTTCTAATTATTATACCTCACATGTGAATTTCAGTGTAAAAGTTCACATATAGACAAATGTGATTTTCACATATTTCACATATGAAATGGAAGACGACGCATGTGAAACCAGCAATTTCCCATTAATGTCACACGTGAAGCGTCGTCTTTACGAGATGTGTGCGAAAACATTCGTTTGTGCTTTTTCTTTAAAAAAGACATTAAAGTTCATTCTTTTTTAATTTATTATTTTATTTATTTATTTAGTATTTTGGATGACCGCCCTCCATGCTGCTCCTCCCATCCCGGCTGCCCTTCCTGTTCCTCTCCTCCTGGTTTTACTGTTTGATTGATCAGAAAGGTCTCGCTGCGTCTTTGACTTTGTGCACATTATGTTGTTACAACGCTACGGCGATCTGAGATCTGCACAAATATATTGAGCTAATTTATTAAAAAAACAAAGGCGTGTGTATGAAATTAAAACCCAACAGTTAAAGAAAACACCGCCACTGTTACAAATTCTTTCAAGGGTTTTGAAGGAACTTTGACGGCTTCACGGAACTTTAAAACCGTAAAAATGAACCAAAGCATTGTACTTTTAGAATAGTGTTAAAAACAAATTGATGTCAGGGAAATTCGCCATTTTAAATTGTGTTTTGTGTTTGTTGGAAATTATTTTTATGCACAATTTCTTCATGTTCTTTTTAATTGTGTTTCAGGGACTCCTTACTGTTCCAGCTTCACTGAAATTGACCAGGGAACATAAATACTCTCCCATGTTGTATAACGTCTTTCTAATCCAAAGTTGTACATTCAGAAAAATGGCAAGAGAAACTTTAAACTGAATATAAAGACTAAAGCAGGTCCCAAGATGCCGCAGTTCTGGTAGCTTTCTGTTGGCAAACAAAATGCGTAAAGAGTCAAAGTTCCGTGGCTGAATTATTATTATTATTATTATTATTTTGAATCTCAGCCAGAAAGACGGTAATGCTTGTGGGTGACTCGACTGGTTCCCATGCAATCATCCATTCCTAAGGACCAGAGTTTGACAAAAATCTCTTCAGTGTTGAAAAGAACATTTGATGTGCCGTTGACCAGATTACAACGGACACTTTCTTTGTGGTTCCCCCATCTTTTAAAAACTCTTTGAAAATCAGCGTAGCTCATGGTTTAACATCTCAGCCTGTTGGATGGAAACGCAGTCAGCGAGACCCACCGAGGTTATTGTTGCGTATGTTACTGTTTGTACTGTTTGTTGAGGTTTTTCTAATGACGTGTGTCCGATGTCCCCCCCCAGGGAGAAAGCTCAGATCATGAAGAAGGCTGGGATGAAGCGTGTTCTGCTGCTGGGTTCGGGCTACGTTTCCGGACCCGTGGTTGAGTATTTGACTCGGGACGAGAGCACGCAGGTCACAGTGGGTGAGTCCGTCTCACAAACTCTGAAAAGTCACAAAAGCGATGTGTTATTTCAAATATGTGACAACGTAATCTCAGTTCACAGGTCCACTTTGCATCTTAGCTTCTAGTTTAGTGATTTGGTTCAAAGTTCAAATGTGAAAGAGCTTTATGTTAATATGACTGTCCCACCACCCAGTTCTATAGAACACGCCTATAAGTAGTCTTAAATTAGAGCGACGTCCCAGTTTGCAGTCAGTCGTGAGACACGAGTGGTTGCTATGACTGCAGTCCACCGGCTAATGCGCTTGATGGCTTATGAGCCAGCTGGCTGAGTGGTTAACAAAAATGTTGCCACTGAACGATGCAGTCACACGTAATCGTAAGCAACTGTTAACATGCTAGCAGTAGCTCCTGCGCAGCCTACGCTTGGCTTCTGAGCTCAGCGAAGCACCGTTAGCTCGGATGTGCCCACAAAGTCTTGTTTGTAAATTTCTGCTGTGAACTAAGAATGGGGATGCCGCTCTGTCTGTCCAGCACAGGTTGCATTTAAGCCTCTGAAAACCTGGTTCCAAATCTGATATCATCAGATATTCATGAATAAATAACCAGCAATCAAAGTTAGCTGAAGATGTTTGTTTCTATTATTTATGAAGTTTTAAGAGTTTAACACTCAAACGTTGGACTACTCTTCCTCATCAGGACTTTGCGGGTGTGGTTGGATCAGATTGGATTGACAGCGTTAATCAAACAACCCCCTGCAGCTGTCCTCGCGCTTAGATTCAACTATCACTCAATCCTCATTGGCAAATTGGAGTACATGCAAAGGAGCCCCGCCCCCTTCAAATATAGAAATCTCGTGTGTGAAATTAACAAAACTGTTCTAACTTTGGCCAAAAAAGGGTTAGTTCACGGAGGACCCCATCGCTTGGAGCACAAAGTACATTTTTACGGCCTTTACAGAGAATGAGCCCCAGTGTTTTTGTTTACCTGTAATTCTTCTGCTAGAACCACCATCAAGACAAACTTTACGCTTGTACAAACTCTAATGGGCAGATTGTCATGAAATGTCCTGTGTTTTTTCTTCTCTGTAATGAACACTGCAGCACCAAGGGGCTGCTGGCAGGACTCTTAGACCTCCGTAGATACCAGTCTCCTTTTTATCAGCTAAAGATATAATTAAATTGACTGTAATGATAATCGCAGGGAACCTGTCGATCCAGCAGTTTGTCCCAGGAGAAACTTTTTCAGAACCCAGTTTCAGTTTCCTGTGGTTTCTGCTCTGTTTGTGTTCAGCGTCGGTGCTGCTGAAGCAGGCCGAGGAGCTGGCAGCCAAATATCCCAACACCATCCCCGTCACGCTGGACGCCAGCAGCCAGGAGGGACATCTGGACTCTCTGGTCAAAGATCACGACTTGGTCATCAGGTACGAGCAACACGCTTTGTTACAGGCAGACATACAAACTGTGAAACGCGTGGATGGAGGGATGGAAAAAGTATTTCCCCGCGTCATTGCTTTTCCTAAAGTAAGTTTGAAATGTAGAGCAGTTCATTCTAATACATTCTGAAATAACACTGTACCAAAGAGTTCCTTTTTTGTTTTTAGCTTCTCTAAAATCGCCTTTTAATGGACCCAGTTATTTTAGCCTTTTTTTTTATTTTTTAGCTGGTCTCACCCCAAAAAGGAGGCGGGGCCTCAAGAACACGTTCAGCTATATTGGGCTTCTGATTGACACTCCAGTTTTTAAGCTACATTGCTAGACTACCAGCATTCAGTGGCTGTTTGGCAGCTTTCTGCGCTACATCAGCACATTATCCTCACCTGACATCTTTCTTTCATTGAGCCTCGTAGTGAGGAAATGTATTTTTTATATATAAAAACGGAGTCCCAGCAAAGGACGAAGGGCAAGCCATCCCCTGTTAAGTTAATATCCAGCAGCCCTCACAACCAATGAAAGTTGGTGTTTGCTTAAAAAAAAGTTGTAGTGCAAATTGTAGCTGAAGAACGCCTGGATCCAGCGACTTAGGCAACCAAAGAAGTGCTCCTCGTTTTTGTTCTTTGAATGAATACTGTTATTCCTTTATCGGTCCCCGATTTAAATTATAATATTGAAAGTCTGTAGTCTCCCCAGCAGCCTTATGAGGCTGTTTTTTTCATGGGATGGATGAAAAATGGAGCTGCGTGGATGTCCCAGACTCAGCTCTACGTTATCAGACGGGGCTCAGTTTGCACCATTTGCTTTATGCCGGATAAAGTCCTGACCTCACCTCCTCCCTCTGCCCCTCAGCGTGCTGCCGTACTCGTTTCACCCGCTTGTCGCCAAACACTGCATCAAGAGGAAGGTAAACATGGTGACAGCCAGCTACCTGAGTCCTGCCATGAAGGAGCTGCGCAGCAGGTGATCAAACTTCTGAAATGAACAGTATTTGCATATTCATCAAGTCTGGATTTGTTTTTTGTTTTTGTTTTTTTAATGAGGCGGAAGGAACTTTTAACAATGTGATGGAACCTTTTGTCAGAAACAGTTTATTAATTCAAAGCAAAGTATTTTCATATGTCTTTAAAGGTGCGGTATGCAATTCTGGAGAAATCCAATACCATGAAATATAGAGCGAACAACGACACGCCAAGTAGTGTAACTAACGTTAGCTGGGCTGTGGGTTAGCAACCTGTCGCTACAGTCGCTGCTACGAAGCCAGAGAGGACGTGACGGTTTCCCAGAGCCGGCACACCGTTTTCAGACGGCGATGCGATACAACTCTCCTGCTACTGTGGCTAACGTCACAACATCAGCACCTCTTGGCAAACTAGGAAGGAAGCTGAATGTCCGTGGGCAAGTCATTTAACGTTACCTGACACACCGATCATGGCTGCAATAGTGTTGTGTGTCTCGGTCTGAGCCACTCTCTTTGTTTCCCGTTTACAGAGCCAGGGCTGAGTACAAACACCGAAGTTTTGGGGGGGTGAATTTGACAGAAAGACGTGCATTGGATTAGAATGCATACCCCACCTTTTAAAACATGTCTGGAGGGGATCTTTTAAATTCAAGAGGAATATTACATTACTAATTTATTTGTACATGTACAATATTAAACATGAATGTTAGCATTTGACGTTTTGTAGCAGAGTAAGCTTAAGGCAAATTGAAATTAAGTTAAAGGGTTTAGTCTGGGGATGTGTGTGCGTTTTGTGGTGTGTTTATTGAAAATGTAAATTACAGTGCCTTAAAGCAAGAGATACTAAAACTGAATATATGTGTGCTTGTGTGTGTTAGTGCGGAGGAGGCGGGCATCACCATAGTGAACGAGATGGGCCTGGACCCGGGTATCGACCACATGCTGGCAATGGAGTGTATCGACCAGGCCAAAGCCGACGGCTGCATTGTGAGACACCGTCTGACTGTGTGTGTGTTTGTGTGTGTGTGTGAGATAAGGATTGTTTGAACACATGCAGGCAGTGGCTTCCTGCCAATCATATTGATCCATTTAACAGACTGACAGTCCGCACGTTCACATTGCTGAATTTCACGCAGGTCTTATGTCCAGAAACAGATGACGTCACGCAGTCGGACATGAGCTGATAGGGTGGGGGGTAAAGGATCCGAGCAGTGCCGTAAGCCTGTGAGATGATTCAGTATTACTGTTCGCTGTCCACATTATCGTATCTCAGTTAGACTCCGATAGCTACATGAACACAGCTAATGATATCGGCCGGTATTAGATTATCACATATATACAGTATATGTAGATCAGTGAAGATCCCGGCCAAATGTGGCACAAATTTTAACCCAATTTCCAGATAATCGGCGCAAAAAAATGAGCATTAATGTGCGTTTCCATCCACTCCTGTTATGTGAATATTAGGAGTTGGTTCATGGAAATAAACAGCTGGTGGCGCTAATTCTCCAATCAGGTGCCATTAAACCATCGCAGAAGAAGAGGACGCAACGCGATGAAGTAGTTTTAAAAGAGCTCCAGTCAGAGCTCAAACTGGTGGAACAGCATGTGGGAAACTTGATGGGAAGATGCCATTTCTTTTAGTTTCATGTGTTAATGTGAGGAAGGTTACAGCCGCCTCATCGCTCCACACAGGTCCGATATTTTTGTCTCTACAGCGTTTCTACTTCACTTTGTCACATTTTCTTTTAACGTTGCTCCAACTTTTCCACCTCAGCAAAGCTGAGTAAAAACCTTCTTGTGATATTTTGTTATTTTTTTTCGAATTTCCGCTGTTTCCACTCAGGAATTTTACTTTTTAATACACAAATTGAAAATGCGAATAAAAACTGGTGGATGGAAAGACACTTAGTTTGTCCACAAAAAAGCACTGACAAGTTTTTTTTTATTTTTATTTTATTTTACACTGTAAAATATCTCGCTCACTACATTTCTTGGTCACACTTCTTTAAGAGCCAAATTTAAAATTTAGATTAAATTTAAACAAAAACGTTCATGCTTGTGTAAATAAAGACATCTAAATACCGATATCGATATTGGCCTTAAAAAAACACTATTGATTGTGCTCTAATCATGACAAATCTCTCAAATGGAGACATGGTGGTTCACACGTCCAGCATTTTAAAAAGTTGACAAATTTGTTGAAGAAAATCACTAAACATTTAAACTACTCTCCGCAAATTAGGCAGCGACTGTGTTTTTAAACTGCTGACTGTCAGCCCTCCTTTAAAAACAAACGCATCACAAATCGGTTTTATTGAAGAACACTGTTAAATACTTTGGTGAAGTTTAAAAAAAAAAAAAAAAAAGATTAAAGTCCTGAAACAATTAGTTGATTGACAGAAAATGAATTGACAATATAAATAATTGTGTCGCCCAGGTGGAGTCCTACAGCTCGTTCTGCGGCGGCCTTCCTGCTCCTGAATGTTCAGACAACCCTCTTCGCTACAAGTTCAGCTGGAGTCCGTACGGCGTCCTCCTCAACACCATCAGCCCCGCCATCTTCCTCAAAGACAACCAGGTATGGAGGCCTCAAAGGACCGTAAAGTATTAGAAGGGTTAGGGTTAATTGGCGGCTGTGGCTTGGTGGCAGTACGGTTGCCTACCAATCGGAAGGTCAGGGGTTCGATCCCCCAGCCATGCGTCGAAGTATCCTTGAGCAAGATACTGAACCCCAAATATGCTCCCGAAGCTGCGTCTTCGGTTTGTGAATGTTCTCATATGTAAGTCGCTTTGGATAAAAGCGTCTGCTAAATGACTAAATGTAAATGTAATGTAATTGGGTTAATTTGTTCCTGTGATCACAGTGCTTTAAATCAGGAGGAGAAACTGAATCTGTGTGTGCCTTTTCCAGGTGGTGAGCATCCCGGCTGGCGGGTCTCTAATGGAATCCAGCGTGCCGATGGATTTTATTCCCGGTTTCAACCTGGAGGGATTTCCAAACCGCGACAGCACCAAATACGCGGAGCCTTACGGCATTGAGACAGCACACACGCTGGTCAGAGGAACACTGCGCTTCAAGGTACAAACACACACACACACACACACCCTTCAAACTTTAAATTATTGGCTGTCAAGCAGTGACGCAGGCTTTAAAATGAGTCGTGTTCCTTAAGAACCACCCAGAGGAGACTCCCACTGGCTCACCGCCCATTAAACCGTTTTATTATGAACACTTTCAGCTTTACTTAATTAACCTGCCTGTTGTCTGCTCTTCTGCAGCAACCTACTGAAAACCTTTTCTGTGCGAAAAATCACAGAGGCCAAGTTTGAGTTTAAGCTGGTACGGGCTGCAATTAAGAATTATTTTCATTATCGATTCATCTGCAGATTATTTCTTGATTAATCAGTTAATCATTTTGTCTATAAAATGTCAGAAAATTGTGAGAAACGCCCATCACAGCCTAAGTTATTGCCTTGAAATGTCTTGATTTGTCTGACCAACAGTCCAAAACCCAAGGTTATTCAGTTTACAACGATGTGAAACAGAGAAAAGCAGCGAATCCTCACATTTGCGACACCGGAACTAAAGTAATGTTTGGCATTTTTCCCTGAAAACGTACTTAAACATTTAAACAATGATGAACGTGGTTGCAGATTAATCTTCTGTTGATTTCCCGCTAGGAACTTAGTTTATTCCATGAGGAAATGAAACATCTGCATTTCTTTTCTGATTTGAAATGAAGAACCGATAAGTAGGCATTCTCTGTGGACCGAAATAAGCTTGTGGGCAGCTCAAATGCAAATATATCATGCAAAATAAGAGTCCAGATCATGTCTGCAACTCTGATGATGGTGTCATATTCAAGAAAAGATGCTTCTCATCCACAAACCCGATTTCTTGAAGGTCACGTAAACCAGAAACCCTGTTTTGCTGTAGTTCAGGGTCAGGGGTTAACCCTTGGGTTTCTTTTTTATGTGAACATTTTTTGATTTCAATTTCTCATCATATTTGATGTAGATGCAAAGACACGAAGAAGTTGTGAAAGTATTTAGAGCAGTTGCTTATCTGTGCGTCACAATAAGCTGCTGTCCTGTTTCCCTGCATTAATGCACGTGACCTCCCATTCGCTCCTCGGATTGACACACCCGGACGACGGCTCTATTTCGTCTGTTCGAGAGCGTGAGCTGTGGTCTTCAACCGACACGATGTCGTCAGTCCGTGTGTGTGTTGTACTATAAGGAATGGTGTCTCGCTTTCAGCCCGCCTCGAGTGCAGGAGGGAGACGTGCCAACAAAGAGGAACATCATGGCTAAGCAGCAACAAGAAAAATATAAATAAACATGCAAACAAACCAAACTCTCCTATTCCCTCTCTATTATCTCCAACATGAAAAGAAAATGTCTAACAATTTTATATGATAAGATGTGTAACATAGATTTGTTGAGGTTATTATAGGTATAACATCTCCAACTGGACTTTTACATTTAGTCATTTAGGATCATCAGTGTAAATGTGTGTCAAACTGTAACGACAATAGATAATTAGAGATTTTCCGTCGCCGGACAGTTTGTAAAAGTCAGACCCATAGTGCGCAGTAGAAACCCAAGAAAAATGTTCTTGCCTGAACCTTATTTCAGTGTCTTTTTGTTTCACGTGTCCATGGAAATGTGTTCATTGCGACTCACTTTAGCTTTTATTCTGTCCCATAGGGCTTCACGAAGGCCATGAGCGTGTTCGTCAAACTGGGTCTGATCAACAGCGAGCCCTGTCCCATCCTGCACCACACTTGGGTAAGAACCTCCACTGAGGATCCCTTCAGTGTAAAGAAAACAAAACAAAGGGATGATGAAAACATCCAAACCCACGGTTGAAAGGCAGCTTCTGAGCACTGCCTCCTGCTGCTTTCTCCCGTCTTTCATTAGGTTTTATGAAACGAGCTGTTTTGCAGCTCTTCCACTTGAAGCGTCTTGCTGAAGAATCTGTAACTTTCAA
The DNA here is from genome assembly GCA_011952105.1 of Coreoperca whiteheadi. Lineage (NCBI taxonomy): Eukaryota > Metazoa > Chordata > Actinopteri > Centrarchiformes > Sinipercidae > Coreoperca > Coreoperca whiteheadi. The sequence continues at coordinate 2,465,269 of CM022474.1, read as the reverse complement.
TAGCTGCTTGTCAACATCAAGTCTAACCTGCAGTTAGACAAAGCTTTCTGACATTGAGCGTTTACAGCAGAACATGTTTGTGGTCTTTTATCCTTCCGAGATGAAAGAGCTGAACGTTCAAGATATGTGTATCAGAAATCTAAGCACGTTAAGCGATTTTTAAATCCCACCACTTGTCTTTCTGAAAACACACTTTCTGAAAAATATATTTGATTTGGAAATAAGATCCAAAAAGATAAATGGCACGTGCAAATGTTTGCCCCAGAGCCCCCGAAAGGGCTAATGTAGACATTTCTAAATATGTCTAATCTGCGTGTAAATAAAGAGGAGTAGGAGACAGTTACGGAGCTAAAGAGGAGCTAGGAGACAGACTGGAAGGTAACGAGGAGCTAGGAGACAGGCAGGAAGGTGAAGAGGAGCTAGGAGACAGGCAGGAAGGTGAAGAGGAGCTAGGAGACAGGCAGGAAGGTGAAGAGGAGCTAGGAGACCGACTAAGGGCTAACGAGGAGCTAGGAGACAGGCTGGAAGGTAACGAGGAGCTAGGAGACAGGCCCAGGAGCTGAAGAAGGACGTTAGGAGACATTGTTGGGTATAGAGGAAACAACTTGTGAGATTGAAAGTGTTGGGATGTGTATGGAGGACCTAAAGAGAGATCTGTGATCTGCTCTACCCTCCCTGCAGAAAGAGCTCCTCTGTATGCAGATGGGATTGTCCTCCTCTATCTCCCAGGAGGCCTATGAAGAAGCCGTGTACGAACGCATCGGGAAGGACGACTTCGGGATGGACACCCTGAGATGGTGAGAGCCTACAAACGCTATTCACCTCCGCGCACTAATGCTGAACCGTAACGCTCCTAATGTGGAGTCACGGAGCACCTGGGAACACCTGGGGAGTCATGAACGTCCAGCGCCCTAAAGAAAGCAGAGATAATTCCGGGAGTGAAGTTGAGAAAAAAGGCTTTGACGTTTTCAGGTTTGCAAACTGCGTAACAGATAAGAAGGTTTGCGATGCCTTGAAAAGGAAACAGCAGTTTATTTCAGCTCTTTTTTTTTTTGCCATTACAAGTAGTAGGTTTAGGAAAATAAACTTTATTTAGATTATTTACAGTCTACAGTTCATAGGAAGTAAATGCATCCCTGTTTTGTATCTGTGCATTTACTATTAACATTTATAACAACCGAATTTCCCCTATGGAGATCTGTAAAGGCGTATCTTACCTTAATTAAATCAATAACCTATTAATCTACATTTTAATACATTTAAATGTGTGATTCCAAGGTCACTGATACTCTAAGCTAGTTAGCTTTGGCAGGGGGTTTAGCTGTGTTTTCTTTCATCCCCCATCGTGATTGGATTTATGTACGGCCTCGTTTAGTTACGTGAAAACCAAACTGGAGATTGTCGGACCATCAGAATTGACCATTTTGAGTTACAGATAACAAGTTGGGAAAAATCGGTGAGTAAATTTTGGTTTTAGCCTCACTTCTCAGTTCTTTGCAGATGATGTTGTTCTGTTGGCTTCATCAGAACGTTTCCCTTCAGTGGACACGTTACATTATAATATAACGGGATGTTTGTATTATCATAGCTTACATTTGTATGGCCTAATATGTTTTAAATGGTAATTAGATTCTGGTCTTTAATCAGTTTTGGGGGGGTTTGTAGGCCAGAATGTGGTTCCTATTCATGTCTTAAGGTGTGTCTTGAAAGTCAGAAATCTCAGAAGCTGCTCACACACTTTCTGTTGAGCAATCGGTCATTTGGTGCCAAGAAACTGTCCCTATTCTGCCCAAAGGCCCTTTTAAACAAGTTCTTTGGATGTCCCGCTTGTCTGTGCTGCTCGGCTCTGAGCAGATGAGGTAGATGCTGACTTGTGCTGCTCTTCAAAGTTAGTGTTGATTAGGGATGGCCCACAACAAGGCCAAGGCTGCTCCTCTTCTGCACACCTTTCACTTCCCTTCCTAATGAGGACACCTGAAGTGGTGTAGCGTGCACACTCTTCAATTTAAATCAACTTTTCCAAGGGTCTCTTCAGACCAAGGCTCCGTGCTGTCATTGTTCTGGGAAGCGGGCCACGCTGGCATTGAAATGTAAATTCCTCCGAAGGTAAAAGTGAACTGTTGGAAATATTCCATCTGTTCCGTTAAGAGTAAGAAGCCAATGAATGACTTGTTCATTTGTTCAATTCACCAGCAAAGCAGCGACAAAAAGCAACAGCTCATCTCTTTAGATTCAGCCAAGGATGTGTGGGCCGCAGCGCTGCAGAATAATTTTCTTTTAAAGCTTTTAAATTCGCTTTGTGAAGGTTACTCTATTGTGAGGAAAAGTCGTGTTTTTTTATTTATTTATTTTTTTTATGTCCCTGTGTTCAGGTTTGGGATGCTGAACGATGAAGTGGTGCCTCACGCCGACAGCGTGCTGGCAGCTCTGGCAAAACATCTGGAAGTCAAACTCGTCTTCGGTGAGACACAGGCTCAGTTTATTGCCACCAGTCAGAAGAACTAAATGCAATACTCGGACATAAACTCCTAATGACTTCTCTCCCGGTGGTCAGATAAGGGCGAGCGAGACATGATCATCATGAGGAACGACGTGGGGCTTCGCCACCCAACCGGCGAGCTGGAGACCAAACACATTACCCTGGTGGTGTACGGCGACCCCAACGGCTTCTCCGCCATGGCCAAGACTGTAGGATACCCAGTAGCCATTGCTTCTCGCATGGTCCTTAATGGTCAGTGACATCACTCAGGAGGACTGTTCCTGTCTCTGAATTTGATTTAAATATAAAAACGAAAAAAACACAATTAAACAAGACAAAGCAACTGTAAAAAGTGTGAATACTAAAGACGCAATACAAAATGTAATTAAGTTCAAAATGAACTGCAGAAGCTGCACTAGGCTGTGCGGGGAACCCAGAGGCTCAATGATATAACAGATTTAAGTACAAAATAAAATGGACTAAAATACCCAACAATAATATAGGATTAAAACAACAATAATAAACCAGGTAATGCAGATAAAACACCGTGCGAGCATTAAACAAAAGCCTTTTTAAGATGTGATTTAAAAGATGTTACAGATGTTAGGCTGTGACAGCTTGTCCCGTCAGGGTTTGTTCACTGTGATGTGTAACCCACTGTAACTTCTAAAATGAACTGAAACCGGCGGCGTACCTGCCGTCAGTCCCGTTTTTTTCCCCCCCGAGAAATTTGCACAGCCCTCAAACTTTATTATGAATAGACGGATCCAAGTTTTGGATGTTTGTCTGACGTCCCCCGGTTGCCAGATTGTCTGTGAAACACATCTACGGACGCAATCCACACTCTTCATACAATTTCACCCAACTAAATGAGTTTGATCAGTTCGGTCCAATAACATTTGTAATGTCTAGAGAAGCGTACGATTAAGTCATTTTATCCCGCCTCCGCGCGCTGTATCCCGTTCACTTTAAATATCCGTGGGCTGGAGCCGCGGTGTCGAGGTCACGCCCACACACCCGGGCCGACTCCATTTGTCGAGCCGGCCTCAGCTGTCAGTCATGACGTGAAACCCCCTTTTTATAGCATCAAATAACTAATTAGAACCAAACAATCAGAAAGACGCTTGAACATACTGTACATCAGCGTGATAAGAACTACCTACAATGACAGAAACCATCTTTGGGGAAAATCTATTTAACATGTACTTTTGAGTTTTTAGTTTGGTCCCATCCACTAACACGGAGGGGGCGGGGTTTATGAATTTGTCCTGATCTGAAGCTTGAACCTAAATCTGTGCGTTTCCTCTCTGCAGGGGAAATCAGCACGAAGGGACTGGTTGTTCCAACATTAAAGGAGCTCTACAGGCCGACACTGGCCCGACTGAAGGAGGAAGGGCTTCACTTCATGTCTAAGAGCACCCTGCAGGAGTAGAGCCGAGCCCCCAAAGAGAGCAGAGAATCGCCGCAGATCCCATCCGAAAATGCGTAAAATCCACACGCTATCAGCTGCGTTGTCACCAGCTTTATCCAAACCGGATCCTCCGACAGACTCGGACTCACCTTTTTAGCTGATAGTGTTTAAAATGATATCTTTAACTCATCTGCCAGGGGCTGTCTTTCACATTGATGAAAGAAATGAAAGGTTGGAGGGGGGGGGGGGTTAATCGCCTAAAGAATGACTATTTGGTGATTCTGGTCAAAAGGGTGATAATATTCAGTTAGCTGCGGCTTAGCATTCTGACTTTAGCTAAATCTGCTCATCTGAGCCAAACTCAAATAGTTTTGCGGGCGTCGATTGTGTCCGAGAGAAGTTCTTCTGTGAAGATGTGTAAAAGGTCGACTGATAGAACACTATTTTAAGCATTTCAAATTCAAAGCATTAAAAAGCACAGACATCGTCTCGTTGATCAGGTAAAAACGACTGTGAAAACCAGCTGTGGTAAATTCTGACATTCTGCACAAAAACCATGTCGGTATTGTTCACAACTGTCGTGAATAATAGTAAAAGGAAAAGGTGTGATGTTCGATGGGCCATCGGCGCGACGCCACTGATGAGTCCGACCCCTCATGCAGTGTTTATATAGATCTGCGTAGGTGTAGTTTTTAAGGCTTGGTTTGTCTTTTCCCCACCGCCATCACCGCAAACAGCATCTGTATCAACGCCGACAGGAAAGGCGTCACCTTAGTTACAAGCCCGCCGAAGTCTTTTCTTCAAACGCATGTCATGGAAATCAACCCCGAGAAAAAGCCTAAAATCCAAACCATGAAATAATATCCAGAGTTCCCATTCACGGATATATCATCAGGTGCTTTGTTGTTTTTTTTTGTCAAGCTAACGTTAGCTCTTCGTGTTGGTCTCTAGCGTTAGCTTGTCCTGTCAGTCTGTGAAGCTAACATTAGCTTGTCGTGTCTGTCTGTGAAGCTAACGTTAGCTTGTCGTGTCTGTCTGTGAAGCTAACATTAACTTGTCCTGTCTGTCTGTGAAGCTAAAGTTAGCTTGTCCTGTCTGTCTGTGAAGCTAAAGTTAGCTTGTCCTGTCTGTCTGTGAAGCTAACGTTAACTTGTCCTGTCTGTCTGTGAAGCTAAAGTTAGCTTGTCCTGTCTGTCTGTGAAGCTAAAGTTAGCTTGTCCTGTCTGTCTGTGAAGCTAAAGTTAGCTTGTCCTGTCTGTCTGTGAAGCTAACGTTAGCTTGTCCTGTCAGTATCGTAAGCTAACGTTAGCTTGTCCTGTCAGTCTGTGAAGCTAACCATAGCTTGTCCTGTCTGTCTGTGAAGCTAACGATGGCTTGTTCTAAGTGGAGCTAACGTTAGCTTGTCCTGTCAGTATCGTAAGCTAACGATGGCTCGTTCTAAGTGAAGCTAACGTTAGCTTGTCCTGTCAGTATCGTAAGCTAACAATGGCTTGTTCTAAGTGAAGCTAACGTTAGCTTGTCCGGTCAGTATCGTAAGCTAACGATGGCTTGTTCTAAGTGAAGCTAACGTTAGCTTGTCCTGTCAGTATTTTAAGTGAAGCTAACGTTAGCTTGTCCGGTCAGTATCGTAAGGTAACATTCGCTCACACAACAGAAGCGTAGAGCAGCTAACCATATACTGTAGACTAAACTGGAAGTCTAAAGTCCAGAAAATAAACGCATTACAACAGAGTGCGTTCTGTATTTGTGGAGCCTGTTTAAGGTTTCCCAGACTGATGAGTATTTATTGTCTGGCACCAGATCAATATTTATTTAATGTTTTCAGAGGGTAGTGTGGTCACATGCTTTAAATGGGTAAAATGTACCTGAGATGTATTTTTAAGTACATTTACCTGATGTGTAGTTCACGTGTGAGTCTGCAGAGGGTTTTAGATATTTAGATCGTTGTTTGATATCTTGGTAGATTTGTAGGTTTGGATCTGAACGACTCAAGAATCAAAGGTTTCACAAATTCAAGCGAAACTACACATTTTGTGAGCAAAAGGGAGCAACACTCAACAGATTAGTGTTTGTCAAATAAAATGTTGATATCAGAGGCCATCAGTCGGCGTGTTGGAGGTTCACCGACCAACATCAACACGGTTTCTATTTTTGTTGTTTTGTTTTTTGTCTTTAATGGAGGTTCACGATTACCAAACATGAACATTAGTAAAATGTAGTCAAAGCTTGTAAAAATGTGGCTACGTGAATAAAACACGTTCTGTCTTCTTTCACCATGTAAAAGTCACATTATTGATGTGCAAATGTAATAATTTTGAACTATTTTAATTCACAGTAAAGATTATTAATGTAATTGATTCATTTAAAGTTTTTTTTTGTTTGTTTTTTTTAAATGTGTCTATTTATCACTTTGTTATAATTAAATGCTTTAAGGCTTTTAATCAACCTGCTGATAGGGCCCCCATAATTGTTTGTTTAATGACATTTTGGGAGACAAATTCCAAATGTAATTTGTTTAAGCTCCACGGTATCGGGGTGGAGGAAATAGTCTAAGGGATGATATATTGGAGATATTAAACCAAAAGTATCTGCACGCCCAGCAGAGGTAAGCAGAATGCCTTCTCTTAGGATGGTATTTGGGTGACCTGAACCTTTCAAGCTTTTCCTACATCGTGTTTATGCTAACTTCCTGAACCCCTTTTTGAAGCTCCTCTCAATCGCAGGATTGGTTTTCCATCACTCCTCGCTGAATTGTCCAGTTCCAGGTGGTTAACGGGGCAAAAAAACCCCCACAATTTATAAAATCCCTCCACACTAGAAGTCTGTTTGGACATTAATCTGCTGGAAGTGGGAAGCTCCTCCGCGCTCATTGGAAAAATCAGATTTTAAGGGGTGGAGCCTATGAGCATGATTTGTGACATCACAAATATGTTTGGAAGCCAGTCCTGGTCCAATTGGCAACTTCTACAAGCGTGACATGGAAACATCTTGTGTCCGGCAGGAAAACCTTGGAAATAAATTAACATTTGCATATTCTTAGATTCTGAGACTCTGAGCTGGAAGGAGTTAAGGATTTTAATGCGGATGTAATGGAATCGGACACACGTCGTCGTTCCAAGCAGACTAATTCTGGAGGGGATCTTTTAACCAGAGGTTGTTAGACATTTTACTTAATTACCAGGACGATTATTCAGATACAAAACGTAGTCAACAATCAGTCGACTAATCATTTAAAAACTGCCTTGGCAGCTGTGTCAAAATGTACATGGTGCCTAAATAAACTTGTATTTGTTTACGTTCTGGTTAAGAAAGTCAAGGACGGGACAGCTTTGTGCTCAGTACAGCGGTGGAAAGTAACGCAGCACTTTTACTCCGTGCAGTTTTTCGAGTACTGAAGAACAGTGCTGAATGTACTTTACTTGAGTATTTTCTATTTATAATTTCTACGTCTTCCACTTTATTTGTGACGACTGTTACTGTTACATTCTTACATTAATATTTTTATTGGCAAAATATTTGTGTAACAGTATATGTGCACTTTTAATTTTGTGCATTTTGCTTATAATGCTTGTGCAGGCTACTTAAGTAAAAGTACATTTTCAAATACAGATCTTTCACTTGTAATTCTGTACACTCGTGCTGTAGTATTCTCCTTTTACTTAAACAGCTGAATTCTTCTTCCTCCACTGTGTCAGTGTAAAGCCTGACTTTGAGCTTAAAGCCCTTAGTCAGACATTTTGTAATAGGCAGCAGCTAAAACATATAAATATGCCACATTTTGTATTTCTGATCCTGTTCCTCGGCCTCCAGCTCAGCTCCTCTGGGGGGGGGATAAGACAATCAGCCCGTTTGCTTCCACTTAATTTGGAGGCATCCATGCAAACTAGGCCACCAAGCAGGGGATAATTGGGCATGTACTGTAATTATGAAAAGTCAAAAATGCAAATGAAGTTGTGGATACTGCGGCCGGTCAAGGCGACGTCTGGACACTTGACCTATTTTCTGTCCTGAAAAGGCGCGCTTCATCCAGAGCCTTAGCCCGGATTAACACATGGGAAATCAGTTGGAATAACCAGTGCCGTGCCAGGATTAACGCGCGGCTCCATGAAGGGAAAATATATAATCCACAGGTCGGACAGGACTCTTCATCAGACCACGTGTTTGTTTTCTGTTTCTGCGTCTGTTTCCTTAACACGTCTCTCCTGTTCGCCCTGGTGACCTCTGACCTTTGGCCTGCTTCCTCTTGGTCGTCTGGTGATCGAGGAGCTCGGGGGTCGTTCTGCTGCCGTGAATCTCTGTGTAAACGCATCAGCTAAAAGCAAACGTAGCCCGCTTTCTCAGCCAGTGTTGGATTGCCTGCTCGTTGTCCTGGCGGACGTCAAGTCTTACTTTTTTATCCCAGAAACCTAAATAGTATTAGTAGAAGCTGTTTTATCTGTGAAAACAGCCTCGTGTGAAATATCTCTTGAACTACTGGCTGAAAAGTCTGCGGTGATTTGTTCACAGGACGAACCCTAATATTTATAGTACCAAAAATAGGCTACTAATAAAAACTGGGCAGCCCGAGCAATTTAAAATGAAATTAAATTGTCCTGACCCCATTCCTGCTCCCCAGAGGATGACCCATTTTTCCTGGCAGAGGTTCACAAAGACAATTTGATGTAATTTGGTTTTAGAGTCGTCAGGCACTTAGCCTCAGTGGGGCGTGAGGATCAGTGCGTATATATTTATCTAGTTTATGCATTAAACTGTATATTACTATAAACTAGACATGTGAACCAGGCTTATGCGGTCGGCGGCCCACATCCTTTAGTTATCCAGCTTACATGAATCTGATGCATGACAGAATGAGTAAACCACATAGTTACGTGGTGAAAGCAAATAGCCAACGAGTGAGCCCTCTCGCGCCCTTCGCGTCTCTGTTGAGAGTTGCACATGCGCAGAACCGATAGGGCAGGATGTTTCCGGTAGTAGCGTCGCAGACGGAGGGCGGTGGGACTCGAGCGACGATATTTCTCAACTTTAATTATTTTTCATGAAAACCCGTTTGGATACTTTTGACCGGTGGACTCCTGCAAACCAAAGGCATCTAGGTTATCGAGAAACTGACACACATTCGGCCGTCATGGCCGCCTCACAGGTAGGGAGACGCCGGTTTGTTTTTGTCTTTGTAAAACAAACGGAAGGCTTGAGACGTGCAGAATCTAAGGGCTCTAACGACGTGTAGACTGAGGTTCATTTAACGTTTGTATATGTGTACGGGAGCCAGGCAGCTCAGGGCGGGCTTTAAGAGGTTTTATACGTCCACAGAACTTCGACAAACCCCCAAACCGGCGGCTGATTAGCACCCGCGACCAAACGCGCCGCTACTCCCGGAAGTAAACGGGACTCGTTTAGTAGGGCCTCGGCCTTTAATTGGAGAATGGCTCCAAATCCCGGAGCTGAAACCCGCCAGTTTAACCCGCCCGGCAGGTACCGCTTTATTTTATCTCCAAACCCCAAATGTGCCTGTTCAGGTAGTTAAATGATAAAATGTTTCGAGGCACCACGCAGCGTAAAAAATACATAAATAAATAAACTTAAATTAAATTTTTTTATTAAGTTTGGCCAGTTGAATATCCCCGATGTAAAGTACTTCCTCCAAAAAGCTGTGGCGACCCCTGAAAGGGAGCAGCCGAAAGGAAAAGAAGAAGAAGAAGAAGAAATTAAATAAAATCTTTAGTGTACTACTTTTATTTTCATGTATCTATATGGTGAGAAAAGTAAAGCGATCAATCTAGTGTTCATCGATAACCCGACTGTGACCTCCTGTTGAGGTGTCAGCTACCATGGTCCAACCAACCTGCTACCTCGTGGCTTTAAAGGGACACTAACCCCCAAATCAAAAACACATGTCAGCGCTGTTTATCCATCTAGGTCGTTTTGCTGTGAGTTGCTGAGTTTTGAAGACATCGGCGCTTTGTTTTGGCGCATTGAGCAACACATAGTCGCGTTATAGTCCAAAAACGCAGACATCGCCACGGCCGATATCTCCAAAACTCAGCAAGTCACACCAAAACAATCGAGATGGATGAGCGGCACTACGGGTAAGAGGAGAAATGTCTTTGATTTTGGGGCGAACTGTCCCCTTTTAAGGCCCGTTAATTAGTGCGAGCTCTCTCTTATGATTCATTACACCCGTTAGCCCTTATCCCGGACCGTCATACCTCGCAAGCCATTTCAGGAGCGTAACATTAACTTAGTCAGAAATCGTCTTGGTGACTTTTACGACAGGTGTCTTACCTCCACTTTAGAAGTGAAAAGGTTTCGGGAAGCTGGCCGCCATCTGGTGAGTTTGTGTTCTCTATAACCGTCTTCCACTACAGCAGTTGCTAGAATACCGAAACCTGCGTGACTTTAGCTTAGTTAAGCAATTATTATGACTCTGTGGCCACATTAAAAAAAACTACACCTCCCATGGAAGCTCTATTCTAATGTCATTTGTCACATTTCCAGCCGTCACTACAGGCGTGAGCTAACGGTGGAACCCGCCTTTTTTGGTCAAACAATGACGTTTCGTCCTGTGAAACTTCTAGGCCTTATGGGAAATGGTGTTTGTTAAAGGCAGCCAAAAACAGAGGTATTAAATACATCTTATTAGATTGATTCTTTTTCTTTTTTAAGCGTTGTTACAATACGTATGGACGTTATGGACCACACTTATCTGTAAAATGGAGAGTTAACCAAGCGCGAACCACATAATGTCTCACTGGCTTTGGTAACGTGAATCTGTGCGTTGGTGGAGATGTGTAGCTGCGTCTTCCGCACACGGTCACAAAACACTCCAACAGGCTCTTGCTTTGGTGTTCTTTCACTTATTTAATCGCCTAGCTAATAATCCAGCAGTGTTTTATGTCCAGCTAAAAAACAAACAAGTCAGTACCCCATGCATCACATTTAGTCGGTTACAAAATCCAAAATATAAAATCATTAATATTCTCCAACTACGCAATTAGAATTAAACCATAACATTTGAATGCACTACAAATGGTGAAATATAAAAATCTAAAAGTATAAATAGAAATTTGGTCCATCGAGTTGATTACTATATTATTTACATTAGATTATTATTCCAGGCCCTTATTTAACTTCAACAGCACACTGCTGCTACCGTTGCGATGGTATTTACAGAAAGGAGTTCAGTGCAGGAGCTCTATAAAAGACAAGCTAACAAAATATCTCATTTGATGTAAAAAGATGCAGGTCCCCCTCACCCCCAATTTGGCCCAGTGCCAATAAATACAAAAGGTCAAGGAAAGGTTTTGTTAGTCGAGTGAAACGTCTCAGGGCAGTTACAGCGTTAGAACATCGGACAGTTAGTCTACAGCTTGTATCACAGTTAGAAGTACAGGGGTGAAAAAATACAAAAAGGCACACATTACAAAACCGCTGGGAGTCCAGATCCAGCGAAGCAGGAACTCGTTCGGCACAAGCCAGCCTCAAACTACAGCACGAGGTCCTGAAGGACGAGGATTTCTATTTAGTAGTTGTAGCCGGAGACATTCTGTTGGTGGTCGAAGAGGCAGGACGAAACGCTGTTGCTCATTTGTAAAAGTTAAACGAGAGTTGTTGGGGTTTTTTTTTGTTTTTTTGGGGGGGCGGTCACACCAGGGATTCAAGGCTCTCGGCAGTGCTGGCGGTTCCCACCACGATGGTACCGTTGTTGTCGGAGGACTGGAGGGTTTTCTCGTCTTCTTGCGTCCCGATGAGACTCAGCATGGCGTTGTACAGGAACTGGTAATGCTCCTGTAAGTCAACGACAGGTAAGCAGTTGTTTGATTTAGGGGTGTGTCAGTATCGGGACATCACTCTGGTGACACGTTAGTTTACTGGAAGGGAAAGCTCCATTGTAACACAAGTGAACATCATTCCTTTATCCTTCGAAAATGAAAATAGCACCAACAACTTGTACTACCATCGTTACCCTAACTAACGTTAATGTTGTGCCGTTTTAAAAACGACTTTAACCGTCAGCATCCAAAAACATTTGTGCCATTACGTAATGTTCCAGCGCCTTTCTCAGTCAGCTGCCCTAAACGTTTCGCCACCAAGCCGCTAGTTTTTATGCCGTTTAAGTGTAATTCAAGTTGCAATATACGGTACTCTTGTAATTTTATTCTATTTGTTTTGTAACCTTTATTTAACCAGGAAAAGTCCCACTGAGTTACAGTCACTCTTCTCCCAGGGAGTCCTGGCCAAGACTGGCGGTCAAAAGTTTCAAGAAAATAAATATATATACATAAAAGACAGGATATAGATTACACAGTACACCACTGATCTCTATACATACTAGAACACAAACAAGTCATTATACTTAACGTAACAAACATGCAGTTGTAAAAGGCACCTAGTTAAAAGCAATTGCACTGTTCAGTCAGAGCTGGCTTTATAAGGTTTTGAAGTTCATTCCAGATGTTTGGTGCATATGATGATAAAGCGTTTTAACCAAGGTCTGCTCTTGTTGATAGTTAATAGTATTTTCTTTGACTACCTTGTCCTGTAAACACTATCTTGGTAAAGAAATACATAAGCGCTGTAGTTGGGCACCAATAGTAGTATTTAAGGTTTGATTTTATACCAGCATACCTCAAGTTAAATATCACTGTGATTTACAGTTTCCATGGTGACATCACTGAAGAGGGGTGTGGCTGTAAACTGTGGTGAATGCTTTCAACACAAAGTTTAGATAATCCTTTTACTGTTGGCCTTTGTTTCCAAGCTATTAACTTACATTTACATTTAGTCATTTAGCAGACGCTTTTATCCAAAGCGACTTACATATGAGAACATTCACAAACCGAAGGCGCAGCTTTCGGGAGCATTTTGGGGTTCAGTATCTTGCTCAAGGATGCTTCGGCGCATGGCTGGGGGATCAAACCGCCAACCTTCCGATTGGGAGGCAACCGTTCTGCCACCAAGCCACGGCCGCCCAACTTGGTGAATGCAGTGTTATAGTTGCTGGTTAAAGTAATGGGACAAAGCTTTGAGATTAACACCCGAGCTGTAATGAACTGGAATTATTCTTTAACCATAAATGCTCTCAAGTGCAAGTCGCACAAGCTGTGCGGCGGACAGTACGTTGTCGTCAGCGTGTAGCGAGACAGACGGCAGCCTTACAATGTCGCTGAAGACGCCTGGTCTCATGAGGTTCGTCAGCTTGGCCGCTTGGAAGACGTCGACCGAACCGTCGGCCTCCAGCTGGCGAGTCAGAGACGACAGAGCGCAGAAGGTTCCTGCCGTGACTCCACCCACACTGGGAGGGGGAGGGGGGATAAGTCAGACCTGTCCTGATTTTCATTGTAAAATATCACCCCAGAAAAATCCTCAAAAGGTCCAGTGTGTAACATTTAGGAGGCACTATTGGCAGAAACGGAGTATAATTGCCTGAAAATAAGAATTTGTTTTGATGTTTTAGAATAAGCCGTTTTTAAAAGGGAGCGGGTCCCTTTCCACGGAGGCCGCCACGTTTCTACAGCAGACCAGAGCGGACAAACCAAACAGTTGCTCTGGATAGGGCCGTTCGAGTTTGTTCCCAGCCACCGTAGTTTCTCCCACACGCTTGGTAGGGGAGGGGGACGCGAGTGGGAGTCAAATGGTTGCATTTTCACTGTTAGATGCCACCAAATCCTCCACACTGGACCTTCTAAAATGTTGTTACTGTAATGGATCTCATTGTGAAGCTCTTACTCATCGTGGACCACGGCGGGGCCGTCCTTGGCGGCGCTCTCGTCTTTCACCAGGTTGAGGAGCTCGAAGGTGTTGCTGATGGGACTGTCCGGGTTCGGCCAGCGGGGGGCGCGGTAGTGTTTCACCTCAAGAACGTAGTCGTCCTGTCGAGATAAGGAGCAAAGGCAGCAGACGTCTGTCACAGCAATTCAGGTGAGTGAGTGTTTGTAACTTTTTGTCCAACGACCCCTTAAAACAAAGGGATGCCTCTTTAGTATTTTCTTTCTAAAATAAGTCCTACATCGGTTCACACTCTGGAATACTTAATAATATAAATCTCAAATTAATAATCTGGCTCCACACATTTACACCATGTTGGATGATGTGACAGATTACCATATGTTTTGCTTTCGAGTGTTCACTGCATAGGTATCTACTTCTGTAGCTAGTTTTGTTTTTTATTTGTTTTCTGCATCGACCCCAGTACAGTAGAGGTGATTCATTTGTGCTGCATCGAAAAGAGTCATTTAAAACGTCCTCTTTCCAGAAACAGTTACTCTGTTTAACACTCGGAACACAATGAGAGACAGATGTTGCTATTAAATACCCTTTTTCAAAGCTGCGAGCAGCACAAGCTGAACCACGTGTCCCGGCTTCCTGCCGTCTAAAGGGAAAAACTCACTTCTTTCAAGCTGAAATCTGCCTTTAACTACCAGAAAGTACCAGTTTTGTGATTGAGTGGCAACACTGAGGTGAAGTCATGCGGGAGTTACCAAGATGACCAGTTTCCGACGCGTTCACGTCAACATCCAAGTCGTAATCACGATCTGGAAAACTAATTTGTGTTGTGCTGAATAAAAAGTGCCTGGAAGGGCAAACAAACATGTCAATCATCGAAGGTAATTAAAGGCAAATATATATATATATCGTCCGTTTTAACGGCCACCGTCGTGAGACTAAAGGAAAACCAGATCTATGATTTGTTGCTCGAACCTGTGTAGCTTCCAGTACGTAGTCCTGAACCACCAGCATGTCCTCGTTGGCCAGGCAGATGTGATTCGCGCTCCTCTGAGTGACGGTGAACATCTCGCAGCTGATTGGCTGCCCTTTCCGGGGCCAAGCGACACACGGCTCCTCCGTCTAACAGCACGACAGATGGAAGGGGAATCGTCACGGCTTTGAGCGCACACAGGTGCGCGTTTGCGAACGCTCTCACTTCCTTCCGTCCCGAGGGAAACGTTCAGTTGGACATCAGTCTCATGTCCGCGTGTTAGTGCCGCGCTCGTGCCACGTCGGCAGAGTGGTGAGAGCGGGAAAAGCTCCCGTTGTTCCGACTTGGGAGCGTTCACGCATTGTTTCAAGATGGTTAGCCCCGTCGGTAGGCCGGCGGCCGCACCATTCACATAGCTGAATCGATTGTTTAAGTGTTGAAAGTGGATTTATATTTATGTTTACAATGTCTTTCTTTTCACGTCACGATAAGCACTTCTGTTGGGACGATTTAGTGTCCCAGAAATAATTGCGATAAACGATATTATTGTCATTTGCATCGCATTCGTTTGCATAAAGCGTAGGGGTTGTGTCAGTTGGCAGCGAGGAAGAGATGGAGAAATCTTTAGCCATTGAATATTTGAAGTAAAAACAGTTTCACAAAGGGAAGGAGAAGATCAAACAAACTATCGAGAGAGAAAGCTGCGAAGTAACACTGTGTGTGTGTGGAGGCGCTGCCTGAGCCCCGCCCCCGGTGAAACGTGTCCCGGCGTAGTTTTTTCTGTTCATTCGGCGCTGCGCCCCGAGTCTTAGAACGGTAGGGAAAACGCTGCTGTTTATTTTGGCATCAACCACGCATGTAAACCCAACGGGCGACATCGAGGTCACGTACATATATCGTACAATAAGTCGTAATTATCGCGACAGGCCTAACGTCACTGTCGGAATTTCCCGATGTGCAATTACAACTGACGTGACGGCGGCACAAGTATGGCGCTGCAGTCAGGAACGTGGCTAGCCTAGCTTAGCATAAAAACAGCTAGCCTTGCTCTGTCTTCTTCCGTGTGTGTATTAATACCCTACGGTGTATTTTCTTCGCTTTGCACAGAGCCAGGCTAACCACTCCCTGACTCCAGCTCTGTGTTTGACACGCAGACAGGAGATTGACATCCATCTGAACAATTTGCTCTCTGAAAGAACAACAAGTGCGTTTCCCAAAATGTAAAACTATTAGGTTTAGCGCGTGCAGACTTTGCACAAACACGGATGACAAATGGGTGCAAATCACTGGAACACAGCCCGAGGAGAACCCATCAACCCAGTTCCTCACCGCGCCCGACGGCGTCCCCAGCAGCGACACGATGACCTGGGCGTTTTGGTCCCATATCATCCTCCAGAAGTCCTTCACGGTGCCGGGCAAAGGATTCTGGGTAATGATGAACTCGCTGCTCTGCCTGTAACCCTGCAGGAACAGAACCGTGGCTTAGTATCAGTGACTCAGGCCAGGAGGGTGACACAAGTCACTCCCGTCTCCTGTAAAGTGCCTTAATCTAAATGTGAAGTGCAGCCGATCAATAAGGAACAAATATTACAGCTACACGGGTGTGGAGATGGCGATTCGCTTAAAGGAACAGTGCGTCTTGACTGGTCTTCCTCCTCCGAGTCGGACGAGAAGACCTACCTCTGTGGTCAAACAAGACAAGCATCCCCTCGTCTGACCCTGGAAAAGATGTAAGCCTGAACAGGAGGAGTTTGTTCTTACTGTGACGAATGAGGCATTAATGTAGTCCGACGTTTCCCCCGCCGTCGTAGACAGGCGCACTCGCGACCTCTCAACTGCAGAGACGGACAGACAGAAGACGCATGCAGCCGTGTCCGAACTTCAGCAAATTAAACATTAACGTCAGGCTAACCGGCGTCCTCTTTTCCCCCTGCAGACAAACGTGTCGGACTCACCAGGTATCACGGAGCAGTTTCTGTTCTTGCTGCGGTTGCAGTCCTGCAGCGCTGCGGAGTAGTCACGCTGCTTCGCCCCGGAGTGACAAACCAGCTGTGGACGACAACCAGCCAGCTGTTAGCGACTGACGAACCGACCCTGAACCTGTGAACGGCGACCTGCGATAATCCTCGGCCGCATTTTAACGATGTTAAAGGACGCTCTGCAGTTGTTTAAATGTTTAGCATGTTCTGTCTTGTTTGGGGTGTGTTTTTAATAGCAATTACGTATGTCGATAACATCAGAATTCATTTTACCACCCTTTTGTGGTCAGGATAAATACTTTCTTCCAAATCCTACCAGGTCTTCAATTCAATTCAATTCAATTTTATTTATATAGCCCAGTATCACAAATCACATTTGCCTCAAAGTGCTTCACAATCTGTAACATACGACACCCTCTGTCCTTAGACCCTCGATTCGATTAAGGAAAAACTACCCAAAAAAACCCTTTTTAACAGGGGAAAAAATGATAGAAAGCTCAGGAAGAGCAGCAGAGGAGGGATCCCTCTCCCAGTTATTTCTACGAGAATACGTCCACTGAAACGCCCTAAACGTGTTCCACTGTGTTTAATGTTGGTTGTTTCAAGTTCATGTCTCATTCCCAATGTTTGCCTTTGACGTTTTAGGGTGTGGACTATTTCCTGGTGTGGCTTAGAAAAAAACCTGAAGAAGGAAAAAAAAAAAAAAAGGCAAATTGTCCGTGAGGAAAGTCATAATACAATTAAAGCTATGTAATCTCGAGCAGAGAGTCGCGGCTGTATTGCACAGTCAGTACGGACCCGAACGCCACCGGCTGACTGACCTTTCTGAGACTTTGTCTAAGTGAGACGTTCAGCGCACACACAGTGAACCGTCTGTCTCACCTTGAACTGTTTGTCCAGGCGCGTCCTCCCAGCAGGCCCCGGGGTCAGCAGCTCGTCCACGTACCTGTGCAGGCGAGCCGCCGCCACCTCTGTCTCTCCGGACAAGATGGCTTCCACCAAGGCATCGTGGATGAAAACATACTGTTCCTGCAGAGCGGAGGCAGACGGGTGCGGAGGTCAGACTGTCTGCTCGGTCTGTGAGTAATGCAGGTCAGTAACAACATATTCTACCCACCTTCATCATTAATACACTGGCCGAGATGTGACACGGAGCTAGAGATGTTTCTGGGCAAATGACAAAGGACTACTCCACGGAAATGTTAAAGTGCCAAACGGTTTACTCCCTGTGTGTTAGGGACCCTTCCCCGTAACGTTTTGTTTTGGCCGGTTTGCAGGTCAGAGGACATTTATGCATCCAGGTTTTGACTGGACTACGTCATTGGTTGTGCAGGTAGTCGGTCTTAAGCCAAAGTACTGGACAAATGAAAACTCGGACCCGATGGTGGTGCCGGACGAAAGGTCGGAAGATCACCTAGGTTATAATAAACTTATCTGCAGGGGAACATGAATGTCCGGACCAAAGTGGTGGAACGACAGACCGACGTCACCAGAGCCGCTCGGTAGGCCTGCACGGTTCAGGGAAAAATATGAATCTTGGTTTTTTTTCGCATAGAATTGACATCACGATTCAATGCAACGATTTTTTCCTCATGAAGCGTGATGTTTATTACACACATGAACCAGAACAAAATATCTGTTTTTGGCACGTCGCCACAAGCCTACAAGTTTTCATCAATATCCAGCAGGGGTGTAACGGATCGCAGTTGATCACGACCCACGGTTCGGCACGCACCGTGACCCGCGGATTAATTGCGCTTTTTTTTAACCTAGCGGATTAATCTAAATTGTTCAGCGACCGGAGAGTGAAAGTGAAACTACACACAACAGTCATGCGTTCACATGTTAATGAGTCAACGACGGCTCGCGGCGGAGCTCTAAAAGCCTCCCGCATCATTTAAATTGCATATATGGGAGCCCTTCGGCTTCCCCGTAAAATATAATGATGACGGAAGAAGGGCGGTGGACAAAACTGCAACGGTATGTAGACACCAACAGTTCCAAAGGATCCGATCATTTTTCCGATCCGATCTTCGTAATGTGATCCGTTACACCACTAATGTCCATCTTGTTTATTTCCGTACTACAGTGGTCGCTCGAAACACGCGACTAAAAGTTGAAGCCCTGACATTTGTGAGAGCTGTCCTTTCAAAATAAAGGCCAAGGTTTTTATTATTTTTTTTTTTTTTAAATCGAAGACATTTAAAATTAAAGTCGTGAACAGGGTGAATCGAGATCACGATTTTATAACGATTTATCGTGCAGGCCTACCGCTCGGCTAGCGTGGCTGACAAGATTCTATTTCAACATCCAGTTAAACTTTTCCAACTAATTAGAGTAGCCGTGACCTCTGACCTCTGTCTGAACCAGGTAGTTCCTCTGTGTGCGGATGTGTTTGAGGAAGCCCGTGATGTTGACCCTGTCTTCGTCTCTCATCTGCTGCAGCATGCTGTCCAGGACGATGTACGTGCCCGTCCGGCCCACGCCAGCGCTGCACAGCAACAAGGAAGGAGAAGGAGATGAGCCCAGCGTTTGCTGAAGTTAAATCAAAGCATCATCCCCTCTGGTTTCACCAGACCTTACCTGCAGTGCACCACGGCGGGGCCCGTGGCGTCCGTCCTGGCCCTGGACGACTTGCGGACGAAGCTGAGCAGCGGCAGTGCGAACTCTGGGACGCCCATGTCGGGCCACTGGGTGTAATGGTACTGCGTCACCGTCCGCTCACTGCTCCGGCCCTTCTGAGAGCCCTGCAGTAGACCAAACGGGAGGCGACTACATAAAGCAGGCACTCCGTGTCTTCAGGCGTGCCGTGAACCGAAAGCGTGCTGTTTCCACAGGGCGGTGTTGACTTCCACGTAGATACAGAGGACGTGTAAGAAGAGATTTCACTACTTTTTAGAATCCATCTGAGTTTTGTTCATTTTTTTCTGTTTGTGTCTTTTTACCCCCTTTTCCCTTTTAAAAAAAAAAAAAAAAAGTCTATATGTATTATTGATATTCTGCTTATATTAAAGAAGAAATAACAGTCTTCCTCCTACAAATGAAAACTTAACTTATAAGCAACAAAACCAAACAAGCCAGTTCATTGGCTTTACGTCTCTTCTCTACTCGTACCACTGCCCTGAACCGTGAGATGGAATATAATGGGGCGACACATTAATATGCGGAATTTAATTGATATTAAAAAATCATTCATTAAGTTATTTGGCAACTTTTAATGAAATTTTAAGTTATCATTATTTTAGTTTTATGTATTATTATTATTGCATCATTAAAATGAAATTGTAATTTAATCGTTTATAATAAAACACTGCGACATGCCGGTGGCACGCTCCAGCCTCCGTACGTTTATAAATAAAGTTTAATATGGCTATGGTCATTTTGTAAAAAATGGGAAAACTGCGAAGATGTTGGAATACTTTAACAAAATCTTAGTCTATTTTCTAGTTGCCCTGGTCAGTTTGTTTGGTCCTTTAATGTGCACTCAGTTCATAAATGATGGCGTATTTCTGAGAGCACCTGAACGCAGCACCCTGTGATGTGATTGGCTGTTTGACCTTTTTGGCGTGGGTGTTCCTGACGGTGAAGGTCCTCTGGGTGTAGTAGGCGAGCGCTCTGCTGCTCTTCACCGTCACCAGGTAGCTGCCGTACTCCTCCTGCACCTCCGCCGGCCAGTACTGATCACACTTCCTCTGAGCAGACACGTTAACACATCGAATGTTAGGAATTACGGTGCAAAGGGGATTTCTTTTGTCGTTGTCTTTATTCCATGTGAATAAGAAGACAATTCAAGTGTAAAAACGTAGTCTCTGTTTTTCTTTTCAGGCCTGGCAAAGCAAACTGTCTGCCAGCATTAAAGTGCTACATTAATTTCACTTTTAACTTCCTCACCCAGTTTATTAACATTCTGTATTTTAAATAAAATGAGAAATGGCATTTAGATTTATTGGATTCACTATGTTATTACACTCTGAAATGTTTGAAGGTTTTGAATTTTGTATACAAGAACTAAAAGATTATTAAATCTGGAAATATACAGTATATGTGAACAATAGTCAGCATGCGTCTCAATGCAGTCCCAGATCGGGTGTAAAGTACAATAAATGTCCAGGAATATTTCACCGCACCAACATAAACGTCAAGTTCAGACTGTGTAATGGAGATGCGGTCACTCACTCTTCCTTTCTCCATCAGGTTGGTGATCATGACGATGACGCCGACGTTCTGCTCCCAAACCATCCTCCAGAAGTCCTCGGTGCTCGACCTCAAAGGACCTTGAGCGGCGATGTACGACCGTGACGTCTTAAAGCCCTGAGGAAACAAACAGCGGCTGCATCAGCTGTGGAAAACTCCTAGAAGACCGGCTTACATCTCAAGAAGAACACAAAAACAAAAACACCCCTCTTATTTCCATTGCAGCAGTCTGACATTAAAAGCGGCGTTTTAGCGTTGAACTGAAGGTGCTTTCAGACAGCAAGCGGTCGCCGCCGCCGCCGCTCTCGTACACGTGCGCGGTGCTTTTCCTGCGTTCGAGGTTCATGATGTTTCAACCTGCAGCGCAGTGAGCCTTCGCTTAGCCACAGCGGTGCTTTCTAAGCACTAAACACAGAGGACAGCTGAAGCTGATGGGAATGTCATTAGTTTTGTTTTTTTTGGTATTAAACAAATGTATTGGACAACGTGCCGTTTTGACCCGATGATGGCGCTAGATCAAAAGTCAGAGGATCACCAAAGTTATTACAATACATCCCGAGAGGAACACGGATGTCTGCTCCATCCAACAGCTGTTGAGATGTTTCAGTGTGGATCCAAGTGGGGAACAGACCGTCACTGGCGTGCCATAAACATGGCTGATAAAAACAATGGTCATAGCTGAAGCCGCAGCGGCCGAGGTATCCTCACTTTTAGCGCCTGATATTAGATCAAGCTCCAGACATCAGGTGGTGGAGACCAAACCTGAGCTTAAAGGAGAGTGAATATCGGACTTTCATTTATTCGGTGGACGCAAACACAATTAATAGGCTGGTCATGTTGCTCTTTGCTAACATGTTAGCCACAACTACCTCGTGTGGTGGTGATATTTCAGGGCTGTGTGTGTGTGTGTGTGTGTGTGTGTCCGCTTGATTTTGGCTCTCTCTGGCCCTCAGCGGTCAAAATCACTTAATGCAGCTTTGAACTTTCACTGCGAAAGTATTGTCCGCCTCCAGTCGGTAACAGCTCAACTGGAGTCCGAGTTCTGTGGCTATAACAGACTCAACTTAAGACTGATTTAAAAGAAGCCTGTTTTACCACATCAAATAAACATGAAATTAATTAATTAATCTCATTAGACGCGACACACCCACAGTATCTCAAATATGTAGGCATGGATATTTGACCTATTTTGGCTGCTTCAATTTGTGTTAGAAAATTACAATACTTTTCCACAGAGTCCACTTCAAGCTTCACGCTCTTGAAAATGAAATACTCAAGTGTACCACGGTCAAATTCACTGTGTGTCAACTCCCTTTTGTGAGCAAATAACAAGGTTACGGGCCAGAAAACAGAGGGAGGCTGCTGTTAAAGCTCTCACATTTTAGAATAAATCGCCAACTCAAGGATAACCAAGTTCTAACTCACAAGTTAAGAGTGGATTTATACCCAATAGTACTTTCTACTCTTAAAATGCGGTCTGAGTTTCGGCGGCACTTTACCTTCAGTGTCCCCGACCAAAATGCATCGCGTGGATCGCGTTTGAATTTAAACAACTGCACGGATCTCACGGATAGGTGTCTCACAGATAGGTACGGCATTGTGCAGGGGGTGTGCGGACTTGGGTTTAGGAAGACAGAAGGAAGTGTGATGTGGCTCCAAGACTAAACCTTAAATTAAAACAAGTCTTATTCTCAGCTCAACTTCTCAAATGTGAAATGGGGTGAAGATGAAAGCCTCGGAGTTTAGAAATGTGCCTTACATCCACATAGTTTGCGTTGATGTAATCGCTCGTCTTCCCGTCTTTGTCGGCCTGCGGCGAGAGTCGCACCCGGCTGTGGTCGTCTGAGTGTTAAAGACAAGAAACAGAGCAACACGCGACCAGATGAGGAACAACACCTTTCTTTTTTAAAAATAAGTAAATGTCCGGGATCATTTTATGAACCAAAACCAACAACGTGTTAGTCAGTGTCTTAATACTTTGTGACTGCCTGCATATTCAATCATACATACACACATACACATTCTTAAATACACATATTCATACATACACACATTTACATTTGGTCATTAAGCAGATGGTTTTATCCAAAGCGACTTACATATGAGGAAGACAATGGAAGCAATTCTAACAACACACGGTAACAAAATGCATAAGTGCACCAAAAACAAGGCTGTTAAAGGCCACCACATTTTACAAAGCTTCGGATAGTTTTTTTTTTTTTTAAGAAAAGAGATAGAAAGGAAGTAGACGTTAGTGATTGTCAGTTGACAGAAGAGATGCGTTTTCAGGCAGGTTTTTTTTTAAAGGCGGCTACAGACTCTGCTGAGCTTGTAGGAGCAGGGCGATTGTTCCACCAATGTGGAACGGATCCAGGGAAGGTGCTCCAGAGTGATTTTCTTGCTTTACACATATATTAATACATACATACATACACATATTCATACATAAATACACACGTATGTATTTATTAATGTCTGTGTGTATGAATATGTGTGTGTTTGAATATGTGTGTATTTAAATATGTATGAACATGTGTGTGTATGTATGAAATTAATTTGTGTATGTTTGTATGTATGTATGAATATTTATGTGTGTATATGTATTCTATGAATATGTGTGTATGTATCAATATGTGTATGTAAAACTATGTCTCTTCTGTAACTTCATATTGTACACACCGGAAACTAAAAACACATGTATGTATGTATAAATATATGTATGAGCAAATACGTGTGTGTATGTATAAATATATGTATGTATGTATGCATATGTGTATGTATGTATGAATAGGTGTATGTATGAATTTGTGTGTATTTATGTATGAATATGTGTATCTAAGACTAAGAATCTTCTGTAACTACATATTGTACACACCAGCAACTAATAACACATGTATGTATGAATACATGTGTGTATGTATGTATGAACATTAATGTATAGATATATACACATGCATGTATATACATATACATACATTATATTCACATACATACATACATTATATACATATACATACATGTATATACACATGCATACATACATACATGTATATACACATATACATAAATGCATACATACAAGCATAGAGACATGCATATGCATAAATGTATATACACATACAAACACACATGCATACATACATGTATATACAAATGCATACATGCATACACACGCATATATACATATATATACACACATAAATACATATATACACACATATTCATCCATACATACACATATTCATACATAAATACCAATATACATATTCTTACATACACGCATTCATACATAAACACATATATGAACACGTGATTATGTATGTATGAGTATGTGTATGTATGTATATGTGTGTATTTGGGTATGAATAGGTGTATGTAAGACTAAGTCTCTTCTGTAACTTCATATTGTACACACCAGAAACTAAAAACACAAGTATGCATGTACGTATGAATACGTGTGTGGATGTATGTATAAATATATGTATGTATGAATACGTGTGTGTATATATATATGTATGAATATATGACTGTATGTATGAATGTGTATGTATGTATGAATACATATGCGTTTGTATAAATACGTGCATGTATGTATGAATATGTGTATGTAAGACTAAGAATCCTCTACATATTGTACACACCAGCAACTACTAAAACATGTATGTATGAATATGTCTGTAGGTATGTATAAATATATGTATCTATGAATGCGTGTGTGTAAGTATGTATCAACATTAACGTATATACACATACATTCATACATACATATACACACATGCATGTATATACACATATACATATATGCAAATACACATTTATATACATGCATATACGTACAAGCATATACACATGCATATGCATAAATGTATATACACATACATATACATACATACATACACATATTTATTCATACATACATACACACATGAATATAGGCATATACACACATGTAAATGTAAATGGACTGTACGGGTATGGCGCCTTTCTAGTTGTCCGACTTCTCAAAGCTCTTTCATTCTAAATATCACATTTACCTATTCACACACATTCATACACTGATGGCAGGAGCTAACTGCCCATCATTGCAATTTAAACTATTCAGTCACACACATTCACACAACGAAGGCGCAGCTTCAGGACCATTTTGGGGTTCAGTATCTTGCTCAAGGATACTTCGACACATGGCTGGGGGAAGCCGGGATCGAACCCCGGATTTCCAATTGGTAGACGACCCGCTCTGCCACCAAGCCACAGCCGCCCCAATAATAATAATAGTGATACCAATAACAATGTAATAATTCAATCTACACACCTGCATACATACATGTATATACAAATACATACATACACATATTCATACATACACACATATGTAAACACATGATTATGTATGTATGAGTATGTATAAATATGTTTATGTATGTATGTATGAATATGTTTGTATTTATGTATGATTATGTGTGTGTATGTATGAATATGTGTATGCATTTATGAATATGTGTGTATGTATGTGTATGTATGTATGTATAAATATGTGTATGTAACAATATGTGCATCTATTTATGAATTTGTGTGTATTTAAGTATGAATAAGTGTATGTAAGACTAAGTCATATTGTACACAGCAGAAACTAAAAACACATGTATATATATGTACGTATGAATACGTGTGCGCATTTATGTATGTATATGTGTATGTATGTATCAATAAATATGCGTGTGTATTTATGTATGAATATGCGTATGAAAGACTAAGACTCTTCTGTAACTACATATTGTACACACCAGCAATAAATAACACATGTAAGTATGTATGAATACGTGTGTATGTATGTATCAACATACATGTATAGACACACATATACACATACATGTATATACGTATACATACGTACATGCATATACACATGCATACACACATATACATACATGTATATACATACAAGCATACATGTATATATATAAATGTATATACACATACATATATACACACATGCAAAGATGATTGTATATACGCATATACACATATGCATACATACATGTATATACACACATAGATACATACATACATACATAAATACATGTGTATACACATACATACATACATACATACATACATACACAAAATTAATACATACACACAAATTCATATATCAGAATCAGAAATGCTTTATTAATCCCTGAGGGGAAACTCGTAACAGCAGCTCACTATCACGTCAGCGCACACAAGAATGGAGTACTCAGCAAAAAGCAATAATATAATTCACTATAATAAAGGTAACTACAAGTGGGTATAAGTATAATACACATATATATGTACATACACACGTATTCATACATACACACGTATTCATACATACACACATATTCATACATACATACACATATTCATAAATAAATACCAATATACATATTCCTACATACAAACTCAAAACACACATTCAGACATACACATGATTATGTATGTATGAGTATGTGTATGTATGTATGTATGTATGTATGTATGTATGTATGAATATATATGTCTGTATGTATGCATGCATGTATGTATGTATCTATGTATGTATGTAAGATAATGTGTGTGTATGGATGGATATGTGTATGTATGTGTGAATGATTATGTGTATTTAAGTATGTATGAATATGTTTATGCATGTATAAATATGTGTGTATGTATGAATATGTGTGTCTGTATGTATGAATATGTGTGTATGTATGTATATATGTATAAAAGAATATGTGTATGTATGCATGTATGTATGTATGTATGTATGTAAGATAATGTCTATGTATGGATGTAAATGTGTATGTATGTATGTATGTATATACACATGCATATACACATATGCATATACACATATACATACACACATGATTATGTATGTATGTATATGTGTATGCATGTATGAATATGTGCATGTATGTATGTATGTGTGTGTATGTATGTATAAATGTGCATTCATGTATGTATGTATGTATCCAAAGCGTCTTACATATCAGAATATTCACAAACTGAAGGCCCAGCTTTGGGAGCATTTTTGGGGTTCAGTATCTTGCTCAAGGATGCTTCGACGCATGAAAGAATATGTGTATGTATGTATGTATGTATGTATGTAAGAATATGTGTATGTATGGATGGATATGTGTATGTATGTATGTATGTAAGAATATGTGTATGTATGGATGGATATGTGTATGTATGTATGTATGTATGAATAAGTGTGTATTTATGTATGAATATGTGTGTATGTATAAATATGTGTATAAATATGTGTATAAATATGTGTATAAATATGTATGTATGTATGTAAGAATATGTGTATGTATGGATGGTTTATGTATGTATGTATGTATGTAAGAATATGTGTATGTATGGATGAATATGTGTATGCATGTATGAATATATGTGTATATATGTATGTAAGAAAATGTGTGCAGTTATGTCTAAATATGTGTGTGTATGTATGTAAGAATATGTTTATGTATGTATGCATTTAAGATAATGTGTATGTATGGATGTATATGTGTATGTATCTATGTATGAATATGTATTCATGAATATGTATGCATGTAAAAATGTGTGTATGTATGTATGTATGTAAGTATGTATAAATGAATGTGTATGTGTGTATTTATGAATATGTGTAAGCATGTATGAATATGTGTAAGCATGTATGAAAGTATGTATGTGTATATGTATGTATGTATATATGTATGAATATGTGTCTATTTATGTATGAATATGTGTGTGTATGTATGTATGAATATTTGTGTGTATTTATGTATGAATATGTATATGCATGTATGAATATGTGTGTATATATGTATGTACGTAAGAAAATAAGTGCAGTTATGTATAAATATGTGTGTATGTATGTATGTATGTATGTCTGTATATATATATGTATGAATGAATATGTGTGTGTGAATATGTGTGTGTGTATGTATGAATATGTATGTATTTATAAATATGTGTATTTAAGTATGTATGAATATGTGTGTGTGTGTATGTATTTATATGTGTGTGCATGTATGTATAAACATGTGTATAAACATGTTTGTATGTATGAATATGTATGCATGTATAAATGTGTGTGTGTGTGTGTGTATGTATGTAGGTATGTATGAATATGTGTGTGTGTATTTATGTATGTATATGTGTGTGTGTATGTATGTATAAACATGTGTATAAACATGTTTGAATATGTGTGTGTATGTATATGTATGTATAAATATGTATATAAATATGTATCTAGTATGTATGAGTATGTGTTTTTATGTTTCTATGAATAAGTGTATTTATGTATGTATGTGTGAATATGTATGTATGTATGTATAAATATGTGTATAAATATGTATGTATGTATGTAAGAATATGTGCATGTATGGATGAATATGTGTGTATATGTATGTATGTAAGAAAATGTGTGCAGTTATGTTTAAATATGTGTATGTATGCATGTAAGAATATACTTATGTATGGATGGATATGTGTATGTATGTATGTATGTATGTATGAATGAATATGTGTGTGTATTTATGTATGAATATATGTATGTATGTATGAATGGATATGTGTGTGTATTTATGTATGAATATGTGTGCGTATGTATGTATGTATGTATAAATATGTGTATTTAAGTATGTATGAATGTGTATGCATGAATGTGTGTGTATGTATGTATATGTGTATGTATGTATGAAAATGTATGCATGTATAAATGTGTGTATGTATGTATGTATGTATGTATGTATACGTGTGTGTATATATGAATATGTGTTAGCATGTATGAATATGTGTATGTATGTGTATATATGCATGTATAAATATGTATGTATGTATATGTGTGTATTTATGTATGAATTTGTGTGTGCATTTATGTACGAAATTGTGTGTGCATGTATGTAGGTATGTATTGATATGTGTATGTATGTATGTATGTATGAATATCTGTGTGTATTTATGTATGAATATGTATATGCATGTATGAATATGTGTGTATATATGTATGTATGTAAGAAAATGTGTGCAGTTATGTATAAATGTGTGTATGTATGTACGTATAAATATGTGTATAAATATGTATGTATGAATACGTGTGTGTATGTATTTATGAACATACATGTATATACACATATACATACATGCATATACACACATGGATATACAAATATACATACATACACACAAATTCATGTATATACACACACACATTCATACATAAATACTAATATACATATTCTTCCATACAAACACAAAACACACATTCATACATACACACATGATTATGTATGTATGAGTATGTGTATGTATGTACAAATATGTGTGTGTATGTATATATATTTGTATGTATGTATGTATAAATATGTATGTATGTATTAAAAATATGTGTATGTATGGATGGTTTATGTGTTTGTATGTATGTATGTATGTATGTATGACTATGTGTATTCATGTATGAATATGTATGTATGTATGTGTTAATGTATGTATGTATATATGTATGAATATGTGTCTATTTATGTATGAATATGTGTGTGTATGTATGTATGTATAAATATGTGTATTTAAATATGTATGAATATGTGTATGCATGTAAAAATGTGTGTATGTATGCATGAATACGTGTGTGTATGTATGTATGAACATACATGTATATACACATATACATATATGCATATACAAATATACATACAAGCATACACACGTATATACATAAATGTATATACACATATACACACATGCATACATATATACATACACACAAATTCATGTATATACACACACACACACACATTCATACATAAATACTAATATACATATTCATACATACAAACACAAAACACACATTCATACATGTAAGAAAATGTGTGCAGTTATGTCTAAATATGTGTGTATGTATGTATATGTGTGTGTATGTATATATAAATATGTGTATAAACATGTGTATAAACATGTTTGCATGTATAAATATGTATGCATGTATAAATATGTGTGTGTATGTATGTATTTACTTATGAATATGTGTGAGTATGTATATACGAATATGTGTATGTATGTATGTATGTATGTATATTTGTATGAATGTAAGAATATGTGTATGTATGGATGAATATGTGTGTGTATGTCTGTATGAACATACATGTATATACACATATACATACATGCATATATACACATGCATATACAAATATACATACATACACACAAATTCATGTATATACACACACACATTCATACATAAATACTAATATACATATTCTTACATACAAACACAAACCACACATTCATACATACACTCATGATTATGTATGTATAAATATGAGTATGCATGTATGAATATGTGTGTGTGTATGTATGTATATGTGTATGTATGTATGTATAAATATGTGTATAAATATGTATGTATGTATGAATATGTGTATTCATGTATGGATGTATATGTGTATGTATGTATGTATGTATGTATGTAAGAATACGTGTATATATGTATGTATGGATGTATATGTGTATGTATATATGTATGAATGAATATGTGTGTGTAGGTATGTATGAATATGTGTGTGTATGTATGTATGCATGTAAAAATATGTGTATTTATGTATGTATGAATATGTGTATGCATGTATAAATATGTGTGTATGTATGAATATGTGTATCTATGTATGAATATGTGTATGCATGTATGAATATGTGTATGTATGTATGTATGTATAAATATGTTTATAAATATGTATGTATTAAGAATATGTGTTTGAATGGATATTTTATGTGTATGTATGTATGTATGTAAGAATATGTATATGTATGGATGGATATGTGTATGTATGTATTTATGTATGAATATGTGTGCATTGTGTATGTATATATGCATGCCAATGTGTATGTATGTATTTATGCATT
>CM022474.1:2397195-2433362 GCA_011952105.1 Coreoperca whiteheadi | reverse complement strand
CACATATACATACATACATGCACATACATACAATCATACACACATGTATATACATAAATGTATGTACACATACATACACACATGCATAGATGCATGTAAATACAAACATGCAAAGATGCATGTATATACACGGATGCAGATGTATGTATGTATAAATATGTGTGTGTAAGAATATGTGCATGTATGTATGAATATGTGTATGTATGTGTGAATTTGTGTGTATTTAGGTATTAATATGTATATGTAAGACTAAGTATCTTCTGTAACTTAATATTGTACACACCAGAAACACATGTATGTATGAATACGTGTGTGCATGTATGTATGAATATATGTGTGAATGAATACGTGTGTATGTATGTATGAATATGTGTATGTATGTATGCATTTATATATGTATGAATATGCGTCTGAATGTATGTATTTGTATATACATGTATGTATGTGTATACATACATACATACATACACACATATTCACTTATACATACAATATGTAGTTACAGAAGAGACTTAGTCTTACATACACATTATCATACATAAATACATAAACACACACACACATACATACATAATCATACATCAATACACATACTCAAACATACATAATCATGTGTGTGTGTATGTATGAATGTGTTTTTTGCGTGTGTATGTAGGAATATGTATATTAGTATGTATGTATGAATATATGTATGTATGTATGAATATGTGTGTATGTATGAATACGTGTGTGTGTATGTATGTATGTATGAACATACATCTATATACATACATGCATGCATAAATGTATATACAAATACATACATTCAGATGCATATTCATACATATATAAATGCATACATACATACATGTATATACACATACATATATGTACACATATACATACATATATTCATACACACACTCATACATATACATACATACACACACACACATTCATACATAAACACATACATACAGAATCAGAATCTAAAATACTTTATTAATCCCCAAGGGGAAACTCTTTGTAAGAGCAGCTCACTATCACGTCAGTGCACACAAGAATGGACACATTCATACATACACATATATATTTAAACACACATATTCATACATACATACAGACGCATATTCATACATACATACATATACACATGTATTCATACATACTCTCATACATATACATACACACATACATACACATTCATACATACACAAAAATATTAAAACACACACATATTCCTACGTACAATATTCATACATCCATTCATTCATCCATCCATCCATCCATCCATCCATCCATCCATCTTCTACCGCTTATCCATGGCCGGGTCTCGGGGGCAGCAGGCGAGGCGTTCCCAGACCAGCCAAGAAACATAGGCCCGCCAGCGTGTCCTACGTCTTCCCCGGAACCTCCTCCCGTTTGGACATGCCCGGAACACCTCCCCAGGGAGGCGTCCAGGAGGCGTCCGGAACAGATGCCCGAGCCACCTCGGCTGACTCCTCTCGATGTGGAGGAGCAGCGGCTCTACTCTGAGCTCCCCCCGAGTGATCGAGCTCCTCACCCTGTCTCTAAGGGAGCGCCCAGCCACCCTGCGGAGGAAACTCATTTCGGCTGCCTGTATCCGGGATCTTGTCCTTTCGGTCATGACCCAAAGCTCATGACTATAGGTGAGAGTAGGAACGTAGACCGACCGGTAAATAGAGAGCTTTACCTTGCAGCTCAGCTCTTTCTTTACCACGACAGACCGGTACATCGACCGCATCACTGCAGAGGATGCACCGATCCGCCTGTCAATCTCCTGCTCCGTCCTTCCCTCACTCGTGAATAAGACCCCAAGATACTTAAACTCCTCCACTTGAGGCAGGAGCTCTCCACCAACTTGACTTAGCAGACCCAAACGTACTGTGAGGGTCTGCTGGGAACGTTTGGCAGATTCTCCGGTCAGACAGATCTTCAACTCCCACCTCCGGCAGAGCTTCTACCAGATCCCGAGGGAGGTTGGAGACATTGAGTCTGAGTGGACCATGGTCTCCACCTCTATTGTCGACGCGAGCGCTCGGAGTTGGGGCCGCAAAGTCTCAGGTGCCCGTCGTGGCGGCAATCCTCGAACCCGGTGGTGGACCCCGGAAGTAAGGGATGCCGTCAAGCTGAAGAAGGAGTCCTATCGAGCCTGGTTGGCTTGGGGGACTCCAGAGGCAGCTGATGGGATGAAGTGAGCTTCAGCCCAGGTGGTTGCAGAGGCAAAAACCCGGGTCTGGGAGGAGTTCGGTGAGGCCATGGAGAAGGACTATCGGTCGGCCTCGATGAAATTCTGGCAAACCATCCAGCGCCTCAGGAGGGGGAAGCAGTGCCCTGCACAAACTGGTTACAGTGGGGTTGGGAATCTGCTGTCTTCGACTGGGGACATCCTCGGACGGTGGAAGGAGTATTTTGAGGATATCCTCAACCCCACCGACATGTCTTCCATTGCAGTAGCAGAGGCCGAGGCTTAGTTGTGGACTCGTCGATCTCCTGGGCTGAGGTCACTGAGGTAGTTGAGAACCTCCTTGCCACTGAGGAGCTTCTCAACTACATAAAAATGTGCAAACATTCATACATAGATACATATTCATACACACACATTAATTCATACATAAACACACAGGGAAGCTTTGACTTGGTGGCAGAGCGGTCGTCCACCAATCAGAAGGTTGGCAGTTCGGAAGGTTGGCGGTTCGATCCCGGCTTCCCCCAGCCATGTGTCGAAGTATCCTTGAGCAAGATACTGAACCCTGAATTGCTCCCGAAGCTGCGCCTTTGGCGTGTGAGTGTGTTTGAATGATTAGTTTATTTTGTACTGATGGGCAGTTAGCTCCTGCCCTCAGCCTATCAAATGTGTGTGAATGGGGTGAATGTGATATGTAGTGTTAAAGCGCTTTTTGAGTAGTTGGAAAGACTAGAAAGGTGCTATACACGTACAGTCCATTTACCATTTATACATACACATATTGACACATATACATACATAGACACACACACTCATACACACACATATTCATACAAACACATTCATATATATACATATTGACACATACACATATTCATAAATACACACACATTCATACATACACACACACATTCATTTATACATACACATACATTCATTCATACAGCGGGGAAGTATTTGACACATCAGCATTTTTATCAGTAAGGGGATTTCTAAG
Organism: Coreoperca whiteheadi; assembly: GCA_011952105.1. Classification (NCBI taxonomy): domain Eukaryota; kingdom Metazoa; phylum Chordata; class Actinopteri; order Centrarchiformes; family Sinipercidae; genus Coreoperca; species Coreoperca whiteheadi. Next base: position 2,430,177 of record CM022474.1, on the reverse strand, counting down.
TGGGCTATTGACACAAAATTTCCACCAGATACAGCCATCAAGCCAAATATTGAATTCATACAAAGAAATCAGAACATTTAAGTATTCAAGTTGAGTCATAATAAATAAAGTAAAATGACACAGGAAATAAGTATTGAACACATGAAGATAACAAGGTGCAAAATGGCATCGAAAGCCAGGAGATTAACTGAAATCTGTCAGTATTGAGAGAGACACCCTGCCCCCTATCAGTACTAATTGATATCAGCTGCTTTAGTCCTAATTGATGGCCTATAAAGGCTTCTCATTACCCAGGAGGCACACAGGAAAGACTTCATGATGGGTAAAAGCAGAGCACTCTCTCAAGATCTTCGTAATCTTATCGTTGAAAAGCATTTTGATGGGAAAGCTTATAGGCGCATTTCCAGAATGCTGAATGTTCCTGTGAGCACTGTGGGGGCCATTATCCGGAAATGGAAAGAGCATCAGTTCATCATAAACCAGCCACGATCAGGTGCTCCATGTAAGATCCCTGTCCGAGGAGGCAAAGAATAATCAGGAGAGTTCTCCAAGGGCCAAGAACCACTCGGGCAGAACTTCAGGAAGACCTTGCATCAGCAGGTACTGTTTCAAAGAAAACTATAAGCAATGCACTGAACTGCCATGGCATGCATGCACGCTCACCACACAAGACTCCATTGCTGGAAAAAAAAAAAGCATGTTGAGGCTCGGTTAAAGTTTGCAAAAGAGCATTTGGAGAAGCCTGTGGATTATTGGGAGACTATAGTATGGTCAGATGAAAGCAAAATTGAACTTTTTGGCAGTCATTCTACACACCATGTATGGTGGTGCCCACCACCCCAAGAACACCATACCAACAGTTAAGGTTTGGGGGTGGACGCATCATGGTCTGGGGCTGCTTTTCAGCAAGGGGTACTGGCAGACTTTATATTATTGAAGGCAGGATGAGTGGAGAAATGTACCGGGCCGTTCTGGATAAAAATCTGCTGCCATCTACCAGAAAATGAAAAGAGGGTGGACATTTGAGCAAGACAATGTTCCCAAACACAAGGCCAAGGAAACAATGAAGTGGTTTCAAAGAAAGAAAATCAAGTTACTTGAATAGCCCAGTCAATCAGCTGACCTAAATCCCATAGAAAATCTATGGCGAGAACTTAAGATCAAAGTTAATAAAAGAGGCCCAAGGATCCTTCAAGATTTAAAAACCATTTGTGTGAAAGAATGGGCCAGAATCACTCCTGATGAATGCAGACGACTGGTCTCTCTATACAAGAGGAATCTAGAAGCTGTAATCAACAACAAAGGCTATTCAAGTATTAAATAAAGTGCATTCAATACTTGTTCCCTGTGTCATTTCACTTTATTTATGATTCAACTTGTATACTTAAATGTTCTGATTTCTTTTCAATATTTGGCTTGATGGCTACATCTGGTGGAAATTTTGTATCAATAGGCCACTTAGAAATCCCCTTACTGATAAAAATGCTGATGTGTCAAATACTTATTTTCCCCACTGTATAGTCATACATACACACACACACACACGTATTCATATATACACAGAAATATTCACACACATACACATTTTCTTACTAACACACATTCATACTAACACACATATATACCGTATAAACATACATATACACACATACATTTAGTCATTCAGCAGATGCTTTTATCCAAGGTTACTTACATGTGAGGAAGACAATGAAAGAAATTATAACAACACAAGGTAACAAAAAGCATAAACATTCAAAGCTAAGGATAGGAAGTTTTTTTTTTTTGAGAAGAGGTAGAAAGGAAGAAAAAGTTAGTGATGGTCAGTTAGGTGTTGGTGGAAGAGATGCGTTTTCAGGAGCTTTTTAAAGGCGGCTACAGAATCTCCTGATCATGTAGAAGCAGGCAGATCGTTCCACCAATGTGGAACGGATCCAGAGAAGAGAGATTTTTTTCGTGGCATGGTACCACCAGACGTTGTTCGTCTGCAGAGCGCAGGGACCTGGCAGGAACACAGGTCTGTATCAGCGAGCGAAGATATGATGGTGCAGAACCAGTGGTGGTCTTGTAGGCCAGGAGCATCGCTTTGAACTTGATGCGGGCAACAGCAGGGAGCCAGTGTGACCTAATGAAGAGAGGGGTTACGGCGCTCTCTTCGGCTCATTGAAGACCACTCTTTCCGCCGCGTTCTGGATCATCTGCAGAGGTTTGGTTGTGCAAGCAGGGAGTCCAGCCAGCAGCGCGTTACAATAGTCCAGTTTGGACAAGACCAGAGCCTGGACTAGGACTTGTGTAGACTGTTTCGATAGGAAAGGTCTAACTTTCCTGATGTTGTAGAGGATGAATCTACAGGACCGGGTGGTGCCGGCGACATGGCTTTTGAAGTTTAGCTGATGATCAATTACCACCCCCAGACTTCTGGCCGTGCTGGACGGCGTAACGGTCGATGAGCCTAGTTGAATGGAGAGGTTGTGTTTAATCTTTGGGTTGGCCGCGATCCCAAGCACTTCCGTTTTGTCGAGGTTCAGCTGCAGGTGATGGTCCTTCGTCCAAAGCGAGATGTCCCTCAGGCATGCCGAGATGCGAGCAGAGACCGTCGAATCGTCAGGTTGGAGCTGCGTGTCATCCGCATAGCGGTAATAGGAAAAGCCATGCTTCTGAATGCCCGAGCCGAGGGATGTCATATATATATATATATATATATAATGTACACATACACATATATACAGTACTGTGAACTGGAGTGGCTGTACTGCTCCCAATACTCGGGAGGGGTTAAATCCAGAGAATGGATTTCACTAGATGTTGTACTGTGTATGATTGTGTGTGTGACAATGAACTTGATAATTGTGCGTACGAGATAAAAATAACTTTTCTTAGTAAAGTTACAAAAAAACCACAGCTGTCTTTTTTTGTTTTTGTGTGTGGACTGTACTGACTGGTACTCACAAGCCAGGATGTTGCTGTATCTGTTTTTAGTCTTGTTGTCAGGATGGTTGGAGCTGTCAGTCGTCATTCCCATGTCCACCGTGCACGCCTGAACCTCCTGAACACACACACACACACACACACACACACACACACAGAGTAAAGCTTAAAACCCTCAAAGGCAAGAGGTGGGAAGTAACTACATACTTAAGTACAGTTTAGAGGTTTTGCTACGATATCTGAGTACAGTTTAAATTGTGGAAACTTTCTACATCTCCTCCACTAAATGTACTTGTATAAATGTATTTGACAGTTTGTATTACTGGTTCACTCTTGTACATTCATAGTTTATATTCCACACAAGGCTAAATATTATTCGTAAAACATTAGAGGTCAGTAGGGCTTGTGGTCGTTTGAAAGTGTTCAGTATGATACCTGAGTTTCAGTTTTTCCCGACTCTTTGAGGAATGTAAACGTGTTTTTCTACAAAATCCTTTTTGTTTTGTTTTTAAATTGAACAAAACAAGCCGAAGTCCTCAAATGTTTAAGATTTTGCCTGAACACAAGTGGCCATACGAGAACTAAAAAAATTAAGAAACTAAACAAAATTCAGCCTAAAAATTGTGATAATTATGACAATTATGATATGATAATAACTTTCAGTACGTGACAGTTTTGATCCCCAGTGCTACAGATAAATTTTTTTGGGAACAAAAAAAGTATTCAGGTTCGATACCAAACCGCTCTGCTCAAATCACAATTACCATGAGAGATTATGTAAAGAATACAGAACCAGTTTCCTGGTTACTCAAGATAACCCATAGAGCCGAGTGTGGCCAGTTTAAGGATTTTTTTATTCTGTGGCAGCAAATAGCTGCCAGTGGAAATGTACTTCAAATGTACAAAATGTACACTGCTTCTGTGACGAGCACTAAAACAAAATATCACTCGCCTCCGTTAAATTGTGACGGAAGCAAAAATCTAAAAAGTGGAGATTTTACATCCTCTTCTAATTAGACTGAAACGATCTAGGTGGATGTTTTTAATTGCGATATTTCCACTAAAGTAAATGATTCTATTACTTCTTCCATGGATGTGTTAATAGGAGAGTTGGATACAACACAATGTAGCAACCTGCTAGTTTGACTGCAGTGCAACAGACCGCCGTTGCAAAAGAGACATCTACAAACATTACAGCTAAAGTCTTTGTACTATGAATTTCTAAAACAATGACGGTTTAATATTTTTTACTTTTCCAAGAGCTTAGAAAAGCTATTCTTATGTGCGCGATGTCTTTTTATTGAAGTTTAATGGACAAAGAAGCAAAGCTTGGAAGAGAGAGAACTTTATTTAGCTTGTGTGCTAGGTGAGCAACTTTGTAAAGAATGGGCGCCATTTTGGAGTCCAGTATCCATTTCTCATAATACGTCCATGACTTCTTCCACTGATGCCCAACAGCAACCATGCTTTGTGTGTTCCACATTAACAAAAAACACCACAAGACAAAAACACGGCTACGAGTGCAGCAGCGTGCGTCCATGAGTGAATAAGGACGTCAGGAGGAGAGCGTCTTACCTCGTAACTCTCCTTCAGTATCTAATGATGAGGAGTGAGGAAGCAGCAGGCAGCAAGGGCGTTTCCGTGACATTACAGCAAACCAAAGAGGTGCAAAAATACAAATTACAAGACAACACAGAAAACAACGACTCCAGACTGGTTCATCTCACAGTACAGCTCATGCTACGGCAAACACAAAGGGAAGATCAACACAAATAAAAACAAACAAGGTTTATTTCGAAGCTCAAATTCATCCTCAACATTCGGGGGAATTTTAGGGGCTAATCACCACCTCTGTGTTTCAGTATAATTCTGGTGTTCTGCCACTAAACTCAAGTACTTTTGGGACCTTCTACTCTTCCTACACCACATCTCGAGGTAAATGTTATACATTCACTATATTTAACATCTGAGGTTGCTTTAGGGTAGAGCTGGAGATCTTTGCCCGAAACCCGACGGGTTTCTATCATTTTACACAAGCTCGGGCCGGGTTTGGGCTTGTGCAGTAAATGAGCAGTCAGGTGATGCGTTTCTTGGGGGATTTACGTTTCATGGTCACTTTAAATTAAATAAAAACTTCCAAAATTTCAACTTTTCAGGAACTTTAAAAACTGCCTTGTTTCAGCTTTTAGACATTAGAGTTTTAGGGATTCAGCTTGACGTCCCTCTATGGCAGAGGGCCCGTGCTGACTCATGCTACTCAGAGAACTGGGGTTACACCAGTTACCCAAAACCTTTCATCTTTTCCTTTAGGTTCTTTTTCTTCCTTCATATCTCCCCTGTTATCTTACTTCTCTCCATTTTCTTTCTTTAGCCAATTTGAAAGAAAATTAATATGCAACAATTTCAAAAACTGACTAATATTTTATTTTGCGATCACGAGAAACACAAAAGACCCCCCCCCACATGTCTCCATGCCTCCGCAGCCTTGTTGTCTTTGTGTTGATTTTTCCTTTAGTGGCACTTTCAGAACAAAACACAGTGGAGCTTCGATTCATGATTCCTTTGTTCTGCTGATAGCCGACAGGTAAATGGACACCTGACACGCTGCTGAATGAACACATGAATGAATGAAGGCTCCTCACAAAGAGCCGCCAACTGATTATTATGTCACTATAGGTCACACTGTTGGACAACTGTGAGCACACTGTACGTTATAATAACAATAATTATTATTATTCCTCACAGTGAATTCCTTATAAATTATGATGGGAGAATCTAAAGTGGTTACGTAATGTTGCAGTCAAAGTGTATCCAGTTACATCATCACAGCTCATCATGCAGCATGCAGACAACAACATGATGACAATCATACACAAACATACACACACAATGCAGTCAAGGCTTAGGTGGTAGAGATATTATATGCGAAAATATTATTTATTTTAATTTCAGTTGGGAAGTGGAAAAACAATCCGGCCTCTGTACCTCAAACTCTTGCTGAAAGCCGTGGGTGTCGTGAAGCTCGGCCACGTGTTTGACAAACTCCTTCGCTGGGAAAGCCGTTTGCTCATCTGGAAGGTAAACGGGAAACAACGCTGAACTACCCCCAGTGGGACTCTGGTCACAAAATGTGTCACAAAATCCACACACAAGAAAGGCGTCCGTGATTAAGTTGTAGTAAATATTAAGGAGCCTGAATATTAATGGACAGATAGAGTGCACATTTTTATAACTGAAGAGGGTTTTTTTTCTGAAGTGAAGGCATTTAAGGAAAGTAGCAACATTTGGGGAAAGTAAGGGCATATTTAGAACAGGAGGATGTATTTAGAAAGTAAGGACATTTTCAGAAATTCAAGACATTTTAGAAATTGAGGATTTTTTTTAATGTTGCCTTTTTTTTTTTAATATTTGGATTTTTAAAAGGAAAGTGAGGACATGTTTAAAAGTAAAGACATTTTTGGAAAAAGGAAGACATTTTAGAAAACAACAATATTGAAAGGGAGGACTTTTGGGAAAGTGAAGACATTTTTGGGAAGTGGGAACATTTGTTGAAGTCAGGACATGTTTAAAAATGGCATCTTTTAAACTTGAAAGTGGGGAAGTTTCAGACCTATTTGGAGATCTAGGACATCTTTCGAAAGTGAACATTTGGAGAGTGAGGACGTTTTGGTTTGAGCTTCGGGGGTTGGAGAACGTTTGACTCGGTGTGTGTGTGTGTGTGTTACCCGATGTTAATGCAGCAGTGGACGGCGCAGCGATGACTCTGGGTGATGAGCTGTCATCGATGTAGAAGTGAGCCGTCTGAAAACAGGTCCTGCAGGTAAAACACACACATCAGATAGTCTTTTCATTTTAAAATAATCTTTAACCATAGAGAGTTCTGTTCGGGAGTTGATAAAACGCTCAAGTTGTCGTCTAAACATAAGTGTCTGAAAAATGTAAAAAGGAAATAAATGGATCAAATGTAAAGAAATAAATGGATCATTTCAAATGAGGGTTGACAAAATTTAGAAAAATTGTTTAGTGTTTTACATAAATATAGAGACACTGACAGAATCAGCTACAGAAATGTCAGTATCCACTAAAGGCATTAAAATAAAATATATTGTGTATAAACTTCACACACACACAAGTTTGTTAGGGGTGGAAAATGTATGAATAAACACACACACACACACACACACACACACAGCATATATATCTATGATGCTGCCATGCTTCATCCTTGAGAATCAACTGAAAGGCAGAAGATGCTTTTGTTTTCATGTGACTCTGCGTTAGCCCAGATTTTGGAGAATACACTGTAATCTTCCCAAAAACACAGGGAAAGAGATGTTCTGTTAATCCTTAACATGTTTTTAAACGGATGAGATCGCCTCTGATGAACCTGCGTTGTCTCGGCCAGAAATGGGCATCAGGGATTATCACAGACAAAAAAAAAGAAAAAAGAAAACAGTAAATAAGGGGTTGAGCTCTGAGATTAAAGACGCGTTTTGGAGGAAACACAAACTGTTATTCTCTCAGTGAGTCGGACGAGTGTTTATTCACAAACTAAAAGCTGCATCTTCATTTGTCAAGTTGCTCGGACATCTAGACCTGATCAGCACTGACCTCGTGCATCTTAAAACATGTTCATTTCAGATTTCCACTGTTTTCACTTATTTTTCATTGTTCAAAAACTTAGAACCGGAGCAGCAACGTGTGTCAAGAACAATGCTTGAACTGGTTCAGAAGACAAAGTATTTATTATTTACATAAAGTTTAAATTTCTGTGTAGCTCAACAGCCGAGTAAAGGCCCTTTTACATAGAGAGTGTCATGAATCTCTGATATCTTTACTAATATTAACATTCCCTTATTTCTGTTGTTCGGCATGCTCATACACTATTACAATAACTGTTTTGATTTTAATCTCATTCTTATTAAGAGTGAATGTACAGAAGCTTATTGCTGCCACGCTGGAAAAAGAAAAACTGATCAATATCACGTTATAACGTGAAAAGTTTATTATTATAACAAGATGTTTCTCATGTAATAACACGATATTTTCACGGTATTACAACATACAAATTTATCATGTTATAACAAGAAACTTTTCATGTTATAACAATATAAGTTATCATGTTATAACGTGAAAAGTTTATTGTTATAACAAGATGTTTTTCATGTTATAACATGATCATTTATATTGTTATAACGTGAAACTTTTCACGTTATAACGTGATTACCTGACCTATATGGTTATAATGTGAAACTCATGTTTGAATGAGGAAACGTCTGCAGAGAACGGATAAATTGAGGAATATGGCTCATTTACAGGTTTTCCAAGTGTTGTAATCATGATTAAGTATAACTTCTTCATCACTTCATCATGCTTGTCCAAAAAGTCTCCAGAGAAACAGTCATTGTCTTTCAATTCCTGGAGATGATTTATCCAGTATTGGGCATGAAGCGTAATCACGTTAGAACGTGAAAAGTTTCACGTGGCAGCAATAAGCTTCCGTATGAATGACACGTGTCCAGAAAAATACCATTTTGGTTAACTCTGGCACATTTACAGCAGTGTTTATTAATGTGCACTGTCCCTGTTAAATAAACCAATGACTACATAAATAAATGGCACAAAAAATGCAAAAACATTGACTGGCAAAATTGTCACATCAAAAAGGTATTTAAATCTGCCGTGACACGAATGTAAGAGAATTTCACCAGTTATTTCAGTAATTGGTACCATGCCAAAAAGAAAAGAAATCCCTCTGGAGCAGCTTCCCTGGATCCGTTCCTCATTGGTGGAATGATCTGCCTGCTCCTACAAGATCAGCAGGTTCTGTAGCCGCCTTTAAAAAGCTCCTGAAGACGCATCTCTTCCACCAACACCTGACTGACCATCACTGACTTCTTCTTCCTTTCTACCTCTTCTCATAAAAACAAAAATCTTCCTATCCTTAGCTTTGAATGTTTACGCTTTTTGTTACCTTGTGTTGTTGTAATTGCTTCCATTGTCTTCCTCATATGTAAGTCGCTTTGGATAAAAGCGTCTGCTGAAGGACTCAATGTAAATGTTCTCAACACAAACGGACAGGATGTGCGTGTGCCGTTGTAAACATGTTTTGGAGATGTTCGCCATCGTGGACTGTAAGACTGAGTCTTTACGGGGCTTCATCAAAGCGTGCCGGCTGCTGTGAGACAGAGACAATAAGTAGATCTGCTTTTCTTTCTTTTTTTCCCCCTTTCTTTGCCACGCAGCTGCTGCCATGTGTGACATCCGTTTTAATGCGAAAGAGAAAACTGACTTAAATAAAAAGAGGAGTGAAAACTGCGTTGATTCACTGAGTGACGTATGTTAAGTGCTACAAAATATTGTAGCAAAAATTGAACCGAATCTGCAACAGCTTTCATTCAAAATTGCAACAAATGCTTCACATGAAACAATAAATCACATTAATTTACACAACTACGAAGCTAAATATGGAAATTACATTTTACTGATAATCAAGCTAAATGTTCTGGATCTGCCCAATGAGTTATAAACTTTGTGTTTAGGGACAGATCATGCATACAGACAGTTCAGTGGTTTTAGCTGTTAGCACTAGCTTGGCCATTAGCTAATATCCCTATCTTCTTGCTGTAATGTCAGATGTGCTGCTGCTTGTTGTCCTTCAGTTCATGTTTGATCTTGCCATTAAAATATCTTCATGGTACGGCAAAGTTCCTTCTCTGACAGATGGTGTTTGATGTTGTGAGACACGTTAGTTTAGATTGTTGGTCAAAAGATGTGAGTCTGCTGCTGCTCATTGGCCAACTTAGTGTATTCTGCTTGTTTATCTACTGAGACTGAAACTACCTAATCTGATTATATTGATGTAGGACGTAAGAAGCTCAGCAAGAACGTCAACCTAAAATAGGGAAACAGCTGCTGCTCATTAACAAACACGCTGATGAACACATGTGGAAGAAATTTGTCTGCAGGTACAAAGAATTCAAGCTCATCTGAAGTGACATTTCCAGCGCACCCTGCGCATCTCTCAGCTTGTCGTAAACTCGTAAAGTCGACCAAAATCCCCTGAAACTGCTTGACCTCAAATGCACAGCAGCAGTGTCCAAATGAGCACCGTGTTGTCAGGAGGGAGAGAAAAAGGACACAACACCGGCGGGATTAGTGCAGTTTGGCTTCCCGCCGCTCGCCCTACAAGACGCTGACACGACTCCTTCTGTCTGACATAATCAGGCGGATGTCCTTTTCCGTCTCCCGACCCTCTCTGGACGCTCTCAGCTGAGAGGACGCTTGCAGCCAAGGTACATCCTTCAGGATTAGGCCCCCTGCTCCTCAGATTACTATCAGTTTAGCACTGCTCAATCTTGGTTCATACAACAACAAGCAGAGCGCAAAGCAAGAACAATATGTTGAGTCTCCGGCAAGGCAGATGAAAAATGTACAGTCTGTGAAAAATATGATTAAAAGTGTTTACACTGCATTTGACAGCGTGTCCTTGATTGGATTTCTGAAGTTGGTTATTTCACGGTCTGAGTGGGCAGCGTGGGTTTTTTTTTCCCTACTGCACAAGCCAAAAGATGTTTTCATCACACGAAGAAAGGAAAATTTTGGGTTTATGCCCTAAATTAGCATAAAAAAATGCCTTACTTACTCTCAAAGAAACTTGTGTTTGCTACGAATCCGGTTTTTTTATACGTCTCGAGAGAAAAACAAAAACAGCATCTCTCAAGGTCAACCGAGAGGAAACCGAAACACTGCTGTCAGGCGAGCGGCGGCTGAAAGGCTTCCTTCAGTCCGCCAGCGGCCGCGTCAACAGCACAACACAGGAGGTATTGTCTGTGAAGGGGCTGCTGGTGAGAAAACACACACACACACACACACACACACACAAAAGCACTAATGCTCAGGGTTCAAGGTACATTTATTTGTCATTGTACAATGCAGGGCTGCACAATGAAATTAAACTAAACCCAGTGACGCAAGTATGTTTTTGTGCGTGTATCTGCTGGGATCCTGAAGAGGACGGTTTTTCTTTTTGCGAGAGAGAAAAGACTAATGTATTGATATTTGAACTGTGGGCTTTGTTCGGGGCACAGCGAGGTATAATACACCGGATTGGACTGCAAATGCTTGTGTATGTGTGGGTTCATTGCGTCTGCTGAATCCTTTTGAAACTTCCTGGTATTTAGTAGGGGCTATGATTGAAAGACATGGGTCCTTTGAAGGTTTGACTCCTTAACTAAATACATATATTTGTCAGATTTTCACTCTGACTGGCATCCCGGCAAGGTCAAACTGCTACATTCACGCTACACACACAGGACATAAATACAAATATTTGAAATTAGAATGGAATGAAAATACAAATAAAAAGAATATTACTTATATACATATTATACAAACGCTAGTGGAATGGTAATGTGAAAAAGCAGCATAACAGAAAGTTCCATGTCATTTATTTATGGTGTAGGATGAGGTGGAGTTTAGGAGTCAGTTCAGAAAAAGGCTGCTCTGAAGTCTGGCGGTACGACAGCAGATACTTCTGTATCTCTTGTCAGACGGCAGCAGGTTGAACAGGCTGTGGCTGAGGTGGGTACTGTCCTTTAGTATGCTTTGGGCTCGGCGGAGGCACCTCATTGTATTGACTCACCAACTGCAGAGCCCTCCGGTCCTGGGCCGTGCACATCCCATGCCATGTTTGTGATGTTTCCAGTCAGGATGCTTTCTCATGAAGTCTCATCGTTGTTTGAAATCCGGCCGATGATGGTGGTGTCGTCCGCAAACTTGGCAGTCGTGGTTGTTCAGTGTGAACGGGTGGGGGGGGGCTAAGCACACAGCCCTGGGGGGCTCCAATGCTGAACCAATGAATGTGGAGGAGGTTTGACCACCAACTGTCTGTTTGTCTGAGGTCTGTGTGTGAGGAAGTCCAATATCCAGCTGCAGAGTGTGGTACTCAAGCCCAGAGTGTTAAGTTCGCCAACCAGTTTCATGAGGCAGATTGTGTTGAACGTTGAGCTGTAGTCAACAAACAGCATTCTGATGTAGGTGGTGTTATTTTTAAGATTTGCGAGGGCTGAGTGGAGGGCAGTGGAGATGGCATCCTCTGTGGATCTGAATGCTGGTGAGTGTCCAGGATGTTGTTCTTTATGTGCTGGAGAACCACTCAACAAAGACTGAGTTTCCCAGTTAAATATGGGAGTCTTCTGGCTGAAGTCTCCACTTCACTCCCCCTCCCCATATTATATGACATATGATAGGAGGGCATGCAGACAGTTGGAGAAGTTCAGTCTTGGTATTATTTGATCTCATTGCTGCATTTGACACGGTCGACCACAACATATTTGTGTCAATAGGTTATTACACATCTGAGCAGAAAACAATTACATGTGGAGTTCCCCAAGGCTCCATTCTGGGACCTCTTCTGTTTAACATCTACATGCTCCCACTGGCTTGGATTATGGAAAACAACAACATATGCAACCATAATTATGCGGATGACACACAAATTTACATAACCATGTCATCAGGGGACTATGAGCCAATACAATTGCTAAGTGCATTGAACAAATCAACGATTAGATGTGCCAGAATTTTCTTCAATTAAACAAAGATAAAACTGATGTCATTGTTTTTGGACCCAAGGAGGGACAATTAAAAGTCAGCGCTCAGCTTCAATCAGTTAAAGAATTACAAAGTCAGGCTACTACCACCTTAAAAATATATCCAGGATTAAAGGACTTGTCCATGCATTTATCTTCCTTCAGTCGAGTTGACTGAAGTACTACTTTTGGTTAATAAAGCACTGAATGGTTTACGCCCAAAGTACATCTTCTGCTACGTTATGAACAATCCAGACCTCTCAAGTCGTCTGGGACAGGTCTGCTTTCAGCCCCCCGAGTCAAAACTAAAAATGGAGAAGCAGCGTTCAGTTTTTATGCTCCACATATCTAACTTGACTTCTTCCCTCTCCCGGAGTTTTGTGCTTTGTCGTCCGTCTATTCTTTCTTAGTGTCACTTTCAGCAGGTATTTCAGTGTCCGGAGATGTATCTGGATCGGTGACTATGGCGACCTGCTGGGGCAGTGCTGCTGTGTCTATGGTGCAGGGGACGAGTGGCTCGGGTCCTGCTCGTTGGCCTTCAACTGGAGCTGCTCGGCTGTCCGTCTGGACCCATCATCTTCCCTTGTGTTTTGCCACCTAAACATTTCTAACGTAATAATGTGTATGTATATACAACAGTTTTGCCATCATGGCTATTTACGTTATAGTTTTGATGCTATAAATCTATTCTGTACTTACGACATCTATTGCATGTCTGTCCGTCCTGGGAGAGGGATCCCTCCTCTGTTGCTCTTCCTGAGGTTTCTATCGTTTTTTTCCCCTATTAAAAGGGTTTTTTTTGGGTAGTTTTTCCTTAATCGAATCGAGGGTCTAAGGACAGAGGGTGTCGTATGTCACAGATTGTGAAGCCCTTTGAGGCAAATGTGATTTGTGATACTGGGCTATATAAATAAAATTGAATTGAATTGAATTGAATTGAATATCTGGAACAAACTCCCAGAAAACTGCAGGTCTGCTGCAACTCTCAGTTCTGTTAAATAAAGGCTGAAGGCTTTTCTGTTTGCTGCTGCCTTTTATTAAATCAAATAATACTTATTTCTTACACTGCACTGTACCTTTCACTCTCCTGCATTATCTTGTGTTTAATTTTCTATTCAACTCTTTTTAAGTGTTTTTAAATGTCTTTTTTTCTTGCTTTTATGTTTTATGTAAAGCACTTTGAATTGCTTTGTTGTTGAAATGTGCTATACAAATACACTTGCCTTGCCTAGCATGTAGATATAAATCTTATGTTTAAAAATGCCAGCGCTTGATTGTCACCCTTCCTTTGAACCCTGCTGCTCTGCTTTCACACAGGTTTTCTGTTGTTCAGCTCCACTATCCGCTTGTGTAGTCTTTTCATCAACTGTGTCTTTTCACCACTATTTTAAAGAAAGATGGGTGAAGTTAACTATAATTAATTTAAAACTTAGGCGCCGTTTTTTTAAATAAATGTTTGGGCATTTTTTAGTCTTTATTAAAACACGGACAGTGAAGAGATGACAGGAAATTAAGGGAAAGAGATGGGACGTTCCCCATCTCCACATGCAACAAAGTTCTCGGCCAGATTCGAACCAGGGGCGTTGCTGTTGGTTGGTGCCTTAATTAACCTTGGCCCCAAGGGCCCCCCCAACCACACGCCTTTTTAAATAAACAAAAAGGCACATATTATCCAAATTTTAGGACTAAACTTCCAATGAAGCAGTGTTAGTTCAGGCAGAGCGCTGAAGTTGTGCTCCTATTGCAATATGCCTTACAACTGGCTCATTGCCTCATTCGCATCTGTGTGGCTAGTAACGTCCACTCATATTCATGAAGGTGTATAGCACGGACATTATAATCCGACACGATCACGGTTTACCCTGCTCATGCCAACGCCGTTTGCTGCCACAGCTCCTCCACCACCACGACCTCCTCCTGCCAGCATGTTCAATCATAACGGTTCCACAGAGACGATAATATGTCAGGGCTGTGTTCCTTTCGGCCTGTTGTGGGCTTCTTCTGCTCTCAAATGGCCAAAACGATCAAATAAATGCAGATTTGAATACACCAGCAGTACTGACCTCCAGTAGATGAGGATACTGATGAGGACGATCAAGCCGAGGACGGTGAGGGTGGAGATGACTGCCAGAGGAACCACAGCCTTCCTCTCTCTTTCCCTGATCGAACCAACTCTCGACTCATGGCTGCTGTTACTAGCGTCTGGAGAGGAAGAACAGTAGAGGATGGAGATTAAAGCTACTGCAGGGTGGGAAAGGAAATCAGAGCCATCAACTGGTTGCATACTGGAGGTTTACTATTACCGTGTTTCACAGAAGATAAGCTGCTCTGGTTATAACTAAAGATGAACTAATGTACCTTTTCATCGTCACGTTCCACACTTGTTCATTTGAATTGACTTGAACCTGGATGTTATCGAACACCATTATATATGATATGTGGATATTGAAAAAATATTTTCATACAATTGAACTTTAAATGTTTAGGTCTGTTTGGTCAAGTTTGCATTTGTACTATTATCATTTGGAATGGCAGACGTTCGGCATTTCAACTGCTTGCCCATTACTTTTAGCAATTTCAAACATTTATCCATTACTTTACAGTTTTTCACCATTTTCACCCCTTTTTCCATAACTTTTAGCTAACAGTTAATCTGTACACATGGCATCTATTTCCTCTCCGTCTGTTCTGGAAGAGGGATCCCTCATCTGCTGCTCTTCCTGAGATTTCTTCTATTTTTCCCTGTTAAAATGTTTTTTTGGGGAGATTTTCCTCATTCGAGATGAGGGTCTAAGAATAGAGGGTGTTGTATGATGTACAGATTGTAAAGCCCCATAGGCAAAATGGTGATATTGGGCTATATAAATAAAATTGCCTTAACTAACAACTTTGATCCATTTATCCACTACCCTTAGCTAACTGTTTAGACATCTCTGTCTGCTTGTTAACTAATTTTCACGCACTCTCAGTCTCAACATACAGTATATTGTTCATGTGTTACAGCTGACTCCATTTTTATGAATCTAATTTCTTATGTTTCATCTTTTTCTTTTACAAATTAACTGAGCTACTCCAAAATCTTTACAAGTACCCCCTGGTAACTGCAAAAGTAGTCCTGGTTGGGAATCACTATATACACTACTACAACGGACAACTTAAAAGGGAAAAATCAAATATGAATGTTTGTAGCATTTCAGTAGCAGAGAATGCTTGTGGTTACATATTTAAGTATCTAAGTGTCTTTTAACATGGGAACCTATACACATTTCATCTGGCTCTCGATAGATTACGTACCCAAATTTCTTGGCAGAAAGATTGATGTTAGTGTTCCCAGATTTCAGCTATTAACTCGGTGAGAACAATGTTATTATTACTGAAGGACATGATGGACAAAACAGAAGAATTAAGACTGAATCTGCACAGGTTGTTTTTTATGCCCATGACACCTACATTTGGGGACTCTAGATTAAAGACCTAGCAAGTTTCTAATATGATTACAGATTGATATTAAACCTAAAAGGGTACGGTATAAAAGGGCTTCTGATGATGTCTGGACACTCTACAAGGAAAGGGCCTTAAGAGAAAATGACCAACATTCATAGTATCAGTCCAGACTGCCAGGTTTTTTCCTCAGAATCTCCATGCATGCCCTCTGTCCTCTTGACATGTTACTTACTGTATCAAAACTTAGTGGTGGTCCCAACAACTGTAACCAAACACCAAAACGTATGAGAAGCAACCGGACGACCTACTATGACTCAGGTTTAATTCACCCGATAAGCTCATCTCTGCCTCCAGAGCAGCTTTGCCTCCTTGAACTGTTAACAAAACTCCACATTCTCAGATCTCTAATAACTACTTCAGAAAGAAGCATGGACATTTACAACCCAGGACTGAAACACGATGTACCACCATTCACATTCACCCACCTACAGAATACTATAGTCCTCACATTCAAACCACTTGAAAGAAACACGGAGACGCACAAAGGCTGATAATCAGAAGTCCATCACAGATCAAGCAAGAACACATTAATCAAACCTCACACAAAGCTGAGCTGGAGTCAATCAAGCGGCATAATTTTAACTTTGAATAACAGGAAAAGAGAACCTGACCTCACTGAACTGATGCTGCTGAATTCTCCCTTTGTAGTCTGATAACCAGTAAGGAAAACACTAGTAAGGATTAACCTTGATTGGGAAAACTTACTCTTCTGCACAAACAAACTTGACTAGTTCATAAAGAGCCTATTCGTTTTCTACTCTGTGCACCCTCAGTAAAACCCATTCATTCAATCATCCATCCAACAGACCTTTGTCTGCCTCTCATAAAGCCTGGACACACAGGTGATGATAATGGGCAAAGAAAAGAAAAGGCCTGGACAGAGGATGGAAAAGGTTATTCATTCCTACTAATAAGATTTCAAACTAAATCATGAAGTTAAACTTAATGTTGAAGATGGACTTCTATTGTACTATCTGGCTGTCATAATGTCAGCAGCAAGGATATGGAAATACACTGGGAAACGTAGGCTCCTAATTTAAAGGATCATGCTGGTGTTTTTGTCTGTTTTAGCCCAAAATAGCCCTTTAGTTTTTAAGACTCATTTCCAACCAGGCAGCCATTAGTTTCAGTTAATTTCTAAGAGAAGTCAAGCCAATTTTATTTATATAGACCAAAATCACAGATCACAAATTTCCCACGAAAGCCTTTACAATCTATACAACATATGACGCCCTCTATCCTAGAGGCCCTTTCAGACAAAACGCTTCAATCGCACCACTGTTCTCTCAAACCCACTTTTTCCAGTGGCTTGTGCCGCTCCACGATGGTTTTTTGTTGTGTCGCGCAAAGTGCTCGACGCCGCACAGCGCGCCGCTTGTGCCCAGTGTTCAATCTAGTTGAAGAGTGCACAGAAGCGAGTGTAGCGCAAACTGCGTTGTGAACGAAAGGGCCTTGGGACCGTTGATTCAGATAACAATTTAAGTCTTTAAGAGACTTGAAAATTGCCTTGGATAAAATTATCCCACATAACAAAAGTTTAAGTATAAATTTAGAAGTTTCTCGCATGTAAAAGAAACTCAAAACT
Organism: Coreoperca whiteheadi; assembly: GCA_011952105.1. Lineage (NCBI taxonomy): Eukaryota > Metazoa > Chordata > Actinopteri > Centrarchiformes > Sinipercidae > Coreoperca > Coreoperca whiteheadi. The sequence continues at coordinate 2,412,570 of CM022474.1, read as the reverse complement.
CAAGAGTGGCCTTGAAGACACTAACTCAAAGAGTTTTCAAACAAGTATTACGATGCAACCTTAAAGTAACTGCACAAAAACAGCTTTTTGTTGACCGTGATGGATTATGTGTCTGCAGGAAGTTCTGAGTCTCTGGAAGTTGATTTTCATAGAAATTAGACATTAGAGCTGCCTGGAAGGAAGGAAATCGCTCTACAAACTGTTGGGATGATTTATAGTTAATGATGCAAGCTAGAACCAAATCAAGATATGGTTCTACCTTTCCCAGTTGATTCCCAATCTAAAAATGTATACCTTTGTTAAATATACATGATTTGTTAATGAGCTACAACATGCAAAACCATGCAAACCAAAAACATCAGTAGACACCTGATTTAAAGTCCTTTATGAGACTGTATACAGTGCAGTGTAGAGAGAGACGGTATAGATGTGGATGGTATTTGAAAAAGCTGAAGTTTCGAAGAGCTCTGCTGCTCTCTGGTGGCCAAGACAGGTAACATTTGGGATAAGAGAAGACCTGTGTTTGACACTATGTCGTAAACTGAATTGAGTGCATGCAGCTCTCCCATGGTAATAAAAAAAGTAAAAGAGTCACCAGTTTTTAATGATGGACCGTGAAAGCCTTCATCAGAGCACATAAGACAGTGATAAGATTTCACATCATGGAATCAACAACCAGCATGTAGCATGGAAATGAATAAACAAACCACAAATTAAAATAAAAAGTGAGGGGAAAATAGTAACACAAATTGATTACAAATTAAATAAAATAATAAATCAGATTTGTCCATTAGTTGTAGATAAAATCACTCAAAACTATCAAGACATGCGGTGACTATTACTTTTTATTACCACTGGTGATGGTATTGCACTGACCCCTGTGATAGACTGGCATCGTGAACAGGGCATCGCTTTCAGACCTCTCGCCAAATGCATGCTGGGATAGGCTGACTCCAGCCCTTCACAACTCTAAACAGAGTAAGTGGTCTAGATTAGAAAATGGATGAATGACAGGGACTAAGATGAATAAGTCTCAAATGACGATGAAGATAATGATGGGACGTTCATTGAAGTTATTGGATCCTGTTTGGTGACTAACGAGCGATATTTTAACTTGCATGCATGAATTTTCTCACTTTCGCTTTACCAGACAAAAATTAAAAAATGAAATGTAGTTTTGTGGTTGATAGATGGTAGATTAGTCGTCTTTTTGATGTCCAGAACTCTTCCTGATCCCGTGGCATTTTTTTGCCCAAACGGACGACATTTTTACCTGCTACTGGCTCCTCTTCCTCTGACTCTCTTTCTGTGCGCTCGGAGATACTGAAGTCAGAGGACGTCTCGTTGTCGTACAGGCTTTCACCCTGCCCTGAGCCGCTTTCCTCCTCTCCCCCCAGCGACCAGGGCGAGGCCGAGGTAACCGCAGAAATGGTTGGCTTTGCTGGGCCTCCTACCTCGGGTGTGACGTCACTGCCGCTCGCACTTTCAAAATAGAACGCTGTGGAGTGTTCATCCAAATCATCTGGGGTCTGACCGGACCCGGAGATTGTAGACGGGGAAATGGTGTTAGTAACTTTGTTTGAATAAGGGAACGCGCTCTCACTGGAGGCCGAGGTTTGAACCCTGTCCCACTCCTGATCTACGCCCTCTTGGGAGTCGGGGAATAGGGCTGAGCCGGAGGCACTGCTGCTAGTGTCTAACACCTTTCCTTCTGGGGTGGGGGTAAAGGGGGAGGTTGTGGGTGAGGAAGGGAGGGCGGAGGTTCGTAGGGCAGGGTTCCCATCTGATGCCGAGAACCAGGGATCCCTGACGCCAGACGCTGTGGCTGCAACAGAAATGGGCAGGTCACTGTGGGTGACTTGGAGAAGGTGGGAGTGTGAAGAGGACGATGAGGGAGCGATAGCGCTATTGGAATGGAGAGGCTGGTCTAAGGAGAGACCATCTGAACCTGCCACAGACAGAGAGCGTCGAAGATCGTCTATACCAACACCAGAGGCCGAAGGGAAACCCACTCTAGAGTAAAGCTCTAAGCTAGCAGAATCCCAGGCTGAGGACGGCAGGGGTACATGAGGAGAGGCATGCAACCAGGATGAGGACGCTGATGGCTCCAGAGAACAGCCACACATGGGGTCCACGTCACTAGCTAACGGAAACCAGTCACCGCTGACCTCGGGGAGAAAAGACTCTATTGTGCTCCCCGTGGCGTACCTTGAGTCCTCAAACCCAACGGAGAAAGAACGGGATAAGTCTGGAGTTGTGCCAGAAACGGTGAAGTCACTAGAGAGGAGAACTGAAGGCTGGAGGGTAGGGCTGAGAGACAGAGAGACTGTTGCGAGTGACAGATCCCAGGAGGATTCGGAAGGCTCGGTGGCGACGGTGGTGCCAGATGCATCCGGCACCGTTTGGAGAGGAGGGGTATCGCTAAACACTGAAGGGTCCCCTGAAGAGACCGACGAAGGCCCAGACAACAAATCACCATTGCTATCATTATCATTGAAGAGGACAGTGGGGGACTCCCAACCAGAGAGGGGGTGCGAGGGGTGAGGGAGGTGAGGCAGGGTGGAGGCAGGGAGCGTGGGGGTTGAAGGAGAAGCTGGGTCTTTGCTAGACAGTGGTGCGATAGCGGCATGCTGGGAGTCTGAACCAGAGGCAGACAACACAGGCCAAGACGAAGAGGAAGGGTCATGCAGGCAGGTGGAGGGGGTGGCGTCGGGATCCGCAGTGTCACACAGAGGGGAGGAGGTGAAGGAGGAGGAGGAAGAGGAGGGGAGGACAGAGGGGCGCTCACCATTGGACAGCGGCTGTGTGGTCCGCAAGAGAACGGCACTCAACCGAACAGAGGTTGTGGTAGACGAAAAATGAGGCATGCTGGGACCTGGGGGCCTACGTGGAACAGCTTCACCCGAAGAGGAAGGTTGGGACGTCGAACTTTCTGCCTGGATCTCTGGAAGACCACCGGGTCTAGCGGAAACGCCTCCATCAGTCGTGGTGTCTTTGTTTATTGGAGTAGCCAGGCCTTGGTCGGACTTGGACTGGATGAAGGATGGTGATGTTGTTGTGCTGCTCGCGTCGCCGGTGGGAGACCTCATTGTAGTCGTGGTGTCGCTGTATGAAGAAATACTTTTACCACCTTTTGTCTTTGCACTGGTGAATGTAGGAGTAGTGGTACTAACAGCACCTTTTGTTTTTTCAGAGGAGTGTTTTGGACTGATGCCGCCAAGAACACCATGTGTCTTTGCACTGGAGAGTGGACGTGAAGTGGACGTGAAGAATTCCTTGGTTGTTGTTGTGGAGTAAAAGGGAGCATTGCCACTGAAGTCAGCACTTCCCCTGGTTTCTGGTGGCAGGGGGACCTCTGGTGGCTGTGTGGTGGTACTGCGGCGGGCTGTCTCTTCAGAATGGCTCAGGACTTGACCATACTGGGTGGATCTGACCGGGGGAACTGGATCAGTGGTGGTTTTCCACCAACCAGATTCTTCTGTTGTGGTTCTGATGCCAGGTAGAGGTAAATAAGGTGCTTCAGAAGTCGTGGTCCTTGGTGAGTTTGTAGGAATCCAGGCCAGATCGTAATCCTCGTTTTGAACTGGTTCATTCCAAGACAGATCGGGTTGAAATGTGCCCTGTCGGTGAGAGAAAGGTTTACAGACAGCGATAAATAACAGTCATAGTTCAGAACTATCAGAAATAAACAATGGCATGCTGTGTTTGAAGAAAAATAAGTAAGATTTCCTTACCTCGACATTAAATTCATCTGAATCTGGATCCAGTGCATTTTCTGGAAAAAGACACACGTTGCATCATTAGTTAAAACAAAAATAAGTCAAAACAAGAACTATAATAACAAAATGTCAACTCATGGAATACACAATTTAACTCATGGCTACTTCTTTAAATTGTTGTATTTATGTTGGTATTCATTTCCTGAGGTTGAAAATGTATAAAAACCAATGCCAAAAAGCCGAGACATGTGACAAAGGGTGAAACAATTTGAAAACAGTGTGATGAGAACATCACGGAAAGGAAAAGGTAAACCTTGGACCACTGGGTTTCTGGATGTTTCAGAAAAATGTAAAAAACTACAAGAAACTCAAGTTTTGTTACTCGAGAAACTGTTTAATCTCGATAATGAAATGATGAATGCGAATGTGTTGCTCTTCATGGAGGTAAACGCGTGAAATGACAGTAGGAGAAAATGGAAGGTTGGGGACAGGTCGCACACACCACCTCAAGCAGTATGGTGGCTTTATCATTAACAGAATACCAGATGATGGTGTTGGACACACATGCATGCAACATATCAGACACATTTGGACTTTCATGCGTGGATTCCCACCCAAAGACACAAGCAAACACAGAAAACCGTGATCAAAAAGCATTTGCAATTAATATTTCTTCAGTTTCATCCTCCTAGTAAAACCAGACGAGCCAAGAAGAGAAATTTTAACTGACAACTCTCAGCTCCCTTCCTACGATTGTCTAAACCTTTTAGCTAAGAGGTATAAAACAAAGTCACAAAAAGAGTTATTTGCAAATAGTCACATTATGTTGACCGAGCTCAGACGCACAGCACACAGCGGGCATGTCAGGGGGCAGGTGGTGGTGTGGCTCTTACCTGTCTGAGGCTAAGTCACACGTCATGGAGACCAGATCAAACTGGTTTGTGAAGCGATGGGGTGAGGTTTTACAAAACAAACTTTAATTTATCAATGGGAAGCTCTTGCGGAGCTATATTTGATATTTAAACGAAGCACCTCGTGAATACAATCAAAATGACAGGAAAAAAACTTGTGCTACTGTATGTTCTCTTTCCTCCTTTTCTCTCTCTCCTAATACTGCAAACATTTTTATTATTATTATTTTATGTGGTCCAAAGAAAGACTGGCAGCTACTTTGCGGCAGATGGCCGCCCACCCTGAGTCTGGTTCTGCTCGAGGTTCCTGCCGGTTAAAGGGAGGTTTTTCCTCGCCACTGTCGCCAAGTGCTCGCTCATGGTGGGAAATGTTGGGTCACTGTAAATAATATTATAGGATCTGTTATGAATTGGCTCTATACAATTCAAATTTTATTTAAAATGTTGTGTTCAAAGTATTAGTTGATTAGTCAATCAGAGTCAATTGACTATAACATTAATAAGGAATTGTCAATTATCAAATAAAAACACCAAATGTCTACAGCTTGGAAACATTTGCATTCTTTACAGTTCTTATTTCATACACTTAAGAAACTAATAATTTTTAATTGAATGATTTGAAATGAGTTGGAAATCAAAAAATTCAAAGTATCCTACACATTGTAATTTAAGAGACAAATGATTATTATTGATGATGCAAGGGCTGCAAGTTATTATATGACATATTGATAAAACTATGGCTTAGTTACCATTTGCCTATTAATTATTTATTTGATCAAATGTCAAGAACAGTTACCAGACCCCAATGTGATTCTTAAAATAATCAATTTAGTCTAACCAACAGTAAAAAACAAAATAATGTGTATACACGATGAAATCCTGATATAAAACAGAAAAAACAAGCAAAATCTGCAGATTTCTGAAGCTGAAACAAGCAAATGTGAAATAATTCTTCTATATAAAGATTTATTAATCAATCAACAATATCACATATTTAACTCTTTGTTGATCAACAGTTTAATTGGCTAATAATTACAGCTCTATACGTTCTAATCTTTATGACCAATCTGGGTCAAAAGCCTTTTTTAGCTGCCACAATGCGATCTTTTATTTGTCATTTCTAAACAGGACTTCCGTGGAATACATGGCAACCGTTCTGCCGTTTTTGAGTGCAGCTAATATGGGAACATAATGTTAGCTTAGCCAACACGGTACGGACAGCGGTATCACATAAATGTCGTTCGCATAAACCTCGTAGACGTTGCAGAATATCACCCATTCATGCAAGCTGACACTGAAATAGGATGCAGGGGATTTTTTTTCTTTGGAACAAGACACATTAGTTTATTTAATAGAAAGCTCAGTTGAAATACAAAAGTCACTATGATTACCATTCCAATCCATGTTACACAAAAAGCTGCTGCACACATGCAAACATTTCTCTTACTGTGAGAGGCAGAAGGAATGGACACCACATAATGAAAACAAAGACGGCGACTTTGTCTTTCCCCGTGAAACAGGAAATGACCCAATGACCCCAAACCAAGCATGTCCTTTCATCTTAGAAATATAGAAATATAGAGAGCAAGCAGATTTGAAGAGTATACAGAGAAACTTGTGAAACAGGTGAAAACAGAAAAAGACGAGTCAAACAGCAGCACTGGATGTGCGTGTGATTAAACCCCATAATCCCCAAAAAACACAAAATATACGGTAGCCTACATCCCAGAGTCAAGGGCAGGAGTGAGATAAAGAGGCAGAAAAACAGAAAAGAGCAGTCGTCTCATTCAGGGTTCAGAGGGAGGATGAGCGGGGGGATGGAAATGTTTCTAAAAGAAAAGAAACGTGGCTGTTGATAAAACATATGACCCGTAGAAATGAGTAGAAGAAGGGAATTTTACTGAACCACTAACATTAACATACCAGAAATTTCTCCTGTAAGTTTGGTCAATTTCCTCATTATTAATTAATTTGTGAAAGGTCTATTTTTCACATTTGATATTAGCTAGGCTAGGAGTTTCCCCATGCTTCCAGTCTTTGTGCTAAGCTAGGCTAAATTATTACATCTGTTATGAACGCACAGAGATGAAACTGATGTCCGTCTTCTCATCTGATTTTTTTTATTTTTATCAGATGGCCAACAAGAGGATTTCCCAAAATTTCAGACTTTCCCTTTAAATTCAAATCTTTATGTTCCCACTGACCACATAAATATCGTCAGACTAGGCGTTAAGTTGAAAGCTTTTGTTATCTGGCATCACTGTTGTTTAATATGGAAGCCCATCTCTGACAGCAAAAGAAAAGAAAAACAAAGAAAAGTTAGGAGTGAAATGAGCTCAAATACTCGTAGTAAGTCAAAAAATTAATAACTAAGTCAAGTAACTACCAAGTCAAAATTCTGAATTAAAAACGAGATACTAAGTAAATGATTTCACATTTTAAGTCACAATTATGAGATTATAAATTAAAATGAGTTCGGAACTTAAATTGTCAAACTTTTTCAGTCAATGTTCTGAAATACTTCGTCATAATTATATTAGATAATTTTGAGAAAAATAAAAATTCTGACGTAGTAAATCAACTTAAACTTTTTAAAAAGACATGTTCAAATTTGACTTATCTTATAAATATGACTCAGTATCTCAGAATTGTTACTTCAAAAAAGGCATAATTTAGACTTAGTAAATCTTAATTTTGACTTACAAATTTTTGTCATTGTTTTTTTTTTCCTGTCAGGAATGGGCTTCCACAGCTTTAGTCTTCCTCTACTGTTTCATTTCTAAGTCTTACTGATCTTCTCTAAGAAGCGAGATAACTAGTTTTCCGTCTTTCAACCTTAAAATAAAAAGAGAGGAGAATTGCCGCGGAATGAGAAATATCTGTGCGGCTCAGCTGCCGAACTCTACGCTCGGTCTCGGGCACGGTCGCTCTTACCGGGGTCGTCGACGGGCATGACGACCGTCAGCTGGTCGCTCACACGTCCGTACAGACCGTTGGTGCACTCCGCCACCACCTGGATCACGTAGCTGGTGTTGGCTAATAGGTCATCGAGTATCGCCCCCTGATGGAGGGAGAAGGAATGACATCAGCTCTGAAGAACCATGCTGATGATTAGGTCCAACGCTGTGGCAATAGGTGGGTTTCTGAACAACGTAAAGGTGAGGCGAGGCCTGATAACAAACTACATCAAATTAGGAGTTGTTCTTGTGTGATAAACAGTAAAAGTAGGAAACATCCCTTCAGGCACAGAGTTTCTAATTAGATATTTACATCTAGTGATTTGGTCGTATCTCTGGATTTGTTTACCTGATTAGTTTTGCCAAGCATTTAGATTTAGACTCGGTAACTGTCGGCTTTGGACGGAAAACGCATGGCAAACAAATCGTTACGGAGATTATAAACTTGTGGACTCCCTCTCACCACATCCTGGTCTCCGTCGGTCAGGTACACAAAGGGGGCGGCGTTGTCTACGCTGGCCAGTCGGTAGCTGACAGAGTATTTCTCGATGCTGCCGTCGTACACCGCCCGGGGCCGCTCCCACGTCACCAGCAGGCTGCTGAGGTTGTAGGCCACCGCCTGGATGTTCTCCGGCTCCGAACTGCACACTGACAGACGGAAACTAATTCAAAAGAGGTTTGGGAGATATTCTTCCACATTCCCAATTCTTTGGCCAATCCTGGCCCATCCCTTTCTCTCCCAATCCCGTGAGTAACTGCTGACGGTTACAGTTTCGCCCCAAAAACGTGGGTAGAGTGCAATCACTCAACTTTATTTATAGAATACCTTTCATACAAACACGCAGCCCAAAGTGCTAAACATAGCGAAATTTAAGTACAGACAAAAAAATGAATGCAAAAATAATTCAACAACAATAAACACAATCTTGCAAGACTAAAAATGACAACAATAAAATGTTAAAAATAAAAGTCAATAAAATAAAACAAACCCCAGGGATAGAAGTGAAGTAAAAACCAATGATTAAAACTTAAAAGTGAAGGCTATAACATTACTCCAAAATCAAAACTCAGATTACAGAGATAGCTATATTAATTTCCTTTGTAAAAATACAGAGAGAGGTCGCCATTCTAATATCCAGAGGCAGCGAGTTCCAGAGTTTCGGGGCAGAGGAACAGGCTTTTATGGGACAAATAGGGAACATTTAAAAGAAAGGCAGTGGAGGACCGGGCTGGAACGTAAAATTAAAGAAAAGCACTGATGTCATTTAAAGCTTTATAAACACATAAAAAGACTTCAAAATCAATTCTAAAAGATACAGGTAGCCGGTGCGGATTCTTAAGCACTGGGCTGACGTGGTCCATTTTCTCTGTTTTGGCCGCGCCGTTCTGAACTAGCTGCAGTTTTCTTACAAACTTTCTTGGTAATCCAGTAAAAGGGCATTACGATAGTCTAAATGGCTAGCAATAAAGGCATGAGTTAGTGTTTCAGCATCTTTAAAAAAAAGAGTTTAAAAATAAGGTCTGACTTTGGAAATATTCATAAGATGAAAAAAGGGTGTTTTATTGACCTTGTTAAAATGAGAATTAGAATGTTAGTGAATCGCTAACTTCTTCCTTTCTATCTCTTTTCATAAAAAAAATTAAAGACACAAACCTTCCGCTCCTCAGCTCTGTACACTGTGCTGGGCTTTAACAGACTAGTTTCTGCTGCACTTGTGCTTTTTGTTACCTTGTGTTGTTATAATTGCTTCCATTGTCTTCCTCACATGTAAGCTGCTTTGGATAAAAGGCGTCTGGTAGATGACTAAATGTAAATCAGAGTCAAAAATCACTCCCAAGTTTGTGACGTTAGTATCTGTAACCCCCTTCGGGATTTTTAAACAAATTTCAGCCTTTATTTGTTCCAACTGGTATTGTTTATAGTGCGAAAGCCAACTGACTCTGGAAGTTGTTCCCTCCTGTGCTTTTAAGAGTCATCTCCTGAACCCGGAGGATGATTCTGGGTCAGAGTTGAGATTAGAGCAGCGATAATGCAGATGACAGACACTCTGAGGATTAACCCTAATTTAAAAAAGGGGCTGAGGATCAATGACGATAGACAGGAGGCGGCTCCATCCATCCGAACACCGACGCACTTCCTCCTCTCCTGGTTTCTTAGCTGAACCTAAACCTCTGCGCTCGCTGGCTTTAACCTCTGACCTTTGTCCTCTCTGAGGCGCCAAAGTGACAGAGCTGCTGTATGCGGCGTACGCACATGCGCAAACCAACTTTTCCAGCAATCAGAGACATACAGAACGTTCCCCACCCAGGAAAACACCCACAGTGGCGAATACTGTGTTTGGGTCTAGAGGAGGAAGCCCACATGTGTGGCTTCGACCACCAGAGGGCAGAGTGAGCCAAGAGAACACATGTGCGAGCCTCGTAGGAGCATTTATTACACACAGCGTGGTAATCTACCAAAGTCACATGACGACTACGAGACACTTTGAGCTTGAGCAGTCTAACATTACTGATAAATAACCATCATTAAAATATCACCATAAGATTTAAGTAAAGGTCAAAATCTGACAGAAATCACACGAGTTGGACTAAGAAATGCTCAAATACAGACTCAAAAGTGACGATATCTTCATCTTCACCATCTTCTTCTTCTTCTCCTCAGTGGGTTTGGTTTTTAATTGAACGGTCAAGCCAAAAATAAAGTTCCTGACTATGTAACTAAATCAGTACTCAATACGGCTTCCTGTTGCTGTCAGAATAAAACAAAGGTGGCGGTTCCAACTGGGCTAAGCTAGACCAGAGTTTGGCTACCTTTTGTTCCCATGTTGGGCTTTTTCATAGAGAAGATAATATGGGAAAGGGTGAAGTCTTGAATGGTTTTTATAAGTGGTGAATTTGAGGTGTTATATTTGAGGTATGTAGCATGAGTATGTATTGTATTGGTATGACTATGTATTGTATTGTATTGTAGTGTATTTGTATTTGTGCTCACTGGTCTATCAAACTCCGTTACTTTTGCTGAACCACAACCCGTCCAGTGACTACAGGTGGAAATTAGTATTTTTTGCTATAACCTGGCAAGATGCATCTTTCCTTTATTTAAGGTCAATGTGATGTTGAGCACTGTCCCGAACAAATAAAACCATACCATAATATAATTTATTTTTCTATAATCATTTTGGTGCTCCCTCATATGGAGTGATCAGATAACCTTAAAGTGGGATCCGGGAAAGATTAAGAAAGCCTCAATTAGACTATGTTCTATTTACTGGACTACTACTAATAACACTACTACTACAACAACAACTCCACCACTACCAACACGAGGAAAACAGGAAAATTGTTGTTAAAAAGAAGAAGAAACACAGAGAACTGATCGGGGTCACACATTCATTAAAAAATAAAAGTTAGAAATAAATTAAAGTAGAAAAATAGAAGTAAGCAACACCTTGATACAAAATACTAACTAGTCTAACTACATGAAAAGTCAATGCAAATCCGCTTTACAAACAATATTTAACAGTACATTTTGACAGCGTGGAGTCTGAGCTGTAAACGGACAAAAATACTCTTCAGATTGTAAACACCAACGCCAGAACAAGCCCTCCCAAAAACCACAGATCAATACCACTTCATTACTAATTATCGGGGACAAACAACGTGCGGCGGGAAAATCGATGCTTAACCCAGCTGACCTCCTCCTGCTGTAACTGAGATATTATTCAGGTCACTGCAGTTCTATTCTTATCCCTCTATCATTTCTGCCCATCATTCGTGGTCCACTTGTCTCTGATCCAGTTAGACCTCATCTGAATAGCATCGACCTGGGAGTCGTCATACTTTGGGGTCCCACCGAGGTCTAGAACCAGCCAGGTGAGATGTTGTGATGTATTGATAAGGAACATTAATGTGTGTTGGCCTAAAGCAGATGTGCTCATGAGACTCGTACTAATCATCTGAATGAAACTTTGTCTTGTTTTCCAAATCTGGGGGTTTATGACGGCGTTTTAGCAAATTCATTAAATAGAATTTATACTCATAAAATGAATAAAACAAGATATTTTTAAATTGTTAATATTGTTCACTGACAACCTTGTAAGTCCAGTAACCTTTGGATTTCATACCTGACTGCAAGCCAGATTTTCTTTGGAATAACAATAATAATAATAAAGAAACTTCCCCTTTAACTGAAGATATAATCGCATAATAATACCCGTTTATCATTTAAAAGAGTACTCCACAGATTTAGTATTGCGCTTGTGTAACATTGACAGGCTTTTTTTTTTTTTTTTTAAATGATTGAAAAATGTGGGTTTGTACTGCATAGTGGTGAGCAGGGACTGTTTTGTGGTGCATTCAGGGACACTTGAATGTTTGTGTGCTGTCCTGGTTGCCGGTTATCAGGCAGCTCTCGAGTATAGAACGTCGCAGTGACCCTGAACGCACCAACAGGTCCCTGTTCGCAGCTGACCCCTTCTATGACCAAGTTAACATGCACATTGTGTATTTGGATCTCCATTAGGTGTTACCTTGGCAACAACTACCCTGCCTGCGGTCCATGTTAAAGGTATACAGTACAATCAACAAATCTTTGCTCTTACACGACACACAGGAATTCATACAGTCACAATATCGCCGTTAACACCCAACACAATGAAATTAATCAGCTATTGTTTGCATGAGCCTACGTGCAATGCACAGTTTAGAGTAGAGAGGGACCTGGAAGGTTCCTCCGCAGCGGACGTTGGTCTTCGTGTCGATTTTTTTTGCAAGAAAGTCTGCATCACGCGTGTTGCGTTGTGTTGTCTACTGCGTGTGACGAAACACAACAACTTTATTCACTGGTTTTGGTGAAATTTGAGCAAATATTTTCTTGTTTTCCCTCCGGCTGCTCTGCTTAGCTGACTCTTAGCTGCGGGGAATGCTAACGGGCAGCGGCGTCAGAACCGGAGCCGGGCGACAGGCCGCCAGCTGAGAGGCCTGAAAGCCTCCTCACTCCCCCGGTGCTCTTCACTCCCAGTCCGGGCAGAGCCAGCTAATAGGATACGGCTACCTTAGCTGCATGGCTAATTGAGCCATGGTGACCGTATCTGTCTGGTATCAGGAAACTCCGGACGTCACCCAGAATTGAGGCAGGGCAGCCTGAAAATATTTTCCTCATAAAGTATGATCCAGTTTCACCAAAATCAGTGAATAAAGGTGTGTTTTTGTGATGCCTGTCCGCCAGAAACACTCTGTTCCGGCATCCGTCATCTTTCCAAACTAACTCTTATCTGATTTGTGGCCTGATAAACAGTAAATTCATCAAAGTGAGGCCCCATATCGCTTCTTTAACCACAACCATTGAATAAAGTTATTTTACACCTATAAGGCCTCCCACGCAAATACGACACAAAAACGACCGACTTCCGCTGCAGAGGACGGACGCTCTCTTGCAGAGGTTCGCCATTTTGTGTGTGCAGCTAGGAACTCTTGGCCAACTCTGACAAGCGGAGTCTGAGATGTCCTAAAATGGCCACCATACAGAAGATAAACCCCTCTGATTTAGGAGCTCGAAGTTTACTCTGGTGACGCCCTCAGGACAAACGTTACATTTGGCACTTATAGCACTTTTTATCCACAACTATGTTTCCTGGAGTGTGAGGAACATCACAGCCTCATGGGGACGGCACGTTTGCCTGCAGACTGCGATTTGAACGACACGCAGACGGGAGAAGTGCGGGATTCTGGGCACGTACCTGGTGTAAGGACCTCCTCGGTGCCGGTGTAGGAGGAGAACACCTGACCCATGAACTGCTGCTGCTGCTCCCTGTAGTTGTTCTGCAGGTAGTCCATCAGCATCACGTATCCGGCCTGCTGCATCGTCATCACCTCGCAGAACATCTCCAGCTGCAACACGGAAGCCGCAACAACCCAAAAACAAGAACAACGTCAGCGGCGCCAGCTCCCGCTGCTAGACAACGGCAGCGGCATGACGCCCCTGCGGCCGCTCTGAATAACGCTGGTCACACAGACTGAGAGAAAATCTAACTCGGAGCCTGATGTGAACCACGCTGACCGGCTGTATGACATTTCCAACAGCGACGGCGTTATTAACAGGAGAGGTGATCTCAGCGGTTTCTTTGTCAGGAAAACAGTAAATGTGTGAAAAAAAAAAAAAACTGTAAGCGGTGTTTCTCAAAGAGTTATATAATAGTGAGAATAACACTTAATAATTCCCTTTTTTTTTTTTTTTTTAAAACCAAACTGGGTCTTAATTTCAGTGTAATTTTAAAAATGAAGCCAATCCTTGAATTTTAAGGCACAGCAAAGCTGCAGAAAAGAAGTGAACCAGGGGAACTTTAAGAATCAGAAACCTCTAACTACTGGTTACTTAATCATCGTGACAAAATCCAAAATCCAGAAGCCTATGAGCCAATTCAGCTATTTGTTTGATTGACTGATTACTTGTTTGGGGGCGGCTGTGGCTTGGTGGCAGAGCGGGTCGTCCATCAATCAGAAGATCGGCGGTTCGATCCCGGCTTCCCCCAGCCACGTGTCGAAGAATCCTTGAGCAAGACACTGAGCCCCAAATTGCTCCCGAAGCTGCGCCTTCGGTTTGTGAATGTGTAAGTCGCTTTGGATAAAAGCGTCTGCTAAATGACTTCATGTAAATGTTTGACATCTTTCACTCTTTTCTGACTTTTTTATAGCACACACAAGTAATCAGACACTATTTTCCCCCAATGTGGCGTCTTGAAATGTCGGGACAACCGTCGAAAAAACCCAGGGGTGTTCAGTTTGCAAAGATATAAAACAGAGAAGAGCGTCACACTGAAGACGCTGCTATTGCAGTATTTGAACTATTCTAAAAGATGTTCACGTGGTAGAATAAAATCCTAAAAAACAAATACTATTTAAAGACACATATTTAGGTCTGTTAATCAGATGAAAATACACAAATCAAAAATGCTAAATGTCTACAGCACTAAAATAAAACGTGAATCATCCATCGTGCTGGAACGGTCCTTTGACCTGCGGGCCGCCTAAGTACCTGCTCAGGTGAGTCACTTCCCTCTGGTTATACAACACCCATTAGGGCCATTTGCGGTTGTTAAAATCGTGACTTTAAAGCATTAATGTCTGGCAGCCCGACCTGAGCTGGAATGTAGACCAGCTGAGACACGTCACAGCGGTTTGGAGAACGCTGGAAGACCTGCAACAGCCAGTGTGCCCGACGCAACAGGGTAATAATCCGACCTGTGATGACCAAGTCTTCTTCTTCGATAGATCAATTATTTGTGTATTGATATCTCTCAGCTGATTTTGGAAAAGAAGAGCCCGGTGTAAAGCAAATAAAGAGTCTGTTTCTGGACTTCAGGATTCATAATGAGCATGGAAAAAACAAACAAAAACAACATGAAGTGTGTGTGTCCGCCTGTACTCGTACTTCTATTGTGTCGTTTATCGTTCTATTCTCCGAATGACTAGCGGAGGTAAGCTGTTGAATGAATTGTCTGCAGTTTGAGCAGTTCTGTGATCCGATTTCCCCACAAGGCTGCTTGCAAAAACACCTTGTTATGAACTACATTGAGCTTGCTTTAATATTATTGCACTAGATTACATGCGTGTTTAAAACCGTACTCTTGACTCAGACGGCTGTAATAGAAATAAAACACAGACCATCAATCTGCAGCGCAATACCCCCCCCCCCCCCCCCCCCCCCCCCCCCCCCCCCACCCCACACCCACTCCACCCAAATCACTAAATTAAGGTGTGTTTGTGTTGGTGGGGGTTTTGGCGGTGTTT
>CM022474.1:2369299-2397170 GCA_011952105.1 Coreoperca whiteheadi | reverse complement strand
AAACCCCCCCCCCCCCCCCTCACTTTTCAACAGAACTTCAAAGGGCTGTTTAAGAGTTCAGACTTGGTTTTAGGGTTAGAATTAGGTTTAGGTTTAGGGTTGGGCACTTAGTTGTGATGGTTAAGGTTAGGGGCTGGGGAATGCACTATGTCAATGACAGTCCTCACAAGTATAGATGTACCAGGCTGTGTGTGTGTGTGTGTGTGTGTGTAAAGCCTCCTGCTTTATGACAGCTGTGTGTTAAAGAGTGAATGAGTCTGGTGGAAGATGATGTCTGAGCCTCAGCAGGCGTCACACTGGAACCTTTCTGTTGAAAATCGTGTGTGTGTGTGTTTCATCTTAAATACCGTAAAGATCTTTTGTGAGACAATATTTGTTTGATGTAATGACTGCGTCTGTATGGCTGTCAATCACTTGCAGCCCCAGGGCACACTCACACACACACAGGTTTGAGGCACTATCTTCGTGGGGACCGATCATTGACATAATGCATACTAGCCCCTAACCCTAAACCTAACCATCACAACTAAGTGTCTAACCCCAACCCTTACCCTAATTCTAACCCTGACCCTAAAACCAAGTCTTAACCCTCAAACAGCCCTGTAAACTTTTGAGGTCCAGCATTTTGGCCCCACAAGTATAGTGGGCTCCTGGTTTTTGGGCCCCACGAATGTAGTGAAACAAGAGCGCACAGACACACACACACACAAGTTTGCACAGCTATACTTGTGAGGACTTTCATTGACATAATGCATTCTTAACCATCACAACTAAGTGTCTAACCCCAACCCTTACCCTAATTCTAACCCTGACCCTAAAACCAAGTCTTAACCCTCAAACCGCCCCTTGAAGGTCTCTTGAAAAGCGAGGACCGGCCAAATTGTCCTCACTCCACAGCAGGTCTGTTGACAGCCTGCTGTCTCTCGGCCTCACCCATTACTTGTGTGTGTTTCCTGAGCTCTGGTATGATAATTCCTCCTTTCAGCTCCTTGAACACGTTTCTAAAAAGGTTGTTTACGGACATTTCTGTAATTGTGTCACTTGTCTTCTCACAGCAGCGAGCGGCTGCTTCTTAAAAGGACCAGCACACGCTTTACATCACTGTTTTTCAGTTTCTCCCATCAATCCTTAGATTTTCCTCTTTTCAGGGAGCCATTGGTGTCAATTTATGTCTAGGAAAATTATCCCGCGTTTCACAGAGAATTTCTAATATTTTGTCCACCCCATTTATAGCAGCAACGGTCGGCTAAATATTAGAAACCCCACACTGTGTAACACGACACAAACTGCAGCCTCCAAAATGACCGTACAGTTGAATCAACAACAGAATGTTAAAACCTTCAAAAAGGGAGCATTTATTGCAGGATTGTAGCATTGGCTGCATTCATTTTTGACTATTTGTACCTAATAAACTGGCGAATTATTGTATTTGACAGGTACGTAATCTGTATACGTCCTTTTCTTTTTTGTTGTGTGCTGATTCCTAGGTTCCTAGGCTTGCTGGCTTAGTCCATTTGAAGTAGGTCAGTGGTTTATGTCTTTACGAATGCCTTGCACTTGTAGGCTACTCCGTGGGGATACTGTATTTTAGGATTGTTTTAGGAGGCTTTAGGGACCCCGGATGTGTTTCATATGAAAGGACACATTTCAGGTATTAAAGAGGGGGTACAACACCTCGCCTGGAATACAGAGTGCCTCCGCTAAAGTCATCAAAAACTATTACACTTTTGTTAAATATATTATTAAGAATAAAACGCCCGCGCTAATTAACAAACGAAAAGGCCATTTCTTTAATGAGTGAGGTCATCTTTTAAAGCGTCACTTAGAAACTATATACTACTACATACATCTTATCGGGTGACGTTGATTGATCGATCGCACCAAGTGTTTTTCTCATTAACTCACCACGTCCGCTAAGCAATTTCCTGTGGGAAATGTTGCATTCACACGCACAAAAAAAAGTGCGTTAGTAACTCCACGTTTTCCGACCGCATTCTGAGGACTGTCTCCAGATGAATTCATTACTGAGAAGTGAGAATATTTAGGCTGAAAACGTACATAACTCAAGTGCAGTCTCCATAGTAAATCAATGCAGGAGGAAAATCCTTGCAAAAACTACAAACAAAAGAGAAATTGACTCCAGACTGAAATTATCAGACGATCTCTGAGTGTGATGAAATGTGTTGAAACACCTTTCAATATAAATGGAATCCAGTACAACAATACCACAAACTATGGCCTTGCAAATAAACCATCCTGTGGCAGTTATTTTTTACTTCACAGTTTTCAGACATGGCAGATTAACAAATGATCGAGAAGACAGAAAACCTCTGGAACTGGTACAAATCACACGGTGTCCAGAAGATACTGGTCCTGTTCAAACAAAGCTTTAGTCTCCTTGAAATAGAAAGCGAATACTTGTACGAGAAATCAGCTTTCGACTCGCTTCTGTCTGAAAATATTGGCCCCCGTTTCCTCACCTGTTCGTCCGAGATGGCCACTGTGTTCTTGAAGAGGATCCACTCGACAGTCTCGCTGCAGGGCGGCGTGGTCAGAGAGCCGTTGTAGATGAAGTACTTCTCCGTGGAGTTCGGCAGGAGACCTCGCGGGGCGAAGGGCGGAACCTCGGCGCTCTTTCCTGGACAGCAGACGAGACGGCTTAAATAAGCACAACAGAAGAAGAGGCATGAGAGGAGGCAGAGGAAGAAAGTGACGTACCATATCTGCTCACGCTGTTGATAACGTCTATGATGGGAGCGTAGTTCACATTCTCTTCAATGCTCGTCTGTGAAGAGAAAACCAACATAATTATCTCATTCGGAGTCCGACTTTTTTAAATGAATCAATGGAAAGTTTTCATGATTAAACACGCAGCAGAGTTCAACACACGCACCAGGTTTAACAGGTTAGAAATCGCCATCTTCAAACAGACCGTAAGGCACATGACAAAATCAAAAAACAAATAATGGCTGAACGTTTGGCTTTAATTTAAATCTTGAATCAAAATCATTAGAGCAAGAGTTCCCGACCATTTTAGACAGACTGATTTTAAACTGGATATTGTGCAAATCAATAATGTTTTCATATACACGAACGGTCAATGTTTAGGCCGGTTTGGTGAAGTTTGCATTTGTACAGTTACCACTTGGAGAAGCTGGCAGAAGCTGGACATTTTAGCCATTTATCCATGACTTTAGCCTACTTAATTGTTTATGTATTAATTCAGCCATCTATATACCCGTTTCTTTTAGCTTACCAATTCAACCATTGATCTAATTTACTTTTAGTTAACTAGTTCATCTGTTATCTATTACTTTTAGCTTGCTGTTTAGGTTTTTATGCCCTCTCAATCGCAACGCTTAGTGAGACTCAACATGTGGATCTTTTTTTCTGATACAAACATCATTTATATTTTTTCAAATTAGTCGAGCTACTCTTCCACGTGATCTTTCCACGTACCCCCTGGCAACTATACAAGTACCCCTGTTTACGGGAATCACTGCGTTTGAGAGGAAACCTCTACGTATTTATTTGGGTTGTAGTTACAAAATGCTGCAGGGTCATGTGGATTCTAACGGCACAATAACAGCCTGAAAGTAAAGCTTCATGGGAACGGTAACTGACTTGATTTCACATCCAAAACACACAAAGTGGGGGGTTCATCACCTAAACCAGTCTGACAGGAGCACAGAAATCCATCAGCACGCTCTGTGCCTTCTTCAGTCTCCGCACATAAATATCACTGAGAGGTGAAGTTTAAGGACTGTAATAGCATGTATGATTTCAGTGAGTGTTTAGCTAAAGAAAAGTGGAATAATGGTACCACTGTTTAATAGTTTGTATTATTATTTCACAGAGAGGAGAGAGAAAGTGGAGACGGAAAAGAAGGGGAATGAGGTATAGTAAGACCTCAAGGCCAAACCCAGGACTTTAGGGTTACATAAATATCGCCAACAAAGCCACCAGGCAACCCTCAACATGAATATTGGAGAGTTAAAAAAGTCCATAACCCAGTTATGGCTGGCAGAACACAAAAACTACTAGCTTTTTTTGTGTTGGATGGTAGTTGTCCCACCCTGCTCTCCACCCAAACTGCAGCCCAAAACACACACACACACACACACAGAGCCTGCAGCTTCACATCAGACGTTTTTCTGAGTTTCGCTCCGACACGGCCTCGGTCGGTTCGAACGCGCCAAACCGGCCGGAGGCAAAATGACTGCACAAAGCAAAGCACAGGAAAAGACAAAGCATGCATGACGCTTGGTACGAACCCTGGCACTGAACATGAAAACACAGACAAGAGCTCGGCAAGCCAAACTATGAATCGATTCAAACACATTTCACTCACTGAGGTATTACTACAGTATTCTGGTGATACCACTGTGAGACTTTGATTCATTCCCTCAGTCGGACTTTTTTTCATCTTCAACAAAAAGTCACCCATAGAGTCATTCTGTGTTTTAAACCTGCCAACTTTTAGAATTTCAGGTAAGCTTCTCAAATCAGACATTTTGTGAAATGAGCACCACCAACTCAAACTTAAAAAGTCTGTGTTGTGTAAAAGAGTATGCCTTTTCAGATAATGCTTTTAGTCAAGACCCCCTGTTAGCCCCCCAGTTAGCTTACAACAGTTACACACAACTCAGAATACATTAGCCCAGCGCTAACTACTCTAAACCCAAACAGCAGGGTTAACCCTGACTTGTCAGGGGACACCCAAAATCAAAAATATTTAGAAAAAAAGCTGCATTTTGCTGTCCTGTCAAATCTTAATTGTAAAGTATACTGATATTATTAATAAAGGGCTTAATGTATTGAAAGCCCTGAGGTAAAGTAAAGCCAATAGTCCATTCTGATAAGTGTTGTTCAATTTAGCTGATCAAATTAGCAACTAAAACAGTTTTTTGGATAGCGACTCAAGTTTACCTGCTGAAACTGTTGGGGTCAGTTTAGCTAAACGTTTAGTTCAGCTGTTAAACAGTTTGGTTACTCTAAGGTGATGGTGCAGTTTAGCTGGCAAAAAAAATTAAGTTAGGTTAGCTAACAGTTAATAAACTTTCACAACGTTCGCTACTTTCCACCACAAGCTACTTCCCCTGCTACTGTAGTTCCTTCTCTAGTTGTTTCATTCCTCTCATGAAGTTTATGTGCTTTTTAATGCCCATTTTACTGTTTTGGGAGACAACTGAGAGACAAGCCTGTAAACTGATCTCAGGTACATGATCATCTGCCTCGGAAAGCAAGCACACCTCGAACAGCACGGCGAGCGCTGTGATCCGGCCTCCGGCCTTGATGGTTTCATCTAAAGAGTCAAAGCGATGAGCCTCATAACAGTAGATCTGCATCTGTGGGAGAAAACGGAAATATGTTAAACTAGACAAAGAGCAGCGAGTCCAGTCAGGTGTCCCTACAGCTACATTGTGTTTTCAACTTGGTGTCTCTCTTTCTTTTGCATCCTGGTTGTTAAAGGCTCCAGCTCTTTCACTAACACAGGTGGACAAAAGGGAAAAGAAATACCAGTGTTTGGTGTGTTCTTTTGCCACTGTTCTCCTTGTGAAAGTTAATGACAGTGACAACGACAGTGCGTAAACACCGTCATAAAACAGAACCTTGGTACTTCACCGATTTTCTTTTCTTTGAGTATTTAAATATGATCAGAAGTGAAGCCAGCATTAGAATGTTTTTATTTACATCAGTATAAACCCCTTCACAACAGATCTGAAAGGACTCTGTCAGTATGTAACATTAAACATTTAGGACATTCCTCAGCTCAACATTTGTCACATATTTTACAATGGCTCACCTCTAGAGGGTATTTGACTCCATCCAGACTGTGTTCAGAGCCGTCCAAAGAGGCGTTGCAGCGCCCCCAGTGGAAGGTGATGCGTCCGACCTTGACGTTTGACCTGAGACCCCCTCCGCTGACATAGAACTCCCCGTCCACATCGACCGCCACTGGAAACAGAAAAAGCGTTTTAGTTGTTTAATTGAATCATCATGTCCGAACAAACCTTACCACCTAGATCTGTCTACTGCTTTTAAAGCTTTGAAGACTCAAACCCCAATACCCTCTAACTGAAATACTGGACTATAAATCTACAGAAGATCAAAAGATGAGAGCTTGTACACCATATAATACTCCACTAACACCTTTATTGGACCATCAAACAATGATTCAATCAACAAGGGAACCTTCTTCAGGTCGGTCTTTGTTTGACCTGACAAAAGGATCGAAACGTTCTTTGATGATCTAATGAAGGTGGAGCATTATACAGTCCTTTCATCTTCTGTACTATACTGCACATCTCAGCCCACCACCTTAAAAACAAAAGAAAGAAAAAGAAAGTGAGTGTGCTGACGAAATTCAGTCTTTGCAAAAACATCCGTCTGCCGAACACTCAAGCTCCTGAAACTGTAAGGACACAGTTTGCTTTTGGTAGATTTTTCTTCTTTCCACCACTTACATGTGTATGTGGTTGGCCTCATTCATGTCCTCTTTGTTGTCTCTGGCTTTTTGTGTGTCTTGTGTTCTATTATGTTTTCTCTTAACCCTGTCTAAAATATAATTTCCCCTCGAGGGAGTGCAAATATTGACTCCGTTTCATTTGCTGATTCATTCCTGTTGAAAAGTTTGTTTGCCCTATTAAGGCATGAACCAATCCATACGCTACATCCTGAAATCTTCCATTTGTGGCTGAGTATACTCCCGACAGCCCCGGAGCTTTGAAAGAGATTGTATGGATGGCAGTCTGTGCCTTGAACCTACACTGGGCCCATTTGGGGGCTGATAAAAAACAGGTTTAAGTACTGTCGGCCCGAATCGTGCTCAGATTGTCCAACAAAAATCTCCATTTATAAAAGCTTTTGGTGCAGCTGGCGGCTGAACAACAACTACAACAGAGTGCTTCTTATTTCGCTGAGAGTCCCGTTGTTAAGAAGCACTGGACTCGACTGTTAGGAGCTTGTTGAAAGCCGAGGCGGGATCCCTCTTGTCTACAATTTCACTTAACAATTACCTTCAATGCACACTGTAGGTTATTGTGTTTCACTCCACTTAGGATCGAGAGCCTTTCATGTATTTCTTCTCTCTGTCAAATGAAAAACTGGTAACTGTATCCTTTACAATAGGACACCACTGTATGAGAAAAGGCCCTATCGCTCTGTATCTACCCGGGAGAAACTGTCATTAGAAAAACAAAAGGTTGACACAGGACGGAGGGGAAGGAGGGACAAAGGGGGGGGAGAAAGGAAAGAGATGGAGTTATATTGATGGAAGCCTGGACTGTTGGACCTGGAACTTCTTCCTGAAGTTTAAAGCTGACTAGTCACTTAACAAAAACAGCTTAAGAAATTCCTGCAGATCCCTTGCATTTAAAGATATCAAATAATGATATTTATTTCAAATGAAAATTCAAAATTTCCTTTTTTAAACCCTAAAAGGTTTGTGTTAAAATTCAAGAAACTCCTCTCTACAAAAAGAAACAAGACTGCAGTCAGGCTGGACTCTGAAATGCCAAATAAATAACCAAACAGTAAAAAGCCTATAAGCGCTAAAGCAAAGAAGCCGTGTTGAAACATTGTGTTCTGCTAAAAAAAGTTGTTGCATTATTCTGTCCTTAAAGCAGCATTATAAAGCAGGCATGGCTAACATGTTAGCAACCAGTTGCCTACTTCCACATCCAGGCGTTATGGAGCAACATGATCATCCCATCAGAGCCCAATATTCTCTCTCTTTTAGCTCTGTTTTAGGTTTCCACCAACTCCCGAGGGAAATATATCCGTTTCTTTACCTGCTATGTTCACAAGCTAGTCTCTAACTGTGTCTGTTTGGTGCTGAGCTGGTAGTTAATCTGGGTTTTTGCAGCTTTTTCTCTGAAAACAGCTGCGACCTAAAATATCGCTATAAGAGCAAAAACAACAGTTGTTGACCGGAAAGCTAAACAATGAACTGAAACTCACTAAAAAGCTCCGTAAAGCTGAGGGGAGGTCTCTGTAGGTTCTCTAAAGAGTGACCTCTTTCAAACTGGTTTTCATATCACCATTTTATAATTTGTTAATGTATATAAATATACTTATAAGAATAGCCCGCAGGCCCTTTAGCTCTTTTCAACAGTCACGTCTTCACACCAACAGGTGATTGTTCTTACCAGTTTTGCCATCGTTCTTGATGGTTGTCCTGTCGGTTGTCAGGCTCTCCCACCCATCAAACCTCAGTTTCTGGTACTGCAGCTTCACCTGAGCCAGGTTCTCCTCGATGTTGATGGGAGACTGCTTGGCGTTGCTGCAGGATGGAAACTTCTTGGCCCAGTTGTTTTGATTTAATGTTCCTGGAGGGCAGACAGAAACAAGCGATCAGATCTAGCTGCTATTGTACCATCCAGGTGCCGGCGGGAAGCTCAGACATCACAGAAGATTTAGAGTTGGCGTCTGAAAAACGACGTATGGATTTAGAAAATCAAACCTAGAAGACTAAAGTTTAGAAAAACAGACGCTGTGAAAAGAATAAACGTGAAATTGTTTTGTTTTGGGGATTTTTGATTAAAAAGGTTTTCAGTTGAGAGCAGTCAGAGCAGTCGACTCTCACGTCTCACATGTTGGAGTTTCCAAAAAGGGTTCGTGGTCACATCCCCCCAAGTATATAAAATAGGAAAATTTGTCCCCCCACATATCTGAATTGACCACAAAGCAAATTAGTTCCCCTCAATATCCAGAGCCATACCACAAAATATACTCCTGTATTGACTGTTTTCTTTTCAATAAGAAATAGAATATAAGCAATAGAATCCAACATCTATAGTATTATTATTTGAGACCATGCTCCTATCACCCTCAAATTACTAACAGGAATCCACCCACACCCCCCACCTAGATGGCACTTTAATACCTCACTCCTGAAAGACCCAGATTTTACTAAATATTTTGAACAAGAATGGGCATCCTTTCTAGAAACCAACAACACCCCCGATATAATGACAAGCACGCTCTGGAAAATACAGCAAAAGCAGTTCTAAGAGGTAGAATAACAGCATACTCCACAAACGAAACAAAAAAAAGAAGAAACTGCAAGAGAACAATTTTCTACTACAGGAGGTGAGGAGACTGGACACCCTGGCCTCTCAAATGCCTACAGATTCAATCAAAAAACAATTACTCAAACTGAACATGAACTTAACAGTCTTCTTAATAAAAAAATAGAATCCAATCTCCTTAGACTCCATCAAATACATTTTGAATTTGTAATCCAACATCAATAGAAGACATCTCTGTTAGCACCACAAAACACTGCAATAAATGAAACATTCAGACAATACTACTCCAAATTATACACCCCGGACCATGACACCACATCTACAGATGCTGATGCTTTTCTGAGGAGTGTTTCCCTCCCTAAACTAGACAGATACAGGCAGAGAATCTGGATAAACCACTAAAGCATTACTGCTCATGCCCAACGATAAGTCACCAGGTTTAGATGGATATCCAGTGGAATTCAATAAACATTTCTGGTCCCTTCTTTCACCCATATTTTTCTAAATTAGAGAAAGTTGTTAAATTCCCCACCATATGCATACTGCCTTGATTACACTTATCCCCAAACCTATATTTTTAATAAAACACTGATGTTAAAATTATAAGCAAAGCTTTGGCATTTAGAATGGAAACACTTGTGCACACAGATCAGACTGGTTTCATCAATGGGAGACAGAAAACATGTTAATCATCATAATTCATCTATATAAAACCAAAACAGATACAAATATCAAACATCCTGCCATTACTTTAACTTTAGATGCTGAAAAGGTATTTGACAGGGTAGGGTGGCTCTTTCTCTTCACCTCCTTAGACCATTTTGGCTTTGGCCCTACTTCATCAACTGGATCAATATTCTATATAACACACACAACTGAATCAGTCAACCTAAACAGATGCCCATTATCACCATTACTTTATGCACTTTTCGTAGAACCACTTGCCTCAGAGTGACACCATTTCAGGCATTAAAACTAACTCATATCATCATAAAAATCAATCTATACACTGATGACAACTTGTTATATCTAACAACTCACTTAACCTCCCTCCCATCAGTCCACAATCTGATTAACAGCTTTGGCAAGGTTTCTGGCTACCTATAACCACACAACTCAATCCATTAAAGACCTCGGAATCCTTTTCCCAACAAACCCAAACGATCTATTAAACTCAATTTTATCCCATTACTACATCATATCAAAGAAGACTTGGATAGAAGGAATAAACTCCCACTCTCTTTAATTGGCTGCATTTCTACCATCAAAACAAAAATTCTTCTGAAAATGGTTCTGGTTCTCCTCTATAAATTCAACAGTAAATACATTTTACTGGAAAGGCAAAAATCCCAGGATCAAAATAACTATACTCCCAAAACCCAAACAATATGGTGGCCTCGATGCACCTAACTTTTACCACTGTTTTCTCTCCAACCAGCTTCAGTATATTCGACACTGGTCAAACAACGCCAATTCTGCCTGGCTTGATATTGAACAGACAATCCTCAACCACTTCCATGCATTTTGGCTCTGCACACCAATTAAGCAGCTTTGGTTGAAGGTCATGGGAAAGCTGTCCGAGATCCTCGACATCAGCATCTCCCTCTCCCCCTCCATCTCTCTTCTAGGCCATCTCTCGTCACTTACAATCCCACAACATCTCCAAACTTTCATCTTGATTCCCTTAACTGCTAGTGTGGCAGAATACCTCTGATGTTATGAGAACAGGCGCAGCCTAATTTCCCAGATTAGAAACATTAACCATTAAAGTTGTATTTTAATTGGCTGTTCCTTACAGTAACCTTAAAAAAAAAAAAAAGTAATTCTATCTTTTTTACACACATATACAGTACCAGTCAAAAGTTTGGACACACTTTCCCATTTACTTGAAAGAGAAAGTTTGTCCAAACCTTTGACTGGTACAGTATAGTCTGGGTTCTACCTACCCTCCTTGCAACTGTCAAGAGACTTCACACACTTGTTTTGCTGCTACTGATACAAATACTGTAAGACAGTACCACCTGATTTCATCCTTACAAGTACTTACAACAAAGATTAATTATTTGTTAATTTTTCACTTAATTTATGTCTCACAATCCTTTTTCGTAGTTGCTACCTATGTATGGTGTACATTGCATCTTTCTTTTTTTTATTTTATTCACTGCTGCTTCAAAAAAATTTAATTCCCTTAGAGGTATTAATAAAGTATGCCCTTTTCTTATTCCTGTTGTAAAACATTATTCCTGTGAGCTCTCGCTTTCTCTGTGTTTGTGTGATATTTTCCCTTCATTAGTTGGACAAACTGATGAAGTGCAGACTTCTCTCTCTCTCATTATGCAATGGACTGCTTACAGGTGCTGCTAGATTTGAGCTAACGAGCTAATAACATCCAGCTGTTCTGCTGCACTGTGGCTTTTAACGCTAATATCAGCTCACATTTTTCTCTCTTAAAGCTTTCATAAAGGTCAAAGTCCAAGATTTTTCACTGTTCAAGCAGACTTTTCTCAAATACAGCCTGCAGCGTTCTGCTAACAACTGCTGCTCAAAACAAAGGGTTCAGCATAAGGTTTCCTCTTTACTTTTAAGCACAAAGAACAGGCTGAGCTGATGGATGGCATAAATACAGTATGGAAAGTGTTACAGCCAGGTATACAAATCATTCCTCACAGGTGTGTCAGCTGCACCCCAAAATGAACCAAACATGTTTAATCCACCAGCTCATATTCATGTCAAACTGATCTACGGCATCATGCTCTGTGTGTCGCTTTTATTGGAAAAATAATCGGAGCAGCATGTGAGGTTCCGCCAAAAAACGCTCCACGTTCTGCTCATATATCCTGCTGCTGTGACTGCAGCGTGTTAGAGGACTACATGTGGATTTGTTCACATCTGCTCAGCATCACCGTCTTCACTCAGCAGACAACAACATGTGGAGACTGACAGTCACACTTAGGAGACGAGACGAGACACAGAAAAGCTGACATCCTTCTGTCTGACTCACTTTAAGCGTCTCTGGTTAACAGCTGCAGCTGGACGTCTACAGTCTAAATAGCGTATATGTCGTCAGTGACGGACTAATAGTTTGTTTGGAACAGACCCCAACAAATGTCACATCATCAGGATTTTAATAGTACCTTTCAGTGATAATGCAACTTGTGTAAAAATTATCATTCCCACTAATCGAGAATCATATCGCAATAAAATAAAATAATCGCAATATGATTTTTTTTACCATATTGTGCAGCCCTAATTAGAAACAGTTAGTTACTGTAAGAACACCGTAATGGAATTCTTAATTTGTAAAAACACCTTTTCAGTAGCCCCCTTTTCAATGTCTTGTACGCTCCTTTAAAAATTGAATGATTTGGAGCTCAGACTATGACAGTTACGTTTCACTTGGTGATGGTAATGAAGAACACTATCATGTTTATGTGGTGCGTATTTATAACCACCACTAATCTTCCACCATTTGTTGTTACTCAAAAAGAAATGACGAGCTGTTTTTCGTTGGAATTCCATGTTTTCTGGCACTGAATCCACCATTCAGCCTCCACGTGTGCCACTGTTCAGGTCTGATGGGCGAACAGGCCGATTTACAACACAAACAGACTAACATGCAGTTATTTGAAAGGCTGAGTGAGGGTGCAGCTCCACCCGGGTGCCCCGGCCCCATCATCATGATTATCATCATTTGCTTATTAAAACCTGTTCCCAGCCAGATGTCAACGAGTGCAAACCCTTTTCCCACTACATTACAGTAAAAGGTTTGGATGTCTAAATTGTGGGTCATCATTACAGTCATTGAATCTTGGAATAGATAAGAGCTGCAACTACAGTAACTTTAACGTTATTCAAAGACCAATAATTATCCTCAAACTGCCTGTAACTGCTTTAATACCTGTTATTAAATGCACCAACAGCAAGATTGCGTCACAAAAATTAAACAGTTCTTTATGTTATAGATTTCTTAAAAATCTGAGTTTTTAAATGGACAGTTTTAATTCAGATTTACTTTGCTTCTGAAACAGACTCAACAGAAAACAACCCAGATGTTTCAGCGTGATGAATTGGCTCAGTAATCTTGCAGATGTTTGCAGCTATTTCACTCTTTGGTGCTAATTACGTGTTGCAGTGTTGTTTCAGCCAGCTGGTGTTGCGTTTGTAAGTAGGTACGCCAGCGGTCACATGACTCGCCGTCCTCACTCTAAATGGCTGTTAGAGCTTCTTCCTCCAGAGGACAAAGAGCCCAACCAGGTCAGACAGGCTTCTGGGTCAGGGCGGATATTAGCATGTCAATGGAGAATGAACACACACACACACACACACACACACACACACACGGGCTGTAAACACACCAGACCTTAAACCACAGGGTGAGTTCTAGGAGTTTTATTTCAAAATGTGAAACCTCGACTAACCAATGTAGCAGAAAAGTTAAAAGAAAACAAGACAATAAAACAAAAAAAAGCTGTTGCTGGGTAAAAACATCTCCACTCAGTATATATCAACTATTAGGAGCTTTACACAAAATAACCTTTATTTTCATTCTCATAGTTTAATTGACTTTTTTCTGTATTGTATTTTATTTTTTTTTTAAAAAAGGATCATAAACGTAAGTTCACCTCTTAAATATTTACCTTGGCTTTCCCCTTAAGTAGCTATAAAGTTAGAATTATTTTCCAAGTTATGTCGATATAACACAAACAGTCCACTGCTTACACACTGTGTGACCTTTACACTAAGTGAAGCATTTAAACTCAAGACTGTTTATTTTATGGCTGCACCAACCCACTCAAATGGAAACATTCTAGATGTCTTTGTGCACCGTTTTATACGGTTTCCCCAAAACTCAGCCGGACAGGTTTGACATCTTTGGAAACGATGGCATCTCCACTAGAATTTAAAGGAACGTTCTGTAAGTCTGAACAAAGTTTAGATTAAGAACCTGAAGAAATATGGACCCAGCCAAGGTACCATGTGCTTTAAGAGGAGAAGTATTTTTAATTAAAGGCTTTGTTACTGCTTGTAACGTAGGGGCTGAGGCCTACGTACAAGCTGTACACATCTACTATATCTACTACATCTACTACATCACACTATACAGCCAAAAGTAACACTGATGTTGGGTGATCGGGTCTGGCTCGTGGCCGCTGTGCCAGTTCATCTCAAAGGAGGTGGATGGGGTGGAGGTCAGGGCTCTGTGCAGGTACAGTGTCTACAATAAGGAGTACACAGGCGCCCTCTGCTCTAGAATTGAACTGAAATCTCTTCAAATTGGCATCTTTTCTGTTAAACGGTTTAATTAAATTTGAATTGCATGTTTAAATAACATGAATACAGATGAACGAACACAACATTAAATATACTCAGCTGGGAACTCATGTTCATGTTGGGAATGGCTGTCATAATCCTATCAGCCCAAGTCCCCGTGTGCTTGAATAATTGATTATGTTTGGAGAAAGATCTCTTACAAAAAGAACCAAATGATGCTCAGAGAGGAAACTGACGTGCCTTCTGAACTCGCTCCTTTGCTTCTTAAAAGGATGAGGACCAAAAACCACGAGGTAAACAGTTAAATGTCAAGACATTCTGTTTTAGGGTAAAATAATCCTCACAAACTAAACAGATAATCTACTGTTTAGTTTGTGGAGTGTAAATGTTAGGTTCATATAAAAGTTGTTGTTTTTTTAGCCTGGGTATGGACAAGCTACTTATAGTGAAAGGCCTAAGGACACAAACCACCAACACTTGTATCAACTCATCCTGTTGATTCTAGAATGATCAGAGGCCAAATGACATAAGACCTTTTTTATTAAATCTCTAGTGTTTACCGTGTCGAGCTCTGTTCAGTGCCAAAAGCTTCTTCTGATCCAGAAAGATCAAATAAACTGTGTGTGTGTGTGTGGGGGCGGGGTATATGCGTGTGCTTATATTCACATGCAAATCCTAAAATGAGACTTAAGTGGGTAAAATTGGATTCGTGTGATTCTGCAGAGAAGGACGGCATTGTTTTCCTGAATTATATTTTTAAATGAGACAACCGAGTCTGAACTGTTCTGCAGAGGCTGAAGTAACACAGAACTGTACTGGAGGGATCAGGGGTTCAGACCTTTGCTGAAGGGCGCCGACGTCGAGTTTTAAAGCGTTAGCTGATGGTGGAGAGCAGCAGCAACCCTCCAAATACACACCTAAATCTGGACTGATGCCTCATTTTTTTCCCTCTCAAGTTGGTGCATTTGATTCATTATCAGAAGCGATTCGTTTCACAAAAAGAAAAAACTGTAGAGAAATTAGACAAAAGTCTGGATACCAAATGTCTGAAGGGTTGCTTCCCCAGTATTCATTACAGCCACAGTATGAAAAGAACACATGGAAAGAGAACAAACAACCTTCTGATGATTTATGTATTCTTTGAGCCTTACCAAGAGTGAGGCTAATAATGTAAAATTTAGTCTGAGGGTTGCGCCACAGGAAAGCCGATGGGGTCATTAAAATCTAAACTGTTCATCGTCTGGGAGCAGGAATGGGATCAGGACATTTCTGACCAATCTGACCAGTAGTTGTTGAGATATCGCACTCTGAAGCGTTAGAGGCTGCCAGCAGAACAGAGATACAAAGGGGATATTTACAAAGGATTTGCGGGCCTTCTTTAGGCACTAAACAGTCAAATTGTGATATTCAGGGTGACCTCATGGCTTAGAGGTTAATTAACAGCCAACCATGAACAACGTCGTCCCTGATTCGAGTCTGGCTGGGGACTTTTCTTGCATCCCTCCCCCACTTCCTGTCTTCTCTCTACTGTATTTACCAAAAGGCATAAAATGTCCAAAAAGGATTAAAAAACAAAACAAAGATCACCATCACCGGTCCACATAGTCTGCATGCAGAGATCAAGTCACATTTTGGGCCCTTTGATGATGTCAAGCCTGTTGTGAAAAACCTACAAGGGGCTAATATAACATCAACACACGAACCACGTTAGCAACCTTGTTCAGACCTGGTTTTCAAATATCAAAAACATTTCCAGATAAGATCGTTTTGAATTTTCCATCTACCAAATTTTTTCCACACGTGCCTTTCATTTGCTTCTGTCTGGCCTTAAAACAAAAACATCCAAACCTAAGCTCCAACTTGTCCACAACACTGCTGCTTCATTTTTATAGAGCCATTAAGAGATCACATTGGAATATTTGCATTGGTTTGTTTTAGGATTCATAAACAATAGTTTCTAAGCAATTAATATTTTGCAGCAGCCTTGGAAGTGTAGCAAACAATCTTCTTGGTGGCGTACATACTGTACATACCATGGACCTAAATTCTACCTTTGCCCCACAGCTACATTTCCTTCCACTGAACAGCAGATATGCATTTGTGTTGCAACAAATTAAGCAAAGTGTCACTCAGAACAGCATAAAAAAAGAAAAGAAAAGAAATCCAGCACAGAGTCGTTCAAGTCACCGAAATCACTCCGCACCAAAACCTCCCGGTCCTGTTGCCTGGTGACTGACGGGATATTATTCTAGCCCTGTCAACAAACAGGTGGACTACATGCAGAGTAAGTCCTCTAGTCTTTGCGGCAAAGTGGCTTTCAACATTTTACTTTTGTCCCCTGTGGTTGCCACATAAGCTGCTCCTGTGTGACTCACCTGCGTACGACCAGTCGATGTCTTCTGAGAACTTGCGTTGATTCCTGTATGCATATCCTTCAGCTGCAAGGGAGAGAAAGAAACGTCAGTTGTTGAGTATTACTGACAGATTATCTGATAGATGTTAACCTTTCCATCAATCTATTTATTTCATTAAAGACATACAACTTCATATGAACTCCACAGATTATGGCTTTGGGGCTGTAAGGTTGTAAAAAACCTGAGCCGACAGAATCATTATCGGTTTGGACATAATGTGTTTTATGATTTGACTGCCGGTATGTTATTACTGTTTTGATGTTATTTGATTTCTTGCCTGACAAGTCACTGCTAAGGTTGCACTGAACAGCTGCCAAACAGAACCACAAAGACCAACACATACTTTCAACTATGCGGCTGAAAACTGC
Source organism: Coreoperca whiteheadi (assembly GCA_011952105.1). Classification (NCBI taxonomy): domain Eukaryota; kingdom Metazoa; phylum Chordata; class Actinopteri; order Centrarchiformes; family Sinipercidae; genus Coreoperca; species Coreoperca whiteheadi. The sequence goes on along the minus strand of CM022474.1, from coordinate 2,380,085 downwards.
CACGGGCTCTGTTCCACTGAAACAATACAACACAACGCTGCAGAGGATCAGTGAGTCACTTGCAACCATAAAAGTGACCTTGTTTGTCATGTTGAGTTTTTATTTGGTATGTTTTCTAGAAACCCCCTTAGTGTTTTCAAATCCCGGCTGTTTAAAACTGATAAAAATATTTAAGTGCTCTGAAAAACTCCTACCTAAAGGTCATATCTATGCACTTCCTTCTTAGGTTTTTGCCTACCTCTCAAACTCTGCTGTCAACATGCCCATGTGGGTTAGTGATTAACTGGCGTTTGGGCAACAAAACATTTTAGCCCATAAGGCTCCAATATTATAAACACCCTTCAATGTAATGAGATGCAGTGCAACAAAAATAGGACCCTATTGTAGGCGTATTTATTGGATTGCATTAGATGGCACAGGAGTATAAAATGAACTGGTCACTAAGTGAAACTGCAAAGGAGGAGGACAGTGTACACATCCCACCCCAGCTGGGTAAAGGTGGAGGAAAAATGCTGCATACAAAAGGACAAAGAGAGGTAATAATAATGTTTCCACCTTCAAGGTCTTCGACAGGCAAACATCCAGGGAAACAAGAAACAAGTTACATATACAGCCAAAAATAAATGAATCGTTTGGTGATGAGGGGTGTTTTTTCCTGAATCTCGTCATCTCTTAAAAACGTTCAGTGTGTGACGTTTAGGAGGAGCTATTGGCAGAAATGGAATATATCATTTATAAGTATGTTTTCAATACTGTATAATCACCTGAAAATAGCCGTTTATCTACAGAGGGAGCGGGTCCATTTCCACAGAGGTCACCACGTTTCTACAGTAGCCCAGAACGGACAAACCAACACTGTCTCTAGATGGGGAAGTTCACGTTTTTTGCGGCCACCGCAGTTTCTCCTACACGCTTGGAAGGGGAGGGTGATGCGAGCGGTTTTCAAATGGTTGGATACTGCAATTTCACCACTAGATGTCACTTAATCCTACAGCTGTCATTTTCAGCCCTGCTAGCAGCGTGGCTCTGTGGATGGCAATGTCTAACCACTTTGGTTCAGACTGATATCTCTATATACATGCTACTGTCAGACTGATCGATTTTAATTTGTCCAAAACTTTGACTTTACGACTAGATACCTAGAAAATTAATGACATTCCTTCAGCCTCAGCTGTACTTTGAGTTTAGTGTTAATTAGCAAACGTTGGCAATGCTAACACGATAAACTAAGATGGTGAAGATTTTAAACATTACACCTGCTCAACATCAGCATGTTAGCATTGTCATTGTGAGCATTTTAGCACGGTGACATTAGCATTTACCTCTAAGCACAGCCTCACAGTGCCGCTAACATATCTGCAGTCTTGTTTTTTGTAGATATATCCTGCTTCTTGTTCACGTGTATGTTTGCCTGACAAAGACCCTGAAGGTTATTAAAATTTTTGGGAGTTCGCAATATTCAGTGCTAAGACTATTCTCTCTTTGAACTAAGTGGGATCTTCGACAGAGTCACACCAAGCGGCCACCACAACTGAGTGCTAAAGACAACGTTGAGCTGTAGTTCCTCTGATGGCCACTAGACGTTCCTCCAAGAAAACTGACTGTATTGAAGTGAATTGGGAAAACCCCTAACTTCTCTTTACAAATACAAAGTCAATACAGTGTTTTCGCAACTCACTTCAGGTCTCAGGAGATCATTTACGGTCTTCTAATGTCAGTCTGAGTTCAGACTTTGAAAACTATTGATCTTTTAAAAACATATGACAGCTTGTTGTGTGGCATGTTTTCTTTTATAGGCATTTTTTATTAGAGAGACACAAGTCGAGAGATGCAATGAGAGGAGAACGAGAGATAAGGAATGACTTGAAACAAAGATCACCAGCTGGACTGGAACCAGGGTGGTTGTGGTTCATGGTCGGCGCCTTAACCCATAAGTCACCAGGGTGCCCCACAGAGGGCATCATTTTACTCGACTGACTGGTGTAGCAGCCTATCGCACCACATTTCCTAAACACGTTTGGCCATATTTGGATATTTTGGCTTGAAACATCCAAACAACCAAAACTGTGGTAAGCAATGAGCCAAAGATTCAGACACCAACAACGAGGCCGATGCCATATCCACATCACACAGCTCACTCGTCAACAACGGCCCTCCCTACCTGACTACCTTCCTCTCGACCTTGCTGACTATCCAGGATAACTCCGACTCTCAGTCATGTATGTAATGAGATCCTGTGCGGTGTGATGTCAGGAGGTGACATCATTAACCCGAGCGGCTGTCCAGGCATCTGTCACATTAATGAAGTGGAGTCGATGCCCCGAGGGGCCGTAAGAGAATAACACCTCATTACCATAACAGAGACTGAGAAACAAAGAGCAGAGGTCACATGACACGAAGAGGAAATAAAGTGACGTGATGAGGTGTGTGTTTACAAGCAGTCACCATACTGAGAAAAATGTTGGGAATTCATTGATAGAATTTCCTCAGAGGGACAAACACGCACGTATTACAATAGAGACTGGCTTACGTTTCTACTCATAAACCCTTACGTTTTATGGTCCTGTCCACCAAGTGAGTGGACTGCGTTCTCATACTGGCTGTGGACGCTGCCAAAGGGTATGTTCACATTTTTAAGTTTTTTCTTCAAACCTACCAGCACCTTTCTACATTAAATGTTATGGAAAGCTGTTCATGAAAGATGGCTCCCATCAAAAAAACAAAAACAATCCACATTGTGGAAAACTGGGTTTAGGGTTCTCAAACTATGACAGTAGTCAATAAATGTATTGTATCAAATACAAGACTAAGATTTTACAGCCAAGCTAGTTGAAAGGTTAGGGGATTAGGGAAGGTTTGTTCCCACCCTCCAATACGACCCACAGGAGCATTTCCTAAATTAGGACCCCTACCGGTGAAGTTAAGGATGGGCTGCAAGGTGAGGTCAAGCTGCAAGCATACGTTAAGTTAAACACGGGAGTTAACGTTGTCAAACTGTCGCAGTTTGGTTAAGGTAAGGCAAAAAAAAACTACTTCGTCAGAATTAGGAAAAGATCATGGTTTGGGTTAAAGTAAGTAAATTATGTAAGTTACGTCACTAACGCAAGTTATGTACGTCACATTAGGTGGATTTTTGGTTTCACACAGGACACGAACACGACACCAACTTCCTGGGTGAAAGTCTTGTGTTTGTTTGTACCATCAATCCACCCCACCAGCTCAGGAGGTGGACTTTCTAACTCCTTATACTACGTCATCTGACTTACTGGTTTTCTCCTGTCATAATTACAACGACCACTAGAGGTCGCATCTTCCAGAAAAACGTACACATGGGTTTTATTAAGCTGCTAGCACAGACGTTTTCGTGGTGAGGACATTCTGGGACGGACAGACTGAGCCGCCGACCATGTCATTCCTAGAGCCCCGCCGTGGCTACAAAAGTAAACGTCGTGGTGGTTGGCGGTCATTGTAGTGAGTAGTAGTGTACTGTCAGACTCATGAAAGCCAAAAGGAGCAAAATCGCTCCAGCAGGACCAAAAATATTGTCTTTTTTATTCCACACATTCTTCTTCTACAATTAGAATTTCAGGTGTGTTAATATAGCCTGGAGCCTCTAGCCTGCAGCAGAGAGGAGAGGCCTGGTGAGATCACTTCTTTCTAACTCCACGCCCCCAGATTTGCTTCATTTTTTGTCTTCAGCCCCAACCGACGCTGACTCAGGTGACATCACTTGAGGCAATTTATCAGACTTCAAGCAACTTCCTCTGGAGACCCTTTTTTTCCCCCACGCACACAGATCAACAATGTTCTTTAAACTTTGTATCAACAGTTTAAAGATAAAAAAAAAAAAAGCCTTTATTGTCCATTAATGCAAGCAATAATGGAAATTTGCCGTTCGCTGGTGCATGGCACATGTACAGATATAATACAGTACATTTCAACATGTCGGTGCCCCTGTGCACACGGCCAGGTCCATAAATAAATGGTTTTCCCAGTCCGGTGTGGAAAAACTTGACTGTCCTGCACAGATCCATGACCTCAACCTCATACAACACCTTTGAGGTGAACTAAATACTGACTGAGAGCCAGATCTTATCACCCAAGATCAGCGTTGGACCTCGCTAATGCTGTTGGTTCCAACGTCTGGTGGAAAGCCTGTCCACATACATATGGAGTGGCAGCAAAAGCAGCAACAAACCACCACTGTACACTCAGCACGTGTGTTTGAATGAATCCTGTATGAAGATTCTTTCATGTCCACATTATAACCCCCCCCCCACGTAGCCATATGAACCAAAACGAAGCGAGTGTTACAAACCTCAAACCAAGAAAATCACATTTTCATAAATCCCCCTGAGGGCTTAGAGGCTCCTTTACAAATGAAATTTCATGACCCGACATGTTTGTGGTCGGTTCAGTATTAGTCTGCAGTAAATTAGGAGATGGGGTCTCCTGCTGTGTGGTGTTTATTCCCTCTGAGCTCTGGATGATAGCGGTCTAATCCAGGATTACATGTTTGACAGTCTGCAGAGGGAAGAAGTCGCATGCAGGGCACCATCTTCAGTCCGACTCCTCAGTAGGAAGACCTTCATACATGGAGTAAAGTTCTCATGTACAGCAGCCAGGCTGCCAGTAATCTCACTTCTTTAAGACCAGAGTATCTGCATTAGATTAAGTGTTTATGAGTAAAGAGGAGATCACAATCACTTTGAAAGTTTGGATCTGATTGGGTATTAAAACTTCCTGCAGGGTGGTTTTAAATGTACAGATGGAATGACTTTCTACGTGGTTCAAATCAATCGCAGGATAAATGTTTCCTTTCCAACCCAGAAATAAGACAATTTGTACCTGTAGGTAGTAAATATCTCAAAATAAACCAAACTGTGTTTGTGTTGAACTACGTGTCCATGTTTAGTATGGCGCCAAAACAAACAAATCCTGAAATCGTAACCATTAAATACTTTGATGATTATTTATATTGACGATCATGTGATATGATCCAAAGCTTTAGGTGCATTTTCTCCTTCAGGTGGACACCTCCAGACTTTAAAAGGAGGTGAGATTTACTTTAACCGTAATGTTCCTCACAATGTGTCATCCTTCTTCATTAAATTGGCATTTTCATAATGAGGGCATACTGTATTTGGTTTCAACAGATCAGGGCGCCGTTTCCGAAAAGCATCTAAAGGCTAAGATTATCTGAGTCCTGCTGTAGGTCTACGGGTTAAGATCATCTTGGCCTTAAGAAGCTTTTGGGAAATTGGGCCCCTTTACTGTCAGTGTTACACGTTACAAACAGAACGAACCATTGGTGGAAAGTACATTTACTCAAGTACTGTACTTGATTAAAAATTTCAGTTACTTCTACTTTACTTGAGTATTTCCATTTTATGCTACTTCATACATCTACTCCACTATCCTTTGGAGTAGGGCTGAACGATTTGCATAAAATATCTATATATCTCTTATATTGCAATGGCGATATGATTCACGAATTATAATTTTTGCATCATTAATCTCATTTTCATTGAAAGATATATTAAAATGTGATTTATTTATTTTTTTTGTGAGGATCTGTAAGATTTTTGTCTTAAGTCTGTAGAATACGATTTGTAGGCTGGGACATGTCTGGACTCTGCAGCACCACAATACTTCTTTGCAGAAAGGTGTTTTACACATATTTTGCCTTTAACATATATTGGGCCTCTTGCGATTTGGATATTGCACTAGTCCATATTGCGATTTCGATAACATTTCGATGAATTGTTCAGCCCTATTTCAGGGGGAAATATGATAGTTACTGGTCACTCGCTACCTGTTGTTCATGTTGTTCACTTCATATAAGAGATTCGGTGGGAAAAAAGGGAGCAGCAGCTCACCCTGTTTGTTTTGGATGGACCATAAGTGAGTAACAATGCAAAGTGAGGCTCAAGTCTGCTGCCTAGGAGGCTGAGTTTTACCTTCTATATCTTACAACTTCTGACTGCTGAGGGGATACACTAGAGCTGCCTGAGAGACTCAGCCCAGGGAAAGCATTGTCCAGTTTGAGTCTTTCCTCTGAGAGAATAAAGCTTTTCTTGTTCTTCTGGTGTTGTGGAACATCCAGTCATCCGTTTCATTTCAGCTAAAGTGTAGAAGGTTTAATCCCTGAATCTAAAGGAGGTTGAAATGTACCTGTTCGAATCCAGCAGAGAAGACTCCGAACTTCTGTTTGAGGTATAAAAGACTGACAGGGCGCCAAAGTGGAACCAAACCTCCTGATGAGGCAGAAACGCGCTGCCTGCCATTTTCCCATGAATCATTGCATGACCATACATAGAGAATGAATGTGATTTACTGCAACGCATTCCAGCTGTGTTACAGCTTCTGCCGGACAGCCGTTTCCTTCGGAAAGCAGAAATAAAGAAACAATCAGGCGGGCAGGAACACGTGACATCGTTTTTCTTGTCCTGATGTTTTATTTGCTGGTCGCATCGCTCTGGTGGTGTTATTCACTCTGCTGCTTTCACTTAAGTCCCTGACCTCCAACACTCCAACACGACCTCTAGTTTCTAGCTTTTATTTCCCCCACGGTGAGGTCAGGATGTTTCTACATCGTTATCGCCTCAGGATGGAGTTTTAGTGAAATTTATTTTCATTACCTACAAAGGAAATTCACCTTTCATTGACCTTTCTTGTGGCACCACCATCAGGAGAGAATGTCCTCTTTTACGCAATATATTGAGCGTAAAAGTGGAAGGTGTAAATTTGGGAAGTAACCATCCAGTGCCTTTTCTCATAGACAATCTTAGGTCACTTACAGTTGAAGCTCTTTAAGGCTTGAATGGATATGAAACCGGTTGAATCATCAGTACAAAAGCTGAACAGTTGTGTTAAAAAAAGTAATCTGGTTCTTAAAAAACAAGACTAAGAGTCTATGGCCATGCTAGCCGCTCTGTGAAGCTGAACAATGCTAACATGCTAATGTTTATCGGCTATAATGTTTACCATGTTCACCACCTAAGTTAGCATGCTAACATTTACATGAAGTCCAAAAAGTGGTTAAGGGGCCATTCAGATGTCGCGTCTAAAATAGCGTGGAAGATGCCAGCCGCGCCGCTTTCATCCTTTCATCCAAGGTGTTTGGGAGGTTGTGCTACTGTCATGCCTGCTTTTGACCAGTCCAAATCACAAGCAGTATGTGTATTATCAGTCGCTCTTCCATCGGCAGTTATTTCAGTTTCGCTGCCCTTTCAACTGGATGTTGTGACGTCCTTGGACGGAGGGCGAAGCAAGTCCTGTGAAGCCGAGTGGTTCATTCTTGTCACATGACCTGCGGTGCGGTAGCTAACGAATGCGCGCCGCGACGGCGTCACTTTCGGTTTTGAGAGCCGTTGTCGCACGTTTCCATTGAAAATAATGAATATGTGCGCGCAAAAGATAAAAAAGCACTAAAACAACATTCAAAGTAACCGTAAATTGCTGTTGTCAACTAGTACTGTATGTATTTTACTCTTTGTCTATTGGTCTGGTTACTCGATTAATTATTGTGTTGTACATAAACATCTATTGTTTCTTCGTGCCATGAGGGAAATCTGAGTCTATACTTTTGTGAATTCAGTTTCCTAAAAATACATTTTTCATATACTTTGGACTAATTATTATTTATGGTGTCGCACATATAATGTTGGTGTAGCGCTGCTGCCTCAAGTGGAGGAGTTTCAGTATCTTGGGGTCTTGTTCACGAGTCAGGGAAGGACGGAGCGGGAGATCGACAGGCGGATCGGTGCATCCTCTGCAGTGATGCGGTCGATGTACCTAGGACACGCTGGAGGGACTGTGTCTCTCGGCCGGCCTGGGAACGCCTCGGTATTCCCCCCGGAAGAGCTGGAGGAAGAGTCTGGGGAGAGGGAAGTCTGGGCGTCTCTGCTCAGACTGCTGCCCCCGCGACCCGGCCCCGGGTAAGAGGAACAAGATGGATGGACGGGTGTCTCATCTTTATATGGTTTTGAAATCACTCTAGTTGAATGTGTTGTCCAGTACTGTTTTCACAGTTTCAGAATTGCTTCCAGTAAAATATGCAAAAAGGCCAAACTGCTTTTGGACTAATTAGCACAAACATACATTTTGACCTGAAGAAAAGTTAAGGGATCAGCTTCGCTTTTCCAAGTCATCCTGAGGGGGACGTGAACCACATTTTATGGCAATCCATAAATTAACTGTTGAGATATTTCACTTGGCTAAAAACTGAAAAAAAGGTTCAAGCTTGTGGACATTAACACTTTAGATGAGAAGTCAGCTCCTCCTGTTTCACCCTGTGACCTCGGAGCGGTCAGGTGGGTCAGGACAAACAGGAAGCTGTCCGCGCCGTCTCCGTTAAGGTGGAAATGGAAGCCAGACAGTGTAAACAGAAGCTCTGACATGAAACACCTGTCTGCTCCCCGACCAGTACATCAGCAAGCGTCTATTACAGCCTGTCTCTGTGTGTGTACTCTTTGCATGAATGTGTGTGTGTGTCTGCACAAGTTCACAAGGCCTTTTTATTTTCAGAGGATTGATTTGGGCTTCGCAGTTATACTAATACCTGTATAAAAGTGTGTGTGTGTGTGTGTGTGTGTGTGTGATCAGTCGGGTGCAGTTTTGGTCTCTCTCCCTCCGTCAGCGCTTAGTATCAACAAGATTCAGCGATGTGCAGCGCCCTGAACCCACCAGGCGATTTTTCAAGATGTCACTTATCTTTGTTATATATAAAAAAACAAAAAAAACACAAAGAAAACTGTCTGCAAATACATTTTCAGGCACAAAAGTAGGAAGAATGCTGAAAATATAATGAAGCCATGTAACTAATAAAAGGCTTTTTCCCCCCCTTTACTGTTCGTTTGACGATTGTAACTTTCTTCTGTAAGAGCACCAGCATTCGTTTATTAACTACATTCCAAGATTGTCTTTTTGGACATGACTTTACCATGTCTCTCGTATGTGCTCTGTACAAAATATTGTGTGAAGAAATAAAACAAAATGCAGACGTTTAATGCAGGCATGGGTTATTAAAATCTCAATGTCATTTCAGACATTAGTAATATTATATATGTTCATAATATAACAAATGGCGTTAAATTATTGGGTTGAATGTAACACACGCTGTCGTCTTCTCTGGGTGCTCTTGCATTAAAAAAAAAAAAAAAAGACTGACACTGAGCATCTGCTGCCTCAGTTTCACTCCATCATTTCCTCACGGCGTGTCAGATCCTCCCTGTGCTGCAGGACAAACTCGACTCGCCCGACGTTTACGCATCAGCAGGTGTCGGTTACACCGGCGTCGCGACAATACCTGACACATGAGTTGGGCTTGGAAGCCTTTTGTGTGTCTAACTACAAAAGGAAACACCTGCTGAGTCTGTCACAAAAGTACCTGTGTTAAAATGTTAAAAATGCACACACAGGAAAAAAAAAAAAAAGGTACCCTGGAGGCTGCAGTGTTCAGTACAGCCACAAAATTAAATATGAGGACAGAAAAACCTAGTTATTCTTCTAAAACGCTCAAGGTGTTGGATCGTGGCCCTCATACCCCCGGCCTGTCAGCCTCTAAACACAGAAACATCGCAGCTATAATAAATGAAACTGACCACTTCCCCAATCCACTCTCCACCTCGCTTCCGTCTAGTTTCAGATACACAACCGTAACACCATCCAGCTACTGTCTGTTTACTTGTTAGTATTATGTTGGGTGGATTGCCATGAAAAGTTGTACACAACATTTATGGTCCCCAGAGGATGAATCCTAATGACTTCGGTGATCCTCCGACTTTTCCTCCAGTGCCAATAGCAGATTGATATTTGTGGGTTCGGGGGAAATATCTCAACAGCCGTTGGATGGATTTCCATGAAATTTGGTTCAGACATTCATGTTCCCCCTCAGGATGAATTGTTAATCCTCCTTTTAATCTAGCGCGATCATCAGGTCAAAACTTTAATTTGTCCAATGCTTTGGTTTATGACTAACTACCTGCAAAAGAAACATGACATTCCCATCAGCCTCAGCTGAACTTTGTGTTGAGTGGTAATAAGCAAATGTTATCATGCTAACGGATGACGGACTGGTTACCTCTTCGACTGATGACCTACTTTGATTGATTTATTTAATTAGTTATACATTTCGGTTATTTGAGTTTTTGAAATGTGTTGGGTTTCACAATTTCAGTGTTATATTTCATCATAATAATGTATTTATTTCATAATATTTAGTTATTTAATATTGAACACTTTGGGCTTCCATATCTACACACGACCATAAAAAGATGGTTCACATTTTTTCCAAGTCAATATCCTAAAAATTGATTGACTTTTAATTAGAAATTAGTTTATTGTTAAAGGGGATGTAACAGGGAGTGATGAGGGAAAAGCTATATATTTATTATTCAGCCTTTTTTGACAAATCATGTCCTTTCTTCATGACCCTGTAGCAGATTTTTCAAGGCCCAGTGCCGGTCTGCGGCTTAGGGATTAAGAACCACCGTGGCTGATGTTTGTTGCCCTTTAGAGGACAATAATTCCTTGTTTATTTCTCCAATAATTCTCAGGAGAACATTTTTTTCAGGAGAAAAATCAGGAGCAAGAAAAGAAAAGCTGATTGACGACAAATGTAGAGAAGGGAGTGAAGGTGGGAAGGTGATTGAGCTGGAATAGGGAAAATGTAATTCAGGGTGAGGACAGAAAGCGGGGGGGGGGGGGGGGGGGGGCATTCTTTTTTTTTACTGGAAAAGGGGGAAAGAGGAGAAAAAATTTATTGGAAAACTTTTGCTAGGGG
>CM022474.1:2350485-2369274 GCA_011952105.1 Coreoperca whiteheadi | reverse complement strand
AAGGGGGAAAAAAGGGAGGGGGGGGGGGGTTGGTGGTAGTAATAGGAGAAGATGGTAGTGTTTATATAGTGTGAGTAGGTGTGGGGTGGGGGGGGGGGGGGGTGAGGTACATGCTTATTTTCTACTGGAAAAGCGTGAATGAGTAGAATAGATTCTATGGAGAACTCTTGCTCAGCGTCTGTGCGGAGAGAAAGAGACCACAACTGTGTCAGTATGTTTATTCAGTGGAGAGAGGCCGGCTCCGCGCTCCAGCCTGTGGGAGCGCCGCAGCCTCCAGCCGGACGCTGAATAAGAGGATTAGCCGAGCCCTGGGAGAGCCGGGACGTCCGCAGACTGTGGGGGTGAGAACTGGTGCCCACGCCAGGATGTGTGACAACCCCCTCCCCTGACAAATCCCTGCCCCTCTCCTGATGCCAGGGGTGCGAGGGCCTGAGGAAGGTGGGGGTGGTTTGAGTAATACCAACCGCTCAGACTGGGAGGGTATGGCAGGTTAATCTGCAGACAGTCTGGGCTTTTTTTTTTCCCCTTTAAGGAACATACTGGTGGCACCTCACCACTGTGGCGTGGCATGTTTTATCTCCTTTAGCTAGAAATTTTGCTGTACAGCCTGTTCCTTCCAGGCAGCTGCTTGGTTAATTTCACTTTTCTAAGAAAATCAGCTTGCAGAGACTTGAAACTTCCTGCTGATAGATAATCCATAGCAGTTTAGTCTCTTCGGTCCGAAGACTGATATGTATGGCATGGTTCGGGAAAAGGGCGGCAGGAAGTTTTACGAGCCTGATCAGTCCATCAGACTGAATTGGCATTTTTGTTTCACCTCATTGTGTTCAGGTTAGGGAGTGTTTTGTTTTGCCCTTTCCAGCAAGCGATGTGTCCTCCCTCGTCAATTCACTTTCGGTTGACGTTGAAGCTGCGGTTTGACCTAATGACGGTGCTGGATGAAAGGTCAGGGGGGTCACCAAAGTAATTACAATTCATCCTGTGGGGATATGAATGTCTTTACAACATTCACCAAAGTTCATTCTTGGGCTCTTTCACTCAAAAATGTTAACCTGCTGGTGGCGCTACAGGAAAAGTTGGGGAAACACCAAAGTCCTTAGGATTCATCCTCTAGGGACCATGAATGTCTGTACAACATTTCACGGCAATCCGTCTTAAAATTGTCGAGAAATTTCAGTCTCTGATGTCTGTCAGTCAGTGGGGGACCGACTAACATCGGCATACCATGTGGGATGTGGTCCCTTATCGTTGTTGTTTAATGTAATACTATGTTTTCCTAATTAAGTTGTGGTCTTTACCACTAAGAGCCAAGAGTAAAATGCTTTAGGTCATACTGTAGATTGTAAAGATTTAGGGTTATGACCGGCGTTGGAGTCTAGGTCTGCCAGTCCAGGAGAAGGAGGTGGGATTTGTATGCGGTGAGAGAGCAAGCTCTGCCTGGCAGGCTGGGCTCTGGGCAAAAATACACCCTGAAAGCTTCTAAGCCCAGCGAATGGGACGATGAGCCTGAACAGCTGTGGTGTTTTACACTTCAGAGGTCTGACCACAGGCCTGATCTGTCAGCGGACTGAGAGAGAACAACCACCGAGCAGAAAACCTCTGCTGTCATAACATGTCCACTAAAGCTACGGGACGTGTCCGGCTACATGGTTTTATCTCGTATCAAGGGTGTTTTGTTGCCACAAATATCCTATCATCCACTTCCGGACCTCTCATGGAGGAGAGCTGTAAAATTAAGGAAGCATAAATCTCTTCTGAAAAGTAAACAGAGTTGAAGCAGCTCTTTGAGTCTGTAGATCCAATCAGTTCTCAGGAAAAGCGAAAAGAGCTCATGGACCTGAAAGACCTGGCGCCTCCATCAGACCTACTAAAAACAATGCTGCATTGCGGGTTGTAGTTTATTTACGGAGGCATACGGTACCAGTCGAACGGACGCGCTGTCCTTTTATTTGGAACCGAACAAAACTGTTTGTTTGTGTTTTATCTGGTACTTTACAGAATTTGAACTGAAATGGAAAGTGTTATCAGTTAACGTGTAGACCCTCAGTTCCTGGTTAGCAGTATACCAGCGTTTGTTTGTGATGTTGACAGGTTAGTGGAACTTTTCACCCCACAGTCGAACAACAGGTTTGCGTCGCCATTGTCTCTAAAACAGATGCCTCCGCACACGCGAGTAAACACGCCAACAAATATTAAACATTTATTTATTTTGGGGTGCACATTTTGCCGTCCCTATTTACAGAGTATGGGGTGTCGCAATTCTCCAAATCCATGATTCGATTGAAACATTTATTTTTCCTGCGCTGACGGCTGTGCCATTGTCTCAGTATGTGACAAAGTTCTCTGCTCAGCCGAGACTTTCTTGGTTTCCACAATTACTCTGCAGATTTGGAGCTCCCATTATTTAGAGTGAAAACCTCCCTTCAGAGTTGCAGCTTTGTAGCCTAATTTGGCCGAGACAGTCCTGCGTTACCTCCTGTACTGCAGTCCAGACGAGGCGGCAAGCTCCCCGGAATGGACGGCCCGGACGGATGAATGGATGGTTAGCGGGTAAATGGCGTGGTGGGTGGTGAGAAGATGGATCCGGGCGGTAAGAACGGGCGGCCTAACAAACGGCTGACTTTTTGACGTGCTTTCAGGCATTGGCAGGCTAGCGACGGACACTCTCGGACTGTGCGTGCCCCTGGGTGTATAGGAAAGTGCAGCTGCAGGCTACCGGTAAGCAACGCTGTGTCTCTTTTGAAGTACTTTTTCTTCGGGGGGCGCGCACGAGTAGGTGGCCGCGGAGAGAAGAAAACAAATCAGCGGGAGAATTGCCGATCCCTGCTTTTGATTTCAAAATTGAAAATTGGTTCCCATTGACAGCAACCAAAGGCCAAGAATTGCTTGCCAATTTCTCAGAATGGTTACCAATGGCATCCGTGACTGTCAAGCCCAGCGACCCAAACCCTAAACATAGAGTTGGCAGATCAGACAGTGGTCAAATAGATATTTTTTTGGTCATCTGTAAATGCTTTGAAGGCACTGACAACAAAGTCATCCTGCTGATAGTGATGTCAGATCAGAAACATCTCATATGGATGGCAATGAAAAACGTATTTTGTCAATTTATTACGCCATAGAAATGTGCAATATTAAAAAAAAAAAAAAACTTACTACAAAACACGTGTAAAAACTAATCTGCAGTGACTGAACTCCGCCTACAGGCTAGCTGGTGAGATAGCATTAGCTAAAGCTAATTTACCCACTTTTCCTACCTGTCTGAAAAACCTATTTTGATGCTACAACATCTTAGTAATTTAGTTTGTTTTATCACACTTATAAAAAGGTGGTTATGAAAGCCCTGAGAGGCAAGTGAGAAAAATAACATTTCCGGTAATCCATTTTCTAAGTCTGATCTAAATTGTTTCCTCTCCTGTGTCTATGACTTAAGAACAGGTGAAAAACGTTTTGCCAGGATAATCTTTCTAACTTCGTTACTTTCTTTTTCATATGTGGAAACAGGTGGGGAAAAAAAAATAAAAAATTCATTTCGTCAGTATAAACTTTTCCCATTTTCATTTAGTTTGTTGTTGTAATACTCATTCCAGCCACAAGAGGGCGAAGTGCACCACTACTCCATGTTCTAAATAGGACTAAAATCATTCATGTTTTCTAGCAGGTGAAGCGCCGATTAAAATACATTTCTAGCCAAAAGAAAGACATGACCGTAATGTTATATAACGTACATTTAGTCATTTAGCAGACTTGCTAATACACAATAAACGTAGCTTGGGTTAAGAGTGCATGGAGAAATTAAAACTCCTCTGGAAGAAAACAAACAAAAATGTTTTCACCTGCCAAAACCTTTTTCTCCTCCTCTTAACAAAATTAAGGAACTTAAAAAGATCATCTTAGCAAAACCTTTGTTTCCCACCTGTTCTTAAGTCATAGACACAGAAGAGAAAACAATTTAGATCAGACTTAGAAAACGGATCACCAGAATTTTGATTTTCCTCACCTGCCTCTCAGGGCTTCCGTACTAACCTAGCTAAACGAACTAGCAGTTAACGGCCGTCTCTGCAGCCTCTGACATTAGTGGAACTCATACGATTTGAATGGGTTAAGCTAGTGTTAAAATCACATATTTAAATGTTTTAAATTATAGATTAGTTTATTAACACTAGCCCGTTAGATTAACTGGAGAAGGAAGCTGAAGAGACATTTTGTTTTCCCTGCAGGCCTTTCTGATGGTCCAGTTCAGTATTTACATGTTTTTAGGTTGTGTCAGGTCTGTGACAATCATAATTAATCAGCCTAAAAAATAAATAAATAATGGTTTTAGAAGTTATGTATCTGTTTGTCTAAGATCCTTCTAACCTCAAACCTGTTTCCTCAACTTCACTGTTTCTGTAGATCCAGCTCGTTGTTTCGCTTTTGTAAGGAAATATAGTGTAAATATATCTTTTATCTCCTATCTGAAAAGAACTAAAAGGTTTTTTGTGTAAAAAAAACAAAAAAACAAAAAAACTTTTCCTAACGGGCTTTGAATCTGTATTGGTGGTGAAAGAGAGTTTGACCTTTGTGAGGCTCAGACAGCAGAGTGATTCATCCCAGTGCTCCGGCTACATGTACGGTATACACAGCAGAACATCCGTAACTATATCCAGTTTAAGACCACCAACAGGAAATCAAAGCGCCTCGTCACAGCGCCGCAGGCATTACACAAATGAAAAGTCAGCTCTACCTAAAACTCCCTCCGAACTGCTGCTGGGAGCTTTAACACAGGGGAGAAGCAGCTGTGGAAAACTAAACTCATCAGCTGAACAGAGGCCTCGGGGTTGAAGTTCTCATCGATCAGCCGCTCTCATCTTTCCCTTTTAACTATAAATGGCAAAGAACAAAAAGCTGTGGATTATCTACAGGCAGAGTCCATCGGCCCTAAAAGGAGGCCGAAACATGAAAGAAGCAAAGCCGCTGAGGGGATGATTTCACATGTGCACGCCAGGAATGAAGGCACGAAAACTTCAGGACTTCAGGAGCTCGACCGAAATTAACATATGACGGAGCGCTGCAAGGACATCATCTTGATTAATTCACCTAATCTAGAATTGATTATTGAAATCGTTGTTCCATTTAAAAAAAAAAAGAAAAAGGAAAGAGGTTTGCCCATGAGTGAGATATTTTCAGTGCTGTTACAGGGGAGATTGAAATGAGGCAAATCATTCCCCTTGAACAAGGCTTCACTTCCGCTGAAATGTCTGAAATTGATCAGGTTGATTTGCATGAGAGACAAAACATATGGCATATCGATTTGTATTTAAGAAAAACACTGAAATATTTAAGAACGCTATGCTGGGGGGTTGGTTGGAGCTGAAGGCAGAGTTCAGACATGAGAAGAGTCCCTGAAAAAATACAAGATTCAAAAACTCAGAACTTGTTAACGACAAGATGATCTAAGTTGAGACGTCTGCAGGGGACAAGGGCAGGTATAAGTATGTGTCGTAAGCATAATTATAAGGAAGGACGCATTTCCGTGTTCTGTACAAACAAAACAAAAAATAAAAAAACTACAGTGACATCAGAACTGAAAATATACCATTACATCATATAATGTGAACACTTTAACAGGCTGAACTTGGTCTCCTGTCAGTCAACACTCTCACTTCTCTTTCCGCTGTCTGTGTGTGTGTGTGCGGTCATGGTTTTAACTTTTAACTGCAGTGTGACGTCTCTGGTCTACGTCCTCCAACGCCAGCTTCGCCTCACTGAACAGCTCTCGGATAGCTTTGTGTGTGCGCGTTTGTGTGTGTTCATGCACTCATGTGTGACCTGTATCTGTGGTCAGAAACAAACGATCTCTCCCGGGGGAGGGCAGCTGAATAATGGATCCGACCGTCTACAGTTTCCATCGGCAGCCTCTCTGCTGGGCTGCAGCCAAACACTCTGCGGCCACCGTGTTAGTTGTGCGCTGCCGGTTCAACAATTTTGCCTTCTGCTCTAACAAATCAGTAGCGAGTGTCATATCTGTCCCGCTGACGTCATTTTCAGGTGAAACGGAAGCTCTGGCGGCGGTTGCTAGTAGGAAACGTAACGTTTGTCGAGTCGATCGAAGAAATATGTTGATTTATGAGTTGTTATATCTGTGAAGTCAACGATTTGGCTCTGGCACAGGAGGATGACGTTCCCATTCTTGATTTTACAAATCAAAATCTGTTTTTGTCCTCAAGTGACGTCACTTGAGTCAGGGTTCGTTTGGCCGAAGACTGCGAGTTAGAAAATGAAACAAATGTGTTGGTGTGGAGTCAGAAAGAAGCGAGCTCACCAGACTCTCTCATCTCTGCCGCAGGCTACATTAGCCGCCACAAGCATAACACACCCGAATATCGGGCGATCGAGTTGCATTGTGGGTAATGTAGGCACCAGGTTTTGACGAGGCAGAAGAACGTGTGGAATAAAATTATGTCTCTTCAGCTGCGTCGGTTTTGGAAATGTTTTTAAACTGTCTATCCTACGCCCGACGTTACAGGAGTGCAATGCTAAATCTGTCCAGTGCTCCCGCTCACGACCCATGTGTATCACTAAACAAATGAAAAGATATGGGTAGTGGGTCAGAGGTCTGGAACCAGGCAAGAACTTTACTTGAAAGGACAATAAAGTAAAGTGAAGTGACATAAAGTAAAAGGAAGGTGGAGTTAAGTGTTGAGACCAAAGTTTTGGACAAAGACACTAACCATTTGTAGAGAAGAACATATCATTCTGCGGCTCTTGCTGTTACGACAGGACAAACGCATGACTGCACACACGAGGAAACCCGGAGCTCAACGAGCTGCAGAGTCTTCCTCCGAAAAGTCTTCAACAGCTGCTGGCAGCGCCCGTCCTCAGGTGGCTGCGGCCAATCAGCATGCTGGAAATGTGGAGCTCAAGTTCCAGAAAACAAGCGCCCCTCCCTGCAGCTACCAGCCAAAGTGACCCCCCCCCCCCCTCTTGTTCCTGGATGCATCGCCATGGTAACAGATTCCAACCCTTTCCCTTACACCGTGGTGTACACATTCTGCAGCACTTCAACTAACCGGTCCAGAGCTCGACCTCAGGTTGGGGGGGGTTCGGGATGCCATCACTTGAGATGATGTGGCACTTGAACATAAACCTAAAGTCCTAGCTCCATTTATAACAGAAACACACAGACCCGAGTGCAGAGCAAGACCCAGCACGCTGTAATTGTTATTGGGCAAGATTACTGAGTACGGTTTGCAGGTTTTAGGTTATCTTCTGAAAAGTGTAGAAACTCAGCTTTCTGAAAACTCAGAAAAAGAAATTAGAACACCTCATCAGACGAACGTTCAGGTCCCGATTTCACAAAAACAACTCTGGACGACTGCAGATGTCGTCCCAACCTCCACTCCCTTTGTTGTATTTACACGAGTTCAGGCTGTCCCATCAACAGCTATTCAACTTCTAAATGTCTGCTGGGCACCTGCCCACTGTTCACGGTGTGCCAGCCTCTGCTGCCGCTGCATCAATCTCAAAACAAACCCCGCAGCCGAAACCTTCAATCTGCCTCCCTCTGTTCGCCTGCCCGGCCGTCACCTCCGCAGCCAGCGGCTCCAAAACATTCAGAGAGCGACTGGGACGTTTGAACAAAGAGCTCCCACTCAGAGCCACTTGTTTACAGGAAGATTTGAAAAAAAGAAAAGAAAAAAAAAGGGAAATTGAGAAAGGTACAGCTCCAACACGACGATCTCGGGGACATTTTTATTTATCTTAAACCTTTGTGGTTAGCTATGCCAGCCTCAGCTTTATGTCTGAGCTGGTACAGAGCAGAGCATAGATAATGATTTATTACGTCTTGGCACAGCAGCAAATTAAAGAAAGAAACATTTGGGAGAGCTAAATGTACGTAGCATGTGGCTCATGTTGGCATCAATCAGAGCACAAAGCAGCGGTGTGTATGTTCGGGGAGACTGATGATCTTAAGTTCTCATAAATCGTTCCCCCAGCGGCTTTCAGGACTTTCCCTATGGGAGGCATCTCGGTAATGTGTCAACAAAATGGCCTCCAGGTGGCCTTGTGTTTACGGAAACTTTACCGGCAATTAAACTGGCGTGACTTTGATCCCTACAACAGCCGATCTGTATCCCCGAACGACCTGATAATCTGTGGAAATGTCAGCACACATGGCTCTGGGGAAGTCATACAAATATAAATGATTCAAAACTCGTATAACAAAAACTAATAACTGATTAATAGTTGCATTAATAGTTGAGGTGTCCTCTGTGAACTTTTACAGACGTCTCTTTTATAATGGCGGTCTGTGGGAAATATGCGGCTGGGAGTCTTTCGCTGCAGTACCACCAGCGGCCACTGGGACAACAAGTCTGAGCACATGGTTCAATCTACTTTTGCCTGCCACAGAGAACAGATCCTGTAAATATGAAGCTACAGATAGCCGGCTATCTTAGCTTAGCATAAAGACTGAAAACCGTGGGAAACAGCTGGCTTGGCTCTGTCCAAAAAAGATGACAAAATCCTCCAAAGCTGACTACTTAATACGTTGTATCGTGTTTAGGCGGACAACATGAGAGTGCTATCAATCCTCTCATCGAACGCCACACCAGAAAGCGAATAAGCGTATTTCCCAAAATGTCAGACTTTCGCTTTAGGCAGACTTGCTATGGGAGTAATGACAGAAGCAGTTCGCACCAGGCTGCTCTGTCGTTGTTGTCGTCTTCCCGTTGAAGGAAACCGAGCTGTTTACACAATCGCAGGCTCTTTCATTCCCACTGTCTGGACGGCAGCAGAGTGTCGAACCTCACAACAACCAAGGAAGTCCGTTTGTCCGGAGTCGGTGTGTACAGTCTGACCATGGACATCTCATTAGCCTACAAACCCCGGAGCTTCTCAAAGGATAAGGCTGTTCTTCTATACGTTTCCCCTTTTCAACAAATACCATGAAGACCAGCAATGGGTTAGTCAACCTCTCGATATTTTCTGACTTCCCTACCCTGTCTGTGGCTCTCCGCTCCAAGCCCATTGGTTCCTACTGAAGATGGGTCACAAACGTATGGTTTCATTTTTAAACAAAAGGCTCAGTAAATTCCTAAAACAGCTGGTCACTGTCATTCCCCAAACCTCATTTCTTAGACCTTATAGACTCTTTTTACCTCATTGAGCCTGTTAAGGGGGCCACACATTCTACAAGGTCACACCTTAGACCTGGTACTCTCATCCGGTATCTCTCGGGTGTGTTAATTTGGTGGATATTCCCATAACAGACCATAGGGCGGTTGCTTTTGAAGTCCGTACCCTACAACACGCTCTTGCATTCTTAATGCTGGCTCTACAGGTAAATACTGTGATGCGTTTAATTCATCATCCTCTAATTCATCCTCGAGGTCTGAAAAGACTTTGTAGAAACTCTGAACGTCGATGGAAGATCAACAAGTCTGAAATAACACATAACACCCTCAAAAATCAAATGTCCTTCTATCAGAACGCAGTCGAGGATGCGAGATCGGCTCACTTTTCTGAACTTGTATCAAAAATAACCACAATCCTAAAGTTCTTTTTAAGGTAATTGACTCTGTTATTTCTGATCTTCCCTGAACCTGATCGAGATATCTGAAAAATGTCCTGCTCATTTTGTTAATAAAATTCAGCCTGACCCCTGCCTCCTCTCCATTCCCCATGTTATTTCTGCCTCCCTCACCCATTTTCAAGCAGTTATAATTTCACCGTTACAGAGTACAGTCCCCCATATGATTTCCCCCTCTTGCTCCCTAGATATCATCCCCACTAAGCTGCTCCAAGAGGTATTTCGTACGGTTAGCCCAGTTATTCTGAATAGTTCACTGGCTTCTGGTTCTTTCCCAGAATGTTTTAAGCATGTCATTTTGCAACCATTGTTAAAGAAACCTAATTTAGACCCCCTGTCCTGAAGTAACCTAGATTAATCTCCAAATTGTCTTTTTTTATCTCAGGTTCTGGAGAATCACGGTATACTGTTACAACGCTTACAGACATGAGTAGGAATCAAGGGCTCAGCTGTTGGTTTACTAAGCTCATTGCTGCTCTGAGTAACGTTACTTCCTCGACGGATCTCCCAACGTGCCCCTCGGGTATCAAATCCTGGAGGTCCCAAAACTTCCTTAAATGTAATGATACGTCGGAGGTCATTCTGTTCGGTACCCCATATTCCGTCAGCTCTCTTGCTACCAATATTGGTGGTCCGTCAAACAATATTAATCAGACTGCGAGGAATCTTAGGGTCATATTCGATGCTAACCTCAGTTTCAACGATCAAGTCAAAAATGTCATTCGGGCATGTTTCTTCCAGCTAAAGATAATCTCAAAAAATGTGGTCATTTTTATCAATTGCTGATTTACAAACAGTTATACATACTTTTTACATACGACCGTCTAAAACTTGTGTAAAACGCTGCTGCCCGACTCCTTACAGGGCCAAAGAGGCTCGATCACATCACCCCTGTGCTCGCCTCACCTACCCTGGTTCCCTGTTATATTTCAAATTCATTTAAAAATTTTACTGCTCACTTTTAAAGGCCTTAAAACATCCTCGCTCCTAACTACATATCCGATTTATTGACTTGATACGTGCCCTCTGAGATCCGCAGACGGGGCCCTGCTGGTTACTCCCACAACACCGTTAGTGACAAAGGGTGATCGGCCTTCGCCATCAGAGTCCCGACACTATGGAGCTCTCTGCCTACTGAACTCAGACACACTAAGTCACTTTTAAATCTCTTCTTAAAACTGTTCTTTTTGTGAAAGCTTTTGGACATGTTTGATATGTCTTTATTGTTTTTATTTGATCTTATTAATTGTATTGTTTTTGCTTCCTCTTTGCTCATTTAATCTTCCTTGTGTGGTTTTATTTTTATCTTTTGTAAAGCACTTTGTAACATTGTTAAGAAAAGTGCTATATAAATAATTCTATTATAAATAATAATAATTATTATTTTTTTAGCAAACGTTACTCAAACAGGAGGAAATAGTGCATTTGTTGGGGACTATTTTCAGCGGCGGATTAATACACATTTGGTGCTTTTAGTGAGTGTTTGGGGCAGTGGGACGGTGTGTGTGTGGGACTGAGTCAGAATAAACTACAGTGTGTGTGTTCATGGTGATGAAGGAACAACAGCGAGGCTCACTGATGAGTTTTTAATAGTTTTTGTACAACGATGGAGCTCTGAGGCCCAGAGGAAGGAGATCCATCCGGCCGTGATACACACACAGTACTTGGTAGAAGTTTTGGTCCTTTCATGGGATTTGTTGGCAGTACGGGAAATATAGAATACCACCAGATATCATATTTTAATTATAGTTATCTCTTCATGTCCAGGCTGCTAACAAGAACCAACTGAAGCACTTTATGTCTGGCTTCTACTATTCACATTCTGCAGGGTCTTTTCCATTGGTCCAATCATTGGGATGGATTCACCTGTGAGCCATCAACACCTGGCATGGGACTATTTTCTTTACTTTACAGATTGACAAGGACTGTCAGAATGCAGCATACAGTGCAAGTGTCTTTCTATATAAATATAGTTAGCAAATATAGTTACTCTGATTTGTGGTGTTCTTTACTTTTGGAGTGAAATATATATTTCTCATATAAGACAGGTTTTGCCCTAATTTTTGGCCTCAGTCAGTCCATTGATTCAACATTTTGGTCCAGAGTGAAATAGCTCACCAGCAACTGATGGATGGATGCATCACCATAAAATATAATACAGGCAGATAAACCCTGATGACTGACTTTTCCTCTAGCGTCATTAACAGGTCAAAACATACACGTGTCCAACACTTCAGTTCGTGGCAGGATACATCTAAAACTAATGGGTGACCACCTGTTAGTCGCAGCCGTGAGATTACTGCTAACATTGCACGCTAGTACCTATTTTTTACTTTATTTTTAGGGGAAATTGTCTCTATATATATTTCATTAATTAACGCAACAGTTTTGTTTTCTGATGTGTAATAGACATTACAGCATCACCCGGTCTATAGCGGGCCTGCCAACGTCTTGTTTAAAATGGCCAGCGACTTCTGACAGGTTACTATCCTGGACGCCTGATCGCCATGCAGTGCGAGGAGCAGCGAGTTTCCTTCCTCGGCCAGATTTCCTCATGCATAAAGCGTCTGTCCCAAAGCGGAGCGGTTTTGGTTCCAGCAAGACGTGTTTCTAATCTAATCGTACACACGGTGACGAAACTGTTTGTCAGAG
This sequence comes from Coreoperca whiteheadi, assembly GCA_011952105.1. NCBI lineage: Eukaryota > Metazoa > Chordata > Actinopteri > Centrarchiformes > Sinipercidae > Coreoperca > Coreoperca whiteheadi. The sequence goes on along the minus strand of CM022474.1, from coordinate 2,357,048 downwards.
GCCCAGAGAAAAGCTTCTCAAACAGAAAACGACTTAATTAAACGCCGGAGCTGAATGGACGAAGGAGAGTGCCAACGCTGTATCCCACAGCAAAGACAATGAGAGAGGAAGTGTGTGTGTGTGTGTGTGTGTGTGTGTGTGAGAGACACATTACCTATATATTATAAAACTTTTTACAAGTTGATTTACTCTTCAGCGCAGGCTTAAGATGAGACTCATGCTCTTAATGATGTCCGTAGAACGTGTGTCGAGTGAAAAGATTATTTATGGAGTGAGTTGGGAGAGCTAATGCTGCATTCAGGTCATGTAGGATTTCTAAGCTGCCAACTGGGGAAAACAGTCAGTAAACACTGAACAAATCCACAGATACTGGCAGTCCAGGCTCGAGTTTTAAAGTTAAGCCTACTCTAACAGCGATATAAATAACTTAGTATACAATAATGTTTGTTTATGGATGCTTTTACTTTATAGATAAGAACAAATAGATCCAAATTGAATTAAACAAATAGCTCTAAAATAAAAAACATGTGAAGCAGCTTAAGTAATTCAAGCTTCACAGGTTTTACATGCAATACTTAGTATGTTTTGCTTTTGACAAGCTTGAACAGATTTCTTAGTTTTTGCTTTATAAGTAATTAACATGAAAACTTTTGAGAGGTCTGGCTCTTTCAAGAACAAATGTTTAAAGGGAAATATAAATCAATTTTAAAAAAGGGATTTGAAAAGATTCAGATTCATTATAATACTAACCCCAAATATCTGTAGCCAGATTTTCATCCAAACGTGAACCGAACCGCCACAAAATTGGGAAAAGAAAATGTGACTTAACGTGCATTTTCCTCCGCAAGCGTTATGCGACGTTGGCTGACTGAGATAAACAGCTGGTGGCGCTAATTCTCCAGTCAGGTGCCATTAAACGCCTGCAAAATGTATTAAAACGTGTGGGGCACAACCTTTTGAAACAGGCTTTAAGATGTCTTCGCTGCTGGGCCGATTGTGATCATGGTGATTGGAGGCTTTCCTCTTGAAATGACTCACACTGGCCTCGCTGAACATACTAAAGTACGATTTAGAGGAAAGAGCCAATCGGGACCACGTTCAGCAGTGATGCGTTTCCTGCAGTTGGTCGGAATCTGTCTTGAGAAACATTTTGAAGACTTTAAATCTAACCTCTCAAAAAAAGAAAAAAGAAGAACAAAGACAACCACAGTCTGTCCGTCATAGTGTTTGACCCACATGTTCCGCTTCACTACAGACAGCTTCACACTGGCTTCATACCTTCTGCGACTGTAAATCCCTGCAGGAATGACGACACTCTGCAGATTCACTGCCTCCGGTTCTTTGGGCCCAGTGTGTTCTGTTCACGGCCCAGCAGGACGCAGTCAGCCTCAGCTGAGCGCCGCTGCTCTCTCCTTCCCAGCAGGCCTTGCTCTCTGCGTGCGGCCTTCACTGTGAACATGTCGAGTTTCACGGATAAGCAGCGGCGCAGCGAGGTACCAGCGAGTTCCCCCTGCCTCTCAAAGTCCTCCCACTCTAACACTGTCCAGGTTTACTGCCACTCTGACAACTCTGTTGATTCTATAATGTCTTAAAAAACACATTTAGGATTTTTTTTTAAATTGACTGCCGGATAAACAAATAAAACTAAACATGATGTGTAATGAAGAGCACGTTGCTGTTCAGCAGCCGACTCGCCACAAACGTACCAAAAGTTAGGTCTTTCTGCAGAAAGCGTCAGGTCTCTGCAAACTGATTTGTTGGTATATTATGTAGAAAAAAATATATACTAATAATGCATTTTATTTGCATAGCACCTTTCAAAACAAGGTTACAAACTGCGTTACAAGATGCAAGGCAAATAACTACAAACAGTCAAACAGAAGCGCAACACAAAGAGAATAAAACCTAAAAGCTTCATCAGATAAAGCTAAATAGTAAAATTATAAAGGAATTCCTTAAGTCCACATTTCCAGAAGTTAAATCTCGACAGGGGACAGCAGTTGCCGATCGCAGGGGGAAGATGGGTATAGGATTCATTTGGTTCGTTAATAAAAACGGAGAGAGATATGGGGCCGCAAACTATCCAAAAATAACTGCAAACCAAAATTACTATCTTTCCAAAATGCAACATGTGATTTACATTCAAAAATCACAGCCTCAGAGTGACTGTATTATTGTTTTTGATTTTTATTTTTGTTTTTTTTGGTCATTCCACTAGTTGGATAAATGTAATGGGGTGCGGCTCTGCTGCTCTTCTATTGGTCCAGGGCACCTGTCAGTCATATCCTGCCAGGAACTCTGGGAAGTGACCACAGAACTGCGACGCTACTAGCATTTGTGCAGTAGCGCGCTCTGCGAGTGGACATTCTAAGATTATCAGCAAGCTTGCTAGCTTGTTTACCCCCGCTAAGCCAGCTCAGTGTGGAAATGTTGTCCAACGCTACGTGTTTTCTTCGACCAGAAGAAGGGCCACAAGAATCTGTGAAATGTAGTTCCTCTGTTTAAGATAACATCCTAGCAGCTGACAGGAAAGAGATGTTTTAATCTCCTGCCAGAAATGAACTGAAACCAACGGCTGCCTGGAAGGAAGGACATCCATCTAAAACCTGGTGCAGGACTTATATAATAATACAAAAATGTCTAAGCTCATCCACCAAAACTCAGTCTGCTCCATTCAAAGTGTCTCCTGAAGAGCAAACAGTGAGGCCTCCACCTGTCCTCCCTCCCTCAGCGGGACGTCCCGCCTCCGCCGCAGAGCTCCTGATGATGTCAGGGCTACATCACCTGCAGGCGGCGGCAGGAGTCGCCCTGCGGGGGCCGCAGGTCTGACGCCAAACGCTAATTGCTTTTTCGCCTGCGTGAACCCACCGTGCTGCTGCAGGGTAACCAGGCGAACATCATCAGCACAATCACCAGCTCATTACCAGGCAGACATTTTGTGACGGTGCCTTGGGGACGCATGACTATTTTGAGGGATGACCTAATTGAAATTAGCAGCGGGGGGGCGACACAGAGGAAATTATGGATTTTACACGTTGTCCTTCTTTAACCTTGACACACTTCGGCTGGATTTTCCATCTAATGATGGCAGATGTTTCCTCCTCATCATTATCTGACTATGAAACACATTTTAATCTATCATTATCCAACTTTTCTCTCTTTGTGAGATTATTGTTTTTAATAGAAACCTAAAATGCAAACCTACAGCTGTCTGGTTGTCTAAAGTAACATCGAGATAATTTCTCGGATTTTGATTTTTGTTAGAATTTATTCATAATTTATGGCTTTGCTCTTTGTTGAGTGACAAGGCAGCTTCCTCGTTAACTAATCTGAATTAAACTAGGAGAAAAACATTTTGTGTGATGTGTATTGAAGGGAACTGGTACTGTAGCTTGTCCCCAAAAATATCTCCCCTAAACCAGCTCCGGGCGGACCACATGCGGCAGTTTGGCGGGAGCCGGTCAGAGCCGAGACCTCCTGCTGTTCACCTCCATCACCAGCTGCCTCCCATCCCACCTCCAACGCCCCCAACATCCACCCTGGGCTACTGCACCACTCAGCCAGCCAGTAAACAAGAAGGGACGTGGAAACATCCGTCTGCTGCATGTACAGAAGGAATCACAGCGTGTGTGTGTGTGTACAGTTAAACAAAGACTTTCAGCTTACGATCAGCTGACCGACAACATGCACGAGTGTTCTGCGTCTGCACGAAACAGTCGAGCAATCGGTTAATCCGGGAAAAAAAATCATGGCAAGACACGAAACAAAAACACACTAACGAACAATTCTCACGCTACTGCGAGATCAGACAGCAAATTAGCCAACTGAAAGACAATTAAATAATGGGTTCATCGTTTCAGTCTTTTGTTTCCAGCAAAGACACCAGACAGTCTCTGGTTCCAGCGTTCTGTTATATATCAGTTTAAACTGCACATCTTTGAGCTTTGGTCGGCAAAAAGATGACATTTGAAGACGTCACGTTGGACTTCTAATGAGCCTCACATTTTCGGTTGACATTTATGTTCCCGAGAGGATGAATCCTAATGACTTTAACGACCTCCTAAACCCCCCCCCCCCCCCAAAAAAAAAAAAAAAAAGAAAAAGAGTACTCCGCTGATTGCACTTCTATAACATTGTCGGACTCACAATGGACAAAACCAAATATAATTAACATTGGAGCAGCAGAATCAAAGACATCGTCTTTTTTATTCCACACAGTCTTCTTCCTCGTGAAAACCCGATGCCAATGTTTAGTTTGGACATTCGGGCGTGTTATGCTACTGGTGGCTAATGTAGCCTGCGGCAGAGATGACCAGCGGCCCGCAGACGTCTGGTGAGCTCGCTGCCCGTTGACTCCACAGCCCTCCGGTGTTTTTCCCATTTTCAAACCTCAGCCTTCAGCGCCGGCCGACGCGGACTCAAGTGACATCACCTGAGGACAGTTATCAGACTTTCAAACAGCTCCCTCTGGAGCAACGTTTTCATATGTTTTATAGTTACACAGACTTTAATGTGAAAAATCCGGGGAGTTAATGCCACCATCAGGACAAGATTTGAACTTGCGCATAAAATATAAAAATCTGGCAGGCAGATATTTGTGACACTTCCTAATCTCATTTCTGCTCCCCAGAGGATGAACCCTTTAGATTTCAATGACCGCAATGACTTTTCTCCTGAACCACCCTCAGCACACACTATGTAATATCACCCCCACATGCAGCAAGACTGCAAGAACAACGAGAGAGAGTTGTTTGATCTAAGAATTTTGTATTTTTGGGGTGCAATGAACAGTGCATCCTCCGGGGACGACAACTGTGGCTTTAGGATTTTGGACTTTATTGTGTTCTTTAAATTGCCCAATTATCTGAACTGGAGGATAACGATAACATGGCTGTATACACTAGAAAAGCATCTGCAGGGCCAACAGCACATCTGGCATTCATCGGCTTTGGTGTCATCCCAGATCAATTTCAGCTTTATTCAGTGACAATGTGAAAACTCCATATCTGCTTCCAATTACATTTAACTGCTGTAATTGTCTGGTACTTCACTGAATAACAGGATTAAAACCTCTTACAGCTTTCACACGTCTCTCCCTGCAGACGAGCCTCACGGCTGCACGATGTGCAGCTATTTTTTCCCCCTCCCCGATCCCTCCGATCTTTGTGCAACAGCTCAGGTGCGTCAACACAACCTGAGGCCTCACTCTGACGGGCGGACATGTAGAGACCAGGAGGAGGGCCGGCTTTCCTCGGACCGGACGAGTGACTGGGTCTGATGGGAGACGTCTGCTCAGCGCTGTCCGAGTCTGAAACTGCAACGTACTAAAGCCTTATATAGCTCAGCCTGAAGCCGTCGGAAACTGCTCCAAAATGTGATCATTTTCTGTTTGAAATTTAAAACAAAAGATGTTTGCCATCATGTTGCAGTGTTGTGACAGAAGTTCAGATTGTCATTTATAACTTTGAGAACACACACACACGCGTAGACGAGTGTAAAGTCAAAATTAACAACTTATTCAACGTGCTACGCTGTTTTCAAACGTTTCTGGCTATCTTTCCTTCATCAGAGGTTCTTTTTCCAACGTCTCTCCATATATTCCACCAATTAGTCATGTAACTAAAGTGCACACGTTGATTTTAGTGGGGGCTTTCCTCTGAGGGGTCCCACTCGACATCACATTTTATTTTACGATACCTCGCAACTACAGCTCATCACCAGAGTGACATTTTGGCCTTAATACTAGGAGGTAAACCAACCGTCCAGTGGGATCCCACAACGCACAACAACTAAAGCAAATTAAATGTATCGATATCTGGATTTCTTCAGCGTTAGATAGTTTTTCTTTTAACAATGATTCAAATTATTCTGTCATTCTCACCCCCTCTACAGCTTTTTAGCCTCTTTTAGCTCCTAGTTTTGGGTTTTGTGGAACATTTATGGTCTGGTTTATTCTCAGCGTTTCCAGCAGCAGACAAGCGCTGATAAACTATTCCCACAGCGTCATATAGCAACGTCCAAGTACCCTTTAGCGTCTCTAGGAGACACTTTCAGGAACTCCTTTTGCGTCGGTAGGAGACGCCTTCAGGGCACAGGGCTGCCAGAAAGTAAGTCAGGTGACGTAGTGCATAGCGCGAATAGTCCTCGTAAGGAGGTGTTTGCATGGCGCAAACAAACGCAGGACTTTCACACAGAACACCGGGGTTTGTGAACATTTATTTTAAGTTACGTTAAGTCACGTGAGTTACATCATGTGACGTCCTACTACCTTTTTAAGTAGTTTTTTTTTTTCCCCTCAACCAAACCAACACGTGACTTCCCACTGCCTAACGAAGTAGATTCTGAAGACGCTAAAGGATAACGTGCGTCTGTACACGGCGCCGAAGGCGTGACAAAACGTTGCTATGTGAGCTGAGAACGGGTTGGATAAACTCAGTGTACACTACCTGCCCAGCACCAAACAGCAGACAGACCGTTAGAGACCAGCTGGTGAAGAAAGTGGAACATCTAGCAGCTGAAGAGATACACATGCAGATATTTTAAACCAGAGCTAAAAGGAGAGT
>CM022474.1:2315255-2349488 GCA_011952105.1 Coreoperca whiteheadi | reverse complement strand
AAAAAAAAAAAAAAAAAAAGAAAAGTACAATAACGCGTTGTTTTCTTTATTCAGAGCGGGGGGGGGGAAATTCGCTCTTAAAAAAATTAAATAAAATAAAAACAAGACCAAGCTGTATAAACCACCAAAATAAAATAACCGCATTAGATTAAGTAGCCTAATCTGTATTTGAAGAAACACACTGTTAAAACAGGGCTCACTGGGCTTCATAGCACCACTTTTCAAGAGGGGACGTGGTGGCGTCACGCTCGACCGACCGGTGTCTCGGACCTTAAGTGTCTTCTAGACGGCCACAGCACAGAAATTTTTCCAAGGGGGAACTTTTTAAACAGTCGTTTTTTTTTTTGTCTAAATATTTTCTCATTTCTTTTACTCACAGGAAACCAATCAAAGTGAACAGCAGTGTCCTGCTGCAGCGGGAAACACGACAACGAAGAAAACGTAGTCAGGGTTTGGTGCTGAAGCTCGGGTATTGAAATCCAAACCGTTCCAAACCCCAGTTCCTCTTAAAGGACCCACGCTTTTATGGGTCAAAATTGGTTAAAACCAGAAAACCTTGAGCAGGACTGTTGATTTATACACACACACACACACACACACACACTTGCTCTCCACATTATTCACTGACACGTTAGTCGCTATACACACACACAACCGGATGAGCAACAATCCATCATTACGACTCGTTAGGACGGGAGTTTTTTTACAGTGTGTGAGGGGAATGGAGATGGCGATGGGAGACAGAAAGGAAGATAGGGAGGTGTGTGTGTGTGTGTGTGTGTGTGTGTCGGGGGGGTAACGAGGCTGGGGGCGTTAACGAAGACTAATGAAGGCAGGAGTGCTGCTTAACCTGCACTCCATCACTCTGTGAGGCCTCCAACCTCGCGGATTGGAGGAACAGAGTGTGTGTGTGTGTGTGTGTGTGTGTAGCCCCCCATCCTAACACACTGCGCTCCCACACTTCTGCTCCAGCTTCACAGTGTGACAGCGTCCTCTCCTCCTCCTCAACGCCGCCGCCACTGAGACAAATCGCAGTGCCATCATGCGTCACGCTTACGCCCCCCCCCCCCAAAACTACCCCTCACCCTCTTCTTTTCTCTGCACCCCCCCCCCAATCTGGCCCCTTACACGTCCCTTCTTTCTGTAGTTGCCCCCTTTCCTACTGTTACTAAACAAATCTCCCCTCTGACAGCATAATTCACCGGGCCGGGCCAGAGGAGGCGGCGCAGGACGGACGGGCCTCCTCAGCTGACCTCCGCCGAGGACCCGGCGGGTTGTTTCCCCACGTAACCCTGGCCTCCATTCAGCCGAGGGCCAGTGGAAAGAACAAGAGGGGCGACTCGGGAGGATTCAAACCGGTGGCCCCTGTGTATGCCTGAGTGAATGCCGTTGAGCCTAATACCCACTAATCTGGCCATCAAATACCCCCGCTGCCACGGCTGGAAATCTGCTGCTGCTTTTATTTCTTTCCCAGGCTACCCGTGGGGCGGCGAGGGACGTCTGCCCAGCCGAAGCTGCTTTGGACAGGGAAGGAGGGATAAAAATAAAAAAAAAACGAAAGAAGAGAAAAAGGGACAGAGAGGGAGGGGGAGAGCGAGATGAAGACCTAAATACATGAATGTAAACGAGAGGAAAGGCTAAAAGAAAGAAGGGGTCATATCGGAGATGACCAGTCTTTTTTGCGTCTTTCATTAAACGACGATCTAACTCCGGGTGAGTTTTTGATACAGCCTCTCCTCTCGTCTCTCTCGCTCCCCGTTTGCTGCTCGACATCCTCCCGGATCCATATTCTTCACCTATGTTACAGTCGGTCTATAATTTCACGACGTTGGTCTATTCTGAACACACATCTATTTCCTGTCTGCCCTACGGGGGGCCGTTTCATTCAATTACCTCACCCAAACTGTACACCGCCTGCCCAGTCCGAAGTGCGGAGCGTGGACCGAGCAGAGCAGCCCGGTAGGCGGTGTGCAGTTCGGGTGAGGTTTTGAAGGAAACGGCCCTCCATACTGTCCGTCCTGGGAGACGGATCCCCGCTCTGGTGCTCTTCCCGAGGATTCTTCCGAGCGTCGAAGGACGGGAGGGTGTGTCGTACGCTGTCCAGATTGTGACGCTGGGCTACATAAATACCAGTTACTTGACTCACGCGAGGACTCTTCTCCAGTGACGTGTTCGCTTGTCTGGCCTCGGGTTAGGGCGGCGCGGTACGGTAACAAGAAAACAAATCATATTGCGATTATTTACACAGATGTAACGATTGCGGTAAGGTTCAGGATTAGCGGGAATTCTCACTGAAAAAAAAACAAAAAAAGAGATTAAAATCGTGATGACGTGACATTTGTTGGGGTCTCTACCAAACAATCATGTTTTCTTACATCTGGAGAAGCTGGTTTGTAGGCCCGGGGCGTCTGCGCAGCAACACGGCACTTCATTATAACGCTGTTTCGTCACACTTTTTACCATTTTATCAACAAACTGCAGCTTCTGCGATTTGGATATTGCACGTGGCCACATTGCGACTTCGATACTATTGCGAATAATTGTGCTATTTCAGCTATTAGCCAACGTTCTCTGCTGTTACTTTGCTGCTGACCACAGCCAGCATCACTGTTGGGTGGGATCGGACGTGCGCTTTGTTGCACCTGTAACCACAGCCAACCGTGACGTCATGGCGCGCTGACTCACGCCTGAGTACACCTCTACAAACCACTGGAAGGGAGCGAAAACAAGACTTTCAGTGGGTGTTCAGATGCTCTTTAACATACTTAAGACTTTTGTTTGATACTGATATACTGTATAGCCAGCGCCGCCGCTCCCAATAACGCGCATCAAGCTCTGCACGTAGGGCACCAAGTGCTGAGGGGGCACCAAAATAGCCTAGTGAAAAATCAATCATAATTTGGGGTATGTATATAACAATAAACAAGCAGAACAAGAGTATTTAATTGCTCTATAAAGTAACGCTGGTGGTAACGATGGACCCCCCGTTGTTCCGTTGGATTGCGCGGCCGCGGCGCCCGACGAAGTCTGACAGGCTGTCAAGTCTTTTGGAAATGGCGCCGAAAAGACAACAGGAGTCAGGATCAGAGAAAAGAAAGAAAAAGAAACCACGAGATTATACCCGTGCATCACGTTCAGGTAAGTCCATGTTTAATCATTCTTAAATACGGGAAACGTGCTGCTAACGTAATGCCTATGCTATGCATCAGGAATGGAAATTAGCAGCCGCCACCAGCCAAACGCGGGGGATTTTGAGTTGTGGCGGGTAAACTCGCTTCACCCCCGGGTAAATAAAAATAGCTACTGTTTCACCTCTTTGTAAACTTTGTTCAATGCATGCGAGTGCTGCCTCATGTTCGAAATATGGCGGGGGGGGGCATCATAAAGGAATTATGCACCAAAATGGCTAGCAGCGGCACTGTGTACAGCACTGTAGGTGTCGCTGTTTCAGGTCATCGTAGCGTGTGGAAGCACCTGACTTGGTTTTATATTTCGAAAACGACTGAACTAATTATTCAACTTAAGCTCGGTTTACTCGCATTTTTAAAGGCAGCCGGGGAACTTACATTTTAAAGCTGGACCAGCTTAAAATGATTAACAGTACAGGCCTCAAAGATCCAGTGTTGGCCGGGCTATAGTTTTTAGTTAAGTAGTCACTATCTCTCAACTGGAGCTCGGCGAGGAAACAAAAAGAGCTAGTTTTGCAGTAGAAAGATTCTCATTTGAGTTGTCTAACTCGGACTGCTGAAGCCCCATGTTAGCTTCTGGTTTAACTTCAGAAGTCATTTGTACACAGAACACTGGATTGCGGGTTTTGTCCCCCATTACATACATTGGAATCTCATTGAGGAGGTAACGTTTTGTGACCAGTAAGGACAGGAGGAACACTTACAACGACCAGTAACTCTTTCAACCTACATGTGGGAGTGCGAGGATCGTCCTCAGACGGACTCCAGAGAATGTGAATCCATCCTTAAAAACAAAAAAAACCACAAACAAACACAGACACTAAATGCTATCATGTCATATTTAGCTGGGCTCGGGGTTGGCATGCTTGGCGTGTGTGGTGGTGAGGATCACATCTACAGCCGCCCCCTGCATGTGTGTGACTGACAGACTGCCTGGCTGTGACGGCCATCTGTCAGCAGACTCCCTGTTAGACAACAAGAGGCTCGGGGCCTCCGCGAGCCCAGGCGGAGCGCGGCTGGCACTGCCCATTCACAAATATCTTTTGGGAGGCCAGATGGTGCCGAGTTTTCTCCTCATGTGCCTTTTCTTCCACCATCGGCCATTCCTGCGCTGCCTCCTCGGCGAGCTGGCACCTCCTTTGTGACCCCGACGTTCCCTCAAAGCGTCGTTTAAAAAGACAAAAACGAAAACAAACGAAAAGGGGAGGAGGCGTGAGGGGGCCCGGAGGCTTTCCGCAGGTACCGAACCGAACCAGCGCAGACCCAGGCTCACTGGCACAAAAGGCTTCACGTCTCTTCAGCTGAAACTGGCTCCGACCAGCTTCTTCCCCCCCCCTAATCTTTGTTTCCCGTCTCACCACCCGAAAAGATTCAGCCAAGCAGATCAGTGTCCCCTCTGGCACGCTGCGACTGTACCGTACCAGCTGGGAGGGCAAAACCAGAGGATCAGGGGCTGGAAAGCCCTTCCAGCGTTCAGGCTTATGGTGACAAATCCCGATTCATCGCCACTGACTTCTTAAACCTCTTCAGGGCGCACTGGTGGCTCCATTATTACAAAACACCTGTTGCGTGACCAGAAACTGGGTTTGAATAGATTTCCCCTCAGCGCAGAGTCATGTAGCGTCGATGAAGTGGCTGAAACAAGCTGACACAGGAGACAGTGTACCCGGGCTATTAACATACAGCGTAGAGGACTGAACATGTTCTACTCTAAAAAGCTACGTAACGCCCAGGAAACCGGGAGAAGAACAAAGAAAGTCCTTAATGAAAATCACTCGTATCCAAATAAAATCATCCGTCTGCGAAACACGGCGCTACTAAATGTGGTGCGATTGAGTCGCAACTGCCGCTGCCAACGTCCAGAGTGAACTTTGAACCTTTGACGTTTGGACAAGAAGCCCGTAAAGTGCTCAGGGAAGAAAAAAAACAAACACAAAAATGTAAACTTGAACATCTCTAATCACAAACAGGCCGAACTCCATCAGATGGAAAAGGAACAGAAAAGCTGCCAAATGGACCGTGTAGCGAGACTCAATCAGGTATCTGTAAAACCAGAAACTTAGTCCTCACCGAAATGTTGTAGAATATCTCAGCTCCTGATTTGTTGTTAAACCCTTACCCATTCAGGTGCCAAAATCCGCTGATGCAGCTAATTGGTAAAGTCAATTAGGAGCTAATTTGTTAATAAGTAGCCCATTAGTTCAACTCTTCCTGACTTAAACCTGCAATAACCCGTTTTTCCTTTTGGCCACTTGGGCGCAGCGCACACAAGGCAAACAAGCTGCAGAGCTCTTCAGAAACGCACCATCACAGGGACTTACAGACATTCGCTGCCGTGTCTCAATTCAGCCTCAACTGGTGGAAAACTGGCAGGACCATTTAGTGCTCATGATCATCACGTCCTGTCCACCGTCCTGGAAAGGACCCTTGAATCTGGGATTAGATGCTCATAAAGATTTCAGTGACCTTTCATTTGAGGACATCTTGTGGCCTACACGTTCAGCCACAGAGCTGGTCACTGAACCTTGAAGCCTAATTCTCGGAGCAGACAATTTCTGATTCTAATAAAGGATTGTGGCAATTTAAGGCTATAGCGTTTGCCAAACTTCTCGTGCGACTGCTTGTGTTTAGGCGACATTTGGATACATACTTTAGCAGAAACGCATGTTAACGTTTCCTCAAGTAGTGAAACACGGGTATCACATTGGCACTTGTATTGAAAATATTCCAACAATCGGAGAGGAAAGCAAAGGTGACCACATCAGTAAATGAGTTTAACACATGGGGGCTGCTGCTGTACATCAAAAAAGGCTCCTGAAAACTCCTTACAGGGCAGAAAGCGGCATCCCTGCTGGTTGTTTCTCAGTATGTTTTGGGGCTTTTTATTTTTTTTGTTGTTTTTTTTTTTAAACCTGCATCCCTTCACAGACTTGAACCTGAAACGCGCCGATTTACTTTCCCATCAGACAGACAAGGCTCCAAAAACACTGAGACATCACATCCAACACGGTCAACGTCACAACAAGTCTCTTCCTGATCAGAGACCTTGATTTGTACTCAAATGAGTTTGCATCAACTTTGCCTCCTATTTAGTATTCCTGCAGAGATTCAAAGAGATAAAAAGTTCTACAAAAGGCTTCAGGTGGAGAGACAAATCAGATATATTATTAGCTTTTTGCAGTGATCGTATCTGTTTCCGATGAGCTTTACGGGATTATTGCGGTTGTTGTTGTCAGATATGGAGCCTCTGACACCCTTAATGAGCCACTCAGCCCACCGTGTCCAAACCTCTCTTTTCACGCGTGACAGCTTCGGTTTGGGGCCGATCTGTGACGCCCTGACGCCTCTCAAACGTTTCACTCTGCGCTCCCACGGAGAGGAGCAGTGGCGCATTCCGATCACGGACAGTAAACCCCAGAGAGATCTCACTCGCACGAGGAAACCGGTTTGCCTTCCTTTTGTTTTTAATAAAACGGTGTGTGTCTTGGACGCGTCCCCTTGAATGTTTCCAAAGACGCACGACGCGTTACGCGCCTGCAGGCTCAACTCTGGCGATAAGACAAGAGCAAAAGACTTCCAATTCTAGCGCAGACACAAATACTACACAGCTACACACGGGACTGCTTGGGTTTGTTTCGGACAGAGCTCGCTTCAACAGCGCACCTGAAGCGTGCTGCGCAGTCACCGTAACGTTGGCGCAGCAAGTGGAAAACCACGCGGTCTCAATGCAATCTAAACATAGGGGAAGATTTAAGGGCGTCTGTGCCATGTGAGGGCTGAACGTGAACGATAGCATGCCTTACCGTGTTGGCAGATGAGGACGAAGTGTGCAGCCAGTAGCAGCCAGCAGCCTGTGGTCTCCATGTTGGGGGGGTTGAGCTCGCAGATGCGGTAAATAAACAAATCAAATGGTGACTCTTGGGGAGCAGGTCCCGGTCTGCCCGCAGCCCTCACAGCTCCATGCTGCTCCGCTCTGCTGCGCTCCTGCCTGCCGGTCGGTGGTGGTCTCGCTCCCGTGTATGTGTAGTGCAGGTCCCGGGTCCCGGTGCGCCGCTCCGCTCCGCTCCGTCCGCTCTCCTCCACGCCGACTGACTGACTGAAGAGGAGCCGCCGGGATGAGGCTGTGCGCCGCCCACAGCCCGCAGCCACGCCGGCCTCACTTCCTCCACACATCACCCACAGCCGGTACTGTCAGACTGACATCAGTATATTTTATAGTTTTATATATCTTTATTCATGTACTCATTTATTTATTATTTTTGTATGAAAGCAGGACCAACGGGAGGGGTTCCGTATTACAAGAAAAGAGCCAGTGTTAGAATAATGAAAGGGTAAGGGGGAAAGGAGGAGGGAAGGGGAAACAAGAAATACATAAATTACGGAGGAAAAGAGAATTGGGGGGGATGGGAGAAGAAGAGAAAATAGCAATTAAGGGGAGGAATGAGTAAAGAAGGGAATACAATTAAGTATGATAGGAGGAAGGTCAGATGGGAGGAAATGAGGGACTTTGGAAAAAGAAAAGCAGCAAACAAGCCCGCTCATGAGTCCACATAACCCCAGCAGAACCGCACCCACCTCACATATGTTGGACTAGGCACCAAAACACATGTTTAAAATGTTCTGATTCACACTTTTCTAGTCATTTGCAGGGTCGGATCAACCCGTAAGAGGACCCCGGGGGCAAAAAGTGAGCTGTGGGCCCCTATTGAGCCCCCATGTTCCTGTGTCTGGTTAGTTTTTTTTAATCATGATACAAAGTGAAATATTAAAGCAGCCACAATCGATATATATTTATAATATCCATGTATCAAATGACAATGTGAAAACAACGCGATGTCAGGTCGTCTTCCCATCCATCCGCGGTGGAAGAACGTTATCCCGTTTAATAAGGCGTGACAGGTTGTGTTCCCACATCATTTTATCTCCCAAAAAAGAAGGAGGAGGCCCCTGTAGCTTACTGTTAACTCCGTCGGTCAAAGGAGTAACTGGAGCCGCACCCGTAATTCACAGGAGGCGTCAGGGGGGTGGACACGAAACAAAAACAACAACCAAAACTAATGTGTCAACGTTCAGTTACCCTCCTCACAATAGTCATTATCATTAAAAGTGATTAAAACTTCCTCAGGAAGCTGTAAATAACGTTTCAGTTGCGTGAATTTCCACCTCGCGGCATCATCCGAGGACAGAGTTGAACTCCGAGGACACGTTGAGCTGCTTCCATCAGAGCGAGACGCAGCAGACTGCGGACAGCGGGGAGTCATTAACACACCGTAAAGAGTAATTGAGTGAAGCGGCTGAGAGGCCCGAGCGTCTTTTTGTTTTGAAGTGTGTGTGTGGTGGAGTTCGCAGGGCTGCTGGCCTTCTGGCCCCCCGAGAGACGCTTCCACCGCGCACTGAAATGGAGACCCAACACATCAGCGGTGACCCAGAAATCGCGATTCACTCTGGGAATGTGGAACAAGTGTCTCTCTCTCTCTCTCTCTCTCTCTCTCTCTCTCTGTGTGTGTGTGTGTGTGTGTGTAGTCCATTTCTGTGTGTCTACGAGTGAGCAAGTGTTGGTTAGGATCACTGCGTATCGTCTGCTGAGTTGTTACGGGTGTCTGAAATTTCAAAACTTCAATACAAGAGGCGTCTTAAAAAGAAGCAGGAACAGTTTTGCATTTTGAGCAATCCTCTTGTTCTCAGTAGAGAATATCAGCTTCACCTCTGGGTGTCCAGTAGAGGCTGACTTTCATTTTTAATCCTGTGGGATTCCCGCAGGACGGGAGCCAGTTTCACTATTCATCACGGGACTGACAGGAGCGGGCGGGACCGGGAATCATTGGTCTGTTCTAATATGAAAAAACAGGCTAATTTCTGATGTTTTGATCGGAAACGGGACGGGAGTCATTCTTCCGGGTTCGGGACGGGACAGGAGTAGGCCTAAACGTGGGAGCGGCTTGGCACGGGAGTGAAAATCCACTGCCGTGTCGCCCCCCCCCCGTAGTGTCCAGGACAGAGACAGGTCCAGGACGGGCTTAGCCTAGCTTAGCACAAAGACTGGAATCAGGGGGGAAACTGCTAGCATCGCTCCGTCCAAAGAGAAAAACAATACACTTTCCCAAGGCGCCAAAGCTGTTTCATTTTGCTTTGGAGCTACAAAAACCGAAAGCAGCAGCTCAAGTTCTCTGTCCACTGGATCGATAGAGTGACAGAAAACTGACTTGAGACAAATAAAATGAGCCTCTTTAATGGAAAATTGATTTTTATTTTACTCTGTTTGTAGCGGAAAAGCGCTGTCTGAAGGCATGTTCGTGTGCGGTGTGAATATGATAGCCTTACATGTGCCTACGTTTCTTTAGAAATACAGCTTTAACCTTGAGTGGTCTGATGTTCTAGCGTGTTACCACAGTGTACTCATTAATCAGGTATGGGAGTCCGACTTGGAGCACAGCAGCAGGAACAGTACTATGTGTAATTCGAAGCACGCAGCTGCACACTGTCTGCTAAGAGCAGACGAGTTACAGTCACTCACTCCACACCGCGCAAAGTACGCACGGATGCTGAGAGAAGAAGACGTCGCTCTCTTAGACTGAGACTCTGTTTGCGAGCTCTTTATTGGAGAAATTCCCTCCACATCATCCCCAAAAATACGGCCGTGTACGTCGTCCGCGCAAGCAGCTTATTAGGACCCATGTTTAGTTTGGCGGCGAACTCCAGTTGCCGTTATGACGGCAGCAGAGCGGAAAGTCCGGTGAGGTGAGGCATAAAAAGCAACAAAGCCCACGTAGGGAGGTGGAAGGGGCGGGTGGATGGATGCATTGTGTCAAACACAGGACCTTAACGCAGGAGGCCGCTGTTCGTGTCCTGCGTGAAACCAAAAGTTAACGGTGAGTTACGGAGCCTACGTGGGTTAAGTTACGTCGCGTGACTCACTAAATGTAATTTAGCCGCTGGTGCTCTCTAGTGGCCACATATGTTGTTTTGGAAGTTATTGGCAAATTAACTATTCTGTCATTGGAGGACGTGTTGAATAAGATTGATACTGAACATATCAGCAAAGTTCTCATCAATAACATATTTAAATTTCGTTTTTCTACAACCAACTAAAGATTTTATGGTACTGTTCAGACACTCACAGAAAGATTGTGGTCTTGGCTAAATATTAAAAAAGTAGTTGTTAAAAGTTATTTTGAAGCATGAGGCACGCTTACTTTACCTTATGAACATTTAAAGGTCCATCTGAACACCGCTCGCCTCCCCCTGCAGGAGAAACTACGGTGGCCGTGAAACTCGCGAAAAACACAGTCAGTAGTCTGCAGAACCAGTGCTTTCACCTTTAAAGTAAAGTATCTAAATACGTCGTCCGCCGCTGACTTTGCCACGCAGCTGAATAGTAAATGGCCATTTTAGCATGAAAAGCAAACGGGAGAAACCGCCGCAGCTGGAAAGCCGATCCAGTTATATTAATGTTACAACAGCATTCAAGGTCGGACTGTGTCTGCGACAGTTTCACGGTTTTGTTTCTGCGGTTTGGAAAAGCCGCCTGTATTTTTGGGACAATCTTGAGCACACAGGTGCACCCAGACACACCCGTTCGCTGCTGCTGGAACTCGCCGGCTCCTGCAGGTAGGTGTCTTTTTCTGAGGAATGAGAGCGGATTTTGAAGAGAATTCCCGGGAAAAACTGGGACCTCAATTCCTGGCCTTCTACCCCAGTGTGTGGGGTTCCCAACAGGTTGACCAGTGAGAGTTCAAGACCCTTTTAATTAACGTTTTATTGCAGGAAAAGTTGGCCTGCTGATTGGGATTTTTTTTAGTTTGAGTCGCAGCTCATCCGAGCTTCGTCCCTTCCTCTCAGTGATTTACAGATGATGCAACGTCCCTTTCAGTAAAGTTTCCCTCGGTTCAGTTTCAACCACTGGCTCAGATTTTTTAACCTCACAATAAACGACCACGCCACCCCCTCCTTTATCTGAGCGAATATATTTGCATGATTTACTCTGGATTATCTCTAATTTATGCAGAAACTGCTTTCCACTTGTTAGGTTGAATGTTTCCAAGGGGGCTAATAAAATGAGTTGTACTCCCACAGTGCACCCATTCAGGGATTTTGGGGGAGCTTTCGGACAGTTTTCCATGACTTTCCTACAAACTGCACTCAGGCTGAGAGGGATTTTTCCCTCCGACACGAGTCTGTGACCTGAAGTGATCTCTAGAGGAATACTAACAGGCCAGATAGTGAGATAGATTTTACGTTCCCTTTCACCTATCTACTATGTGACGCATTCATCAGAGCCGTTTCTCACGGTGCCCAGGCCAAACAGCAGGAAATATGTCCACCACAAAAGCATCTGTGAGGAGGTAGAAAGCTCTGCACAGATTAATGACCCTGCAGGGAGCGCAAAGGGAAACGGCCACTGATCAATCCACCAAATCGGCACAGGAAGTGAGCGTGGTGCCGGAGCAGTTTTAATGGAAGCGTCGCAGGTTTGAATCCTGGCAGGAGCAGATCTTTACTCCCAACAACATGCTGAAACACACAAGCCGCTGCAGTTTGGGCAGTGTCGGAAATTGACTTTTTTTTTTGGCCACCAGCCACTTTCTTAACCGGTGCTGCTTAGCTGTTCTGGGCAGGTGCATGTTCCTCAGTCTCCCTGAAATCTGAAACAGTGATACTATAGTACTTCAACATGGCCCCCCCGTATTCTTACAGTGCAATTACCCCTGTTTGTAAAAACTTACATAAAGACTGTGAGAGTTAAGACACAGCTGGGAATGGAAACACATATAGGGAGCATTTTTCGACAAGGCAGCCGAAATCGTCACAACGCCTTCGGCGTGGAACTGCATCCGAAAGCAGGATCTACAATATTCAAGCAACAGGCTGTTTTATATCAGAAAGGTAATCATTTAAACTCTGATATTCTCTCTCACACACACAGCAGGTGGGATGCTGTTTGTTCAGGTACCTGAGCGCCCCTGTGACGCACGGTTACGTACCTGCGGTTCCTACAGGTGAGAAGTTTGCGCACGTTAGTCAACCGTAACTGACCACACGGCGTTGGGCTGACTTCATGGACAGTTCCATCACGTTGGGAATATTACAGACAAACACCAAGCTAAGCAGCACCAGGTGACACCTGGATGTGGCAGGTTGTAAGTGGCGGCATTATTAAGCAGCAACTTACAGGCGAAACAACACAAGTCGTTTGAATGATTTCATTTTCTTACTGCAGCAGCGGAAACATCCGTTCTGAGGAAACGGATGCAGTGCAGGCAGGGGTCGAGCTAAGCTAACAGGCTACGGTCAGGCTACGAAAACGGAGCTAAGCTAGCTCTCATTTCCTGCAGGTGTTGTAGAAGCAGCACGAGCTGACCGAGCTTAACAGGCTGCTTTGTTTGAAACGTTTCTTTGCAAACGAATCACAAATAAAGAACCCGTCAGAAGAGCGAATCATGAACGGGAAGAATGACTTGCGTCGGCTAACTTTAGCTAGCCACAGACTCCCGCTTAAAGGCGACTTTTAAGGGTGGACTTGCTCATCAAGTCACTCAGTGCGCGAGCTGACGTCATGAATCGATCGACACACCTTAATAAATTTGAACCCCTGCGATGAAACGCCACCTTGTATTTTTCTGTGTCTCCTCGTTAAAGTGTCCGAGTGAAACGAGCAGATTCAATCTGCGTTGTTGAACGTCACAAGTGTCTCTACGCTGTTACTATCTGTTATTTACCCGCCACCGTGGCTGGTAGGTATTGGGAGCAATCTTTTTTAAAAGACGCTGCTGCTGCTGCTCAGAAAAAAAACACTATATGGACCCAAGCCAAGTAAAAGTAAGTAAACGGCAGCAATCCATAGTTTTAGTTGCCTTAACAGATCGAAACTGTCATGTATTGTTTTGGAGTGTCCTTACACATGACCCATTTTGTGGTTTGGGTTTCAGAGCTTGTTGGCGTCCAGGTCAACAGGCCAAATCACAGCTCTCACGTCGTTGGCTGATCACTAATGGAAGAAATAATGTCGAGGTGACGATCAGTTTTACTTTTCCAGTCACAGAAGGAGCGGCAGCGAACACCCTTTTCAGATCCACAGACGGATTCCACCCTCGGATGATGTTACGTGGGAAAAAGCACCAGCCATTGAAACGAACGGACAACAACGAATCCCCCGAGGGAAGGTTCCCAGGGCGTTTCTCAGGACATCAGATAAGCTCATCCAGTTTTTATTGTTGATGTGCTTTTCACCTTTATTTTTCCAGAGAGGCTCGTCTTCAGCTCCGCCCTGCTTCATGTTAATGCAGGCCAACACATTCACACAACACTGAGAGCCAGGTAAATTTAAATATTTTTAAATATATTTTCTTTACTATTTTTGTTATGCTTTATATCTAGCCAAATATAAATATATTTTTATACTATATTTTGATTTGAATTGATTCTGTCATAAACAACATAGTCATAACACAACTATCACATCCAAATATTCACAAAACATAGAAAAATAGGAAAAAGAAAGAGAAATGTAACAAAAGCAAGACAAAAGAAAAGAAAAATAAGCAAAGATGAAGAGAAAAAAATGTTGAATAAAAACAACAAAAAAATTAAAATGAGAAAAAAGACGAGGAAAACAAGAAAAGAATGAGAGAAAAATGGTAAAAAAGAAAAGAAAAAAAATAAAAAAAGGAAAAGAAAAACAGGACGGAAGAAGAAGAAAAACACAAGTCAAAAGAGAAAAACAAGCAAAGCAGAAGAGAAAAACAGGATAGAGCAAAGAAAAATGAGAAACACAATGAAACAAGAACATTTAAACAAAAAAACAAGAAAAGCAAGCAAAATAGAAAAATACGAAAGCGTTGTTTTTCAGCAGTTAATGGGGAAAAACATGTTAAAAAAAAACCAAAACAGTGTGATCCTTTAAAATGTACAATGACGCATTTAAAAATGCAGCAGCTTTAATGGATTTCTTCACACAAATTACATATAAAAACATATTGTTACATAACTCTATCATATAATTCAGATGTTTGTTTTTATTTGCCCAGGTTTTGTGGTAACTGCCTCCAGTACAACAGAGTAACTTCATGAATGTTGCTCACAGTCAAGTCAAGTTTAATATGTTGTCAGACTGAGGATCATCTCCCCCTCTATCAATATGTGGACTGGGGTAATGAGGTCATGTCACACGGAACCCTCCCCTCCCGTCCCCCTGCTACCACATTCACTGTATAACCCCCCCCCTGACAGAGAGGTCAGAGGTCGGGCTCTGGAGCTGGTAACCGTCCGGAGGCGGGCTCCGAGCCCTCTGGGGGATCCCCATCGAACCCCACATGGTGTTTCTGCCACGTCGCAAAGCGTCGGTCCGATCCATCGGTCCGCACGGGTCAAGTTCACAACAGCGAACCCGTCTGCTCACATCAAAACGGAGACGTCAGCCACTAAGCTCAGAACATACAGAACTGCGCCCACCGTTCAGCAGATCTGTGAACTGTTCAATTCATCACATGTATTGACTTGAGAGCCTTGCACTGAAAGGTACAGTAGAAACAGAGTATGGGTATTGATTGTAGGAATTCTATGTTTAAAGTTGAAGTAGCCAATATTATTTCATTATAATTTAGGGTTCTTTTGTTTTAACTGCATTTCTGACATTTGAAATAAATAAACGTGAACCTGAAACATACATTTGTGAGTCGTTTTTAAAGATTTACGTCTTCATTAGGAACCAATGGACTGGTGCCACGGACAGTGTAGGGAAGTCAGAAAGTATCGACGGACTGACACACGGTGGGTTTTGGTCTTTTTTGGGGGGATTTTTTGACAATAAGAAAAAATACAGAGTAACACCAGACTTATCCTTTCAGTGCAGTGGTCCCCAAAGCTGACACAAATGTTAACAAAATTTAATTAGTAACATTAAACCGTGAAAGGACAGATGGCGCTGGAAGAGTATCGAGCAAAAAATGTGTTTATTCAGAAAAACGCTTTTCAGTTACACACCCAAGAGAAACACAGTCCGTAATTGGATGATTAATTAAGGTGGAAATGTTTGTTGTGGAGTCCAAACGAGCAGTCCGTGACAGCCGTATGACTTTGAATCCTTCTGTTAACGCCACATGTTTACTTTCTGCCGAGGTCTTGTTGATTTAGGTGATGGGAACCGGCCGCTCCGAGCTCCATCCGACTTTGATGTTTCCTTGCCATTGTCGGGGAGTGAATCGCGGCCGGCTGGTTGGTCGTTCGGTTGGTTGGTTGGCAGCCATTGAACCTTTGCGAAGATTAACTGTTATTACCGGCGTCTTTGTACGTCCAGGCTGCTCTCTGCATACCAGCGCGAAACAAAACACTCCTCTCCAGCCTCTCCAGTGGAGGAGGCTTCAGAAAACAGCAGGTCTGATTCGCTTTTCATCTGCACGCTGACGAGAGTATAAGAGCACTAAGTGGTCTCTCGGCTGACAACAGGTTCCTTTTTAGGAGAGAAGAGGTCCGATATGCACTGTATTAGCCCCGACCACTCAAACACACATGCACACAATGGAAAAACTTTCTATTTTGGGACAGACAGGGTCACAGATCATCTTAATAAAGAGGCAGGAATGTGGTGAGGCACTTCTGCGTTCACTTCAACTATACGATCTCTGACTCCCCCTCGTACAGCCTCCCGCGGCACTAATGAGCTTTGCATTCAGGCGTTCATTCAGGCGGCGCTGCTTGCATTTGAAACACATGGTGAGTCACACGCCGCCAACACACGTGACCTCTGACCCCTGCTGCACTCCGCGACACATCGTCGTGAATGTTGCGTTTCGATCTGCCCGCGTTTGAGGAAGAGAAACGGCAGCAGCTGCAAGTCATTTTGGCAGTTCACAAGAAGCATAGATCAGAGCTGTCCAGCCGTCACCTGAAGTTTACCTGGGAAAAGGTCAACTATTTGGTATGGTAATACTAGGAGTGTTACTACTGTTGGTCGAAGACGAAGAAGGAGAGGAGGAAGGCGTGTTCCACGGCAGAGAGAGAAGAGGAAAGCAAGACTGTATTAGACTGAATTAGTTTGTACCTAATAAACTGGCGACTTGAGTGTACATTCCTTGGTTGGCCGAATCAAACACCTTTTCACTAACGTGATAAGCCATGATACTGAAAGCGACACATCCTCGTACCTAAACGACAGAATAGGTCGATCGTCACTGACTCCCAGGCGTCCCGCTTTAAGCACGTTACGTAAGTCAACAATATAACGTTAATAAACTTTAAATAAGTCAACGTTGACTTGGTTTTACACGGCCCCCCGGTCTCCTGGGTGAAAGTCCTGTGTTTGTTTGAGCCATCCACCGCCCAACCTGGACTTTGTCGCGTTTTATACTAAGCGTGCGCGACACAGAAGCCTGTTTTACTGCCGACCGCTCAGTTCACGTTCCCTTCTCCTCCGTCTGTTTTCCGTCACGTCGTTTTTTTAGATGAGCGGGGTTGAACTCAGGGTTTAAGCAGTGTGAGCTTGACAGAGCTGTAATGTCACACAGGTGCAGGTTTGGGGAGCGGTGAAGGTTACCTTGACCCCCGACGACTCCGGATCAATTCCCAACGCAGGGCAGAAATGATTGAACTGTAATCGGCTGAGACCCATGTCAGTAAAAAACAGAAATTGGTCAGGTGTCCCCAAAATGAACTAACGGCAACTTCTCGGGGGGGGAGTATTCACTTTGTATTTGTAGAGAGAAGTTGGGGACAACATGTTGGACTTTAACACAAGAGACCGCTGTTCGTTTTCCATTTCCTTCCGACAGCCAATGTTGATTTCACTAACCACTTTTTAAATTTATTTCAAGTAAGAAAAATACATTGATAAAATTGTTGACTGAACATGTCAGCTAGGATCAATAGGCAACATATTACTTCACTCTATTACGCACAAAATACTCATTTTTAATTTGCTGGGTTAGGGTGTCGCTTCCACCTCGTCCGTTATTGTTGTTTTGTGTAAAGGATTGCATTATTGATTACTTAAAAAATAATGTAACCAAAATTAGTTTTTTAAGTGCGTCATGAATAACCTGAAATTGGACACATATGAAGTTCCTCTCTTGGCCGGCAGGGGGAGGCTCCACGGTCTTCTGTCCTCAATGGGACAGATTCGGTTGTAAACGAGGCAGGAAGTCCTCCCAAACAGAGCGATTTTTCAAAACAGCGTTGGCCAATTCTGAACAACTGGTCCAAAAGGAGCCATTCGCTGGCGAACCCGAGCACAAACAGAGCCACCTGACGGAGCCGCCGGCCAGCAGAAATTCACCTCAATGGCTTCAGAAAGCTGCTTTATGTGTGTCCTGCCGGAGTCTGCAAAATGCAACTCCGAGCTGTAACTCCGAGTCTCCTAGCAACCGGGAGTTGTACCTTTCTGGATCTGCTTTTTCTTCCTTCAGTGCTGTTTGTTGGGTTTTTATTAAATACATAGCAGGGTGTTTGTTTTTCATTGCACAAGCCCCTGTTAGTGTTTTCGTAATCCCCTGAAACTCACATCCGTCCACGCACAGATTTCTCCCTCAAAAGCAGCGGTCGCAGAAGCATTTGCATGTGTTGTTTTTCCACTGTAATCTCTCTCTCTCTCTCTCTCTCTCTGCCTCAGACCTGTTGAATCTTAAACCTCACAGCTTCCCCCCCCCCCCCTCCCATTCTCCCCTCCCAAGAAAAAAACAAAACAAAACAAGACAAAAGCATGAATGCATAATTAATATAGTGAAGCTGCATTTTTAATTGTTGCTGGTCTTCAAAGTTGCCCAGCTGCATTGTCTCTCGGTTCGGGCCGGCTGCTTCCGATGGCAGAGCTTCATTCAGTTCTTTTTTGGGGGGCTCGGGCGCTGCAGAAGCACCGGCAGACAACGGCTCCAAGCTTGCCTCTTTTCTCAGGGTGTCTGCCCGCACAATGGTCTTCCTCAGCCTGCACACAAAAGAGGCTGGTGCATGAAAAAACACCCCAAATTCAATGGCATTCCTCTCCACAATGCGCTCTGAGAACATGTGCCTGTCCCTCTCCCTCTCTCTCTCTTCTCTCTCAGCACTGGGTGATGTGTGAGGACCAGGAAGTGATACATTCCTGCGTCAAAGTGAAACAAATCCTGTAAAAGTGAGAATGGGGACAATTAAAAATGGAACAAGACTAAGAGTCTACAGCCATGCTAACAGTGGTAATATGAGTTATGTCCTAACAATGAAACACGCTGATGTATAGTAGGTATGATTTTTTGTTGTTGTTGTTAAATGTTGCCCTGATGATGGCCGCTGGATGACAAGTTAAGGGAGATAACGTTGGCGAGACGGCGAGCTACGGGTTAGCCAGCCAGCTACATCCCAGCCACGCCGCATGAATACGGCCGCCCCCCGCAGCGGAACCTGCAAACGGCGAGCGAACCAACTCACCAGCCGGACCAGCCCCGGGAGTCTGGGGGAATTACCCAAGGGGAGCTGGAGCGAAGGCACACATGCTGTTACTGGGCAGCCCGTTACAACCCACCCACGCATTGGCAATGAAAAGGCGTTGATACATGTCAAAAAGCTACATACACCACCTTTTAAAAGGCACGTGAAATAGTGATTTTGCAGCTTGACAGGTGTTAATTATGTTTGTTGTCTTGCTATCAGATCTCAGAAATGTCAGCAAAGTGTTGGTAATTGCTCCAATGTTGTTTCATTACTTAGATTCTATTATCTTCATTTTTGGGGCTTAAGCCCGTGTGGCCGTGTTTCGTCACAGAGAAAACCAGGTCCAAACAGGGAACGCTGCTCCATCGCCTTGGATGTCATTAGTCTTATTATAGCTGGGAGAAGACGCGTTGGGAGGGTTGGACAATACAGGACAATACAGGACTATCGCAGGTAAAACGTGTACTACGAGGCTGTGGCTTGGTGGCAGAACGGTCGCCTGCCAATCGGAAGGTCGGCGGTTCGATCCCCCAGCCATGCGTCGAAGCATCCTTGAGCAAGATACTGAACCCCACAATGCTCCCGAAGCTGCGCCTTCGGTTTCTGAATGTTCCATGTAAGTCGCTTTGGATAAAAGCGTCTGCTAAATGTAAATGTTTTTTATTCACCAAAAACACCTCCACAGAGTTTACTGTGACCAAGAAAAGGGATATTTGAGTGCAGCGCAAATTTCAAGCAGGACTGGATGCAGAACAAACTGAGCCGTTAAACTGTTCATTGCAGGAGGCGGTGGGTCTGTTCAGGTGTAGGCTGTTGATACTCCGTCGGAGTTCAGCACAAACTAACCGCATTTGGTTTCTTGTTGGGTTGAATGTGGTGGCGGTATCGTGGGCTATTTTCAGTTCCGGCCATTAGGAGCTAATCTCGTTCAAACGTGCAGTTTGTGGCTGTTACCTTTACACTGTGAGTGCCATGTTGTTTGTGTGTTGCCATAGCAACCTATGCCACGTGGATTTGTTTGTCGTCGCGGTCCTGTCCTGGTGTCGAGACTTCCAAGAGAAAAACTAATTATTTGATTATTTGACTTGAAATGTCTTTTTTTATTCCACACACATTCTTCGTCTTTGTCAAAACATTACCCACAATGCAACTCTACCCTCCATACTTCAGTGTGAAATTTGGTTGGGTTGTGCTAGCAGCGGCTAATGTAGCCTGGAGCCTCTGCGCTGCAGCAGAGATGAGCTCACTGCTTTCTAACTCCACGCCCGCTTATTATTTTCATTTTCAAACTCGCAGTCTTCAGCCCCAACCGGCGCTGACTCAAGTGACATCACTTGAGGACCTTTATCAGACCTTACACAGCTCCTTTTAATACAACTTTGAAGTAGCACTCCCCAACACCGGTAAACATTGTAAAATCGGTGGAGTTCCCCTTTAGATTAAATGTTACCTTGTGGGGACCCGATCTTTGGATCCATCAGTACACACACAGCCCCACTGTTGCTGGTCAGAAGGGTGACTTTAGCTCCCCTATAACATCCTCTGTGTGTGGTGTTGCAGTGGGTGAGGAGGGGTGAGTTGGGAGCTGGAGACTGGTGGGGTTTGGGGAGGGTTGCGCCACCATTGTCAGGTGCACATTGAGCCCCGTTGGCACGCCGGCCCGGCAGCTTACCACCCCAAGGCTGCTGGGAGCCACAAAGGGCCAGGACGGAGGGAGAGTCGAGCCGGGTGAATGTCACCAACACCCGCAGCCTAATCCTCCTGCCCTGTACATCTGCGCCGGGCCGGTTTCAAAAGCCAGACCCCCTTTTTTCCCCTCTAACCCCCCCCCCATCATGCACCACCTCTTTTCTTTTCTCTCACTGTTATTCTGCAGCAGGAGAAAGGACGGGCTTTTGTAGTGGCCCATAGTGTCACACAGACACAAGACCTGAGGCTGCCAGTCGTCCAATGGAAGCTCTCTCTGGGCCTTTCACAGCGCTCACTTTGCTCATGTCGACTCGGGGAAAGAGGGGGAAACTCTTATTTTAGCACGTGAAAAGGCTCCAGACGGGTACACGAAGGCCGGCTCTTCACATTGGACACAATTGACTTTGAAAGGCGGCGTTCCTCTGAGAGTGGTAGGGAGTGTTTGCTGGGATGTTGGCATCATGTTTTAATTGAATTTGACTGTCAGCGAGTCTCAAAGGGGCCCAAACAAGCTTATTATGAAAACAGCTCTTCTGGGATCGCGCTGAAGTAAACCAGAGGGAAACATGGAAAAAGAAAAAGGTCAAATGGCTTTTACACGCTGGCTTATTTCAAACTTTTACACGAATAAATGTAAATAAACTAATAATTTAAAAATCTGTGACAGGCAGAAAGTCAGAACGGCTCTTAATGGATAAGGCTGGCAATAGTCTACTTTGTTTCCCAACAAATCCTACGAAAACACCAAAACCAAGATCCTTCTTCAAGAAAAATAGACAAAATTAAACCTAAAAATATCACAAACACAAATAAGAATCGACCTGTACTAACCATGTCAAGCACCCACAGGTTTCCCAAGGGTAATTTTGAAGCCTGGACTTTGTGTTTACTGCTCACCTCCATCTTGGTCAGATACGGGGCAAGAAAATCAAAATGTGGGCAAACTGGAACTGAGATCTACGACGGAGTATTAGGAAAATGTTTATTAGAATTAAATCATCACAGATTTCAAGAATCAGTAAACAGGTGAGAACAATCTTTCAGCTTTTTCCACGTGAAATAAGTGACGCTGATGCCCTGAAGTTACAGGTTTCACCAATAGGCGCCTTATTATGAGAGATTACTACAACAACCCGACGTGTTTTAGAACAGCAGCTGGACTACAGCGAGGATTTGGTTACCGCAGAGAGCCGAGCCAATGAGCAGAGTCATGGAATTGGAAAAGCGATTAAAGCTTAAAGTGGGCTTTATGAAAGTGAGGCACTGCAGTCCAAACAAGTACAAATAGTATCTGTATGCCAGGGTCCTGGACTGGAGAATTTGGCCGATAGTCGAACCTCAGATTCAGGAGGAACAGTGCGGTTTTCGTCCCGGTCGTGGAACACTGGACCATCTCTATACCCTCGCCAGGCTGCTGGAGGGTTCATGGGAGTTTGCCCAACCAGTCCGCATGTGCTTTGTGGATCTGGAGAAGGCATTCACCTGTGTCCCTCGCGGCGACCTGTGGGGGGTGCTCTGGGAGTATGGGGCCCGGGGCCCTCTGCAAAGGGCTGTCCGGTCCCTATACGACCGGAGCAGGAGTTTGGTTGACGTTGCCGGCAGTAATTCAGACTTGTTCCCGGTGAATGTTGGACTCCATCAGGGCTGCCCTTTGTCACCGGTCCTGTTCATTATTTATATGGACAGGATTTCTAGGCGCAGTCGGGGGCCGGAGGGAGTCCGGTTTGGGGACCGCAGGATCTCGTCTCTGCTTTTTGCAGATGATGCTGTCCTGTTGGCTTCATCAAACCAGGACCTTCAGCGTGAACTGGGACGGTTTGCAGCCGAGTGTGAAGTGGCTGGCCATGGTTCTCAGACGGAAAAAGGTATTTTCTTGAAATATTATGGACTTTTTTCTGGCAATATTATGCTTAATTTTCAAAATTCCCTAATAGTCCATTGTAGAGACTGGTGATAATCACCAGCTGTCAGATAAGAAAACACATCCTCAAACTTCCCATGTTTTTTAAGTCTTTGCACCTTATTAAAAATATTATTCGAAGGGCGCCCTGGTGGTTTAGAGGTTAAGGTGCCAACCATGAACTGCGTAATCCCTGGTTCGTGTCCGGACGGTGACCTTTATTGTATGTCATACTCCATCTGTCTCTGCCCTCCATTCCTGTAATCTTTCTACTGTCGGCTCTGGGCCCCCCCCCCTACACAAGATTTTCTTTTTCTAATGAACACAAGACAATAACAAAATACAAATTTCACTTCCTAAACCAAAACTGACAACATTTCGGGCCATTTTTGCCAACAGATAGTGACAAAACAATAAGCTCAGAGACGGGCGAAATTGACATTATTTAGGTAGGCTAAGTATTTTACTGTGCCCTATAAAAACAAGCCCTCCCAGGATCCTGTGGTTAAAAAAAAATCAACACAAAGTGGGACAAGTATCTTCACATGCTACTATTTGACAGTTTGCATCGTGTCTTTTTGGTAGCGTCATATCATTTCTGCATTCGGACATTTTAGACATGAATACGTGTCAGTTTCAGCCCTTTCCAATGAGATGATTATACTAAAATATTCAAACTTTATCAAACTTTAACCAGATCAAGGAAAGGTCCCCGAGACGTTTTTGTATGACAACAAAGCTAATCGAGTCTAGCTGCACTTCCACCGTGAATGCCACCACAATAAAAACCAAAGACTTCCCCACCGCAGGCAGAGACTTGAAATCCACGCTGTCCACACTGTCTTGTCAAATGACAGCGCTGGATGCAAGAAGAACTACCTGGGAAACTCAGCTTTCTCTGTCAATACAGGACTCACTGAAGAATGTATTGCTTCAATTGACTACATTTACCATCAACACTGACTGGACAATCCACATACAAAATGCAGAATTTTCCCCTTTAAGTTTGTTTCGGAGGAAGCTGATACTCTACTCGATATTTCATAAGTAAATAGGAATGAAGTAAATGAACCCTAAACAAACGTTAGTGGAGAATAAATGATAGCTGAGGTCGCCCTCTGGTGGAGATCATAACAAACTACAACCTGACACACGCTCTTCATAAATATCAGTAAGATGCTGACATACACTACATGAACGCACGAGTGCAATAAACCATACATCTACAGGATTTCTAAATGTCTACATTTTAGATTTTCAAAATCATGGCTGTAAATAAAAGTGAGCATTATAAATCCTGTGTTATTTTAGACACAATGTGGATTTTCCAGTGGTGGAAAGCAATTAAGGCCTTCTACTCTGTATTTGAGGAACTTTCTCTAAAATTTGCCTTTTTAATTTCACTTAAGAGTTCTCTGAACATAGTACCTAACTTTTGAAACCTCAAAATCCCAGAGAAGCCTACTTGTGGCCCAGAGACAAAAGTTTTCCATCTCGGTGTTTCTTTACTTTTCCCCCTGTAATGGGATCAGTAAGAAATCTGTCGCATAAAGAAAAGATGGTAAACAGTTTGGAAAGCAGCAGAAAAGTGAAATGAGAGGCTAAACAGTGAGCTGAACACTGGAGTGTTTGTGGGATTGCTGAGGGACTGTAATGGGAGCGTCGAAGCCTGCTGATCTAAAGATACAGTATGATCTTAAATATCTTGCACTGACCTCCTCTGTCATGTTGTCTATTTGTGACCGTATGTTCTTTTGGCGGAGGAGCAACACTGAAGGAGCACAGCTGCAACGTCACATTTCCTCAAATGAAAGTGGAAGTTAGTCTGAGCGACAGCGAACTCAGCTTTCTCTGTCAATATAGCACACACTGAGGAATTTACTGCTTCAATCGACTGCAATTACCATTAACACCGATATGCAGGTGTGCTGACCAGGTGTGAACATTAATATTTACAGATTTACAGGAGCTACGTGCAAGGTTGTGGTGGGGGCAATACATGTGAATTAAATATAAGCCTTTAACTAACTATTATTATAAAAATGGAGCAATTAGGCTGTTATTAATGAACGCAATATCTAATTAGTGTAACACTAACAAATAGTGGTTGGGGAGTTTTGGTTGATGTTCATTAACCTTGAACTGAAACTTGACCATCAATGGCCATGTCGAAGTGTCCTTGGGCAAGATACTGAGTCTATGTAGTCTGAAGCGCTTTGAGTGGATGGAAGACTAGACAGGCACTACACAAGTAAAGTCCATTTAGCAGTTACCATCAATCAGCTGCAACAATGTTTGAAAACGATTCTGGAGAAATCCAAAACCATGACATACACCATGAAATAGACTCAACAACGACACAGTAAGTAATGTAACTGACGTTAGCTGGGTTGTGGGTTAGCTTAGCTAGGTTGTGGGTTAGCAAACTGCCCCTACAGTTGCTGCTGCGAAGCTACCAGCCAGAGAGGTCGAGACGGTTTCCCAGTGCAGCTCAGCAGCTCCAGACAGAGATACTCACAACTCTCCTGCTGCTATAGCTAACATCACAACAACAGCATATCTTGGCAAAAAAACAAGGAAGGGAGCTGAATGTCCGTGGTCATTTAACGCTACCTGACACACAAATCATGGCTGGAATAGAGTTGTGTGTCTCAGTCCGAGTCACTATCTTTGTTTCCCATTTACAGAGCCAGGGCTGAGTACAAACACCGGAGTTCAGTGCACACACTGAACAGACAGGTAGCGGACCGTGAGGAGATATTCACTGAATTTGACAAAAAAGATGTGTATTTGATTAGAATCACATACCCCACCTTTGAGTGTGAGTTTGGCTGCATTTACATCAATATAAACATCGTCACCATCTCCACCTGCTGCTCTCTCTCTATCGCCACCTTCTGTATACTTTGTGTGTCTTTGATTAGTCTTATTCTCCTTTTTGTTTCCCGTGAACATGTGTCGGTTAATTCTTGCAAGCGTATTAATAATGAGATTTGGGCTAAAGAGTACAATATATTTTTTGAGTAATATTTTGAAAAATAGTCTTTTTTTCCCCAGGCAGTCAAAGTAAATGTTTTCGAATGAAAATCATCACTTATTTTCTGAGCTTGTTGATCTCATAAAAATACCACCTCTGCTTCACTCACAGCAAAGTTCAGGACCTGACTGTGTGATGATCTGTCTCTAGTTTGATTTTTTTAAACAAATAATCAAAGATATGTAATTACAGTTGTGTTATTTCACACTTTTTGACCTCAGAGTGTCGATATGTCTGCTGACTGAAGATCAGTTTCAGTCATCTCGATCCTGATACAGCAAATGCCAACCTCATCCTGTCTGATGATGGAAAAAGAGTGCATGATAGTGATGTGAAGAAGAATCTCCTAGACAATCCAGAGAGATTTAATACTTGTGTTAATGTCTTAGCAAAGCAGAGTTTCTCTTCAGGAAGATTTTATTACGAGGTTCAGGTTAAAGGGAAGATTGAGTGGGATTTAGGAGTGGCCCGAGAGTCGATCAACAGGAAGGGAAAAATTACACTGAATCCTCAGAATGGTTACTGGACGATATGTTTGAGGAAGGAAAATGACTGCTGCTGGCCCTCCAGTCCGTCTCTCTCTGAAGTCTCGTCCTGAGAAGGTGGGGGTGTTTGTGGATTATGAGGAGGGTCTGGTCTCCTTTTATGACGTTGATGCTGCAGCTCTGATCTACTCCTTTACTGGCTGCTGCTTCACTGAGAAACTCTACCCGTACTTTAGTCCCAATCCTAACTATGTTGGTAAAAACTCTGCCCCTCTGATCATCTCTGCTGTCAATCACACTGAGTAAAACAACCATTTGATTTTCAACAGAAAGATTCATTATCATTTAATGTGCTAAATGTATATTTATTGGTGATGTACGGTGTATATATTATTGTTCTGTCAGATTCTCATCAATGTGTTTTTGTTCTTTATTTCTGTAAATTTCTTTCTTTGATGTGTCACGTTGCTACTTACTACTACATCACACCAGTTTTACCACTCTGATTGATATTATCTAACATCGTCTAATTTATTCTAATAACTACATCACCTGCCTTCAAGACTGTTAAATCATCATAAACAATGTACTCAGAATTTGCGCGTTCGTTAAATGTCTGGCTGCCAAATTCAAACCTTTTTATTGTCTAAATTGTGTTTATATAAGAAGTGTTTCATACGGGCAAAAATTACTGAAGAACCTTCAGTAAGCAAACTAATGTGTATAATTAAGTTATTTGATTGTTATCAAAGCTGAAAAACAGCTGATGGAGTTTCTAATGAGACCAAACCACGTGATTAAAAACACCATCAGCTGTTCTCAGATTGACTTGAGCTGAGAGCTCCGTGGCGAGTCGAGCTCCCCCTTGTCAAGACTGGGGATTGGCTTGTTGCCCTCAACGACATCCCCTGCCAGACCTCAGGACTATCGTTGACAAGATAGATGACAGTCCTGATGGTCTTGCGCTCAGTCTGGTGGGGGTGTCCCCCTGCGGGGCGGGGCACGTCATACATCTGCTTACTCTGTCCCGCGACCCTCACAGAGCCTCTCCACCTCCACCACCTTTGGTGTTTCGGGGGGCAGCCAGTTCCAGCGACATGTTGTATGCCCCGTGTGTAAATTTAGATTTACATTACATTTAGTCATTTAGCAGACGCTTTTATCCAAAGCGACTTACATATGAGGAAGACAATGGAAGCAATTATAATAACACAAAAGGTAACAAAAAGCCAAAGTGTGTCAGAAACTAGTCTGTTAAAACCCAGCACCGTATACGAAGCTAAGGATAGAAAGGTTTTGTTTTGTTCTTTTAATTTATTTATTTTATGAAAAGAGATAGAAAGGAAGAAGTTAGTGATTGGCTACAGAATCTGCTGATCTTGTAGAAGCAGGCAGATCATTCCACCAATGTGGAACGGATCCAGAGAGGGTGTGTGAGAGTGATTTTTTTTTGGCAGGGTACCACCAGAGGTTGTTCGTTTAAAGTGCGCAGGGATCTGGCAGGAACATAGTGAGTATTAGTGAGCGAAGATATGATGGTGCAGAACCAGTGGTGGTCTTGTAGGCCAGGAGCATCGCTTTGAACTTGATGCGGGCGACAACAGGGAGCCAGTGTGACCTGATGAAGAGAGGGGTTACGTGCGCTCTCTTCGGTTCATTGAAGACCACTCTTGCCGCCGCGTTCTGGATCATCTGCAGAGGTTTCGTTGTGCGAGCAGGGAGTCCAGCCAGCAGCGCGTTGCAATAATCCAGTTTGGACAAGACAAGAGCCTGGACTAGGACTTATGTAGACTGCTCAGATAGGAAAGGTCTGATTTTCCTGATGTTGTAGAGGATGAATCTACAGGACTGGGTGGTGCTGGCAACATGGCTTTTGAAGTTTAGCTGATCATCAATTACCATACCCCGATTTCTGGACGTGGTGGATGGCATAAAGGTCAATGAGCCTAGTTGAATAGAGAGGTCATGGTGAATCTTTGGGCTGGCCGGGATCACAAGCACTTCCGTTGTGCCGAGGTTCAGCTGCAGGTGATGGTCCTTCGTCCAAAGCAAGATGTCACTCAGGCATGCCGAGATGCGAGCAGAGACAGTCGAATCGTCAGGTTGAAATTACAAGTGGAGCTGCGTGTCATCCGCATAGCAATGATAGGAAAAGCCATGCTTCTGAATGACTGAGCCGAGGGATGTCATGTAGATGGAGAAGAGTAGCGGTCCAAGCACCGAGCCCTGCGGCACCGCTGTATTGAGATGTTAGGACTCAGAAACCTCGTCTCTCCAAGATACTCTGTATGACCTACCCGAGAGGTATGATTTGAACCATTGTAACGCGATTCCAGTGACAGCCATAGCACTGAGAGAGGACAGGACGATGTGGTGATTAACTGTGTCAAAGGCCGCAGACAGCTCCAGTAGGATGAGTACAGATGACTTGGATGTTGCCTTTGCCAGTCTCAGGGCTTCAACAACTGAGAGCAGCGTGGTCTCCGTGGAATGGCCACTCTTGAAACCGCTGGTCACTTTCCTGTAAATCCTGTTGTTTACAGGAAACGGGTTTCCTAACATCCCCCCAACAGGAAGTGGTAAAGTTAATACCTCTGTCAGAGAACCTGGCAGCGTGGACACTTCTGCCAGGTGTTTCTGCTTGGGTGTTAAGCACAGTACGACTAGGATACAGGATACAGTTTTTTTGTCGTCCTCCGGTTTTCAACAGCATGTTCTCCACTTCCTGGAGACCGGAGGTGGCACAAGTACTGTCACAAGAGCTGCACACTCTTCTGAACAAAGGGGCCATAGAACGTGTTCCCCTTCCAGACAGAGTGTCAGGCTATTACAACAAATACTTCCTGGTTCCTAAGACGGATGGGGGGCTGTACCCTATCTTAGATCCTCGAGTTTTGAACTGTTCAGTCAAAGCTCTCAAGTTCAAGAGGCTGACGGTTAAGATGGTCTTGTTGCAAATCCAACATCGCGATTGGTTCGTCACGATCCATCTACAGGACGCATATTTCCATAGAGAAATATTGCCACAACACAGGAAGTTCCTTAAGTTTGCTTTCGGGGGCGAAGCTTACCATTTTCGTGTTCTTCCGTTCGGCCTAGCCTTATCATCCCGCACATTCACAAAGTTTATGGATGCAGCACGGGCTCCGTTGTAACTCCAGGGCATTCACATTTTTTATTACATCGACTACTGACTAATATTAGCACAGTCACGAGATACTTCGGCACAGAGATACTGTGTTGGCTCATCTAGTTTCTCTCGGGTTGAGACTCAATGCCGAGAAGAGCGTTCTTTCTCCTACCCAGAAAACAACTTATCTGGGAGTTGTGTGGGATTCGTTTGCAATGCGGGCACGCTTGTCTCCCGTTTGGATTGAGGCCATTTAGTGTACCCTAGGCACAGTTGGGCTAGGTCGAGGTCTCACTGTTCATCAGTGTAAAGATTGTTGGGCCTCATGGCGTCAGCCTCCACGGTGATTCCTTTGGGGCTGTTACACATGATACCGTTTCAGTCATCCAAAGGCTAATAATAGTGACACACCTCGGGCTCCAGCCCAAGGGAAATGGGAGGGTCAGCAGCTCAAGTGGCACATCCATTGCCTGGAGTTAATAGCTGTATTTCTGGCCCTGAAATACTTTCTCCCCCAGTTGAGGGGCTGTCATGTCCTGGTGCGGGTGGACAACACAGCCACAGTCTCCTACATAAATCACTAGGGAGGTCTACAATCGCACAATCTGAACAAGATAGCGAGGCAGATGTTTCTCTGGGCTGGAGACAAGCTCCGATCACTCAGCAGTTTAAATTCCGGGGCAACTGAATGTGGGAGCAGACTTGCTGTCCAGACAGACGCTAAGGATGGGCGAGTGGCGACTCCACCCAGAGATTGCCAGTCAGATATGGACCAAATTTCACAGAGCAGAAGTGGACCTCTTCGCCTCCGCACACATTCAAATGTTTTAATAGTTTGGATGCTCATCTGACTGTGGGGTCTCATGTCCTTGAGTCCTGCAATCCTGCATTGACCTCTTCTGTCATGTTGTCTATTTGTGATTGTATGGTCTTTGGGATGCTTCCATTGTAGAAAAAAAAAGAAGAAGCAAAAAGTAAAACTCATCTTGTTCCAAAGCAGGGTGTTTCCCAAAGAGCCAATACAACTTCCAGAGCTCCACTGAGAGGAGGAGCAACAGTGAAAGAGGAGAGCTGCAACGTCACAATTCCTGAATTGAAAGTAAAAGTTAGTCTGAGCGACAGCAGAGCTGCAGTCGAGACAAGTCTCTCTATTTCTCTCTAAAGAAACATTCAACTGAATCCATCGGATTTTTCTCAACAAAACAGCAGAATCTCTGCCAAACGCTGGTGAGTACATCCTGCCTTACAAAGCCAAGATGCACTGACTAAATATTTGGTCATAGTTTAGTTAAAACCAGTCTCTGACTGTTTTACATTTGTTTTACCATATAAAAATATTTAGCCTTAGAAATGTGTCATTTTCAATAAAAACAACACGTTAACTACAAAACAGAGGTCAAAACAAAACCACAGTGACTTCACTGTACCTGGTTAAAGGTGCAGTTCACCCAAATATCAAAAATACACATTTGTCCTTTTACCGGAAGCGCTGTTTATCCATCTAGATTATTTTCCTGTGAATTGCCGAGTTTTGGAGATATCAGCTGCAGAGACGTCTGCATTTTGAAAAAGATAATGGGACTATAGTCCTTTGATAGTTCCTACATGAACGTGGATTATCTTGGGTAACCGGTTCATGATTTTGGGAAAGAGACAACACCAACAGAATTCAGGATGACTCTCCTTATCTAATCATAGTTATATTTTATTAAACAAAGAATCAAAAGATATGTAATTACAGTTGTGGTCACACTTTTTGTCCTCAGAGTGTCGATATGTCTGCTGCCAGCTGTCTGCTGACTGAAGATCAGTTTCTGTGCTCCATCTGTCTGGATGTGTTCACTGATCCAGTCAGCACACCATGTGGACACAACTTCTGTAAAACCTGCATCACTGAATACTGGGATATTCATGTCCAGTCTCAGTGCCCCAACTGTAAAGAGGTTTTCAACACAAGACCTGAGCTGCGGATCAATACCTTCATCTCTGAGATGGCTGCTCAGTTCAGACAGTCAGCTCAACAGGAAGCCAGCAGCAGCAGCTCAGAGCAACAAGTGTCCAAACCAGGAGACGTTCCTTGTGACGTCTGCACTGGAACCAAACTGAAGGCCCTGAAGTCCTGCCTGGTGTGTCTGGTCTCCTACTGTGAGACTCACCTGGAGCCTCATCTGACAACGTCAGGCCTGAAAAGACATCAGCTGATCGACCCTGTGGAGAACCTGGAAGGCAGGATGTGTACGAAGCACGATAAACTGCTGGAGCTGTTCTGTAAGACCGACCAGACATGTGTCTGCATGCTCTGTACCTATTCAGACCACAAGACACATGAGTTTGTTCCTCTGAAAGAAGAATATGAAGGGAAGAAGGCCGAGCTGGGGAAGACAGAGACTGAAACTCAGCAGATGATCCAGAAGAGACGACTAAAGATTCAGGAGATCAAACGCTCAGTGGAGCTCAGTAAGGAAGATGCAGACAGAGAGATAGCAGGTGGTGTTCAGGTCTTCACCGCTCTGAAGGAGTCTGTTGAGAGAAGCCAGGCCGAGCTCATCCACACGATCAAAGAGAAGCAGAGAAAGACAGAGAAACAGGCCGAAGGCTTCATCAAAGAGCTGGAACAGGAAATCTCTGAGCTGCAGAAGAGAAGCTCTGAGGTGGAGCAGCTCTCACAGTCTGAAGACCACCTCCACCTCCTCCAAAGCTTCCTGTCCCTGAACGCTGCTCCACCCACCAAGGACTGGACAGAAGTCAGCATCCGTCCACCTTCATATGAGGGGACTGTGGTGAGAGCTGTGAATCAGCTGGAGGAGACGCTCAGTAAACAGACGAAGAAGCTGTTTGAGGCCGAGCTGAAGAGGGTCCAGCAGTATGCAGCGGATGTGACACTCGATCCTGATACAGCACATCCCAAACCCACCAAGTCTAATGATAGACGTCAGGTAAATCAGATTGATATCTGTAGATGTGTCTTATCAAAGCAGGGTTTCACTTCAGGAAAATTTTACTTCGAGGTTCAGATTAAAAGTTGGTCTACATGGACTTTAGGAGTGGCCATAAAGTTGCCCAACATTAAGGAACAAATCATACTGTGCCCCACAAATGGTTACTGGACTATATGTCATAAGTGGCGCAGTGGGTACTTTGCTCATGCTGAACCTCTCCGTCTCTCTCTGAATTCTCAGCCTGAGAAGGTGGGGGTGTTTGTGGATTATGAGGAGGGTCTGGTCTCCTTTCATGACGTTAATGCTGCAGCTCTGATCTACTTCTTTACTGGCTGCTCCTTCACTGAGAAACTCTACCCGTTCTTTAGTCCCTGTCCGAATGATGGTGTTAAAATCCACAACTCTTATGATTGTGTATTACTATGAGCAGAAACATTTGCTAATGATAAACAAAAAGTATCTGTCATATACTGTGGCGTTATATCATATCTGCTTTATAAATCCAACTTATAATGTTTTTATCTTGTTTGTTTTTATCATATATTCCTGTAATATGTCCCATTGCTTCTTTCTGTTGCAAATAATCTGCGATAATTGATCCTATCTAATGTTTTTTACTATAAAGTGTACTAACTGCCTTCAAAAACTGTCAGAGCATTACAAAAATATAGTGAAAGGTTGAAGCTTTTGCAAAAGTCTGGGAGGTAAACTCAAACCTTTGATTATTGTATGTAAAATGTTGGATTCTGGCACATATCACTGAAGATCATTTTATGACTCAAGTTAGCTACACACAGTGCTTAGCATAGTACAGAACTGTTTAGTTAACTTTGCATATGTGACCTTACTCATGTGATTTCATTAAGATTTATCGTTGTGATTCTTTTCAATCTGTCGTTGATCTGGTAGCCACTGCTAAATTGATGTTAGTTATTAATGCTACAAACAGGGTCTTTGCATGCTAAGTAACTCCTTTTAACTGAGCACTATCAGCTTACAGATCACCTTTACCTGCTAGCACATGAACACACACCTCTAGTTGGCCTCCAGCAGATGCCACACTTGGCCTCCCCGCCATTTTGAAAGAGTTCTTGATCCACTTTATGTCCAAGCAGCGTCCTTGGACAGACACACATACACACGCGCACACATCTTTTGTCTGTAGTTAGTGTATTTAGTTAGTCCTTGCAGTGTGTTTATGCTTTGTTTACCCTCGTAAATAAATGATTGTGTTTAATTATGCTGGTCTCTTTAATGTCTCACTCTCAAGAGTGAATAATTTGCCAACCTCTTCTATGTTTGAATTCCAAATCCTTCACCTACTAGCTATTAATGGTCATTTTGGATAATAGTTATTAATTTAATTATAAATCTGAGTTCCATATTGATAGTTTAGTGTATTTTATGAGACTAAATCAATTAATTGGCTCCTTTCCTTTTTCCAAAGGTGGTGCCCCGAGTTCTTTATTAATTTAAAGCATTATTTATGATTATCTTTGATAATCCTGATAGCCAAATCTAATTAACTGCACCAACCTAAACTTGTTGCCATGTGAGGCATATTAATGTTAAACCCCAACATTGTTATATGCTTTTACTCATATTGTGGTAATTTTTGAAATAAATGAAACCAAATAGAAAAATATTGCATGCTTGTCGGCCAATAGAGTTTAAACTAGTGACT
Source organism: Coreoperca whiteheadi (assembly GCA_011952105.1). Lineage (NCBI taxonomy): Eukaryota > Metazoa > Chordata > Actinopteri > Centrarchiformes > Sinipercidae > Coreoperca > Coreoperca whiteheadi. The sequence continues at coordinate 2,316,043 of CM022474.1, read as the reverse complement.
GTTATCAATGCTGAACTGAAAAACAGCTTCAAACAGCTGATGTTGTTTATAATCATTTGACAAACAATTCATACTGAATGAGACATAAGCTGATCTCAGATCTCAGTAAGACGCTCAGTAAACAGATGAAGAAGCTGCTCGCTGAGGCCTAGCTGAAGAGGCTCCAGCAGTGTGCACCAGTCATTTGATCCCGACACAGCACATCCATATCTCATCCTGTCTGATGATGCGGAGCTAATTTAAATGTGTGTAAATAAGACTCTCTTCCAGACAATCCAGAGAGATTTTGTCCCTGTGTCATAGCAAGGCGCAGTTTCCCTTCAAAACGATTCAAAGAGAAGACTAACTGGGCTTTAGGAGTGGCCAGAGAGTCGACAGGAACGGAAACATCACAATGAGCCCAGGACGCTGACAATGAGTACAAAGCTTTTGCTGGCCCTCCAGTCCGTCTCTCTCTGAAGTCTCAGCCTGAGAAGGTGGGGGTGTTTGTGGATTATGAGGAGGGTCTGGTCTCCTTTTATGACGTTGATGCTGCAGCTCTGATCTACTCTTTTATTAGCTGCTGCTTCACAGAAAAACTCTACCCATTCTTTAGTCTCAGTCTTAACTATGATGGTAAAAACTCTGATCATCTATTCGGTGTGTTGTGGTCGGGGAAGGCAGCATACCTGATCAGCCCTCAAAGGGGGTGATTGTGTGCATTGCAAGCGTCTTCCCATGAAGATCACTTCCCTCTCAGCTGGCGGTTTTAAAAGCGGGCAGCTGGTGCTCCAAGTGGTAAGCGGTTT
>CM022474.1:2245184-2272137 GCA_011952105.1 Coreoperca whiteheadi | reverse complement strand
CGAAGAAGCTGTTTGAGGCCGAGCTGAAGAGGGTCCAGCAGTATGCAGCGGATGTGACACTCGATCCTGATACAGCACATCCCAAACCCACCAAGTCTAATGATAGACGTCAGGTAAATCAGATTGATATCTGTAGATGTGTCTTATCAAAGCAGGGTTTCACTTCAGGAAAATTTTACTTCGAGGTTCAGATTAAAAGTTGGTCTACATGGACTTTAGGAGTGGCCATAAAGTTGCCCAACATTAAGGAACAAATCATACTGTGCCCCACAAATGGTTACTGGACTATATGTCATAAGTGGCGCAGTGGGTACTTTGCTCATGCTGAACCTCTCCGTCTCTCTCTGAATTCTCAGCCTGAGAAGGTGGGGGTGTTTGTGGATTATGAGGAGGGTCTGGTCTCCTTTCATGACGTTAATGCTGCAGCTCTGATCTACTTCTTTACTGGCTGCTCCTTCACTGAGAAACTCTACCCGTTCTTTAGTCCCTGTCCGAATGATGGTGTTAAAATCCACAACTCTTATGATTGTGTATTACTATGAGCAGAAACATTTGCTAATGATAAACAAAAAGTATCTGTCATATACTGTGGCGTTATATCATATCTGCTTTATAAATCCAACTTATAATGTTTTTATCTTGTTTGTTTTTATCATATATTCCTGTAATATGTCCCATTGCTTCTTTCTGTTGCAAATAATCTGCGATAATTGATCCTATCTAATGTTTTTTACTATAAAGTGTACTAACTGCCTTCAAAAACTGTCAGAGCATTACAAAAATATAGTGAAAGGTTGAAGCTTTTGCAAAAGTCTGGGAGGTAAACTCAAACCTTTGATTGTTGTATGTAAAATGTTGGATTCTGGCACATATCACTGAAGATCATTTTATGACTCAAGTTAGCTACACACAGTGCTTAGCATAGTACAGAACTGTTTAGTTAACTTTGCATATGTGACCTTACTCATGTGATTTCATTAAGATTTATCGTTGTGATTCTTTTCAATCTGTCGTTGATCTGGTAGCCACTGCTAAATTGATGTTAGTTATTAATGCTACACACAGGGTCTTTGCATGCTAAGTAACTCCTTTTAACTGAGCACTATCAGCTTACAGATCACCTTTACCTGCTAGCACATGAACACACACCTCTAGTTGGCCTCCAGCAGATGCCACACTTGGCCTCCCCGCCATTTTGAAAGAGTTCTTGATCCACTTTATGTCCAAGCAGCGTCCTTGGACAGACACACATACACACGCGCACACATCTTTTGTCTGTAGTTAGTGTATTTAGTTAGTCCTTGCAGTGTGTTTATGCTTTGTTTACCCTCGTAAATAAATGATTGTGTTTAATTATGCTGGTCTCTTTAATGTCTCACTCTCAAGAGTGAATAATTTGCCAACCTCTTCTATGTTTGAATTCCAAATCCTTCACCTACTAGCTATTAATGGTCATTTTGGATAATAGTTATTAATTTAATTATAAATCTGAGTTCCATATTGATAGTTTAGTGTATTTTATGAGACTAAATCAATTAATTGGCTCCTTTCCTTTTTCCAAAGGTGGTGCCCCGAGTTCTTTATTAATTTAAAGCATTATTTATGATTATCTTTGATAATCCTGATAGCCAAATCTAATTAACTGCACCAACCTAAACTTGTTGCCATGTGAGGCATATTAATGTTAAACCCCAACATTGTTATATGCTTTTACTCATATTGTGGTAATTTTTGAAATAAATGAAACCAAATAGAAAAATATTGCATGCTTGTCGGCCAATAGAGTTTAAACTAGTGACTGTTATCAATGCTGAACTGAAAAACAGCTTCAAACAGCTGATGTTGTTTATAATCATTTGACAAACAATTCATACTGAATGAGACATAAGCTGATCTCAGATCTCAGTAAGACGCTCAGTAAACAGATGAAGAAGCTGCTCGCTGAGGCCTAGCTGAAGAGGCTCCAGCAGTGTGCACCAGTCATTTGATCCCGACACAGCACATCCATATCTCATCCTGTCTGATGATGCGGAGCTAATTTAAATGTGTGTAAATAAGACTCTCTTCCAGACAATCCAGAGAGATTTTGTCCCTGTGTCATAGCAAGGCGCAGTTTCCCTTCAAAACGATTCAAAGAGAAGACTAACTGGGCTTTAGGAGTGGTCAGAGAGTCGACAGGAACGGAAACATCACAATGAGCCCTGGACGCTGACAATGAGTACAAAGCTTTTGCTGGCCCTCCAGTCCGTCTCTCTCTGAAAACTCTGATCATCTATTCGGTGTGTTGTGGTCGGGGAAGGCAGCATACCTGATCAGCCCTCAAAGGGGGTGATTGTGTGCATTGCAAGCGTCTTCCCATGAAGATCACTTCCCTCTCAGCTGGCGGTTTTAAAAGCGGGCAGCTGGTGCTCCAAGTGGTAAGCGGTTGCCGCGGAAGCCTGCTTTGAGACTTCTTCTGCCCCGCACAACGATGCGGCGTGTATCCAGCTCTGAGGAATGGATATAACCGGTGTCAAAGGCAGTGATGTGGGTGGCTCGAGCACCAGCCCGCTCACCGCAGTTGAGAGAGAAGCAGCGGCTCTCATCCGCTAGCTTTTCTACTAAAATTCAGGATACGGGAGCCTGTGCCGAGGCATTCCCAGGCCAGCCGAGAGACATAGTCCCTCCAGCGTGTCCTAGGTCTTCCCTAGGGCCTCCTCCTGGTTGGACATGCCCGGAACACCTCCCCAGGGAGGTGTCCAGGAGGCATCCAGGACAGATGCCCGAGCCACCTCAGCTGACTCCTCTCGATGTGGAGGAGCAGTAGCTCTACTCTGAGCTCCTCCCGAGTGACCGAGCTCCTCACCCTATCTCTAAGGGAGCGCCCAGCCAACCGCATCACTGCAGAGGATGCACCGATCCGCCTGTCGATCTCCCGCTCCGTCCTTCCCTCACTCGTGAACAAGACCCCAAGATACTTAAACTCCTCCACTTAAGGCAGGAGCTCTCCACCAACCTGAAGGGGACAAGCCACCCTTTTCTGGCTGACAACCATGGCCTTGGACTTGGAGGTGCTGATTCTCATCCCCGCCGCTTCACACTCGGCTGCAAACCGTCCCAGTGCACGCTGAAGGTATTGATTTGATGAAGCCAACCAGACAGCATCGTCTGCAAAAAGCAGAGACAAAATCCTGTGGTCCCCAAACCGGAATCCCTCCGGCCTCTGACTGCACCTAGAAATCCTGTCCATATAAATAATGAACAGGACCGGTGACAAAGGGCAGCCTGCCAGAGTCCAACATGCACCAGGAAAAGGTTTGACTTACTGCCGGCCCCGGACCCCATACTCAAAGAGCACCCCCACGGGTCGCCGCTAGGGACACAGTCGAATGCCTTCTGCAGATCCACAAAGCACATGTGGACTGGTTGGGCAAACTCCCATGAACCCTCCAGCAACCTGTTGAGGGTATAGAGATGATCCAGTGTTCCATGACCAGGACGAAAACCGCATTGTTCCTCCTAAATCCGAGGTTCAACTATCGGCCGAATTCTCCCTTCCAGTACCCTGGCATAGACTTTTCTGAGGAGTGTGATCCCCCTATAGTTGGAATACACCCTCCGGTCCCCCTTCTTAAACAAAGGGGAACACCACCCCAGTCTGCCAGTCCAGAGGCACTGTCCCCAGCCGCCACGTGATGTTGCAGAGGCGTGTCAACCAAGATAGCCCCACAACATCCAGAGACTTGAGGTACTCAGGGCAGATCTCATCCACCCCCAGTGCCTTGCCACCGAGGAGCTTCTCAACTACCTCAGTGACCTGAGCTTGGGGGCATCGACGAATCCACAGGTGAGCCATCGGCCTCTGCTTCCTCAGGAGAAGACATGTTGGTGGGGTTGAGGAGATTCTCGAAGAAGTCCTTCCACCGTCCAAGGATGTCCCCAGTCGAAGTCAGCAGACTCCCACCCCCACTGTAAACAGTGTGTGCAGGGCACTGCTTCCCCCTCCTGAGGCGGGAAGTTTGGCGACAGTTTGCCAGAATTTCTTCAAGGCCGACCGATAATCCTTCTCCATGGCCTCACCGAACTCCTCCCAGAACCAGGTTTTTGCCTCTGCAACCACCTGGGCTGAAACTCGCTTGGCCCTCCGGTACCTATCAGCTGCCTCCGGAGTCCCTGAGCCAACCAGGCTCGATAGGACTCCTTCTTCAGCTTGACGGCATCCCTTACTTCCGGGCTCTGTCCCTCTCTTTACCCGAGTGTCCAAGACATTCGGCCACGTGCACTGATGGACACCCTTATGCTTGAACATGGTGTTTGTTATGGACAAACTGTGACTAGCACAGAAGTACAATAACAGAACACCAGTCAGGTTCAGGTCGGGGGGGGGGCGTTCCTCCCAATCACGCCCCTCCAGGTGTCACTGTCACTGCCCACGTGAGCGTTGAAGTCCCCCAGTAGAACAACAGAGTCCCCGGTCGGAGCACTTTCCAGCACCCCTCCCAGAGACGCCAAGAAGGTTGAATAGTCTACACTGCCATTTGGCCCATAAGCGCAAAAACAGTGAGAGACCTATCCCCGACCCGAAGGCGCAATACAACCGTAGATGGCAGAAACCGCCCTCCACTTTGACTGAAAACTTATGGAAGAAAAATCTATTAAGTAGCCAAATAAGAGTTACAAAAAACTGGGTGTCACAAAATTTGAAGCTGGGCAACAGGGACCGGACCCAAACGCAAACAGTGCAGGCAGACTGCTGCAGTTAAATGATTTATTATCATACTGGCAGATACAGGAGAGTGGAAACAGGTGAGCAGGTGGGAGGGGAAGGTCAGGTGACTGGGACTGGAGAGAAAGAGGTTATTGCAGGGCAGGAGGGAGTGGCTGGATGTGGGAGTGAGAGTTAAATAAACTCTTAATCTCCTAGACTGTCAAATGCCTACACTTTTGAGATTTTTAAAATCATTGTATGGAAATAAAAGCGACCATTATAAATCCCCTGTGTTTTCTTAGACACACTATGGATTTTCAGTGATGGAAAGCAATTAGGGCCTTCTACTCTCTAATTGAGGATATTTTTCTAAAATATGCCATTTTAATTTCACTTAAGAGTTCTTTGCGAAAAGTATTTTACTTTGCTACTTTTGAAACCTCAAAAATCCCAGAGAAGCCTACTTGTGGCCCAGTGACAAAGTTTCCCATCTCAGTGTTTCTTTACTTTTTCCCCTGTAATGGGATCAGTAAGAAATCTGTTACATAAAGAAAAGATGGTAGACAGTTTGGAAAGCAGCAGAAAAGGGAAAAACCCCAGTGAGCTGAACACTGGAGTGTTTTTGAAATTGCAGAGGGACTGTAAAGAGAGCGTAGAAGCCTGCTGATCTAAAGATACAGTGTGTTCTTAAATATCTTGCATTGACCTCTTCTGGCATGTTGTCTATTTGTGATTGTATGTTCTTTTGAATGCTGTAGACATCATTGTAGAAAAAAACAAGAAGAAGCAAAAAGTAAAACTCATCTTGTTGCAAAGCAGGGTGTTTCCCAGGGAGCCAATAAAACCTCACTTCCAGAGCTCCACTGAGAGGAGGAGCAACAGTGAAAGAGGAGAGCTGCAACGTCACAATTCCTGAAATGAAAGTAAAAGTTAGTCTGAGCGACAGCAGAGCTGCAGTCGAGGCAAGTCTCTCTGTTTCTCTATAAAGAAACATTCAACTGAATCCATCGGATTTTTCTCAACAAAACAGCAGGATCTCTGCCAAACGCCGGTGAGTACATGCTGCCTTACAAAGCCAAGATGCACAGACTAAATATTTGGTCATAGTTTAGTTAAAACCAGTCTGTCTGTTTTACATTTGTTTTACCACATAAGAATATTTAGCCCTAGAAATGTGTCATTTTCAATAAAAACAACATGTTAACTACAAAACAGAGGTAAAAACCAAACCACAGTGACTTCACTGCACCTGGTTAAAGGGGCAGTTCACCCAAAAATAAAAAATACATATTTGTCCTTTTACTGGAAGCGCTGTTTATCCATCTAGATTATTTTCCTGTGAATTGCCGAGTTTTGGAGATATCAGCTGTAGAGACGTCTGCATTGTGAAAAAGATAATGGGACTATAGTCCTTTGATAGTTCCTACATGAAACTGCTCACAACAGGGTCTGTGGATTATCTTGAGTAACCGGTTCATGATTTGGGGAAAGAGACACAACAACAAAATTCAGGATGACTCTCCTTATATTCCACTAATCATAGTTATATTCTATTAAACGAATAATCAAAGATATGTAATTACAGCAGAGATGCTCACAAGTCTCTGAGCTAGAGTCCAAGTCAAGTCTCAAGTCTCTGGGCTCGAGTCCAAGTCAAGTCAAGTCAAGTATTTTCCACACTTGTTTACCACATAAAAATATTGTCATTTTCGATAAAAGCAGCATGTAAACTACAAAACAGAGGTAAAAACCAAACCACAGTGACTTCACTGCACCTGTTTAAAGGGGCAGTTCACCCAAAAATCTCATCTCATCTCATCTCATTTTCTACCACTTGTTCCCATTAGGGGTGACTGGAGCCTATCCCAGTGACTTTGGGCCTTAGGCGGAGTACACCCTGGACAGTGGCCAACTCGTCGCAGGGCCACCCCAAAATCAAAAATACACATTTGTCCTTTTACCTGAAGTGCTGTTTATCCATCTAAATTGTTTTGCTGTCGATTGCCGAGTTTTGGAGATATCAGCTGCAGAGACGTCTGCATTTTGAAAAAGATAATGGGACTATAGTCCTTTGATAGTTCCTACATGAAACTGCTCACAACAGGGTCTGTGGATTATCTTGAGTAACCGGTTCATGATTTTGGGAAAGAGACAACACCAACAGAATTCAGGATGACTCTCCTTATATTCCTCTAATCATAGTTATATTTTATTAAACAAATAATCAAAGATATGTAATTACAGTTGTGGTTTTTCACACTTTTTGTCCTCAGAATGTCGATATGTCTGCTGCCAGCTGTCTGCTGACTGAAGATCAGTTTCTGTGCTCCATCTGTCTGGATGTGTTCACTGATCCAGTCAGCACACCATGTGGACACAACTTCTGTAAAACCTGCATCACTGAATACTGGGATATTCATGTCCAGTCTCAGTGCCCCAACTGTAAAGAGGTTTTCAACACAAGACCTGAGCTGCGGATCAATACCTTCATTTCTGAGATGGCTGCTCAGTTCAGACAGTCAGCTCAACAGGAAGCCAGCAGCAGCAGCAGCAGCAGCTCAGAGCAACAAGTGTCCAAACCAGGAGAAGTTCCTTGTGACGTCTGCACTGGAACCAAACTGAAGGCCCTGAAGTCCTGCCTGGTGTGTCTGGTCTCCTACTGTGAGACTCACCTGGAGCCTCATCTGACAACGTCAGGCCTGAAAAGACATCAGCTGATCGACCCTGTGGAGAACCTGGAAGGCAGGATGTGTACGAAGCACGATAAACTGCTGGAGCTGTTCTGTAAGACCGACCAGACATGTGTCTGCATGCTCTGTACCTATTCAGACCACAAGACACATGAGTTTGTTCCTCTGAAAGAAGAATATGAAGGGAAGAAGGCCGAGCTGGGGAAGACAGAGACTGAAACTCAGCAGATGATCCAGAAGAGACGACTAAAGATTCAGGAGATCAAACGCTCAGTGGAGCTCAGTAAGGAAGATGCAGACAGAGAGATAGCAGGTGGTGTTCAGGTCTTCACCGCTCTGAAGGAGTCTGTTGAGAGAAGCCAGGCCGAGCTCATCCACACGATCAAAGAGAAGCAGAGAAAGACAGAGAAACAGGCTGAAGGCTTCATCAAAGAGCTGGAACAGGAAATCTCTGAGCTGCAGAAGAGAAGCTCTGAGGTGGAGCAGCTCTCACAGTCTGAAGACCACCTCCACCTCCTCCAAAGCTTCCTGTCCCTGAACGCTGCTCCACCCACCAAGGACTGGACAGAAGTCAGAGTCCGTCCACCTTCACATGAGGGGACTGTGGTGAGAGCTGTGAATCAGCTGGAGGAGACGCTCAGTAAACAGACGAAGAAGCTGTTTGAGGCCGAGCTGAAGAGGGTCCAGCAGTATGCAGCGGATGTGACACTCGATCCTGATACAGCACATCCTGAACTCATCCTGTCTGATGATGGAAAACAAGTCAAACATGGTGATGTGAAGAAGAATCTCCCAGACAATCCAGAGAGATTTAATACTTGTGTTAATGTCTTAGCAAAGCAGAGTTTTTCTTCAGGAAGAATTTATTACGAGGTTCAGGTTAAAGGGAAGACTAAGTGGACTTTAGGAGTGGCCCGAGAGTCGATCAACAGGAAGGGACAAATTACATTGAATCCTCAGGATGGTTACTGGACGATATGTTTGAGGAATGAAAATGAGTATAATGCTTGTACTGACCCTTTAGTCCGTCTCTCTCTGAAGTCTCAGCCTGAGAAGGTGGGGGTGTATGTGGATTATGAGGAGGGTCTGGTCTCCTTTTATGATATTGGTGCTGCAGCTCTGATCTACTCCCTTACTGGCTGCTGCTTCACTGGAAAGCTCTACCCATACTTTGGTCCTTGTATTAAGGATGGTGGTAAAAACTCTGCCCCTCTGATCATCTCTGCTGTCAATCACACTGAGTAGAACAACCATTTGATTTTCTACAGAAAGATTCACTATCATTTAATGTATTAAATGTATATTTATGGGTAATGTATGGTGTATACATTGTTGTTTTGTCAGATTCTAATCAATGCGTTTTTTCCCTTTTTTTAATAAATGTTTTTCTTTGATGTTTCACATTGCTACTTAATACAAATTATATCACACTGATTGATATTATCTAACTATAACTGCATCACCTGTATTGAAGACTGATAAATCACCAAAAACAATGTACTCAGAAATAAAATGTATTTGCATGCCTCTTAAATATCTGGCTGCCAAATTCAAAACCATTTATGCATAGGCACGATCTTCCCTGCTAGGTTAGTAATCTTTGGAATTGTTGTTTGTTTCTGTTTCGCTTAATTTGGTTGCCGCTCATGATCCAGCGGCATAAGCCGTTTCATACTGGCATGTAGCACTGTACCGTTGTTGTGATAGATGCGATATGCTTTTGAAATGACAGTAAAGTAATTTCATCTATATTGGCACGTCCCAGTATGTGCCAGTGGAATAGAGTATACGTCTCCAGGATCAGCATATGCCGCTGAACCACCAGTGGCATACCATCAGCCACTTGTTGCTTTCGGCGTCACTCATTTACGGTTACGTCCAACTATGCTGCAGGTAACCCTCTAGCGTAATTTCTGGACGTGCCCGTATAGTGCAATGTTTTGATGTGCCGTTGAAGTCAGGTGACATAGTAGAAAGAGCGAGAAAAGTCAGCGTATGGAGGAGGTCGAAGTGCTTGGATGGGTCAAACAGGACTTTCACCCAGGAGACTGCTGTTTGTTTTCAAATGTCTACACTTTTCAAAATAATGCATGGAAAGAAAAGTGATCATTATAAATCCCCTGTTTTCTTAGACACACTATGGACTTTCCAGTGGTGGAAAGTAATTAAGGCCTTCTACTCTGGAACTGAGGAGCTTTTATTAAAAATGTTTTACTCTCACTTAAGAGCTCTCTGAAAGAAGCATTTTACTTTTGAAACCTCCAAATCCCAGAGAAGCCTACTTGTGACAAAAGTTTCCCATCTCAGTGTTTCTTTACTTTTCCCCCTGTAATGTGATCAGTAAGAAATCTGTCACATTAGATGGTAAACAGTTTGGAAAGCAGAAGAAAATAATTGAATTAGAAAATAAATTAGAAGCTAAACAGTGAGCTGAACACTGGAGTGTTTGTGGCATTGCAGAGGGACTGTAAAGGGAGCGCTGTAGATACAGTATGTTCTTGAATATCTTGCACTGACTTTTAAGTCAAGTTGCCTGTCTGTAATTTTATGTTCTTTGGGCTGCTGTATATGTGGCATTTGTAAAAAGATTTTCCTTTTGTAATGCATTCGCAGTTAATTCAATTTGACATTTATAGTATATTATAATGCTTTATTTTTAAATTTTTTTAAATGATGTATTATTGCACTTGCCAGCAGATGGTAGGGTGGTCGGTGGCATATGACAGCAAGCCACAAAGAAATTGTAGTTGTTAGTCAAAGTTTTTGGACGTTAAAGAGTGTGTGTGTGCCCGATGCTGCAGTAAGGTACTGACAGCTTGTTTGCCAGCCCTGCCGGTTAAGTAATAAAAGTGAACATTTCTCTACACCACTAATGCCATTCCAGTCTGAATGGTGTAACACATACTTCCATTGTAGAAAAAAAGAAGAAAAAGTCATCTTTTCCCAAAGCAAGGTGTTTCCCAGGGAGGCAAAAAACCTCACTTCCAGAGCTCCACTGAGCGGAGGAGCAACAGTGAAGGAGCAGAGCTGCAACGTCACATTTCCTGAAATGAGAGTGAAAGTTAGTCTGAGCGACAGCAGAGCTGCAGTCGAGGCAAGTCTCTCTGTTTCTCTCTAAAGAAACATTCAACTGAATCCATCGGATTTTTCTCAACAAAAACAGCAGAATCTCTGCCAAACGCTGGTGAGTACATCCTGCCCTAAAAAGCCACAATGCACTGATTAAATATTTGGTCAGAGTTTAGTTAAAACCAATATACATATATATATTACGATATAAAAATATTTTGCCATTTTCGATAATATTTTGTCATTTTCGATAAAAACAACATGTAAAGAACAAAACAGAGGTAAAAACCAATCAACAGTGACTTAGTTAAAGTTGGACAGGATGCAGTCACAGCTAGCATTAGCTGCAGCTAATTTACGACTTCTCCAACCTGTTTCTGGTATCGTTCGGGCTCCAACAAAACATGTCAAAACGGTTATTTAAACAAAAGTGGTGGTACCTTGAACACCTTGTTTTAAAGGCGGGCGCACTGCCTTCCTACACGGCTGCTGATTGGGTAACACCTGTGACACCACGCATCAAACGAGAGAAAACTTACCTCAAAGCTTCGGGGGAAACATGTCGTTCAACCTGGAAACCATGGCAACACGGTGTGCAACGTTTTCAGATTGAACATGCTCGCGAGCTCCACTCAGACCAGAAGCCAATAAAGGCCTTTGCTCTACTCCCTCAGACGCTTCAATAACAATATTAATAAAGACTGCTAGCTAAATATATCAGTAAATTGTAATAAATGTGTTAACTTCAATATTAAATTCGAATCAAAAATGTTTGGCTTATGTTCAAAACATTTCACTCCAATAATAACAATATAGTCAGCAGGGTAGCAGTATTGTTATATCAATCAATATGAGATGTGACAGTAATGGAGCGGTCACGTTGTGTTTTTTGGGGGTTTAAAATGTAATTCTAATATGATTTTAAAGATTGAAATTATGATAATAGGAACCAGAGGGTTTGGGATGATATCACTGCAATGCTTAAGACATATCAGATTAGTTTATCATTATTATTTTCTTTAAACTGTTATAGAATAAGTAACAAGCAGTTCATCTTATCAGTCTGAAAGCAGAGTGAAAAGATTTTTTAATGATTTAAAAGTACGTGGGCAGAACGTTGCTGAGACACAACTTTTTCTAGTATTTCTGAAAAGAATGGAATGTTAGAAACTGGTCAATGGTGACCAAAGCGACAAAATAACAATATACAGCATTGTAGGTCCCAAGAACGGCCAGAGTCTGGTCTTCAGCGATGTGGTGACCGTGGTTGTAAAGAGATGTCAGGAGGCGCAGAAGCAGGCGCCTGCTTTTCAGCGGTTTATTCCTCGTCGTGACAAGGCTAAGGCGCCGCTCCAACTGTCCACTTCCTCGTACAGGCAGGCCCAAAAGGAGAGTGCCCCTCCCCACAGACCTAGAAGTTCGAGGTGGCAGATCTGAGATCCGTTATTCTTGCCAATAGGCTCCCACAAAGGGTGAAATTTCAAAATGTTTGTTCAGTCAGTTCCTGCTGTACTTGAGCTTCAGGACACCCACGCTGCTCCACCACCTTTGTCAGAGCTCAGCCTCGAGTGGCTGGTTCCTCTAGTGATCTAGGGGACCTCCCTGGCTGTGGTAAAGCATACCATCCTCACCCGTCCAGGGAGCCTTTTTGTAATTGCTCTGTTCGCCCTGTTGCAGTTGATTCTGAGGGGCAGTGCGATTCTTGCTGTGACCTCACCTCAAGAACCTCCGACCGAGGCAGCGGTCATGTGAGGCTCGCTATCTGTGGTGAAGCCTGTAGATGTACTATGCCGGTTTGTTCCTGCCGTTCAACTGCTTCAGGATACTGATGCTGCTCCACTGACTCGATCAGAGGCCAGCCAAGAGAGGCTGGCTCTTCTGACATGTTTTCTGCACACCTGAGAAGAGTTGCCAGTAACCTTGCAGTGGATAGGGTGCACCGCCCAAAGGGGGCACAGGCTTCCGGTGCAGGTTATGGAGCGTGAAGGTCAATCTCTGCGGGTACAGGAGGCCATGAATTTGGTTCCTCCCCTAGAGGCATGGCCTATAGTCGGCATGTTGTAGATCCAAAGGATGGACGGTTAAGCTCTGTTGTAGATCTTTGCTGGCCGAACCAGTCTCTGAGGAGACTTGGGTTCCTGGGGCCAACGATTTCTTCTATCGTGCGCCAAATCAGCCCCATGGACTGTTTTATCATGACCAATCTCCGGGTGGCTTCTGTCCATGTCCTCATCCTGATGGAACACAGGAAGTTCCTGTGGTGCGCTTTTGGGGGCAAAGCATTCAAACACCTGGTTGTTCCACCTGACCTAATGATGGCATGGCACCAAGCTGTCATGCTCGACCACGTGAGGTGGTTCAGGCTCAATTTAAGCCTTACTCCTGTCTGAAGGACGTTATTCAAAGGAGTACTTATGGACTCATTCGCATTGCGGGAAAGGTTGTCTCCTGGACGGATCGCATCACTCCTGGCCCGGGTGTCCAGGTGGGAGCTAGGCCCATGTCTCACTCCGACAAGGTTCTAGAAACCATGGGGACTCCCGGCAGCAGTGGCTAACGTTAGACCCTCTGGTCTACTGCATGGGAGACTCCTGCAGTGGGGGCTCAGGACCGAGAGGGCTTCCCTGAGGGGCAAACCATTTCACAGTTCAGGGTTTAGAGCCGGTGCACTAGTTCCGTGGTCTCGTGGATGGAACCTTGGTTTCAAGCCTAGGCCACAGTGCTGGGAATATCGCGCCATTAATACGGTCATTGAACACACCCCGCATTGGGCGGGTCATGGTCCTGAGGGACCACTTGACCCAGGCTATACTTCCCCAAGGGGGTCTAAGTTTGCGCCCTTCGGGCAGACGGGCGCATCAGATCCCTCTGAGTTCCCAAGGGAACTTGCTCTCAGGGTGAGCGGTTAGAATACCTGCTTGGGATCTAACCGTGGTATTGGAAGGGTTGTCCTTGGCACTCTTTGAGCCCTTAGAGGCTGCCTCATACAAATGCCTGGCATTAAAAATGCTAGGCATTTTTGCTGGCTGTAACATATCTCAAAAGAGTAGGAGATTTCCTGCATGTCTGGAGTTCGCCAGACATGTAAGTTCCCTCTCAGGGAACCACGGTTACATGCGGAACCTGAGACATTATCACTTATTTTCTAAGCTTTCTGATTTGCAGAAAGTACGCCTTGCAGAGATGGCAGAAATACCCCCGCTGAACTGCACATCTGAGCTCTGCTTCACTTGCAGCAAAGTCCAGGACCGGACTCTGTAATGATCTGTATCAGTAAATAAGACACTGAATAGATGCAGACTGCAGCCGCAAATACATTGACAACCACAGCTCATATTTGTGTTGCTTCATTTTCTTAATAAAGTTGTCCCTCAGTTGGGTGAAATATAACAGAATTCAGGATGACTCTCTTAATATTCCACTAATCCTTGTTGGATTTTACTAAACAAATAATCAAAAGATATGTAATTACATTTATGTTTTTTCACACTTTTTGTCCTCAGAATGTCAATATGTCTGTTGCCAGCTGTCTGCTGACTGAAGATCAGTTTCTGTGCTCCATCTGTCTGGATGTGTTCACTGATCCAGTCACCGTACCATGTGGACACAACTTCTGTAAAACCTGCATCACTGAACACTGGAATATTAATGTCCCATATCAGTGTCCCAACTGTAAAAAGGTTTTCTACACAAGACCTGAGCTGCGGATCAATACCTTCATCTCTGAGATGGCTGCTCAGTTCAGAGAGTCAGCTCAACAGGAAGCCAGCAGCTCAGAGCAACAAGTGTCCAAACCAGGAGAAGTTCCTTGTGACGTCTGCACTGGAACCAGACTGAAGGCCCTGAAGTCCTGCCTGGTGTGTCTGGTCTCCTACTGTGAGACTCACCTGGAGCCTCATCTGACAACGTCAGGCCTGAAAAGACATCAGCTGATCGACCCTGTGGAGAACCTGGAAGGCAGGATGTGTACGACGCACGATAAACTGCTGGAGCTGTTCTGTAAGACCGACCAGACATGTGTCTGCATGCTCTGTACCTATTCAGACCACAAGACACATGATGTTGTTCCTCTGAAAGAAGAATATGAAGGGAAGAAGGCCGAGCTGGGGAAGACAGAGGCTGAAACTCAGCAGATGATCCAGAAGAGACGACTAAAGATTCAGGAGATCAAACGCTCAGTGGAGCTCAGTAAGGAAGATGCAGACAGAGAGATAGCAGGTGGTGTTCAGGTCTTCACCGCTCTGAAGGAGTCTGTTGAGAGAAGCCAGGCCGAGCTCATCCACACGATCAAAGAGAAGCAGAGGAAGACAGAGAAACAGGCTGAAGGCTTCATCAAAGAGCTGGAACAGGAAATCTCTGAGCTGCAGAAGAGAAGCTCTGAGGTGGAGCAGCTCTCACAGTCTGAAGACCACCTCCACCTCCTCCAGAGCTTCCTGTCCCTGAACGCTGCTCCACCCACCAAGGACTGGACAGAAGTCAGCATCCGTCCACCTTCATATGAGGGGACTGTGGTGAGAGCTGTGAATCAGCTGGAGGAGATGCTCAGTAAACAGATGAAGAAGCTGTCTGAGGCCGAGCTGAAGAGGGTCCAGCAGTATGCAGCGGATGTGACACTAGATCCTGATACAGCACATCCCAAACCCACACATAATGATAGACGTCAGGTAAATCAGGGTGATATCTGTAGATGTGTTGTATCAAAGCAGGGTTTCACTTCCGGAACATTTTTCTACAGAGTTTCAGGTTAAAAGGTGGTCTACATGGACTTTAGGAGTGGCCATAAAGTTGACCAACATTAAGGAAAAAAAATCATACTGAGCCGCACAAATGGTTACTGGACTTAATATGTTAGAAGTGGCGCAGTGGGTACGTTGCTCCTGCTGGTACCTCCAGTCCATCTCTCTCTGAATTCTCAGCCTGAGAAGGTGGGGGTGTTTGTGGATTATGAGAAGGGTCTGGTCTTCTTTTTATGACGTTGATGCTGCAGCTCTGATCTACTCCTTTACTGGCTACTACTATGTTTTATTTTACCGTTTTTTTATATGCCAACAATGACCAATGAGCCACCAACAGCCTCACACACAGGTGTCCGATTCCACGAGATTGTAGCTTCTTCCTGGAGAAATCGCTGCCTTAAGCTCTCATTTCATCTTGAAATCACACCTCCCTGTGTACCTTTCACATTTTCCTCCCCTATTGTCAAAGCAAATGCTGCTAGTCTCCCTTCCTTTTCCCCCTCAGTATGTAAACAGTTTGTCTCTTAATGATTACTAATTGGTTAGATAGAAGTATGTACCATTGATGATAATTATTTGCTTTTCCTGTTTGTAGGCTGGATTCACTTTTAGTGCACCTGTAGCAAAATTAGGTCTTTCCACGTTAAACTGGCAGCTGGCCACTCCCACAGCAGGAACAGGTAAGAGCGAATTCTAATCATTTGCATGATGCTGATTCTTTGCCTTTCCTATGGAAAACTGAGACTCAAGTTTGATCTCTGTGTCTTCACGTTTTTTACAGCAAAGCCAGCAACAAGCGAAGGCATAGAAGATATTGAAAGACTCACAACAGGAGCATCAGCAGGTGCGTCTTCTTCAGCCAGCAGCGCTCCAGTGTTTTGGTTGGGAGACGCATTTAAGAAGCCAGAGAGTGCCTGGGATTGTGATGTCTGTCTTATGCAGAATAAGGCTGCTGATGAACAGTGTGTTGCCTGTTGTGCACCCAAACCTGGAGCCAACGTGGAGCCCAAAGGTAAAAAAACGATCCTACTTTTAGGTTTTTGCTATAGCATGTTCTAAGTAAAATGACTTCAAAAGCCTCCACACAATCCACTGCCCCGTCCTCCACCTCCACCACCACAACCACCTCCTCCTTCTCTTCCAATTCCTCAGGTTTGCGCCTAATATTCTCCAAACCTGCTGGAACTTGGAACTGTGATACGTGTCTCTTTCTCAACAAACCTGATGCAGTAAAGTGTGTGGCCTGCATGAGCGCAAAACCAGGTGATATTCTACAAGGTGTTGACTTTTGGGTTTTGTTTTTCATGAAAGTAGAAATCCTTTAACCGTGTCATTGACTATAAGGTATTTTAAAAGGCAATTGTTGGTTCACTGAAGCATCTTCCTTTCCTCATTCTCACGACAGGAGCATCAGCCTGTCGTGCACCCAAACCTGGAGCCAACGTGGAGCCCAAAGGTAAAAACAAAGCGATCCTACTGTTAGGGTTTTGCTACAGCATGTTAAAGGTAAAATGACTTCAAAAGTCAAATGTTACTCACATTTGCGTATTACTCAAAAGGGACTAATTAGCAATAATGGAAGAAGGGTGTGGGGGCCAAAATGTATTTATAGATATTCGGAATTCTATGCATTAGGGCAATATAATATTGATGCCACCTAAATGTCATGTTGCTGAATCTGCTTGTTTGCATCATATTAAACAACATCTCAAGTCTTGTCAAAATATTAGGTTTTGAGAAACCTGAGACTTTTTATGAATAATGAAAATAATAAAATATGACCTGTACTAATCTACTGTCAAACTGTCACTGTTAACCTTTGTAACAGGATCAGCAGCATCTCCTGCCCCCTCTGCCAACCCCTCCATCACACCGCAGCCAGGGGCACCCGGGGGTAGATTCAACTTTGCACCGCCCACCACAATCATTATCAGGTATGTTGCACTTTCCCAGTTAACACGCATGCTAATATTTTCAGAATACCTGCACACCAAAACATAGATGTGTCTTCAGGCCGAGCCACAATAAAGACACAATCTGGATTACAAAACACTGGGATTGGACATTTACAATAACAGATACAAAGACGCATGTAATAAGAATTATTAATGTTTTCATTTAAAAATGCTTTAAAGAATAAATCATTCTTCACTGCTTCATTTCCTTCTAAATTATAAATTTTATATAGCTGATCTCAACTCAACTAAAGGAAGAATGAGGAAAGAGTTCAATGCAAATAAACTATACTGCTTTAGCTAGGTGGTTCACTCTGTGGTTCAATCAGCTGATTGTTATATTTTACGTTTTCCTCTTAACTTTGCCATAATAGCTTTAAAATGTGTAAGACACAGAAAAGAGGAGGAAAGGGCTGTGCTATTTGTGAAACCAGTACTGATTGGCCCTGATGATGCTCAGCTGACCTTTCTGGGCAGATCTTGTTAAAATAAGATATTTTGGCAGGTTTTTGGATATAAAAAGCTATTAATGCCAGTAATTCAGCACAGTAGCTGTACTTTTATTTACATTTCAGAAAGTCCAGTAACAGTCCGATCATCATGTTTAATGTACATTTGACTGTATTGTGGTCAAATAGCAGAATTTTAGTTTTGATATAATACAACCGTTTGGTGTCAGTGTTGGTGACTTTTTTTAAAGTCTCACCACATTACAGGCTCATTTTGCTGATGTCCATGAGAAACGTATTAGTTTCCTCTATGAGATGTTTTTGATAATACATAAACATCTGTAAAACATTGCCTAATAATTATCACTGAGCCAATAATCAAGTCTGTGTATATTTGTCAGCTGTTTCTGATGGCGGTGTTTGTTGTGTTACTTCTAATAATGGGAATGTAATTTGCTCTTCCAGGCCAGCGATGTTCCCTACAGCTGGTCAGCAATCACTTGCTAGACCCAAGAACAAGATATGGGTGCAGCGCAGAAAGTAGAGCCCTGCGGACCGTGTGGACACAACTTCTGTAAAACCTGCATCACTGAACACTGGAATACTGTAAAGAGGTGTTCTACATAAGACCTGAGCTGCGGGTCAATACTTTCATCTCTGAGATGGCTGCTCAGTTCAGACAGTCAGCTCAACAGGAAGCCAGCAGACGTGTTAAAATCCACAACTCGGATGTTTGTCTACTACAATGAGTAGAAACATTTGCCAATGATGAACAAACAGGTTCTGTCATATACTGTGACATTATACCATATCTACTTTCTTCATTTCCAATTCCTAATGTTTTTATCTTGTTTGTTTATATCATATATTCCTGTAATATGTCCCATTGCTTCTTACTGTTGTAAATAATCTGCGATAATCGATCCTATCTAATGTTTTTTACTATAAAGTGTACTAACTGCCTTCAAAAACTGTCAGAGCGTTACAAAAATATAGTGAAAGGTTGAAGCTTTTGCAAAAGTCACAAGTCTGGGAGGTAAACTCAAACATTTGATTGTTGTATGTAAAATGTTGGATTCTGGCACATATCACTGAAGATCATTTTATGAATCCAACAGTTTGTTATATGCTTTCCCTCATATTGTGGTAATTCTTGAAATAAATGAAACCAAATAGAAAAATCTTGCATGCTTGTCGGTCAGTAGAGTTTAAACTAGTGACTGTTATCAGTTCTGAACTGAAAAACTGCTTCAAACAGCTGATGTTGTTGTTTATTTGACAACCAATTCATACTGAACGAGACATTAGCTGATCTCAGATCTCAGTAAGACGCTCAGTAAACAGATGAAGAAGCTGCTCGCTGAGGCCGAGCTGAAGAGGCTCCAGCAGTGTGCAGCAGTCATTTGATCTATATCAATATCGATTTTGAAAGAAAAAAGTTTGGAGATTTTTTAAAATCGCCTTTATATATATTATGAAGGGAAAAAAACATTGTTTCTGTACACGTGTCTCCAATTGACATCTTTCATATAACAATTGCAGTGTGGACAGAGACAGAGACGCTGCTGTGTTAGTTGTTTTAGCTCAAAGTACACCAACATTAAATATTGCCAACCAGAGTCACTCTGATCACTTTTACAGCGCTCACAATCATTGACGTCATATGGAGGCGACGCACAGGCGTGTTTTTCTGGACAGGTAATGCGCGTGCGCAGTACCAGGAGTCCTTGGCTGGTCGGCCTGCTGTAGGTTACGGATCCGGCGCGGGGACACAGACACAATGCAGAGCTGGACTCAGATATACCGCTCTCTGGCCACGGTAAGGAAGGGTTTTATTACCCCGCTGAGCAGCGTGTGTTGTCCGGAGCTCCCTAACTGGCCTCACCAGCTTGTTCAGCCCTACGGCCCGGGCCCGGTTAGCGGGTCAGCTAACAGCTCCGGTCCGCTCAGAATGTACGGAGAGAACGTAGCGCCAGACTCCGCTGGAAAAACGTACATTTCAGAGGTTATTGGGGAAAAGGAGCGCTGCTTAGTGTGTACTTTATATATTATCCAGTTTTAAAGGATCCCCATTTAATTCGGCAAGAGCAACATTAACAAAAAGGCCCGTAATTAAATAAAATTGCAAGTTTTGCTGTTGAACGTTTCCAGTGTTTCCCAGGAAAACGCATCGTGGAAAGAGGTTAACGTTAGCTATTTCGTTTAACCCCTTTGACGTAGCGTTGCGTGATATATGTATGCTGACGTTAAAACGTTTTTACTAACGCAATAGATGAAAGTTAGCTGACGTCGCAGTTGACGGCTCTTCTCCCGTGCTAGCACGCTAAGGTAGCTAGCGGTGGTTACCTAACTCCTAACGTAGTGTTCACGTCGGAGGCGCAGCTACTTCTGGCTTGCCGTCCCACAGCCTCACGGGCTAAACACCGATATAATATTATCCCCAGCTGTAAAAAAATATACCCTTTGAGAAACTATATTCATTGTTACCGCCTCTAGATCACACATTTTGTCGGCTGCCGGCGCGAAAACACGCCTGCTTGCCAAAGAGCTGGAAAGGCGAAGGCGTTTAGGTGACTGTGTCCTGAGTGCCCTCGAGCAAGACGTTGAACCCCAGACCTGCCCTTCGGGGCTGTGACCCCTTCAAGGAAATGTGTTCTGCTCAAACGTAAAGAAAGCAGCACATTTAATCCTCTAAACCGGACTTGAGCTCCATCCTGACTGCAGAAGCACGAGATATCAGATTTATAAGCTTCATAGCTGATTATGACAGTGTTATGGCAAACTTTGCACCCCTCCCTCCCCCAACCACACCTGTTCTCAGTGTGGTGTTTCCTGGTGTCCTCGGTGTGTTCTTGAGCCGCTGAACGAGGAAATTCTAGGGGCGGAAATACACAACACAAATAACAAGCAGGCGATCCAGTTCCCCCGGAACATACCGGGAATGTGAATCTTGATCCGATCTCTGTTTATATGAAGGACATCGGGTTTGATTACTTTGACTTTTCTACTCTCAGTCTCTGAAGCCATTTGAATTCCTCATAAAACGTAGTTTTTAAACGGCTGGTAATCCACTGATAGAAAAACGATTCAGTGAAGTCGAGGCAAAGTCACCGCATTTAGGAAAACGCATTTTGACATGTTGCAGAATATTGGTGTGTGTTTTCCTTTTAGTTTTAGATGGTGAGCGCCGTAGTGGATAATTACACTGGTTTATATTGTGTGTGTGTGTGTGTGTTCTCTCTCTCACAGCGGAGCCACCACCTTCCCTGCAAAGTGCACGGAGCCGCAGCCCTGTCCGTCAGGACCTACGCTGACAAAGCAGCAAGTAAGAGCGCTGTGGATCTTCATCATCCGTCTTCATTAACGACATGGTCTCCTCTCGCGTTGGCTGTCTCCCCCCCCAACCCCCCCCCCCCCTTTTACGTTGGACCTCGTGCAAGAACTCGTTGTTGTTTAAAACGAATGCGAGAGATTTATTCACCAGTTTTGTTTTAGTTTTTCTCTACGAACAAAGATTCCAGACCTGGCGAACGACGGTCTGCCTTACTTGACAGGCGCAAAACACTTTTTTATAGCAGATAACTCTTAAAATCTATATAATCCTTTTTTAATGCTGTAATCTAAATGGATTTGGAGTCTAAATATGTTCCTAAAATAGCCGAAAATAAAGAAATAGAATGAAACGAATACGTCCTCTGTTGTAACGCCATGGACTTGACTGCCTCCCATGTCACCCGTGGCCTAAAGTCAAACTATCTTTCTCATTTTTCTGGGTCCCCTAATGGCACCAATGCACTGCTACATTTGTCATGTTTTCGTCTGCTAACGCCCCCCCCCCCTTCCCCCCTCGAGTCCGATTGTTAGAAATGAACCCCCCCCCCCCCCCCCAAAGGGAGCAGGACAGGTCGCCTTAGTTAGCAGTTCATGAAGTTGACTTGAAACAAACCGCACAGGGGGGAAAAAGGTGATGGAGGTTTAAGATATGACGGTTTGATGCTACAATTACTGTTTTTCATTTCTTTTTTTAAAGTATTTTGGGGGCGTTTTATCCCTTTTATTGGCAGTCTGCTGTAGAGCGATGGGGACTAACAAGCAACGACAGTCCACAGCCGGGCACGAACCCCCCCGAGGCCTCCAGGGCGCCCCCTCTGTTTCATGGTCACTTAATGTTCTGCTTATCCTTTGTGTTAACGTCTAATTTTAAAAAGAAAAATTTATACATAATAACAAATTACCATCCTAACATGAAGGATTTAAGTTGCAAATTGAGCAGCATCTCAAAACTTAACATATTTCTAATAACATCAAACAGTCAGTGTATCAAATGCATAAACGTAGAGTGGATTTAAACTGTCAACCATCCAACACTGAGCTGCTCACAGGGACTGTTACTGACCTCCTGTGGTTATGTCACGAGAAAAGGCCTTGTTGAAGCCCTGCGATCCCCTGATCTCGCCACGCTTCATCTCCTCCTTCATTCTGCAACTTCAAAACTGTGGTTCCACTGTCGTTATTTTCATTAATGAGGGCTAAAATGTCTCCGGCGTCTAATGTCTGTGAGCTGCTTGACGAACTCTGCTGTGTCGCCCCTCTGTAGTTGATGCGGACGTCACAGTGGTGGGCTCCGGGCCAGGCGGCTACGTCGCCGCCATCAAAGCCGCGCAGCTCGGCTTCAAGGTGAGCTGCCTTCAGGGCGTGTTGACACTCTCAACAGCGAAACAATGTGAAGTAATCGGGTGGACAATGTGGATGAAATCACCTATCACAGTATAGCTCTTTTCGTTTTATTGCAATAGTGATCTTCTGTATATTGTTAGATAGTATATATTCCTGGAAATTGAACTGTGAAAGTGCTAGAGAACGCAACACGTGGGAATGTCTGTTTTTATCAGCATTTTAAACGCTTGAAAAATCAAGGGACTTCATCACGTAGATGCAGAAATCCTCTGAAATCCAATACTGTGATGAATCAGTCGTGCTGATTGGCTTTTTAAAGCGTGGCGAAGTGCAGCCAGAGATATTAAGGGACTCGATGTGGTGTGAGATCTCCTGGCGGCTGAAGCACTTCTGTTGCCTCGTGGTGTCACGATAACGTTGCTGTTGGATGTTGCATAGGACGATATTGATTCTTAGGATCGAGTCAGCATGAGAAGTCTCTTCAGTGTGCATCAGCCGTGGAAGGAACAATGATTTATGTTGACATTTTATAATAGTTTTAATATACAGGCCAAAAGCAACATTTGGTTTGGTCTTTTTTCAAATAAATAGAAGTGCAATGGTGGAAAAGTTTAGAATTATTTGCTGAACCTGACAGCTGTGCGAAACCCCTGAAAACTCTCTCTGCAGCCAAATTCAGCTTTTATGAACGAGCGTCTCTCGGCTACAAAACTCCAGTTAGAGTTCGTGTCAACACGCAGATGTTGTCAATATTTATTCCTTTAAAAAGTCTAAATGATATTTTAAAACTTTAAATGTCTTCGTGCGTGCTTGACGTGGATTTTATTAATTAATAAGTTGTCGATGCGAGTCGTCGCCCCCCGATGTCGTCATGAACTGTCAACTCCCAAGCATCTTGATGTTTCACGCTGACTGCAGACAGCAGGATTAACTGCGAACACCCGCTGACGCCAAAGAGCCTGTAACAGCAGTTACAGCAAACGTTTGCTCTGTCTCTGCCTGTCTTAACTGAACTCCCTCTATTTTTGTCTCTTCCTGGACACTTTAGCTACCCCCGTCTTCTTCCTTCTCGTCCTAGCTCATAGAAAAACATCTTATTCCCAACTTGTTTTTTAAGGTCTAGTGAATAATGCACGTCTCCTTTAAAACAACACATATGAAGGTAGGCCTCTCTGATGTGCGTCCTTCCTTTGACAGACAGTGTGCGTTGAGAAAAATGTCACGCTGGGTGGGACCTGTCTGAACGTCGGCTGCATCCCCTCGAAGGTAAGAAGCCGGTTTTCTTCCTGGTGGGAAATGTTCCGTCTGCAGTTTGAGCGCTGGTTGAAAACATTCCCACTGTGGTTAGGAGCGTCTCATAATCGTCATCAACGTCCGCAGGCTTGAGCGTAGATTTCTATACTACAGGGTTATAGTTGTTCTTGAGCTCTGGAGCTACAGGGCCTTGGAACTAGCTCAGACTGGCAAGCAGTTCAGTGCCATTTTAGGGGAATCTGTATTCCAGCCAGGCGAAACATAAAACGCAGAAGAGAAGATTCATTGAATACGTGATAAATGTGTTTAAACCCCCCCCCCCCCCACATCTTTCCTCCGGACTGTGTTTTTTTTTTTTTTTTTTTAATTGATATTTTGTGTCTGCAGGCGCTGCTGAACAACTCCTACTTGTACCACATGGCTCACGGCAAAGACCTTGAAAGCAGAGGCATCGAAAGTAAGAGGCTTAGTTGTACTTGGGTTCAGGTGGACTTCCATCGAGCCGAGTTGAAGATGAGTTTCCGCAGTTCTGGGGCTCAGTCCAGTGTCTTTACATCAGCGTCTTCTCTATGTGGTGGCAGGAAACCGTGAAAAATGTCCGCGTTGCAGAGAAGCAAATCCTCACTAATTCTTTCAGCCGTAATTCAGTGCCGTCTTTAGTTGTTGCAACTGTTTTGCGTGACGATAATTCAGTAATTATTGTCTGAGTGGAGTTGTGTTGTGATGATATGATCACACCGTTTATCTTTTTGCAAAACTCTGTAGTTTGAGCTTATGAAGAGTCACCAAAATCAGTTGTTAAACGCCGAGAAAAGCTTTTTACGATGTAACAGAGAAACCGTTAAACGTTAATTTCATAATCTCACTGCTGATGTCCCCCTACATTTTGCCTGCATTTATGCTTAAAGGGACAGTTCACCCCCAAATTAAAAATACATACGAGTCTCCTCTCACCTGTCAGCGCTGTCGATCCATCGCGATTGTTTTGCTGGAAGTGGCAGAGTTTTGGGGACGCCGTCGCTTTCCAGAAATCGTGACGCGGTTACTCGAGATGATCCACAGATTGGTTGCGAGCCGTTCCATTTGGGAACCATCGGTAGAAGGAAACTAGTTTTTCCTATTGGACTACAAACCGTACCTGACTTTGCATTTTAGCTTTAAAAAGTTTAAGATTAATTTCCCCCCCCCCCCCCAATAATTTTAAGCCTGAGCCGAACATTAGCCGGTAATTATTCATGAGTCTTTCAGCAGCCAGGAGGAAGACGATGATTGACGACGTCTCTCTCTCTCAGTTTCAGGCCTCGCGTTGAACCTGGATAAGATGATGGCTCAGAAGAGCGGCGCGGTCAAAGCGCTGACGGGAGGAATCGCACATCTATTCAAACAGAACAAAGTCGGGCCTCTCTCTCTCTCTCTCTCTCTGTTTTTAATGGTTGTTCACTCGCATCTCATTATGAATCTGAACCCCTGATGGCGGCGTTCACGGTGTGACATCACTCCCCTCAGGTGACCCACGTCAGCGGTTTTGGGCGGGTGACCGGTAAGAACCAGGTGACGGCCGTCGCAGCCGACGGCAGCGGGCAGGTCATCAACACCAAGAACATCCTCCTCGCCACCGGCTCCGAGGTCACGCCCTTCCCCGGGATCCAGGTACGGCTCCGTTTCACTCCCTGCAGCTCTCTGCCGCCAAAACAAATATTATATTCTTTTTATGCAAGAAATGCGGCTCAAAGTGCTTTACAACAGAGAGTATATACATGCAGAGAGACTGTAGCTTCACGTAAAAGAACCCAACAGAATGAACATAAAAACTCAAGCAGGAGATGGATTCGGAACATTTGGTCATGTCCGAAGTGGCCGCTGTGAGACTCGTTGCGGTTCTTCACCAAAACCGAGGTCAATTCCTCCGGCGTTCGCTTTGACACGTTTCCCCAATCGTGGCGGTGTCCCGTGCAGGCCTGCAAAAACCCTGAACTATCTTGTTATTTGTGAGCAAATCCTTCTTGGGTGAAGCGTGGCCCCATCTGCAACAGTCCTGTCACGTCCTGAGTGACGCCATAACAGATGTTTACGTACGGCGCTTGTGTCTGAATGACTGAAAGCTTAAACCCCCCCTCCGCACGTTTCTCCAACAATCCAGTCCTCTTTCTTTATTCTTCACTCAACTTCTTCATCTTATGTGGTGGTGGATGGATTTTTTTTGGGGGGGGGGGGGTTTCAGGAAATCTGGTTAAAATTTGTGCCACATTTGCCTCCGAGTGACATGTTGTCGAACTAGTACCTCTACGTTAAACGCCAAAACATTAAGCTGAAAGATGCTAAACCGCAGAGCCAAATGCTAATTCTCTGTGGGTTATTTACATATTAGTTATTTTACCATTGTTCACATGGAAATATTGATTTGGCAGTTGGGCGGCCGGGTTTTTAGGGGCTTCGTCACTAAAACATTCATTAGCAAGTGCAGAGTCTGAAGGTTAAATCAACATGCTTTTTTGCTAAGTCTTAAATATATAAACGACCTTTTCCTTCAACTGTTCGCTTTAAACATGATCTCGTTTGTTTTTTAGATTGATGAGGACTGCGTCGTGTCGTCAACAGGAGCGCTGTCCCTGAAGAAAGTTCCAGAGGAGATGATTGTGATCGGCGCCGGAGTCATCGGAGTGGAGCTGGTCAGTATCGCGTCAGTCTGGTTCAGCGTTGCCACATTGGACTGGGGGGGGGGTTATTGGAACATAGGCGAACTTGGAAACCTTCCAACTGGTGCAAAAAGTAGATCACAAGCAGCCCAGGACTATTTTTACCCGGCCAATTACATAAAAAGTAGCCCAATTCGGCAGAAGGCCGCTCTGGTGTACCAAGAAACACCTTCAAATGTCGGATATTCACTCGCTGTCTCATCCTGCAGGTCAGTGAAGTTACTCGGTTAATCCTCAGAGCAGCAACATTTCCTGGCCTCTCAAAGTTAGGTTTTTTTTTGTGTGTGTGTTTAGTTTTGGAGCCCTTGCGTCTGTCCTCGCAGCGCTGCGTTCACAGATGCAAAGCAGCGTTCAGACTCTGATGGAGCTGCAGCTCTTGACTCTTCCCCTGTAGCTGGACACCTCCTTTTAAATCCCTGTAGCTCAGCAGGCGGCGCCGGGCTGCAGCACCAGGTCGCCGTGAGTAGCAGCGTGTCAGTGTGCCGGCTTTTGAGTCCGCATGTGTGAACAATCCCGTCCCGCAGGGGTCCGTGTGGCAGCGCCTGGGCTCTAAAGTCACAGCAGTGGAGTTCCTGGGCCACGTGGGCGGCATGGGCATCGACATGGAGGTCTCCAAGAACTTCCAGCGCATCCTGCAGAAGCAGGGCCTCAAGTTCAAGCTCGGCACCAAAGTCATGGGAGCCACCAAGAGGCCCGACGGCAAGATTGATGTGGCGTGAGTAAACCCCCCCCCCTATCTC
>CM022474.1:2222531-2237516 GCA_011952105.1 Coreoperca whiteheadi | reverse complement strand
GATTCCTAGCTTGTGTACTGTTCATTTGGCCTGTCCAGGACTGCGTACATCCTCCTTTTTAGGGGGAATCAGTAAGGGAGCGGTTTAAAATGCTACTCTTTCACCTTTCCCTGCAACACACGCTCAGTAATTTACTGTAAATGAATGTTTCAGACACTTGGCAATCATTTTGTGCCATCACCGACCGCTGTGGAGTTGCACGTGCCACGGACGCTTGAGGTTACGATATAGTGGATACATCCAGATGCTGAAATAAAATGGTGAAGGGTAAATGTCTGTAGAGCACTATATAATAAATAGGGTGTTCTTTGGCACCGACCTTGATCAAGATGGGGACAGGCATCAACACCCATTTCTCATTATGGCATGTGTTATCGTTATATTAGAGTTACGTTATGTTGCAGTGAGATCTATTATAGACCTTGGATAGCTACATGCTACTTCAGTAAGTCCCTAAATGCATTTTTTCCCCCCACACGAGGAACTGAAACTGTCCCGGATTTCATGCTGACCCACATTCTCGATCATGTGTGGCGAAGTGGGGGAGCTGAAAAATGTTTGAAAGAGCAAAGAACAGCTAAGACACATTTTCAACACTTTAATGCACATGTCGTCGCTTGAATGGATCACAAACATCTTTTGATAACAGTTTCATCGGTTTACGTCTCATTTATGGCAGATTCATAACATCAATCTGGTCCAAATCCTACCACCGAGCTTGTCGTGCAATTCCCAGGTGGAGCTTCCTGATTGACAAGTGCCCTGCCCCCTTCTGTGACATCACCTCCATGACGTCATGTGATTTCAGTCCCTTGACGTCATGTGATTTCAGTCCCTTGACGTCATGTGATTTCAGTCCCTTGACGTCATGTGATTTCAGTCCCATGACGTCATGTGATTTCAGTCCCATGACGTCATAAACCAAAGTATTGGACACCTGCTGGTGGCGCTAGAGGGAAGGTCAGGGGCTCCTCGAAGTCATTAGGATTCATCCTCTGGGGACCAGGCACATCTGTACAAAAGTTAATGTTAATCCACCCAGCAGTTGTTGAGATAGATATATAGAGAAAGGGTCTTAACATGATCTCAATACTCCATTCTGCAGGGCTGGCTTGTGCTTGTCATTTTTCTTACCTTTGACGGTATCTTATAATTATTATTGCAATGTAATTATTAAGTTACCAAGATATAACAGTTATTTCTCATCCTCACGTGTAATGATATGAAGTAATTTGTAATGTAAACAAAAGGAAGCTCATTATGTTATGTTATGATTCATGTGCATTGGGGGTGGGATTAAAGAAGTTTTTCTTCTTCCCACTCCTTTTTGGGCAAATGGGGACAATAACCTTGCACATTTCATGCAAGCTTTTTGCTTTTGCATTTGTGGATCAACCGCACAAACTGTCAACGGAGATGCTATGTATGTTTGGTTGTATAAAAATGTTCACTTGGCCAAAACAAATAAAATCAGTCAATCAAATCAATCAAAGCCGCGCTGCTAACGTGGCTAGAAACTGGAAAACGGAACCAAACGAACACAGCAAATGTACAACGCTGTTCCAGATACAAACCTCACTGGATCAAATGGTAAAAGCTAGCAGCTGCTGCTTCATCGCTCCGTTTGTGATACGACACGGACGCACTTCTTGCTTCAGTTGTTCTGTCAGATGACACATATTTGAATAACTGGTGTTTTAGCAGCAACGACTCCACCTGTGTTTGAACACTGACTGCGTAGGTCACTGTGTGTGTGTGTGTGTGTGTGTGTGTGTGTGTGTGTGTGTGTTCAGCAGGTGTGGCGGCGGCGGCGGCTGCAGGTCGAAGCAGGCAGACTTCTAAAAGCTGAAGATGGCCGACTGAAGCTCAGCAGGACGGAGACCCGCATTCAACAGCCGACTGAACAAAAGGAGAAGAAATGAGATTCAAATAAAAGAAAACTCTCACCGTTACACCCAGGTACTGTTGGTTTTCTTATTTAATGATGTCATGTTAACAGACACTGATTATGTAAAAAAACTATATGTATTAATACCGCAGCTTACACACGAGCGTCTGTAGATGTGGAAACTGGCTCTGGATGTTTGAACTGCAGCCGCTTTGTGGTTTAATCCCCACAACTCGTCTGTTGATCTCGTTGTTTCTTCCTTTGCTGCTTCGTGTCTCGCTTCAGTCATCTCGTCTTCCCTCATTTCCCCCTTCTTCCATCAGCGTTTCGTCTCCGAGTCCTTTCCTCCGCTATTTCCTCCTTTTTCTCTCTTCCCTTCCCGTTCCTCTCCTTTCTTTTGTTCTCCTGTTTTGTCCTTTTTCCGTCGTCTTTGCTTCTTTATTTTACTTTCTCCCCCCTTTCCGTTAGCGTTTTCCCCTCAGCACTCATTTTCTCCCAGAAAACAAACGCACTCTTTCTGGTTGTTATCAACTCTTTTCCTTTCCATTTCCAGCCCTGCGTTCCAGCACACGTGAGGGCTCGACTGGTTTTAACATCCACGCGGCACGATATGGGCTCGCATAACACCGGACTACAACAACCCGGGTCGGGATGATGTTCAGGTCCACGAATTTAAAAAGCAAACATTTCAAAAGTATGCGGTTTACAGCAGAAGTACAACCAATAATACGGGCTGTCATCTGTCACGCTACGAGCGTTTCAGCAGATCTTCTCCTTCCGTTTCATATGTGTGTGTGAAACGTGTAAACAGCTTTTGGCCGTTTGTGGACTTCCAGTGAATTTGCATGTCGTGTGTGTGCGTGTGACGGTAAAACACTTTGAACCTTTATCCTGCTGCAGTGAAACCGTACGGTTGAGACTTTCTCTTCATCGTGACGCGGCGGAAATTTCACATGACATTTATTTGAGTACTTCCGTACATTTCTGAAGCTCTTGCGCTTTACTTGTCTCCCCCCACGTCACGAGATTGAGCGCAGTAACTGCAGCCGCCGAACAGCCGCGGCGTCTTTTTCTGAAGTGACCCTCTGATGACACACGGGGGCGTGGCACCGAGGTCGTACGCAGCCGCCACTAACTATTAGAGAGTAACTCAACAGCAGCCTGAAAATCGGCGTTTCACTGCCCTCTCTGGTTGAACCTGAAATGACGCCCAACAGTGACGTCGCAGTGTACTGACACACCGTGGAGTACACTGTGACATCACCAAGGAGAGGAGTCGAACAAGACTTTCAGCTGCTGTTAAGTTACTCTTTAAGTTTTGGCAATGCACTGTCATTGCAACATCTGACGACGACGGACATGAAGTGTTTATACCTGATCCGAACGGGTCGCGCTGGATGGCGGCGCTAGCAGCTGTCATGGACTCGGTGTCGTTTAAATACGGAGATGGCGGTGCACATTTCCTCCTGGAAGACGTTGGGGGGTGTCGCGCCTCGTTTGCTCACGTGGGAAAGTGATGAAAAAAGAGAGAGGGAGGTTCAAGTGGGGCTGAATGGCGGCTTGTTGGCTTGGGAAGGTTTTCAGAGATGGTCGGACACAGTCACCCATCAGCTACTCTAACACCAAGAGTAGCTACTCTCCACGGGGGCCCCAAAAGAAGATGTGAACTGAGTATCGCAGTATCTCATCTTCAGGACCTAAACCGGGAGCGTGGCTGGCCTCTCCGAGGTGGGCGGGGCTACGCTCTGATTACATCTTTAATTATAGATTTAGTTTCTGTGCTTCACAACAGGAAGTGAGCTTGTTCGCAGACAGAGAGGCGTTTGGAAAGAGGCCGGACTGTCGCTGATTGCAGTGAAAACAGTCCGGGGCGGAGATGGAGGGGAGGGGACGTTTCCTCCTCCCGATCGACCCGTTTGAGGGTTGTTTTTAGGAAAAGTCCGGTCCCTCTCTCGCTCTCTCTGTTGGACGTCACCTCCTTCCTCTTCACTCGTTCTCCAACGCGACTCCCCCTTCTATTCTGGGCCTGCACATGGGACCGAAACGGGTCTGGTTGGAGCGAGTAAGGATGTCGACATTTCTATAAAACCCATCATTAGTGAGTAAAGACTTTCACTTACAGCTTTTATCCTCGAACGCGCTGCGTTTTTCCCAGAATCCTCAAAGTTTTTGTTTTCTCTGACTATCTGTGATGTTGTCGTCATGTAAACACTGCTCCACAAAAGCGAGATCGCTTCCAGACAGTTATGAGACACGAGTCGATGGTACAAACGCGCCCTTTGAATAAACCGTAATAAACCCCTGACGCCGCGAGTCGTCTCACGGCGTCGCCAAGCTTGCAGCCCCCACCTCGTGTGGACGAGTGAACGCCGCTTTAAGCCTGTGACTTTAAAGCTGTGGCATGAGCCGGGGGCGTGGAGTCGAGGGAATGAAACATGCGGGAAAGGGTTAATGCCATTAGTTGCATTATGGGAAATGTACGATCCAGTGTGTTTTTGGAGCTTTTGTGCCCATTGAGACCGTTCTTGTTTTAAAGGGACAGTTCACCCCAAAAACAAAACCACATATGTCTCCTCTCACCTGTAAGCGCGGTGTGTCCATCGTGACTGTTTTGGCGTGAGTCGCCGAGTTCTGGAGATATCGGCCGTAGAGACGTCTGCACGTTTTGAATATAATGGGACCGCATGGCAGTTTCATGTCGGAACAGTTCCTACAAAACATGCAGACGTCTCTACGCCGGAATTCTCCAAAACTCGGCAAACTCACAGCAAATCAACGTAGATGGATAAACCACGCTTACAGGCGACAGGAGACATACGTAGCTTTGATTTTGGGGCGTGAACTGTCCCTTTTAATCTTTCTCTCAATCACTGGGGTACTACTCCTTTAAAACATGTGACTCGCTCAGAACTATGCAAACTTGCAAATGTAAAAAAAGAAACATGATTAACAAACTACAATTTATCCCGAAAACTGACTTCAGTCAAGACTTTAGGAGAGAAATCTGACAGAACCCGTAAAACCAGTCCAGACCGGTGACAAGCTGCCAGTTACAGTAACTCTCTTCCGCAGTATGTTGTGCTTGTGAGTGTTCACGGGCGCTAATTAAAATTCTTAAATGTTTTGACCTGACGGATGAGGATCGCTTTTGGAAAGTGGGGGGAAAATAAAGACCTTTTTGAAAAGTTTTTTTGTTGGGGGGTTTTTTTTTTTTTTTTTTTTTAATAGTGATTATATTTTAGGGAAGAGAGGGCGTTTTGTCCGGTCCACACTTCTTCACTCGGTTTTAGGGGTTAAGAGCAGAAGGAGAAGGCGGTGGAAGCAGGAGTAGAGCGCGTGTGTGTGTGTGTGTGTGTGTGTGTGTGTGTGTGTGTGTGTGTGTGTGTGTGTGTGTGTGTGTGTGTGTGTGTGCTTCCAGGCCTGTTGACTCAACCAAATGGATTTGTCAGGCGGGCGACACGGGACCAGCCTTGTGGGGAGGGCTGGTTGTTATCAGAGTCGGAATCAGACTGTGCTGTTTGTTCATGGTGGAGGCCGGCCGGTCATGTCGGCAGAGTTTCACGGCTCCGATGTTTGTTTGGCGTTATGCGTCGCTGTTGTCAGTGAACGGCTGGGACGGCTTTTGTGGCAGCATTTTCTTTTCCAGGTTTCTTTGCTGTCTTGTTCTTCTTGGCCACAACCTGGAGCCTACATTACCCAGAGTGCAACGTGACCAGTGGTCAGTGCGGATACGAGCGTTTGAAACATGCACATGTCTGCAGTTTGCTGATGGGAAAGGCAGTCCAAAGGTTAAGATCACAGAAAGGAGGAGCGGAGTACATTTCCTCGCAGATTTTGTTTTCAAAGGTTACTTCTTAATTTAGTTTTAGTCATCAGCAAATATTTCTTTATCTCAGTTTGTGTTGACAAAAGCACAAAGCACTCCAACAGGATGATGATGCCGCTCTGTGTCTTAAATACACAGCAAAGACCAGTGACAACAGCTCGCGGTTGCTATAGAAACCCAACACGATTTCAGGTATGCGAGTTCTCCAGGTGCACAGTCCAGAAATATGCGACTGCTTGAGCTCAAAGCACCTCAGACATCTCAAGCTGGTGTGTTATGTGCTCTTTTTATGGATTTTATTTTATGGGGCGTGGGGAGGTTCAGGGGTGAGACTTAAACTCTTCTCTTCACTTCCAGACCTCCTCTCCTCCTCCTCCTCCTCCTCCTCATCATGCCTTCCATCCGTGCATCACCAAATTCCACTCAGCCAGCAAATTCCACTCGTGCATCAGGGGCGCCGCCCACCGTCCTCCCCGCCACCCTCCTCTCCACCGCCTCCACCACCTCCACCTCCACCCACACCAACAGCACCGTCAACCCGGTCGCTGCCGCTGCTGCTCACTTCCTCAACGACCTGCTGGACCAGATCCCCCGTAAGTCGCCAGACAGCAGCTTCACCCGAAGCCCTCCTCCACCTCCAAACCGAATTTAAGTAAAAGTCATATCCTACTTGAGTAAAAGTACAGCAGTATTGTCAGCAAAATGCACCGTAAGGATCAAATGTAAAAGTAGCGGCAGTGAATTGCCACCTGTGACGGTTGTGCAGTGGTGGAAGTACTCAGATCCTTTATGTACAAGTACTCTGGCACAAGTCCTGCACTCAAAGTGTTACTTGGGTAAAAGTACAAAAGTACTGGCATCAACATGTACTTGAAGTACCAAAAGTGAAGGTACTCATTATGCAGAGCGGCCCATTTCAGAATAAAGTACATTAAACTACCACAGTTATTGATGCGTTCGACACTTTAATGTTTGCAGCTGGTCAATGTGGACATCATTTTGACATTACTGCTTCAGTGTAAACTGGCGGGGAGGGCTCAGGAGGTGTGTGCCCCCCCCCCCCTCACAGATAAACAGAGGCTGGATTACTGAATATGCCTATGAATTAATGCCTTGGAGCATACAGATAAAAATGTAGATATCAATGTCAACCAGATGTATGTGGAGTTTGATTTTTAAAAAAACAAAAAACAAAACCTTTTGATAAATGGTGCCAAGCCAGTAAGGTCAGCGATGTGGCGCAGCTGCGAGAGCTCGTGCTTCTGGACGAATCTAAAAAGTTTGCACCAGAGCGCACTGTTGTACATTTACATGAACGAACGGTTGCGTCCCTCGCTGAAGCCGCCGTCCCCTTGTCCACGAGTATTACAACAACAAAACACTTGGGAAAATGATGCTGACAAAAGAAAAAAAAAAAAAGACATAAATTCTGTTTCGCAGATGGAAAAACTAAATTTAAGGAACGTAGGAAGATTGTCCTGGCAAGCCCCTTTTCCCCCCTCCTGCCCTTAAGTCATGAACACAGAAGAGAAAACAATTTACATCAGACTTAGAAAATGGAACACCTGAATTTCTTTTTCTCACTTGCCTCTCAGGGCTTCCGTAGCTCTCATAACGAACAGGAAGAATAATTGCAGCAAGCAAAAACAGTTTCGGTGTTCATGTGGGAACGTTTGTTGACCTCGTGAACTTGTCCTTTTAATGTTTCGGTGCCTTATAAGTGCCGGCGGGTTGGACACTTGACTGCGCGTGACACAATAAACACCCTATCTTGTCTCCTGCAGTGCCTCGATGGGCGATTTACACCATCTTTGCGGGCGGTGTCCTGCTGATTCTGATCTGCTGTCTGTGTATCTGCGTCAAGTGCTGCCGCAAAGGGAAGAAGAAGAAGCGGCAGAAGAAGAGCGAGAAGATCAATCTGAACGGAGTGGACGGAAAAACCACCAAGGCTCTGGTGAGCACATGAAAATGCGTGAGCAGTTTGAAAGGGCGAAGGCTGGGAGCTGATGTGTCGTCTGTTCCCTGACAGGTCCAGCCGGATGTGATGGACGTGGACTACGGCTCGACCAAGCAGCAGAGAGGAAAGCTGCTCTACTCTCTGGAGTACAAGGCCGCCCAGTCGGAGGTGATGAAACCCTGTGACGGGCGGTTTGCAGTGCCGCATGTCTACCCACGGAGCCTCCACGCTGCCCCCCGCGTTACAGGAGCACTCCGCAGATTTAGCACTGCACTCCTGTGACGTTTGTTACGTTGCAGTTTGTAAATTTAAAAAAAAAAAAAAAAAAACTGTCCAAATTGCTGCAGCAGAACCACGAATATCATCTTTTTTTAAATTCCACATTTCCCTTCCTTGTCAAAACCTGCCGCCTACATTACCCACAATGCAACTCGAACCAAAGACAGTTCGGTCAGATTCAGGTGGTCCAGTGGGCTCACTTCTTTCTAACTTGTAGTCTTCAGCCCCAACCGTCGCTGGTACTACTTTGTTTTTTCTATTTTCTTTTTATTTTACATATGCCAACACCTGGAAACATACTTTGATGTGTAAGAGTTCCCCCTTTAACGCGCAGCCTGTTTTCCCGCCTGTCTTTGCAGCTCACAGTTGGGATCAAACAAGCCAACGGCTTGAAGGCCATGGACCTGGGAGGAAGCTCGGACCCGTACGTCAAAGTCTACGTCTGCCCCGACAAATCCAGAACCTGCGAGACCAAAGTGTTCAGGCACACGCTGAACCCCGTCTTCAACGAACAGTTCAGCTTCCAGGTAGGAGGCGGCTGTGCCTCCACTCGCTTGGATGCATTTGCTAAGAATTTTAAAAACAGCACATGCTGATCGCTTGTGTTTTCTGCCAGCGGCGTGAAAGCGAGACAAAAGTCAAAACTAAAATAATGCTTAACCTGACAGATAAAGTTGTTCCTCAGACATCGGTCTGCAACGTCAGCGTTACCACCGCGAGGGCGTGTGAGAAAAATCCTGTTTTCAGGTGGACCGAGCCCTTAAACCCTCCAAACCCGCCGCCTTCTAAGAGCGATCTTTCCCCAGGTCTCCAAGCCGTCCCTCCTGAAGTCGACGGTGGTGATGCAGGTGTTTGACTTCAACAGATTCTCCAAACACAACATCATCGGCGAGCTGAGGGTGCAGCTCTGCAACGTCGACTGGAACCACGTCATCGAGGAGTGGCAGGACCTCGCCGAGCCCGCCAAGTTTGAGGTTTTCTTTGCCGCCGTTCCCTTTTTCCCCGCGCATTTCACGCTGCGAGTGATAGCGGCGGGTGAGGCGTTTAAGTAGTTTTGTTTTTTGTAGTATGCCCCCCCGACGCCTCTGCTGAGATCTCTCAGCTCGTTTAAATCCCAGGCGTTCAGCGTTTTTCTCGAAAGATAAATCTCTGGTGTTCTTTCCAAAACGCAGAAAATAGTTTTCATAGTTTTTAGACTCTGTTAACCGTAAGGATAAAAAATAAAGATTCCAACAAAGACAAACAAAACCCTTATAACCCGTTTCAAAACTTGCCGCAGGAAGTGACTCATTTGATGTTTGTTGAATTGTTTCACGACCTTTTTGTTGGAGGGATTTGTGTCGATCGTCTCGTCTGTGTGCCGCAGGATGAAAACCTGGGGGAGATCTGCTTCTCTCTGCGTTACGTTCCCACCGCCGGCAAACTGACCGTGGTGATCCTGGAGGCCAAAGGCCTGAAGAGCATGGACGCCGGCGGAAGTTCAGGTCCGGGCGTGGGACTCGATCTCACGCAGAAATGATTCTGTCCTCAAAAGATTGGGTTGGGTTAGGGTTACTGGTAGGGCGCCGCACAACACCCGACGCAAAGCTTCACTCAGAGTCGAACGCGCTTTATAAATTATTCTTAAATATTTGAAATGAGTAAATTAAATCGTTTTTTTACTTGAAATGAAGTTATACTGTAAGAGATTAACCACAAAAATGAGCCTAGTTTGCGTTCTCTTTCCTAAAGTCCATACACGCTACTTCATCACCAGCGTCCTCCAGATCCACACGAGTGACTGGGTGTAAAAGCAGCCAATAAAACAACGGCGTTCGAGTGGCAACGACTCTGTTCCGCTCTTTTAAGAAATTAAGCATTAAATTAGGTCTAATAATGTTGTTATCAGTAAGAGAGGGACACACTGTGGTACTTTGAGCTCGGACTTTACTCACCTCCTTCCTGTTTGCATCCCGCCGTAGCACAGTAGCCTCTGTAGGACACACACTAGCCAGTATCCCAACATTGGCCATTTCCAGCTCCAGTGGTCCAGCAGATGGCGACACCGAGGGTGCGATCAACAACCAGATGGTTGACAGGCACTTTTTTACATGCACGGTCGCATTGTTGTAACTATTGAGGAATATGGCACCAAATCGAGACAACGTTTCATTACGTTTAGGAAAGCAGGAGTGAGTTTACAGGCAGCACTTCTGTTTGAAATGAAATGATTCTTTTTTTCAAGTTGTTTTGTAGTTGATCTCTCTGGCCGGCGAGAGAAGAGACCGTTAAGCAGCAAGGCTGTGCTGTCGGACGGAGGGTGACTTGAGTTGTTGAGCACATGTAACGTCTGCGACAGTCAAAGCTTCGCGCGCCGAGCTCGACAACATTGTCAGTGTTTAGGCGGGCGTCCTCGGGGAAATAGTCGCCAACAAATGTTCAAATTATTTCTTAACATTTTGAGTTTTTCTTTCATCTACCTTTCTTTAATATGTATTCGCTGTCTTCCATCGTGGTTACAGCCACATTTGCTCCTCAGATAGGTTATTTTTTTGCGATATCTTTCTTTTTTTACGCATAAATTTAAAGGGACAGTTCACCCCAAAATCCAAAACACTCGTCTTGTGGAGCTCAAAGCGCCAAAAGAAATACAACGCCTCTTTCCAGAAATCAGAGCAGGTTACTCAAGATAATCCGCTGATTTGTTGTGAGCAGTTTCATGTAGGAGTTATTTTCTTTCTACCGATAGTTCCCACATGAAACCGCTCACAACTGAACTGTCAACATCCCTTTCAACACCCGCTTGGTGCTTGTAGATCCGTACGTGAAGGTGCAGATGGCCCTGGACAAGAGGAAGTGGAAGAAAAAGAAGACGTCCATTAAGAAGAAGACGCTGAACCCTTATTACAACGAGTCCTTCACCTTCGACGTGTCATTTGAACAAATCCAGGTGAGTGTCTAATACAGGATGTTTTAGACTGATACAGATAACATTTAGTATTTGTTTTAAACTGAAATCTCTTAATGTTTGAGTTTGAAAACCAAATCTGGTAACAGTATATAGGACTAGCAAACATTAGTGTACATTTAGTAAAGAATACAGACCCAGATACTGAGTGGGACGTTTTACTTTGTCAGGCGTCTCTAATGGACAAACTACGTAATGGAAACCCTGTCTTAATATAGCACAATTATTCTTACTTATTAGTCAGCGGTCACATGAAAAAACCTGCAGTATGCTCCATTAATGCTGCTGTTTTGGGTATCCTTTACCTAAATGAGACTAAAAACTCCGCGTCCTGTCGTCCACAGAAGGTGAACCTGGTGATCTCGGTGTGGGACCACGACGCCATGAGCCGGAACGACCCCATGGGGAAGATCTTCCTGGGCTGCGACGCCCAGGGGAACCAGCTGAGGCACTGGGCCGACATGTTGTCCAACCCGCGGCGGCCGGTCGCTCAGTGGCACA
Organism: Coreoperca whiteheadi; assembly: GCA_011952105.1. Lineage (NCBI taxonomy): Eukaryota > Metazoa > Chordata > Actinopteri > Centrarchiformes > Sinipercidae > Coreoperca > Coreoperca whiteheadi. The sequence goes on along the minus strand of CM022474.1, from coordinate 2,226,118 downwards.
CCCTGCTGTCGGCCGAGCAGGTCAACTCCACCCTGAGCCTGAAAAAGAAGATACCCCTCGCCGACAAACTGCCCTTCTGATGGGGGGGAAAACACACCCGTCCAGCATGGAGACATTTCAAATTCATCAGTATGAGGAGATTTAAATACTGTGTGAAGAGCGTTTCTCAGACGCTCTTCTGGGATTGAAATTATTACATCTTTTGCATTGATTACTTTGTGTTTCACATTTAAGATTAAGAATTATATTTTGGTATCAAATTTAACTTATGAATCATATTTTAATTTCAAACCTGAGCACCTTTTTTTCCTGTAGGAATTGAATCATACACAACAAATTTCCTCCCTCAAATTTCTGCTAGCACTCTAAAGTTTGCTGTAATACATATTAAACACAATGTTACCTCCTGCAATCCCATCTGTGTGTTTAAGATCAGGATCAGCAACTTTTTCCCTTTAGGCTCTTTATGCAAATGATTACAAAATCAGGTCACGGAAAACCTTCTGGAGAGTTATTTCTTTGTGTAGGATTTGTACTTTGGCGGCATCTGTTGGTGGCATCAAGGACGACACTTGACAAACATCCGAGCACATTGATAACCCCAATGGATCCAACCCAGCGACACCGAGATGAGCTGAACGCGACGCAGACAGCACCAACTTTCACCCGGCAGTTTTCCTTTTCCTACATACGCAAACAGGAAAACATTAAATGATGCTTCATTAATTCTGATGTGTGTCGGTGTGACCTCCGATTGGCATAATCGGGTGTCATTACAGCCGCCGTGAATAACACCTTAAATGAATACATCGCCATTAGGGGAAATACACACTTACTTGCTTTCTTGGTGAGAGTGTGATAAGAATATTGATTTCCCCTTTTTTAAAATTTCTTTTAAATAATGCAATATGCCTAATTAAAATGACATGAAAAACCTTGAAGGTTAACAGTTTTAACATTTCAGTGACTAAATCAACTAAAGATTGACATAACGCAGTTAATGCTGTTGAAACTGATATATTTATATTATTATAGGATTTTCCCCACGCTTTCTTTTTCTCTGCTGTCAAAGAAGCATCTACTTCTTTTTACCTGCCAGCGATGTAAGCTAAGTGTTACTGTTGCCCCCCAATAGGAGATCAGTAACACTTAGCAGTGACAGGAACAATAGATTAGAGGTCACCCCCCCCCCCCCCCGCCCCAAAACAATAAAAAAAATAAAACAAATAACAAATAAAAATCATTAATGTCTGTGCAGTTATGATATTTACCTGAGTCATAAATGATCTGTGCTCAAAAATAATCAATACAATGTCTCTCTACTGTAGTTTCACTCTGAGTAAGATCACAGGTTTCACTTGTACAACGTCTTTACGACATACAACATAGCCCTAGCATTACACTACATTCACCAGCTCAGGGGCCGTTTTTCAAAAAACAAGCACCTGCTCAAATTGTCTATGGAAAAAGCTTGAGTCAGAAGCATTTAGACCCCCTAACATGCTCATTAACTACCAGTGTAGATGCTTGACAGCAACAATGAAAGAATACAGCATAGAACTGTGTTTCGATAGCTAAAGGATGTGAGGAAAAGTTAGCATCAAAATGAATCTTAGTTAATCTCATTAAATTAGTTTTTAACCTGAACTGATTTATTCGTGTTTGCTATAAAGCTTTAGACAAAATATGAACAAGTAAAAGAACTTTCAGTGATATAAATGTGTAACTCGCGGGCTCTGTTTTAGTGTGCCTATTACTTTTTAGTCATTTCAGATTAATTATTAAATATTTACAACTTTACCTAAACTATTTTGAGTTGAATTTACTCACTTTTTTATGTTCAGTATACTAAAATTAATTATTTACATTCAGATCAATTTACTGGTTTACGTTCTACATACTAAAATTAAGTTGAATCAAAATTTTTTTTAACAATTATTGTATCTTAACTTTCAATAAATGTAATATTCAGAAAAAGACCACAAACCAAATATTGAATTGATCCAAGACTAGGTAGCTCTCCCAAACAGGAGTTCCAGTAATGTAACTCAGTGGACCATTTCTTGACTTGCTTAATGTCTGATCAACAAAATGTACCAGTCAAATCCATTTAAAAAAAAAGTACCAGTACCAATAGCATAAAAAACCACTGAGCACTGTAACCCTCACATTAAGTCAATATAATACCCGACTTTTCATAAAACAACACCTATGTCCGGGGTTTCAATATTAAGATTGCAAACATTGTGTCATTGAGCCTTGAATGTTCACACCAGTGGCTGTATACATGCATACAATACAATACAATACATACAATAACAGCAGCTGAATTAATCCTGCCATGCGGTGGGCCAAGGCTGTTTTTCTGCTTTAGTTTTCGATTTGATAGATCTCTTCCAGGGAACTGGTTCATTTTTTATGACTGGCCATATAAATCGTTGTTGAGCACATTACTGCTTGTTTCCAACATCAATTCGTGCACATTAAAAATACAACGTAGATATAATTTCGCTAGCTAAGCACAAAATGTTAGCCGGAGAAAGGACCAATCAAAGCTCGTGTTGTTACCTTGTCAACTTGAGTTGGCCAACCACGTCGTTATTTGGTGCCCGAAGACCCGGATGTGCAGCGAGCGCCGCTTTGACGTCCCTTTCGGTGCAGGCATCGCTCTCAGGTCAGCTCTGCTGCCAGACGGGATATAACACACTGACTTTATTTCATCTCCGACAGGACGGAACTTCTCCGTTGTTTTGGCTTCACCGCACATCCTGGGAACGGTAGGTAACTGATTAGCACTAGCATTATCCGAAACATTGTAAAAGGTCTGACTGCATTTATTAGTTTGTGACTTTCTGACTGATGGGGGGAAACAGTTCCCAAAAACTACTGTATCTCTGAGCTCTCACACATGGAAGCTATTCTGTGTGATCTCCTTTTGATATATAAGGCAGAAAGTAATGTAATATTGTTTCACTTCCATTGATCCTCCCCTGAAACAGTTTGGAGGCCCGCCTCACACTTTGAAAACCCCCTGAGTTAGATTATCAACAGCTAACTATTTAGTGAATTAACAACACCAGACAAAAACTGGTGAACCATGGTAATGAAGTACCTACCAATGCCGAGTGTTCAGCGGTTATCTAAACACAAAAGTCATAAAGTTGGTTCAAGTCAACTTAAGTCAAAGTCAACCTTCGACATTCTGGTGCATTCATGTGTTGTGTCCGGTGGAAGGGGGTGTCTACAAAGCTTTACATGGGCTCATATGGGGGACCATATAACATTTTATGCAGTTAAGGTAATTAGTCAGTCAGTCATTTTCTACCGCTTGTTCCCGTTTTGGGGTCGCGGGTGACTGGAGCCTATCCCAGTAACTTCGGGCCTTAGGCGGGGTACACCCTGGACAGTGGCCAACTCGTCGCAGGGCTGACACATAGACAGACTAATTATTTTTTATATATATTTAAATATAAATAACTTCTTCTTTTCCTTTGGGCTGCTCCCTTTCAGGGGTCGCCACAGCGAATCATGTGCCTCCATCTAACCCTGTCCTCTGCATCCTCTTCACTCACACCAATTAACTTCAT
>CM022474.1:2189805-2221589 GCA_011952105.1 Coreoperca whiteheadi | reverse complement strand
ATGAATGGTTGTCTGTCTATGTGTCAGCCCTGCGACGAGTTGGCCACTGTCCAGGGTGCACCCCGCCTAAGGCCCGAAGCCACTGGGATAGGCTCCAGTCACCCGCGACCCCGAACGGGAACAAGCGGTAGAAAATGACTGACTGACTGATTGCGGTTAAGGAAATAAGGCACAATGAATAGAAACATAAACTAAGAGTTAAACTAACACCAAAACACAAGATTAGAACTTTTTAAAATGTTTATGTGGATGTACAAAATGTACTGCATATGGTCGAAAGAAAAATACACCAACTGACCCATAGAAAATGTAATAGATAATAGTAGAAAAATAGAAAATGTTTTAATTAGAATCTACTACATCAAAATATGCACATAACATTTTCTCCACTGAGTACAATAAGCATAAGTAAAGAGTGAAAATGTTCAGCAGGACAGTGTCGGTCCACGGACCGTGGCCTCATTGTTTAACAGATTTTGTTAAATCTCTCCTACCAGGTTTTTGAGATATCTTACAAACAAACAGATGTGACTGAGTGTGCCTTTGGCGGACGATAATATGAATTGTAGGCCTGATCTGACTTTGTCTTGACTCATAATGATCTCAACCTGAAAACTGGGAACCAGAACAGCTGTGCTGGTTTCACATTAACGTCCTGTGTTTAACTGACCGCTGTGTGAGATACAGGCCGACTGCCTCATCCTGGGTATCTCTTCCAGGTGCTGTGGAGGACGAGACAGCCCTTCTCTCTCGCAGAGCCTGTGGTGACCTGGAGTTTCCCTCTGTCAGACTCCATGATGGCCGATGCATATGCTCACCACCGCAGCGGCCTCTCAGCTGCCAGTATTGCAGGGCTGCAGAGAGAAGCCTGTAGAAAAGGCAGATGTTGCAGTTCACAAGTTGAACCCGTGAATAAACTCAGAAGTAGAGACTATAGGACATTTGTAAAACCTAATTCTAATTCTTCATGTGAGGTGTGGAGGCAACGCTGCCACCCTGTGGCTAAATGGTACCATTAGCCATGGATGGGACAGAATATTCAAAGACAATAAATACTTAGTCCAGTTTATTAGGTACACCAAGCTAAAACTGATGCAGTCCAGTTCAACTGCCCTGCGATGAATTCTATCTTCATGAGGCTATTGACATCTTGTTTATGTGTTCTTACTCTTTATCCTGAAAATGGCTGTTGGGCTGAAACAGCAGATAAAAACATGATGGAGCTGCAGAATTTAACACATTTTTCAAAACATAATTCTGACTCTACAGAATTACGTGTAATGTACCGCGATACAGGTTTTGGTGTGTCTGCACAATCTGGGACATTTACCACCGCAATATTTTATGGCTGGAGTGCGCTGGTACCAAAATAAGCCAAGCACCAACCAGAGGGGTGTACTACGAAGGGAGATTAGTGTTTTAGCCAGCTATGTTGAGCCTAAAGCCAGAGTTTTCAGTGTCACGAAATCTGGCTCTCTTTTAACCTGCTGGATCACCATGGTAACTGATGCTGAACACGCAACCTGCTCCAGAGGAGGTTATGTTCAGAGTTTGGGCTTAAATCAGCTGTAGAAAGCGCTGCCCTGTTCCTGACGATGTCCTCTCTGAGCGACACGCTAATATGGCACAGAGAAGCCGTGCGGTTACAGTCGGCCTGTCGCAAACTGTCTGCATCGTGCTGTCATGAACCTACATGCATTCAGCTGGTGATGCAGGAAAACTCTAATATTAACTCACTGACAAATGTTCCACAGCAGCTCATCCAACACTAACAGACTGATGAAGCTCAGCAGCTACAGACACTGTGGATTATGTTTGGTCCAGATCAGCTGCCAGGTCCGTTTTACATTAATGCAGCTGATGGCATATCGGTTTGAAAATGTATTATTGGTATCTGATTAAACTAGCCCATTGGTATTATATAATATCCAATGTGTAGGAGCCATTCTTGTTTTCTATTTGGTTTAATAGGGCTTGGTTTTTGGCAGTGGTGGTTTGTTTACGTTGGAGCACAGGTGACCTATATTCGGCTCGGCCATAGGTGGTGGTGTCGAGTCAAAGGTTATACAGGTGCACAGGTGTCATTGTACGAGGGAAGGTCATACGGTTTTCACCGCTTCAAGCCACGCTGCAAGTCATCACTAGACTCCACTCCATTCATAATATCTCCGCCATCCAGGTTGTCATCTTGCTGCCATGACACCCCCACCTTGGATCATGGACCGCAACATTCATTCATCAGCTGTGTATTTGTAGTCAATAAACGGGAATGCCCCAAACGTGCTTCTCGGTCCGGACAGTGGTTCTGTTTAAGCGCGTTATACCTGGATTCCCCGCACCCACAGGCGACTACAATGATGGCACTAAATAGTCTCTACACAATCAACAAAATTCATTTCACTTTGCTTTGGTCAAAACCTGAGGTGATTTCCCTGTCTCCTTTGTTATGGGACAGTGTCAGAGCTGAATGCACTCTTTGAGTATCATGTTTAAATCTGCTGTGTTAGGTTTAAAGTTTCAGAGCTCTGAATGTGCAGCGGCCACGTTAGAACTAAACGGGAGGCAGCGAGAGAGCACCGAGTGGTGAAATAAATACTTATTCAACCTCTCTTGCCCTATAACAGTTTTTGTAGGCCCGTTCTTCAGATCTAAAGAGAAAAAGAGAAATGTTCTTGACTGAAGTAACTGAGTAACTAGCAGCATGTTGATGGCAGCTGTAAAATCCCACATCGCAGATCTAAATTTGGATAACTAGCTTTCTCTATAAAGGGCTGTCAACTCTGGAACACATTACCTACTGATCCTAAATTAATCCCAGAAATAAAATCCTTTAAAACAAAGGTTAAGTGTCTAAAGTGTATTGTGGTATATGTGTATTTTATTGTTTCCATATTTGTAGTGTATTATGTGTGTATTAAGATAGGTTACTGAAAGCTGTATATTTTAATCACACTGTAGCCTACATGTAGAAGGGCAACCAGAGCTGAACATCAGAAACAGCTAGAAACTCTGTGCAGCGCATCAGTGTCGCGCTCTGCATTGAAACTATGTTTAGTCGCATCGTCCTCAAATTTAAATTAAAAAAAGCGGCACGCGATCGGTATAATCCAGGCAAAGATTACATATTGGTGGACACCATCTTGTCCTCCGCATCTCCCTGAGCTACTTTGTGAAGGGATTCTTCAAGCCTGTACGTTGTCACAGACCGAGCTCTTTAAAAACAACAACCCCGATCACGGCCACATAACTGAAATGTTTTCATCACGAACGCTGGAAAAGCACGGTCCTTTCCGGAGCGAGAATGATTTCCTCGCATTTCTGTGGACGTCAGGAGAAACATTTGGAGCCGAGTCCATTTTTAAAAGTGACCTCTACCGGTTTTTAATCACACAAGGCAGGTGAGCGTGAAACACCCTGGCGTCCGCCGACCTGCAGCAGGCCGAGGTTGTGAGTTTGGAGCCGAGACGACGAGCCCGTCTCGGTAGATGGGAGGTTCACAGTGAGACTCGAGATCAATCGAGCTGAGATCAGCCGGCGTCCTTTCCTGCTGCTTCAGGCCTCCAGAGATCAGACTGCATTACACGCAGGCCCTGAGCTCTGCACTCAAACAAACCTGGAGGAACCCGAGGGCTTTGATTTGTACTCCGCCAGCACCTGATGCTGAGCGGTGGTTACCTGGAGGAGGGAATAAACAGGAGACACACCCAGAATACTTGGAATGCTTACCCTCCTGGGTAATGACTGATTCACACGTTTTCCGTTTAAAAGATATGTGTTTTGTTTTGTTTTTGTTTAGTTTCTGTTGTGTTTATTCCCGCACTTTAAAATTTAACTGTGAGAGTCTGAATAGGTGGACTCGGTTTGGAGCTTTTATCAGGCTGAACTGTCGCAGCAATATGAAAACAAGGAGGCGCACGTGTTTCAGTAAGCGCTCTGGTCTTCTTCTGTGCAGCCACCGTGGCTGTTGTTGCCCAGCTGGACCGCCCACTTCTTCTTTTAATGCTTTACCAATGTCCACCCTCAGGACGGACTGTTTTTGTGCCAAAGATCAGAGGGAATCGAATAGAAAAGTTGCATCTCTTTAACTGTTCGGTTTCTGCTGTGTGACGTGAAACGTTGCTCTTTCTGTCGGCCTGGCGAGGCTCCGGTTACCTCAGGGAGGTGTTTGCCAGTAACCCAGGGCGATTTAAAGGAGGCAGCGGGCCATTGAAGGTCCAACAGAACCTACTGTGACGAGCCGAGGAGCTCAAGGAGTCTCCCTTTGAAATGCAAATGTCCCACCCACCCATGCGGCTCTGATACACTTTACGCCATAAGATGTTTTTTTTTTTTTTAGGCTTGCTGCCTCTCACTTTGCACCTCACACAGTGCTGAAAGCAGGAGGATCCAACCTGATTCACTGGATTCTTTTGTGATTAAAACGTGGTTTTAAGAACTGCGTTGTGAAAATGTTCCCTAATCCTTAGTGGTTACTGCGTTTCAGCTCGTAAGCCAAATGAGCAAAGAGCAGACAAGCAAGGTGCTTTGTCTGCAAGCAAAGTGCGTTTACTAAAAATATCACTGAACTTAATTCCGGGGGGTTTCAGAAATGTTCAGTTCTGGCACCCGAGTGGTTTGACTTCTCTAAAAAGAGTTTCAAATCTTTGCAAGTTTATTTCCACACTGTGGGCACTAAGAGACAACAAGCCCTTTAAATGACGTTAATTAATCCTGAACGTACCCTTAATTTAAATCAAGCCGTTTGTAGCCAGAGATCACTTGATTTGAAAAACCCTTCGTTAACAAGTTCGAGTGGATTTTAACGGGTACAGGGCCTCCCCCTTAATCTACACATTCATTTGAAATTGACAAATTCATTGGTTATCAGTTCATGGTGGTATTGTGGTTGGGATTTTGGTTTACTTTAAGGGGTTTCAGGTGCACATTAAGGATATTTGGGGGGATCCTTATTCGGGTATTTAATAGGTTAAATTAATGGATATAAAATATTTTTTTGTAATAAAATAATGACTTTTCTGCACGAATTAAATTATTTTAATATTCAAATATATAAAATAACATTAGATCTCATTCATACCCGTTCATTTGACCCTTAAAAGCACTAGTCCTGTAAACATTTTTCAGCTAAAGTGCAAATTTCAGGTTCATCCCATAGTTGAGGTTAATTAACAGATAACTTAATAGACTTTAATATTCATGTTCAGGGGGACTTAATGGATTATCTCCATGTTTAAGGGATAAAAAAAAAACCTTAGGATTTGCCAAATAAAAAACATTACTAAAACTTTCACCTTACTTGAAAAATTAAGAGCCTTTTAAGATTTGCATTTAGGGATCCTTTCAAAACTTATAGTTTTTACAATTTTACTGGACTTCAACTCCTTAAAAAGCTCTTAAATGTAGAAGTAAAACCCCCTGAAGTTATTATAATACATTAGTTCATGCTTATACCATGAATTTGCACCATATTTTTCTCCTGAAAAAAAACCTTAATTCAAATAGATAATTCATTAGAAAATACCCTAATGTGTAACAATCCAATTATTTATCCATTAAACATTATCGCCTTAAAATCCCTTTTAAAAAAATACCTCAGTTACATTATTACCAACGGATGCATTTGTGGAAATTTAAGGCAAAAAAAAAAAATAAGGGACTTAGTTTCATAGTGAGTGAAGTGAATGGAGACCAATGGCTGCCCGGAAAGAGATGTAAAAAAAGAAAAGAAAAGCACTGTGGTCAGCAGTCATGCAAAGTATCAAATCTGCAAAAAAAAAACACCAGCAGGGTCCTTTAATTATGTTGTTTTTACTAGCTCATGGGAATCTGAACCTTAATTAGACCAAACTAAAAACACAGAAGCAATGATAGTAAACATAAAATAAGGTGGGGTGATTATACTGTAATCTGTGATAATACCCAGAGAAGCTGAGTGTGTCCTATCTCCTGTGAATTTCCCTGCCTGGTTAATGACAGAGGCAGCTAGATACACACTCACACTTCATTATGGAGCGCAGTGACATCAGCAGCTCGGTGGGTTACCAGGATACCTGGCGCGCGGCTCGGCCATCCAATTAAACACAAGAAGAAGAAGAAGAAGAAGAAGAGCAAACTAAACCAGGCTTCAGATCAGCTCCTCGATAACAGTTTTCTGCTGCTGCTTCAGTCAGTCCGCTGACACCCAACTGCAACCAGCACACACACACACACACACACACACGGTGAGTGCATTTAAAAAACCGACGGCGTGACGTGACGGAGGTGAAGCTCGCGTTTAGAAATACTGCAAATACCTGACATGGCGGGAGGGACATTTTGAGCTTTCCTAAGGTGACTGTGGGACCTTCTTAGTGGTCGAATGGTTCCTTAAAGCTTTGCTTTGGCAGGTGACGACATATTGAGATTGTTTCTCTGACGTAAAAAGGGATGAGAGGTGGGAAATGGGAAATAATATAAAAATAATAATAATGCTAGACTTCATTTGTTCCACGTTACAGCTGCTTGGGGCAGGAAGAGAACGCTTTCAAATCATTAGTTTCTTCCCGATCATTAAATCAGAGCTAGACTGTGTTTTTGTACAGCTTTAAGTAAAGCTCCTTTGTAAACATGCATGTCCAGTTATTATGATACTCTTCTCTCACACTGCTGAACTTAACCTGTAATCTGACATTGTTCTGATGCAATTTGTCAATTAATCGCGTATTTGATCAACTATTATTAGCAGCAAATTAAAACTTTGAAGGTATTAGGTGAAAAATACCAAACGTGTGTTGATTTTGTTTCTCGTACGTTGAGGATTTGCTGCTTTTATTCATGTCACTGTGATTTGAATCCATTTGTGCATGTTGTCTGTTTACGTTGGAGCTCGGTCTCTGCGCTCCAGTGCAGCAGTGGTGGAAGACGTACGCAGACGCTTTAGTAAAAGTGCCAGTACAGCGATGTAAAACTACAAGTTAAAGTCCTGCATTTAAAATTACTTAAGTACAGAAGAATTATTGGGCCCTTCCGGGGGCGGTGAGATGATTAACGGGAGAGGACAGAAGAAAAAACTAAGTTCTGATATGTACGTTTGTTAGATTTTTCAAGTGTTCCTCGAATCTTTTCTTTTTGTGTGTGTGTGAAATACTGGAGAGTTTTACCTGTTTGGGCCTCGAACGGTTATTCAAATGAAAATGAAAAGTTTAGAGGGGAAATGTCTCTGAAATGTGACAAGGGGGCCCCAACTCGGGAGCAATGTGTTGTATTTTGTAAGCTTTATAATATGTTTGTTTTTGCTTTTTTAATGTAAAAATGCAATCTGAAGAGTAACTATATGTGTCAAATATAGCGCAGTAAAGTAGTAGAATATCTCCCTTTGGAAATGTGGTGGGATAGATGTTTTAAGTTGCTTTAAGAATACAAATATTTTGATAATAGAGCATCGCAGGATAAGTCCTAAAGCCCGGAAGTGAGTCAGCATGTTAGCAGTGGCACGTTTATAGCCTATCTTTAGCTTTTTACTTTTGGCGATGGCATTTATGCTTACAAAAAAAAAAATAATCACAAAGGTGTTCATTTATGAAGATTATCTTGCTGAACAACACGTGTAAGTGTCATGAACTTCTGTTTGCCACTGAGTTTATTTTTCTGAAAATCATCCAAAAGCCAATGGAAAAATCCCACTGGCTTTTTGTGGAGGGAACCTGAGCGATGCTGACTTCAGGGTTGGCCTACAAAAAAAACGTCATCCCTGCGACGTTCATTGACAAACTGACTAATCCCGCCCATCTGAGAGGTGCCAGTGTCTCTATCGAGCTAACTATGATAAATGATCATTTAGCGCCGAGTTTAGCCTTCCAGGTAGTTTTCCTCTAAAGATGAGTACAAATCCTGCTCTGCTTCACCGTAATTCATAAACCCCAACCTCCAACTATGTCTCACCTCATATTAACACGTTATTACCTGAAACTTTTGATGTATAGAACCTGTCATGTGGTCTAACCGTCGAGTTTAACACAGCCTGGAAGGCGGTACTCAGGGATAACGGTCGCCCGCGCTCAAACCGCATTCGAGTCCGCGCGGCAGGGGGGTCGCGCTCGCGCTCGCCGCGGTGATGCTGCCGGGAGGGCGAAGCTGTTTGGTAGCCAGCCAGGAGACGTTAGCCGCCGGAGCTCCGTGTAAACTATCACGGTTGTGGAGCTTGTCACCGACGTTAGCCCGTGTCGTGTAGCGGCCGACGAGCACACGATGCGGTGGTAGTTGATGTGTATGCGTAATGAGCTGCAGTCGCCGCAGAGGAGCAGCAGACGGCGGGGCAGCTATGGTAACTGGCGGCGGTTAGCTCGCTAACGCTCCAGCAAACGTTCAGATTTGTTTTTTCTTTTTTTTACGATAACGTTAACGACTTCCGTCGTCATGTTAGTCCCGTCCTCCGGTGTAGATGCTCTAGGTTGTTGCGGCCTTACTTTGCCCTCGGGGCAGAAATAACCGACGGTTAGAGCCTCCGCCAGCCCAACAACATGACTCACTCACAGTGAGCTGGCTGGCCGGGTGGCTTGGTTAGCCTGCCGTTAGCGGCTACCTTAGCCGGTGATGCTAGCGCGTTAGCAGTGTCAGTCGACGCCGCGAGCTGCTGTAGTGATGTCTTGCCGATGGAGCTGAAGTGTTGCTCGGCTTGCCAAAGATGAGGGGCCGCCTGAGCCGAGTTTTTGTGCCTCTGTCAGCAGGAGGCGGAACATGGAAGCTGAGGAAGAGCGGAACAAAGACCTGAGTGCGCACGGACCGCTGGATAAAAAGGTGCTCGGCAAGCAGAATGGAGGGATCGGTAAGGCTGGTGTTTTTCCACCCCCCAACTGTAAATGATGCCCCGTTCAAGCACACGCGTGGGTTTGTCGCGTTTACTGCAAGGTGACCTCTCCTCATCTGCAGGTATAGGGAGAGCTCTCCGCAGCCTGTTGAAAACGCAGCACACGCTGCAGATTCCGTCCATCACCCGCTCAGAATGTGCTGGTAGGTGAAGTTATTTCCAGGTGTTGACTAAATTCCGTCCTCAGTGAAAATGTGATTAAATCTGATGGTTTAGCTAGTACTGAGACTGTAGGCATAAAGCGATTTGATGCAGCATCCTATCATCTGAGGTCCATCTATGACAGAACATTTGAAAGAATGATTATAAAGGACATGTCAGCTTTTTGGATTAGCTCCAGCTTGTGCCTCTCATGTATTTCATTCAAGTCACAGAGCTAAGCATCAATTTTTCTGAAAGGGACCTTTTTAGTCTTTAAACAACAGTAAGAATATGTAAAGTGTCATCACTGACATCATCAGGTTTTGTGAACAACAACAAAATCAGCCATGGATGCACATTATTACGACCCTTTTCCCGGGTTTTGCCCCCCCCCCCCAAACCAGCGAGGGTTACATACTGTGTGTAACTTGAGAAAATGAAAGCTGATAAACTCGTGTGGCAGTGACCGCAGACAGATGTCTCTTGCTGTAATTTGGCTGTTCATCTCAGACATGTCCTCCTGTGTGACCCAGGCTCCTGTCCAAATCTGATAATGAGTAGGAGCGAGCACGCCGATGCAAGGCCCGTCCCCGTGGCCCTCACCCCCCAGCTCCCCCCCAGAGCTCACCGGCCCCTCTGCATGTCGGTCTCCTCCGACAGCAGCGGACGCTTCAAAGCTCTGGAGACGCAGGAGTGGAAGAACAACCTCAAAGCTCAGGTACATGCAAACACACATCTGCCCTGAGCTCCTCAGGAGTATGACCAAGCAAGACAAGTAACTGATTAAAGACATTAAATGACAGAAATAAAAGACTTTTACAGAATGGTTTTCAATCCTAGCGCATGTGAGTCTTGCTTGCTGACAAGAAGGTCTTCTTGCTTAATGTGCCACTTTGCATCCAGAAGCTGCCAGGGTGAAGAGTTATGGCCGAGTTACATGGGGTCATAGGAGTAAACAGTAAACATGACTTTTCTCACTCCATGCTCCAAAGAGTAGAAAATAAAAGTTTGCCATATTCTAATTCACATAACAGCTTGACTTCTGGGGTAATTAAAATGTCAGGACTGGATCATGGGCCAGTAAAGGATGATAAAGCAGTCGGTCACATGTCACACATCCCCAGGTCCTTCCACTAACATACGATGTCATGCACCAGTCACTTTGTGTAGCATTGGTCTGCTCACTACCTCATTCGCCATGGAACTGACCCTTGTGCTGCTCTTATTTAAGCTTATTTTTATTTTATTTTATTTTATTTTTTTGTTATGTCTTTTTTTTTTTATATTCCCTTATTGTATAGTTTTAGCTTATATTTTATATTTGATCTAGAGTTTAGGCTCTACTGTTAGTGTTATCTGTATGCACCGGGGGTCTGAGAGTAACGCAATTTCGATTCTCTGTATGTATGTACTGTACATGTGGAAGAATTGACAATAAAGCAGACTTGACATTTGTGTGTTTGTTGCAGATGGAGCAGGCCCACAGTGCAGGAGCTGCCAGCAGCACAGGTTCTCTGGAACGAGCGTCTCTGTTCTGCGCCTCGGCCTCCACCACAGCATCCAGCTCCAGCCTGTCCAGCCCAGTGGAGATCCTCAACAAGAGCAAGTCGTCCAGCCGCTTCTCTCTCTTCTCTCCGCCCTGGAACAGCAGCTCTGAGTCCGACTCCAACCCTCCGTCCCGCTCGGGCTCCAAGAAGCTGCGTAACTACAGCAGGAGGGCTGCCACGGGGCCGGCCGGTGCCAGGGGCCCAGATACGCCTGAGCCCAAACCCGGCGGCCCTGAACACTTCCAGTACTCTGAACCCGTCATCTCCAAGGTGACGGATTACATCTATGTCGGCAACCTGAATGCGGCGTACAACGGCCGCACCCTATGCCGCAACAACATTGACAGCATCATTGACATGAGCAGTGTGCCGGGAGAACTGGGCCCCAGCCTCAACCTCATACCGTGCACCTGCTCTCGCGGCACCCGCCACAGCTGGTCCCGCCTCAAGGTGGACATCGGAGACGTGCCGGACGCTCTGGGTGAAGGCCCGTCCCTGAAGCAGCGCTGCTTTGAGGACATCAACGAGTGCATCAATGCCTCCACCGAGAAGAGGAAGCGCGTCCTGGTCCACTGTCGAGACGGTTTCTCTTTGGCGCCAACGTGTATCATCCAGTACCTGATGGTGAAACAGAACATGAGGCTTATCGCCGCCTACGAGCTTCTGAGGGCCAAGTACCCGGTCAACATCAGGGAGTGCCACCAAAACGTGCTGGTGAGCCTGGAGAGGGCACTGCGGCCCAGGGGCAACGTCGACCCCGAGTGCTTCAAACAGGCCATCTCACGCAAAGTGGCGTGGACCTGACCTTCCCAACATGCTCGGCTGCTCCTCGAGGCTGTCTTTATTCCTCCATCCTCCCATGGTATTAGATATTTTCCTAAAGACAACCATGGGCAGCTGTAGTGTCCCCTGTAGACTGCTCAGCTGGATATTATTGTCACCACTTGAGTTCAGTGGTTGTAGAAGTTATGAATTTGATGTGTTTCCTCTTAAAACCTGTAAATGTGACCTGGCCGTGATGCCCCCTCCCCCCTCACCAAACAAGACGCAATAGACTTCACTGTAACATATACAGCTTCTTGGTATAGCGATGTAATAGTGTTGGCTGTATAGTTGATATAGTCCTGCTTTAGTTCTGTGCCATGCTGTTGTGGTGGTGTTTTATATCAGGGGAATTTTTGTAATGGGAGATCTCAGGAGATTATTGATGTCATTCCAGTACAGGGTGGGAAATTATTAGATTAGCTCCCGTTCACACCTGGCACTAATGCATCATGGTGAGCTGTGTGTACAGCACATAGGGTTTCACTATAGATCCTAAAGGGTTGGAAGGGTGACTGTTAGTATAAATTGTACAGCAGGCTAATGTGTGATACCGAAGGTGGACAGAAAGTCTACTTGTTATCTGACACTTGGTTCTATTTGCTGCTGATGCAAGTCAAATTTACTTCTATTAGCGCTTTATAGAATAGAATAGACTATTAAAGCAACACCTTGAATTTACACAAGATGTGAGACGTCAGCGGCTGAGGCATCCCTTTGTTCAATCCATGCTGACTTCAACATCCATAAATATCTTACCTCTGTCCTCAGAAGCGGCTTACCTGTCAGCTGAGAGGACAGCAGGATTACAAATGTCTTCACCTGGCTAAGAAACACCGGAAATGGGACACAATGTCCCCTTTATCTCTATATGCTCATAGGGAAACTGGAGGTCTTGGTTGATCGTTCTAGATAACGCCTGACCGTCCAGGATACAGGATTTTCGAGGCAGGTATTTGAGAGTTTGGGGTTGTTTCTTGATGCGCAAAAATGCAGCTGCAGGCGTGGAGTTGCCCTTTAGGCATCAGAAAATCGAAACAACATCTGTGGACTGGTTGAGTGAGCCAAGTGGCACTTTAGAAACGAAGCATGACACCTCAAAGTGTGTTCCGATTGTTGCCCTTCCACAGGGGAACATTTTTAGCCTCTAGAAGATAATTACTTGCCTCATTCCTGGTACCTTGAATCCTCACTGCGGCTATAATCAATATTTTTATAATAACCACGCACCAAGTGACCGTGTGAAAACGGATTGAAAGGTGTCTCTCATAGTGATGAACCTACAGAGAATTATCAGCTGGATCTGTAGTTCCACTCGGCTGTCCGGAGCTTTTCTGCACGTTTCAGCTCATTTTAGCGTTGTGTTCATCCTATTGCCCAAATCTAAGAACTCGACAGAACCACGAACAGAGGTGAGACGCCAAATAACGGAGACAAGGATTTTTAAAGGTACCATGTGGACTTTTCTTCAAACACAGTTAAGTGTGGGTGAAGTATGGCTTGCATGCACTACATAGTACCTTGCATTACGCCCCACATGCGAGGAGAGCATGAGATGCAAACAAAACGGGGGCGTGTTCATCAAAACATTGCTCCATAGCGCCACTCAAAAACTCCACAGAGGACCTTTAGGTTTGTAGTGAGTTATCAAGCAGCCGAACTTCCTCTCTGGCTTTATTGCTGCTGAGCCCAGATTCTGTTTTTAAGGCAGTTTCACCCCCCCTCACAGATAAAATCTCATTTTTAATGTGAAATCGAAACACAGTCACTTGAGAAGAGTTTCAGAAATATTTGTGATGCCAGGTGTGAACTACAATCTGTTTTCCCAGAGACTTTGACACAATCTGCAAAGATCTGACAATGAAGTAAGTAACTGGCCACTATTTGTTTGGAGCTTTTGTTTTCCTTCCTAAAAATCCGTTTTACTGACCGTTGTAGTCGGTGGGTAAAGAAAGAAGTTTGTTTCCAACCCTGTTTAAAACAAAGCTGCAACTCTGCTGCCGATACTCTGAAGACTGGAGGACGTTCATGTGATTTGGCACCTTTGGATCTGAACGGATTCGATTACGGAACTTTGCACACGGACACGTTTTAAATCGGACCTGCTTCTGTGCTTTGGGACCTTCTCGCAGCGTTTTTTGTGTGCGTGTGTTTTCCGAGGTCATACTTGAGGGAAGATGATCGGCCCAACCTGTCCTCTGTGAGGAAGACTGTAGCCCCGTTTTCAGCCACAGTTTGTTTGGTTAAATCTCTTTGGTGGTGCTCAGACTGGCTTTGGCTTTGTAAATTTGAGCTTAAGTGTATGCAGTGAAGCTGGGTGATGTGCGTCTCTGTGGATTATAAGTATTAGTGTATCAGTGCCACTAAACTGCGATTCAGGGTTTACACTGCAAGAGATGATTTTGCACTACTCACAGGGTTGTCCAACATGCAAAGTATTGCCTTTTATTTTAATATTGTTTTAATTATTGTTATTTTGGGAGTATGGCAGATGCCATTTCACACCAACGAGGGAGAATGACTATCAGGTATGAGTCTGACAGCGGCCACGTTTACATGCCCATTAGAAAAACCAGATTAAGGTAATATTCAGTCAAAGTGTTTACATGGTTCACACGATCCGATTTCCACGATAACCTTAGTTTACGTTATTGGTTTCATTGCTTTGTAGGGCTGTTTTAGTCTCAGCATGATCATGTTTTCAATATTTTATGCATTTTTTATGTTTTTCTACAAATATTGTTTGGTCACACATAATCCACAGTTTTATCCCAGAAAATATGTAATAAAATCTGTTTAAATCCGTGAACATCTGATCAAAGAATAACCATGTGACGAGTGACACCTAGGGCTGAGACTAATGGTTATTTTCATTATCATTGAATCTGTTGATTATTTTGCGATTAAATGTTAAATTGTTCCGTCTATAAAATGTCAGGCAACATTGAAAAATGTCTAAAAACATCTTCAAAGGTCTTGTTTTTTTCCGACTAACAGTTCAACCCCCAAACATATTTGACTTACAGTGATATACAACAGAAAAGCAGCAAATCCTCACGTTGGATAATGTTTGGGGTTTATGCTTTTAATAAACGACGTAAAAAACTAATTGATTATGAAAGTCGTTGCAGATTAACTTCCTCACCGTGGATTAATGAATGCATCAATAAATAGTTTCAGCAGTAGTCCCAGCATATTCGGTATATGACAGGTTTTGATAGTCGATGCTACAGCCAATTCAGTCCGTACAAAGAAAACTATTGAGGTTTAAGCATTTTGTTCCTCCACAGCAGCTGTGGTGCCATTTATGTATGGATACAGAGCGCCACGCGTTATAGTCTGAAAACCACGCCCACCCGAAGGGAAAACAATCCGCAAACAACAGTGTGCAACCAAAGGCTGAAATGCTAACGAAACACCTGTAGAAAGCTAAAACATTAGATTTCAGCATGTTAAGGGTTGTTTTAGCACTGACAACCTCAATATCCTCAGTCTCTGTGTCCCTTCTCCTTACCTTGCTTTTCTTGGAGAAATGGCCCTGTAATTAGCAGACACTAAAATAAATCAGAACGTACCAATATTCCCACATAGATGTTGTAATAACTGAGCAACTGTCTGGATTGGTTATGTATTTGTTATTTATTTTTAGCTTAATTGTAAATGCAATTTAAATACTATGAAGCGGGCTAGGCTGGTTCAGCTAAAGGGATGGGTTTAGGTTTGCTAATGTTTAATTAAGGCAGCTAAACGTTTGGTTCAGGTGTGCTAACGGTTCGTGTCCCCGTCCAATCAACGAAAACCTCCTCTCATACAAAACTTAAAGCTGTGTCGTCAAAGCTGGAAGTACTTTCGGCACAAAACATGAACGAGACACATATTAGCCTATTGTGGGATTCTGTTTCTTGAACCATATTCGTTCAAAAGAGACACTTCTGCGCTACATTCGTTAGCTAGTCAAGTTCTGGTTAGCTAACGGTTCAGTTTAGTGGTTAAACCTTTGGTTATGATTGGCTAACTGTTTGTGTCCTGTCCAATCAAAGAAGACTTCCCCCTTGTACAAAACATATCGTCATCTGAATGTTGAAGCTGTGTCGTTAAAACTAAAAGTATTTTTTTAGCACAAAACATGAACGAGACAGATATTTTTCTCTTGAACCGTAGTAACCATATTACTACGTCAGCTAGTAAAAAGGTTCGGTTAAGCAGCTAAATGATTGGTTCCCGTTAGCAAATAGTTGATATTAGCTGATAAAAGTTTGGCTCTGATTAGCTAACGGTTAACCCTGGTCCACGAACCCGACACACTGTTGGAGTTTGCTCTTCAACCACTCTAGTAAATAAAGTAAATTCAGAACAAGTGCATGCGTAAAGTTCATGCCTATACTGATTTAATGTTTTTAGAAAGAACAAACGGTAACATCATTTACATAGCGTCTGCTTTTTAATTTATCTTAAATTTTTTATTATTTAGTTTGTAGTTCATGGGCAGCCTGCGCGAGAATCAGCTGTGCGGTGACATTAACCCCCAGCGGCGCTGCTGAGTCGTCAGGTGAGCGGCGCGGTCGGAGTGGAAGCTAAAAGTATGATGCCTTCGTTTGGAGTCGTCTTGTGACCGTTGGGTGACATTTGCACACTTTGTATGACTTCAATTGATCTCTGTGTTGTAAAAATGTTGAATATTTTTTGGATGTTTTATTTTGAGCACACACACAAAAAAAAAAAACACTACGAAAAATGACATTCGTGTAAAGCGGTCCTTTGCTGTAATATATTTGCTAGTCATCAGTGTACGGTACAAGGTGTTTTACTAATGTGCAGGTGGTGGTGAGACCGAAGAGGAGGATGTATTACGCGACGCATGTGTTAACGCTCGTACGAGGCACCGTCGTAGACAAAAGTGTCGGCATATTTTGGTTCATCCCTTGTTGTAAATGCTCCGGGTCAAAGTCGTCATATCAAACTGAATAGGTTTTCTAACTCGTTCTCTCAGGTGATTTCTCAGTGGCCCAGAATGTTCTCAATGAATATGATATTCAGAAATGTGAAGCGATGTGTTTCTCATGTCATGTTTCTTAAGTCAGATATAATTTGTACTGTTGAAATATTAAAAAAAAAAAAAGGATGTACTTACCAGTTGTTTTTTGGTGTTGACTTGCCACACGAGCCGTATGAAAGCACAAGGCCAGAATGCGCTACTCGTGTTTAAATGAGTAAAAGCCAGTGTGACTCTTAACTAAACCTGATGGAGGAGTCTTTATGTTGGAAGCAGACCAGCATTTTTATCTGTGAAATCTCACTTTTCTTACATTTTCCACGACGCTTGCAGCGTCAAAGTAAATCCACACAGATCTTTCAAGTGGAGTTCAACTCTTTGACACGTGGATTTGTGCTGTTGACCGACCGCAGAGCATGTTGACAGTGCTGACCTGTGAGGGAACAGGAAGCTGGAGAGGCCAGAAGAACGAAAGCTATCATATTATCTGAATTTTATACTCCCGCTCTGCCAGAGGACAAACTGTTCCGCAAAAAAATATATGGTTTGCAGTCGGTCGCGCGGCAGGAGAGGATGGAAGGCTGTGTCTCTTGAATAACAGAGCGTTTTTCAGTCCTCTGTTTAACTAATACGGTCTACAACGGCTCGCGTTTCACTCGCGCTACCCTAAAGCGTATTGTTACGCTCTTTATTTTCTTCCTTGACATCAGTGATCAGTCGTCGTGCTCTGAACGCTTCCAAAACGTTGGTGACCTTCAGTTAAAGGACCAGTGTGTAAGGTTACTGGTAGAGTATGGCAGAAATATTCATGGGTGTGTTTTCAATAGTGTACGCTCACCCGAAAATAAGACCTGTTCCGTTTTCGTTACCTTAGAATGAGCCGTTTATATCTACAGAGGGAGTGGGTCCCCTTCCGCGAAGGCCGCCATGTTTGTACAGTAGCCCAGAACGGACAAACCAAACACTGGCTCTAGATAGGAGCCTTTTGCGTATTTCGCTATTTTCGTGGCCACCGTAGTTTCTCCTACACGCTTTGAAGGGGAGGGTGAGGTGAGCGTGGTCGTTAGCAAACCAGCTAGCTTGACAGGCTATTGTGGTAGGTGTGTGGAGAATGGTCTCATTCGCTCAATTATTGGTGGGAGGACAATTCTGTCCTTCCAAAATATTGGTCCCCACCGTCCATATGCAAACCTACGGCCTTCATTGTAACGGCAGGCCTTTTTATCTGCATTTGAGCGTGGCCGATGTTCGGAAAACCGCCTTAAACACGTTTGCCTTCAGACGCTGTTGGACGAAACATCGTATGAACTAGTTTCGTTATGAGCATACAGTTATTAACAGTACGTGGAACAGACCCAGGTGGTACCACAATAACCCATAAAATGGCAAACAAACGGTCCAAATTACTTTGTAAACCGATGGAGCCGCATGACTTTGTGTTTTCTGGGGCGATGCTAGCGTAGCGACATTGGAGGCGCTGCTTGTTTGGGACGTAACTAACAGTTCTAAGAGCCTCAATGTTAAACTGTATTGTATGTAATTAGTTTGAAATGGATTTTCCTCGGTTTGATACGAGGCCCGGTACCCTGACTGTTCTCTGCTATGGAACGGCCAGATCTGTGAAATCAGTCGCATCAGAGAGCTGTTAAGCGCTCTGCTTTGACTCGGCCATCACTTCATTAGGTGACGTCTATTCCTTCTATTTTGATCGCGTCCTCTCACCACATCTCGGAGACAGGACTTGATGGATTTAGTCCTGGGCAGGGGGCTCGCTATGTATTACTACTCTACTATATACTAACATATAAGGCCAAGCAATTGCCCCCCAAAAAAGCCCTAAAAACCAGGTAGCAACATCCTGTAATGGCCTAACATCTAACTAGCTCCTAAATTAGAAACACTTGTCATCCGTCTTCTAAACAGCCGCCACCAATTGAAGTTTTCCTGTAGAAGAAAACTGATTTGACTCCCATTAAAGCTGATGAGCTGTAATAGTCGGGTTTGTGGTTTAACGGTCTCCCGTTCTTTCTCTTTATCGTTTGTGTGTTCATGGCTTCACATGCTGCCGTTTGTCTGTCACCAGCAGCCATGACCCCCCCCCCCCCGTGTGTTTGACTCAGAGGAACGCCGGAGCAGCAAATGCTTTTCTGCTTTATCGTCTGTCAGGAATACATTTGTGATGGAGAAGCACATTTATTGTTATAAATATTAACTGTATAGCAACACTTTTTTTTTTTGTGTGTTGGGTTTGCTTTTTTTCATGTATGTGTTTTCATTTTATTTATTTATGTTCTTGTATATGTTTAGATTTCTTAATTTATTTTATGTTCTACTGTGTTTCCGTCTGGTTCAGTTTTGCCTCAAACATCCTTCAACCAATAGGTTCAGCCAATAAATCAACATTTATTCAGCTTTTGCTGCTGTCAAACCTAAACAAATTGTCCCTATTGTGTAAAAGATCCTTAATAATATAAAATTAAATGTCCGACAGTGTTTTTTGTAAACAGGTTTGGAGCTAACAAATACAGTTGGTAAACAGATCTTTAGCATCAGTTAAGTCTTTTACTATTTCTGACCTTTTTATTGCCATTGCTCTTTTCACGCCTTCTTCCTTTTTCTCTGTCCTTCTTTTTCACTTCAGAAACTTTCCCTCGTCACTCCTCTCACTGACAAGCTCCTGTTAACAGCTTGTTAATAGCATCCACTTAGCGTGTCTTAAATGTCTTGAAACTGCACTCTTGACTTTTTCTGCCCTCCCACCTGCCGTCCCCTCAACTTTCATCACTGCTGCTTTCCTTGTTCCCCGGCGCCCAGACTTGTTTCGCACAGTGAGCCTCTCGTAGTGTTCGGATCTGATAATAATCTGTTTATTGAGTCGCATCTTGTTGATTTGCCTCGTTTCTCTTCCCTAATTCTCCTGGTTTTCACCTCCAGGCTCACGGGCAGCTTATCTTTAGTTTGGGGGGGGGGGGGCAATGCAATCAGTGAAACAATCTAGAAGGAAGGGGTTATTTATAATGGCCAGATAGGGAGGAGATTTTGGGGGTGAAGGGGGGGTCGGATATAATATTTCAGGTGCTGGTGAGCCCATTGGTCTGTGAGAAAATCGACTTCCATAAAGAGAAAGATGGGGTTTCCTTTGCCTTTGGGAAATGCAATATATACCAAGTTAAAATGCCAAAACTGAGCTGCTTCCCAAATCTGTCGCTCCGTTCTGTTTCCGTCCTCGGCCAAAAGGTGAGAAATCTTTTTCCTTTCTCTGCTGCTGCTGATTTGCACAAATTTGATTCATAAACGAGCTTTTTGACCCCGTCGTTACGCAGTTCATGGTGGGTTTTTTGGTTGTTTTCCTTGAGATCTTGTAAAAACAAATATATTGTTTTGGATGGATTGAAATTGTTGGCAAGTTGGGAAAACACACCAGGTCATTAGAAACTGTTGCTGCAGGACGATGAAGGTTGATGATGAGTGTTTGGACGTTAATATGGTTAATTTTGGGGGGTGAAGCGGTCGGTGCTGTGTGAAATGCAGTGCTATGGGGTGTGTTGGTGTAAATGGACTCTAGAGGTGGAAAGCGATAGTCCCAGTGTTTATCGCTGTGTCATCACAGACTGTTTGAATAGATGTGAGAGCTCAGTGTGACCTGGGGGTTCATCTGTCGGCTTCGTTTATAAAATAGTCTTTGGCTTCATGTTTGCTCACAATAGTTTGCAGGTCTAAAATTATGGAATAGCTTGCAGTATTTTTCACTACAGTTAACCTTTCAAATATATACATTCATGGTTCATAATGTAAATTTAGTTAACAAGTCCATTTTTATTTTTGTTTTACAGGATTTGGACACACTAGTCCTCTTATTGTGTGGTCCCCGCCAACGTTTTAATGCAAAACATCTCAGATGCATTTTGTATATGAACGAGGAACGAGCCTAACTGATAAACAACATTCAGACCATCATAGGAAACTACAACTCTCCACCAAAATCAGAAATGTTATTATAATTATTGTTTTGGGTTGGTTTTAAGGCATGTTGACTCTGAGATACATTACTGTAAAAAAGTCAGATTTGTTGGCTGTGAGTCTGTAGCTGTGGTCAGGACAGGAGGCACGACTGGTATTTGATATTTAACAAAAGGGCAAAGTTCATACAGTATTTCAGTTAATGGAGTTATTGGTCAATTTGCAGTGTGCTACACTGAAAAGGTTATTATGTTTGTTGCCAAAGAAGATCAGGAGATTATCACTCAGTCGAGATTTCACGTATTAAAAAGTTAAGAAGCAAATTCCACCATTTTAACAAACGACAAAGATTTCGTTATGCTGACGATACTCTGCTTTAAATTGATGACAATTTGTATTAATTAGGTGTTTTTTTTAGCAGCAATACATATGGATAATTCATTTTCCAAAAATTATTGTGTCGCAAATATTAAAAAGTATAAAGAATTATTGCAAACCCCTATTTCAAAGCAAGTTAAATCACCTTTAGTACATTTTGTATTATACAAGTCAAACCGTTTAAAACTGTATATTTAAAATTACAAATTATAAATAGAAGGTGTATACAATTAAATATTAACAACATAATATAATTTGAACAATTAAGACACAATAAGCCAACTTGATCTGCCTGACATCTCATCCCCTGGCTTTGTTGTTTGTCAGCTATTGTTTGTGTTTGGAATAAGCACCTATGTTTTTCATTTTAAAGATACACACTCTGATTTTGTTACATTTCCCCCAACATTTCATAGTTTATGTTTTGAAATTCCAGTATGAACTTGGTTGAGTGCCAAAACATCAGTGTTGATCAGGGGATTTTGGGGCAGGCGGCGCTGTTTTCTACTGCAACGAAATTCAGGCAGTGTTTCTTCAAATTATGTGATTTTGCTTCTTTTGAGGCAATTCTTTTAGTGGAAAGTCAGTTGAACCGAAGTGGTTTATTTTATAAATGTCTCCAATCGGGATCAGTGCAGATTCTCTAATATGCTAAAGAGAAATAATGGATCAGACTCCATAGTACTATTGGCTCATATTCAGTGACTCGGATCAGGATTCAAAGAAATATGATCAAACTTGATTTTTACTAAGTATTCCCAACTCTCTGTCCCCGTGGCAAAATCATTGTTGTGACGTCTTTGGCAAAGCATTCTGGCAAAGATCGGAGAGCTTTTAGTTCTCTGCTTTCTGTTTGGACGCAGTGATTGTTGATCTGGATTGTTCTGCACGGCCTCTATTTTCAGAGAAGACGGTACCATCTCAGTCACGTCGGAGATGTTTGTACCAACAGAGGAGGTGTCCGGTGTTTCCTGGTAATCTGCCAGAGCACAGACCTTTCACGAGAGGGATGCCCAGGGGGGGACAACTGGACCCCAGATCCTTGTCCTGA
The DNA here is from genome assembly GCA_011952105.1 of Coreoperca whiteheadi. NCBI lineage: Eukaryota > Metazoa > Chordata > Actinopteri > Centrarchiformes > Sinipercidae > Coreoperca > Coreoperca whiteheadi. Next base: position 2,199,852 of record CM022474.1, on the reverse strand, counting down.
TTTAGACTTGAGGTTTTTCCTCAAGGCGGCCCACTGATGCTCCCAGCTGGTTTCACGTTTCTTCCGAGTCGGGTTGTTAACTCTGAAAGTCCTGTTCCTCCTCAGCCTGACCCCACCGTCACCCCGTTTCCTGTTCCCCTCTGTTTGTGTTAGCTGTACGCCACGCAGTGAATGACTTTTCTGTTTCTACAATACTTTTCTGTTAAATTATGAAAACTGTGTCTGTGTCCCTCGAACCTTTTTTCAGTATTTCGAAATGGAAAATTATGTTTTTCTGCAGGCTTTGAAGCTCAACCAACACCAAGATGTCAGAGTGAGTAATTCTCTGGTCTCATTCATCCATACGGTCATGTTTATTTTATTCTGGATCTATAACACAGAAGTTAAACGTCAAAATGTGTAAACTTAAAGAACTTCTGCATATTATTATTTAATTGGAAGAACCATATATTAAAAACAAGACTCCCCATATAGAATTGTTACAGAAACAAGTGCAAATGTTTGCTCTGAAAAAACAAATAAATCTTATCATTTGGTTTAATATTGAGTCCGAAAACATTCCTTTTTTGGAAACTAAACTGCCAATTATTTCAGGAAGTTTCTTTTGTTTTATGATTATAAATATATATATTTTTTAATCCGTGTTAACAAATTGATGTTTTCTCAAACTCTTCAGCAAAAAGATGTCTTCGAGTCGCAAGCATCATCTGAAGGTAAAAGGTTCTTTTAAAATGTTCACAGCGTTGCATGAAGCAAAGCCAAACAGAGCAATGAAAGAACCTCTTCACATACGTGTCAGTCATGTGACTAAAGCAATGAACAGCGCGATAGATACCTTCTGCTGCTCAGAGTTGACTTAAGATGTTCAACGCGCATCAAAACGTGACGTTGCGTGGCTGTCGTCTGGCAGAGTCTGATGCTGTCCATCGCCAAAGGTTTACTGGAGGAGGAAGAGAAGGAGCGGGAGGAGGAGAGGACGAGGTACATGGCGGAGAACTGTCCCCCCGTGTCCATGCCCAGGAGCATGCAGGAGCTGCAGGTGCGTCCTGGAATCACGTTGCAGAAGATAATTCACTGCAGTTATTCCTCCACAGAACGTGCAGCTACAGTGTTTTCAGCTTTTGACATCGTCGCAGCTTTAATAATAGTTTTTCTTCTAAAAATGTGACACACCACGTACAGTGGCAAGAAAAAGTACGTGAACCTTTTGGAATTTCATGTTTTTCTGAATAAATTTGTCATAAAATGTGATCTGATGTTCATCTAAGTCAAGGGTGTTGACGAACATAATGTGTCTAAAAATCTTTCATGTCTAAAACCCACTTGAATTCAACGTGAAGGTTTGGAGTTCAATGTATGTGTGTAAAGCAATAACAACCAGTGAGGGCCGTCAGATTTAGCAGTTGGTGCTGTGATGCATTGTTTTGGGCCACGGTGAGTCATTTTGATGTTGCAGACACATCGCTGATGTTTGTGTTCAGGAGCTGTGCAGAGAGATCCACCACAAGATCGACGTGATCGACGAGGAGCGATACAACCTGGAGATGAAAGTCAATAAATCCGACAAGGAGGTAGATTATGTGGAATTAATTAACGACTTTAACCCAGGAGAACCTTCAGTGTGTCCGTCATCACAAACTCTCACAGCTTTACTTTAAAATCTAGTGGGAGGTCCCAGAGTTTCCAAAGGTAGCGAGTTCGTCACCCTTTAGATTTGAATAGCTTTCTCTACTCACACCCTCAGGACAAACTTTACATTTGTAGCTCGATTTTTAACTGCTAAGGCTTTAAGAACAGAATACAGGGATGTTTTCTGTTCTGTCCATTATGAAAGTAATGAAAGTGTATCAGTGGCTCCCTTCATGTCACTGAAAGGCAAGCCATAAGCTATGCTTGGAAATTGTTAAAATTCAAATGGAAATTTTTTAGGCCTCTAATTTTGGGATCTGAAAGCAACATCATGGTCCAAACAAGGTCGAGAAACCCTGCGATATTTAATATTCAGTGTTACTACAGTACTTGTAAACATCCCTTTCCCCGATGACGTCCCATCAACAGTCAGTGCTGAAGCTGCTTGTGGTGAATCCAGACTTAGTTTTCCATCATGGCCTCTGTACCGTCTCCACTCTCCAGATTGACGACCTGAAGATCAAAGTTCAGGACCTGATGGGAAAGTTCAAGAAGCCCGTCCTGAGGAAAGTGCGTATGTCCGCCGACGCCATGCTGAAAGCGCTGCTGGGCTCCAAGCACACGGTCAACATGGACCTGAGGGCCAACCTGAAGCAGGTCAAGAAGGAGGTGAAGGAGGAGGTGAGCAAGCAGCTGGCCTCGTTTCATGAACCCGTTTGGAAGGAAACACCTTTCTTGATAGACGCAGCTGGTCGGTTTTATGAGTCGGCAGACATGGAGGCCTGTGGAGGAGTGAGGTACTAAAACAAAGTGGCAATATGTCATTTTCTATAGAAACCTGCCCTCCAGTAGGGATAGGGTTCATACCACCATCCTGATTACGGGAATTGTTTTAGAACCCACTTCCATCAACCTGCAATGAGGTGATGGAGTAGAAAACCAAGGTTTCGATGTTAAAATCCACCCTGTGCTCATCCTCGTAACTTCATACAGTCTGGATTAAGGCGTCTTTCTTGAAGGTGCAACGTGTAAGAATTTAAGGGATTTAAAACAGTCAAACATTACAGGATGTGAAGAAATAACAGTTTGGACCTCAAAGACATCTGCATGTTCTGTTGCAGAGATATCTAGTGCTAACCGGCTAGCCCTGTCTGGTAATACCACTCAGTGCCTCAAGAGTCTGTGTGCGAGCTGGGAGTTCGCTACGTTACACAAGCTCTCTTAGCTTTTTTTAGTCTAATAAACAAAATGAACTCATAAAATGTCAAGGAAGGAAATATTCTTGGTTGTGAGCCCGGTTCCGTTGCCCGCTCGCCCGGCTCCGGTTCTGGTACTCATTCCGTACTCAGTCAGCTAATAGGAACGCCAAGTTAGCTGCACGGGTAACTGAGCTAACTAGCTAACGGCAGTTATGAACTGATATGTGACAGGGGGAGAGTAGTCTAAATTCTTCCACATTGCTCCTTTACAGACATTTTTTACATTAAACATTATATTTTATTTTACCTTCAAAGTCAAAAGCATCTCCAGACATGGCTCTACACACTGTAGAGTGCTGGACAGAATAGAAACCTGTTTTCAAGCCTTTAACTCTAATTTATTCTGAATTACTGTAAGTAGGCCTCTGTTAGGGTCACTCCTCCGTATTTCACAACAAACGCCTTCAATGCACTTCATAGTAAATCCGTTTGTTTTACGCTCACTAACAGTTCCAGCCGTTCCAGCTCTGATTATCGGTCTTCTTGGTGTTTCAGGACAAGGAGCTTCGTGACGTCGGCGACTGGCGTAAAAACATTGAAGACAAATCTGGCATGGACGGGAGGAAGAAGATGTTTGAGTCTGAGGCTTAAATCAGTGTCTTATGTTTTAATCAGAAAAGCACTTAGAGACAGAACAAATACATTTTTCAGACTACCGTGTGAGCTGTAGAAACCTTGACCGAATAAACAACCAAACACCTGCTGAAGAAGCCGTTTCGTCCCGCTTACTTTTGTTATAGAAAACAGTCGTCGTCATTAATACTTCCAGAGCTCAAGATCTTACCTTTTTTATTAATGCCACTTTAATTAGTCACAGTCGAAAACAAAACTTCTAAATGACAGACATAAATCTCTGTTACAGGTAGTCACAATTAGTTTACTTACTTGTTTACCTGTTAGTACCAGTCCAACGTGGTGCCTGTTTGACAAAAACAGGCACATTTGGCAGCTGAAATGACAGCTGCTGTTTTATGACGTGCAAAGTCTCTGCCGTTGTCGGATAGAATCTTGCTGATTTTATCGGTCATTTTCTCCCGCTTGTTCCCGTTTTTGGGGTCGCGGGTGACTGGAACTTCGGGCCTTAGGCGGGGTACACCCAGGGTACACCCTGGAAAGTGGCTGTCGAGGAGAAGAAGTCTCCTTTGAGCACTTCATCCATCCTCACAGGCTCCCCCCCCCCACAGCCAACTAGGGGTGGGGGGAAAAAATGGTTAGAAAACTTCTGAGATGAATCGTGACTATCTCTTGAACGATTATGTCTGGATGCAGACGGGATAGAATCTGACTGGCACCCTATGGATTTAAAAGCTAGCACATGGAAGCATTTTGGCCTTTAATGACGCTGAAAAGGTGACCTGGACATGAGCCCCTACATGTATGTAAGGTGTGTCTGACTAAAATGAAATATTTTTATTTTAAAAGTAGCAAACAGTCACACAGTGAGAAAACAATCCAAAATATAATAATCTAAGGTAGTCGCTTCATAATCGCCTCGTAGCCCTCTGAATCGGAATGGAGTTGTGAGGTGCCTCGAGATTCCCACCCCTACACCCCCAGCCGGGCCACTATGAATTTTGGGAGGGGGTATCGTCACCACAGATTATGCTTTCCTGCCCTCTGATGGCACACATGTAAACTGCATTTTGTGAATTCAAATTGATAAGCACAATACATGTACTGCTTTAATTTAAAAAGATAGAATTATCCAAAATTTATATTCAGAGTACATGTCATCCCAGCCCTAATAACTTAACGCACGGGCAAACTGTGAGGATAAATGCAACAGGTGGATGGAAATGAATGGATGCAGCTCGTGGGAATGCTGAAGACGTGATCCGACACGGAGCTACAGACTCGCTTGCTTCCTGGCTGCTGCTGTTTTATGACGTGCAAAGTCTCCGCCGCTGTCGGCCAGACTGGCTGAAGCTTTAAACTCCCGGTGAGAGGCATCGCCTGCAACACATCGCTGATGACGATGGTGATGATGGTGATGAGTGAGACGTTTCACATTAAAAAAACAAAACATTTGTCCCCTTGAATCCTGAAATGACCTCTGTTAAGTATATTTATCTTCCTACTGACTTTTAGTAACTTTCTTACAGAGTAGAAGTTTTCCTGTTCAGCCAGAAGCTGATCTGAGGTAAGTGAAGCCTTTTTCTGAACAAATTTGAATATGTTGTTTTGGTTGATTTTAACCTTTTTTCTAAAATGTTTATGTGGTAACACTTTACCGTAACCCCCCCCCCCCGATATATACAGACAAATGCTGTACATCAATAAACACTTAAAATGTCCTTATACGACTGCATTCCGGTGTGTTACAAACAATTTATACACTCCTTGTAAATGATTAATAGGAGGGTTAAAGTCAACCGTTACCATTTCATCAAACTCAATAACTTTAAATGTTGTTATGATTTTGATATTGACTCACATGATTACGTGAACGATAAGCCGCCTGTTTTGTCTCACAGTTTACTTTTTGCGTTTCAGGTACCTGGCTGAGTCCCTGGGCTGTGACTGGGCTTTCTTTACATTAAGTATTTCAATTGTATGCTACCTTATACTTCTCCTCCTGCACTGTACTTTGTACTTTGTCCCCCACTGCATTTATCTGACAGCAGGAGTTACTAGTTACTTTACGGGTCAAGATTTTACAAACAAAACACACGATCACTTTATAAAATGTGAGACTGTGCTGTAGATTAAACTATCCAACAGTATTTAAAGTAGTTAAAATGATCTCCACCTGCACCAGCTGTAACGTGGTACTCACATGTTAAAGCATCAGTAATAATATTGAAATAATATCATATATATAGTAATATAACTCTCTGGAAGTCTGCCCCACAGGTACTTTTACTTTAATACTTTAAATACAATTTTCTGTTAATACTTGCACTTAATTTTTTACTAGTAACAGAGTGTTTGTACACTGTGTTATAGCTACTTTTTACTTTACTTGAGTAAAAGCTCTCAGTACTTCTTCCACCACTAACATCCTGACAGAAAAAAGCTTTTGCACGTTCTCCATTTTGGTAAATGTGACCTTTTGAGAGGCGCAGCCGACAGCTGAAAGCAACGTCTGGCGCGGTGATTCACAACAAAAAGAGGGAATTTTGTACTAAAAGGGTCGTAATTGTGGAAGATACCTGCTTGATGTGTCTAACTCAGACAGCTGGAACTTCATATCGCCTTCAAAGAAACGTCTGGATGCGTGTTTGCACAGAACGAGGTCTGTGGATTTTGCCCTCCACCACTTCCCCTGGAAGCACATCATGAAGAGATCTCTTAGGAGGAATGATGACGGGAAGAAAAACCTGCGTCCATTCTCATGTGGGCACCTGAATTGTGACTCTGTCCTTTAAGGCTGGCGAAAGATTGGGCTTTCAGTTAAATGTTAATGAGGTGAGCACGTCGCATCTCGCCCGAACAAAACCCTGAAACAAATGTTAATCGTGTTTTAGTTGCTAAGAATCAGAAATCGGTTTTTCACATACGAGGAGTTTGCTTTGGTATTTTTGTGCATAACGCTCATAATAAATATAGTAGTGGAAAAGAAAAAACAAGCCAAGAATCATAAATATGAAATAGAAATTTACAAAAAAAAGAGCTGAGCGGATGCTGCAGCGAGATACACTTTAACGCGTCGCTCAGTTTGCAACTTGATAAATACGATCATTCAAAATGTTCCCTCACGTTGACCGAAAACGTCATCCGCTGTTGTGTGTAAGTGAGGTGTGTATGAACGACATTTCTAGGAGACGGGGCCGGATTAGGGATGGAGGACAGACTGATAGTGTTTCTGAATGAATCCACACGATAACAATTCCTCATCATCCTGGGACCAGACTAAATATGTTTGCCGGGGGAAATAACCGCCTTCAGATGACCAGGTTTTTGTTTGAGTCTCAGCTGTGATCGGACACTAAAGGCCTTGTTTTCCGCTCACTGCGAAACCAGCTGCCAGCTCTGCAGCTTTCAAAAAGCATTTATACAAAACACTGGATCTGTCAGTGAAAAGCTCTAAGCCTGAACTAGAATATAAAAAGCTTGCAGATTAATTTTCTGTAAATTGACTTAAGCGTTTTAACTCTAGTTCACATGAAAATCAATGACTTAATTAGTCTTTGCTGTGTCTTTCATCAATATAGAGAGACACATGTCATCCAGCAGCCTGTCAGGGAGTGTCTTCCTCTCCTACAAAACCTCTAAATGATTTCTGTCTCTATATATATTAACTGTTGACAACGACATGCCTCTGCGGTTTAATCACTTTACTGCATTTCTGTCCGTCACAAACTCGATAGCACAAGATAATACAGATAACAATCTTAAAGGGCGGGTTATTTATAATGAGGTGAGCCGAGGAGAGGGGGGGGGGATGACACTGTACTGTATTTCATGACCTTGCCAGCTCATTGGTTTGACCAGTAATCCACTTCCATAAAGAGAAAGTGGAGGATTTAGAGGGCTATCAGAGATTGCAATATATATACCTTCTTAACGCTTCGTCTGCCTGGGACTCAGTCGGTGTCTCTGGGACTCTTAACAGCTCTGCTCGGTTCAAGTAAGAACTCTCTCTCTGCCAGTCCGATGCTCTTTTAGCAGATGAAGCCTGCATGCGTGTAGTATGTCGGGCGCTCGCGTGCACGTTCCTCGCGGGGCCGCAGTTGTAAACGCCTCAGGTCGTTAGGAATTCATGTTTTGTTTGTTGAAATTTCGAGGACGGGCGTAGAAAAGGTTGAAGTCTTTATTATATTTTATATTGTTTGCACTTGCTCACGTGGACCGGGAGGCTCTGTGGGGCGCGAGCGGCTGGTGTTTGGCGTTTCGACCGAGTTTTACATCGAGGTGTCCGTTAGTTTGATCAGTTCGCAGCGACGGTCAAATGGTTGGCGGATTCTTTTAATAGGAATTAACTGTTTTATAGCAATTTACGCACCTTGTAGTTGGTGTTTAATTGGTATTAGATTACTTTAATGCCCTTTTAGTGTTACATAAGGTGAAATTGTACAGAAAAGGTTCTTGGTTTCTATCCATGTTTCCTTTTATTATTACAACTCTTGTGTCCTGAGTGGATTTCTAAGGTTAAAGGGGTAGTTTTTTTGTTTTGTTTTGGTGTCGTTCCAAGACACATTTGGACGTGCGCCCGGTCTGCTGCGGTGGCAAAACCGGTGATGTACGGTCTGGTGATGCGGCACGCCGAAAGGCAACACCACTACAAGGCATGAACTTGAAAGTCGATCCGTCAGTGTTTATCCTCCTGTCAGCACCAGAGGGGGCTCGGGGGGAAAAACCTGGTCTAAGCTCAGTCTTCGCTTTACACGTTAATCCCCGCTCAGCAAACTCAGCCTGCTTCCGTCACGAGCATGCGAGTGTTTAAGCTTTAATTTCGTCTCGTACAAAACATTTCTGTCTCTTTTTTTGGTTTCCCTAATTTCACGGTTTCTTCTACATGTCTTTTTTTTCTCTTTAAAGCATATAGGGTTAGGCTATATGGAAATTCACGACACTTAAATTAATTTGTTTCCGCTGTATCTTTCAGAGAATCGGCCACAATTAAAGTTTCCAGTCTTTGGCGGGAACCTGTGGACTGAGCCTTCCCTTTACACTCCAGATTTGATCCCCAGTCACCAAATGTAAAGTGCAAAAGTGTTTGAGTGTTTAAGCAACAGTAAAGCATTAATTTCAATGCCTTTTGAAAACAAGGGTTCCTACAATAGAGGAGCTTTGGTTTTGGGCTTCGTTTCTTTTCTTTTTTTAGACGCGTCGTTCTGCATCTAAATTGAAGGCGACCGTACCTTCTTCGTCTTGTATTTCTTTTCTCTCAGCGCGGCGCAGATGAACATCTGAGGGTCAGCCCAACGGCGAGTTATTTTTGCGACATGCTCTAACGTCTTGGCCGCCCGCGGGGTCGAAGGGATGTTCTGCGGTGTTGGGTTACTGCGAGCCCTTCCACCTCGCCCTCCCGAGAAAATCTGTCGCACGCAGACACTTACTTAAGACAAAAATGTAACCCTGCGGATCTTATTCCATCCCCACAGTAACATGTTGTTATGCCCTCCAATATTCGAGTGTCCTAAAATACATTGTCAGCCCTGGAGACACCCCCCCTTCTCTTGCCTATTATTGGTTTACAGATGACAGCCATTTGTTCCTGGGCCGTCGACGTGGTTGTCAGGCGTCTTTTCTTTCAAGACGAGCCTGCTGTCATATTTTTTCCCCTCCATAATGAAGATGTTTAGAACAGCTGTGGCTCCAGGAATAGAGTCTTAATCCGCTGCTCCGACACAGCTCCTAAACAAACAGCTCAGGCAGCGACTATCTGGCCTCCTGGTAACCCGACTGAAAGGGCTGGTTTACCCAGACTAGTTGTGTCTATTCATACAGATAGCAGTGGTGGAAAGCAACTAAGTACATTTACCCAAGAATACTTTACTCGAGTATTTCCATTGTATGCTATGTACTGCATTTATTCGACAGTTACAGTTAAGATTTTACTTTTTTTTTAAAAACATACGATACATTTAAAACCTACAAAACCGTTAAAAACTAAACCACTGGTTCCCAACTATCTTGGTCCTGTGACCTCGTACACGAAAGCAGGGTGAAGTCGTGTTGCAGATGTCGATAAGTTGCTCTATCACTTCCGTCAAAGAGACATTTCCCCTCCTTGAACGTCTCACATGGTAACAGTTTTGGGCCCAAAGAGGTCAAGTAATTCAGTATTTCACAAAGCAGCTAAAACTAGCTCCTCCTCGAGCAGCTGCACCGGTAACATGCTCTAACATAGATGCATGTCGTGGGTGAACATCTGTTGAACGTCGATCTAAGTTTTCTCTCAGAGTTAAATCGTGTTTGTGATTATTGCTGCGTTGGTCCTGCAGCTTGTGAAGCTCATGTTGTAAACATGTGGACAGGGGCACCGTCATGGTGTGCGATGGGTTCCTGTTTTATTTTGGTAAATCTCTCCCTCCCTCATGTGTCCGGCAGTTTTGCTTCCCTTCCTCGATCGCTTTGAGTGTTTTCACATGTGTTGATTAGCTCACCTGTGTCTCGTCGGCTCCCCTTCCTCAGTGTATTTAGTCTGTGTGTTTTCCCCGTCCTGTTTGTTACCTGTTTGTTACCTGCCTGCTGCCTGCCTGCTACCTGTTTG
>CM022474.1:2158256-2188928 GCA_011952105.1 Coreoperca whiteheadi | reverse complement strand
TTACCTGTTTGTTACCTGCTTGTTACCTGCCTGCTACCTATTTTCCTGCTTGTCTACCATCAAGACAATAAATCCTCGCTCGAGTCATCATCCTGCCACCTCTGTCTGCGTTTTGGGCCCTTGTTACCCGTTTGCTTTCACTACCTTTCACTAAACCTTTGCTCTCGGGAATCAAAAAGCACAATCGAACGTCCTTTATGGTTCACAAATCTGTTTGTTACTCAAACCTGTTCAGCAATGGCTGCTGGCCGGAGGACGGGACCAGTGGTGGAAGAAGTGCTCAGACTTTTACTGAGGTTAAAGGAGCTATACCACATGGAACAAATACTCCGTTACAAGTGCAAATCCTGCATTCAAAATCTTAGTTTACTAAAAATACATAAGCATTAGCTGCAAATTGTACTTAATGAAAAGTACTTAAGTAAAAGTAGTCATTTAAATGGCTCCATACACAGTTTCATTACCGTCTAAACATTGATCTGAAGAGTAACTAATAACTAAAGCTGTCAGGGAAATGTAGCGTAAAATGGAAATAAAGTAAAGTACAAGGACCTCAAATGTGTACTTAAGTACAGTGCTTGAGTAAATGTACTTAGTTACATTCCACCACTGGACAGGACTGTGTGTAAAGGAGACACAGCAGGTGATATTACCTTGTACCTTGATAGTTTGCCAAAACCATGTGAAGATAATCACTTCACATCACTGCTGTTTTGGCAGACCTCTGTTTTCTATTAGTTTCATAATAACGTGAAGCGGAGATCTGGTTTTATTTATCTCATCCGTGTATAAAAAACGTGTATAACATTTTGGAGCATTAATGCCAGATAATGATTAGTAATGGTTGATGGAGTGAAAGCAACACAGGCCGTGAGGCTAATTACACGCCAGAAAACAAGACTGTTCAATGCCGATGCTCGAACAACACCGCAGGTGCTAGTATTTAGCTTGACACGTTTAGCATGTTGCTATGCGAAATGTAGGCATGGAAACGCTTTAGCAAGTTGAAATTAGCATAGCTAACGTTTAGCATGCTAGTGTTAGCATGCTACGTTAGCATTAGAATCAAAGTGCAGGAATTCAGTCCGTGTTAGAGGTATCGTGTCACGAACTGACGTTTTGGACAAGTGTGATGCTAACATGCTAAAATCTGACATTTAATATGTAGCATTTAGGTTTCTATAATGATAGCTTTTAGCATGCTAGCATGTTAAAACTTAGCATGTTACCATACCCTCCTTTTTCATGACGGTATGCTGAAATTTGGCTTTTAAATTTAGCATGGTAATGCTAAATGTTAGCATGTTGGCATTAGCCCCCAAGTTCAGGGGATCAGTTTTAGAGGTATCCTGTCATGAGGTGAAGAGTTGGAAAGTATACATTTTGACCTGTTGGTGGCGCTAAAAGAGCAGTCAGAGGATCGCCGGAGTCGTTATGAGTCACTCCCTGTGGATCGTAAATGTCTCAACCAAACTTCATGGCAATGCATTTACTAGTTGTCAAGATATTTCCCTGCACAGAGTCACGCAGCTAAAAATAGCGGCGTGGTCCTTTAAGGCATTAACACGGGCCCGGGTTACAAATTTCAGCGCCATGAAATTTCCTGGAATTAAACACGATGTCTTAAGATAGAATTGACACGAGCCAAACACGAAAGGTGAGCCAGGCGAGTTTCTGCGGCAGGAAGGAATTAGAGGCAGGAGACGGGACGTCGAACACGTCAGACACGAAGCAGTGTGACATAGAGACGGAACCGTTGAAAGCAAAGATGTGGAGTTTAACGTCTACCTTCTCACTACCTCTGAATACAGGGGACGCTGGGGAGGTGTGACTTAAGGCGGGAGTGGGGGAACACTTACGCCGTGTGGAACAGCGACATCGGAGGTGTCAGTTCAGACCGAGGTCACACGTGAACGCGAAACCTCTGAGATGTCGGATTCAGGGCACATGTATTCTTCGTCCTCTCGTTAAACAGAATAAACTAAACGTCCACCGCCTCGTTAGCGACCCAGAGAGATACCATCACCCCGCTATTCTTAGACTCTGAAGATGCATAGTTTGCCGCGAGAGGATCATGTCGTTAAGGGTCAGGAAGAAAATGGGCGTCGTTTTTATTTTCCCAATTCATTAAGTGCCATATATGCCCAATATAGTGAGAGAATAATCCTTTCAGACTAACAGAAAGCAGGACATGAATCGTTTGATATGAATTGGTGCCTGGAGATTAAACTTCAATTTATAGCCGCGGTGTTAGTAACTGATAACAGGCTCCAGAGGCACGTTTTATCGCACATCTAAATGTAACTTTAATGCTGTCTTTTATGTGTTTTTTATCAGATAACGTCAGGATCCTGCAGCTGAGATGGCCGATGAGTGAGTGAACAGTTTGAAACGTATCAGTGTGCTGTATTTGCTGTTCTGTTTGTTAGCTGGTGCGATGTTTCACACGCTCGATAGCAGATTTCAACATTTTGTGAAAATCTGGGCCAATGTGTGATCTTTGACCTGAAGTGACCTTTGGTGCAGATCAAGGGACTTTTTAAAGGATAAAACATGACATTTTTGGGCCTTTTATATCTTCTCATTAACATGCCGCACTCAATTGAGCAGGAGAAATCTGGCACGTGTATCCCACGGTCACCTCTTACTGTATTTTGATGCAAATCCAGATTAAAAATGTCCTTTTTTTGTTTTCAAAATTTCTAAAGATTTTTGCATTATTGAAATAAGAATTTTGTAAGATTTCTAGATGTAGGCGCTCTTTGAGTGTTTTTATTTTTTATTTTTAGTTCATCACTATCTCGTCATCGGTAGTGATGTTACCTGCTAATATTTAGGAGGGTAAAGAGGGGAAAAAAATGCCTGAACATTGACAAAAATGTCCCTTCACATGCCAAAGTGAATCAATTTATTACCATCCAAAAGGTGACTAAGTGTGTAAAACAATTTTATCCTGATTTTCAACATGAATTCTAATAAAACACAACAAATAACCGTAATAACAGATTTATGGATTTCATTATAACACAACGGCCTAAATGTACTTCAGTTTCAGCCAGTCTGACTCTTGTTTTGTGTTTTCCCCTGCAGGAAAAGACTGTCTGCGAGGCGTAAGCATACTCTGAAAGTAAGAAATGAGGACATTTTTATTCTCTCGGCTGCTTCGAGCTTTTGGCTGTTGATACTAATAGTTGCACGGTGGTGTAACCCACAGAGCTGTATGCTGGTGGTGGCCAATAATCTGTTGGAGGCTGAAGCAACAGTGAAGGTTGGGGAGAGGGAGAAGTTCCTGGCAGAGAAATGTCCCCCTCTGGAGCTGCCGTACTCCAAGGACGAGCTCATGGTGAGGCAGAAACAGGACAGACTGTCCCGGGTCGGCCCGGGTTAAACTGCTGTCGGGGTTATTACTGTGTGTTGGAGTCGGGTGATGTGACACATTTACTTCTGCCAGTAAAAACACAAGGAGAATAGTTCTTATATATATTACACAAAACACTTGTCGTATTCGTTTCCTATTAACCTTTTTCGAAACAATTCCACAAAGGTCAGTTTTTGCCAAATAACCGATTTCCCAGCACACATTGTGGCTCATTTCTGTGTCTGTTTTTGTGGGTTTTAACGCTAGATGAAACTGTTTTAGCCAAGATCGGGTCAAACTGATCTGGTGAAAGCTTGCAATCACCCGGCAAACTCAGCAAAAGCGCTGAAAACACTGTTCTCTCTTCAGGAGCTGTGCAAGAAACTCCACAAGCAGATTGACATCAGTGAGGAGGAGAGATACAGCATGGAGTGGAAACTCAACATGGTTCTGAATGAGGTGAGACACTCCTCCAGGTCTGGTCAGGATATTGGTTTTACCTTGTTTGTGAGGTTAATAAACAGCAGCTCTACGTGGCGTTCGCCGTGACTGACTTTTCCAGATTGTTGTTCATGAAGTCAGTTCAAAATGCATTAGACAAATGAAGGAGGAAAATACACGAAGCGCTGTTTTAGACGTTTTTTTAAAACAAATTTTTACTTTTAGATTTCAGTCCGACCATTATAGATTAGAGCGACGCGGCACTCTGGTTCAGACTCCTCCATTTTTAAACACAGTGCATCAGCGTTTCTAGTGTTTTTATTAGTCGTAATCCAGTGTTTAAGTGAGGCTTGCACACATACTGATTGGTCTGTCTCACTGTCCGTCGACACACTAATAGCCTTGGTCCTTATGGGCAGAGCTATCATGCTTTCTTGCTTGTAATCTTTGTGTTATGACAGTCCAATTGACAAAGTGTGGTTGTGACCCATTCGTTTTTTAATGGGTGAAGAGGCTATAAAGAGTTCACTGAAATGTTGCCTCTGTTATTCATTGGTTGTTCTAGGAGTTGACCCGTACGAGGTCACTGTCATGGTTTGATTTAAAACCTGAGTAAAAGTTACTTTGAGTAACTCTTGGCTGCTGTAAGCTCATAATTCCTGACGACAGATGTGACTTGATTATTTGGATATCCCTCACATTTGACACCTTCAGAATATTGATTAAATGGATTTTGTAACACTTTGTTCTAGGTGAACCTAAATGCTACACGTTTACACTGTATAATCCATCATCATACATCTCCAATGCAAATATTCACATCAAATAAATGTATTTTTTCTTTTTCAATTAGCATTTGTTACGCTGAAAAAGGAAATGTACAATGAATCCATATTTGAACTAACAAGAGACTTTGAGGGGCTGATGAATTAAAGTAGTACAAAGGGTAATTGGCCTGGCACAGAAAGGGTCGAACAAAGGTGAACTCTGACCTGCAAGTCTTCCAGAAATGGTTGGAATTCAATGCCGAAACAGTAAATGCACACTTTAGTGTGTCGCATGGTCTCTTGTATGGAAGACAGAGCGAATGTTCGCAGAAACTGGTGATAATGTGACCGTCAGCACCAACAGAGCGTCCCCACCGGGGTCACATTAGGAATAAACACTGCCCGGTTTGGCCAAACGCTCCAACGAACACCACTGTCGGTGTTGGTGGGTGGGAAGCCAGTGGGGGAATCATGCGTTTGTCTCTGCGACTTCTGCATGGTTGAATACGAGTGTCATTTATCAGAGGACACACATCTGTCCATCTAGATATCGCGCATTAAAGTGCACCAGGGTTGGAATGAAAACTTACCACAAAACCAAAAAAAGAGATTGTAAACTTGAGTGTGTTTACATCCGCACAAACATCCTGGTTATGATCGGGTTTTTGGAGTGTCCCGGTTATGTGTTGCGCGTGTAAACAACATATCCTGGTTTCAGAAACCCGGATGAGGCCTTAACCCAGTTTTGAGAAACCTGGATGATGCTACCTGGAGCGCGCCGATAGAAACCAGGATACTGTGGCATGTAAACACCTGATCCAGGTTTCCTAACTTTCTCTGTAGGAGCAGAACATATTGGCTGAGATGGTGGAAAAAAGCAAGATAATCACAAACCTAGATACTGGTATTCATGTAAACAGGGATGACGGATGTTCCATGTAAACATCATATCCCGAATATGATCAAAAACCAGGATACTCGGGTGCATGCTGAAGTTGAAGATATTTACATTAAACATTAAGTGGCCAACACATGTGGGTGAAGTTGTTTACTTCTCGTATACTGTGTTTCCGGGGTAACTGGCCATCATTTGGAAGTCCTGTACCGTACTAATATATGATAACTTGACTTAATAATCTGTAATTGTTCCTTCCGTCCCGAATCCTCCTGAAGGTCAGAGACCTCAACATAAAGATCGTGGATCTGAGGGGAAAGTTCAAGAGACCCCGGCTGAAGAAAGTGCGTATGTCCGCCGACGCCATGCTGAAAGCGCTGCTGGGCTCCAAGCACACGGTCAACATGGACCTGAGGGCCAACCTGAAGCAGGTCAAGAAGGAGGTGAAGGAGGAGGTGAGCTGGTTCATCTAGACCTCACTGTCAAACTCAATCCCTGCATCGATATTCTACCGTCTCGTCGCCCAACGCCGTGGTTTGGTTTCCATCTTGGTTTCCTCCTCTGCATCGGCTTTAACTTTAAACGCAGACCAACAGTCTCCACAAACTCCTGAGTTAATTTTCTGTCCCACTAACATGTTAATCTTGTTTATTACAACTCGGTTTGGCCGGCAGTTACGACAACACAGTAGTACTCGGCACGTTCGGTGCTGGAATCTGGGAGCGCTGCAATATTGCAAAAAAAGAAGTCCTACAGGGCAAGAAAAACAAGCAGTAAGACAACCAGACGGGTTTCAACCTCCACCAGGTTGGTTATACTATTCATACTAAACATACCTGATTTCGGTGTATACAAAGCAGCACTTCAATACCTTGCTTTTCTAGTTCTCAAATGTTAAATCTTGCCGAAACGCAGCTGTGCACAAACCTTTCCTGAATAAAGAACAGTAGAAAACTGACAAAAGTTTGATTTAAATCAGAAACTATCTGATCATAAAAAACATCAACAAGACTACCAATAACCGGACGTTTAATGCCATCTTTCGGTAATTCTGTGCTACATTTTGGTCGGTACCAAAGAAGTGCTGGCGTTCGATACCCAGCCCGGGCCCCCACGTTGGTCAAACCAATTCGGAAGAGAAACCCAAACTGCCTGTTGGTTAACACCTGTCACAGACTGTAGACGAACTTCCTGCTTCAACTTACTGCAGTTGTGTGTCGACAGTTTTCCTGTCCTTAGTGTTTTCTGAGCACGTTAGTGGCCAGTGTGGCAGTGATATTGACTAACTGTCAAAAATAAAGCCGTCACCATGACTCTTGGCTATTTCTTGCTAA
Source organism: Coreoperca whiteheadi (assembly GCA_011952105.1). Classification (NCBI taxonomy): domain Eukaryota; kingdom Metazoa; phylum Chordata; class Actinopteri; order Centrarchiformes; family Sinipercidae; genus Coreoperca; species Coreoperca whiteheadi. Next base: position 2,182,133 of record CM022474.1, on the reverse strand, counting down.
ATGTTTTGAAACGCTTTCCCTCTTTTTTTTGTTGTTGTATTTCACCATTTAACTGGTTTACTGTCTGAACTAAATGAAATAATACCGTCTGTGTTCACAGGACAAGCAGCTGCGCGATGTCGGAGACTGGCGTAAGAACATCGAAGACAAGTCTGACAGGAAGAAGATGTTTGATAGTTAAATGTTACCTGTCATTGATTGTTTTTTTGGGGGTGGGGGGGTTTAAGAGTGGTTTTCAGGACAGAATTCAGGTCCAATGTCTTTGTAACTGAAGGGTTTTATTTCAAAATGCAGCGTATCCACTGTGAACCTACCTTTTACTGTTGTTGAGCGGATAACACATGACAGCTGTGGAGGTCATGCCGACAAACAGCGTGAATCTACGCTGGAACCAACAAAAGGTAGACATCTTCAGAAGGATAATAGTGCTTTAAAGCTTCCAGTATGGTACAGTAGGTGATGAAAGATAATCTCCTCATTTGGTTCACAGGCAATGGTTGCTGACTGTATAAACATAAAGTTATATTCCTTGTATGCTTGCTTCAAAACAGACTGACTGATTAGTTTCAGCTGTCTTTAATTAAGGTCAGAAAAAAATCAAGTTTTTTTTTTAGTTTTTTTTTTAAATCAACTAAATGAAAGTATTTTTTATCCATAGCATGAGTTGAGTTATACAGTTGTGACCTGTGACCAGATGTAGGAAAACTTGAGGCCGAGGTAGAGGAGGCAGGGTTGGGGTAGTTTTTGGATACCTTACGTTTTGGCACAAAACTCTTCAGTTGAATCTAAGCTGCCTTCTGCTTTTGCCTGTATTGACACTGTACTGTGATGTATTTGTACTGTACGTACTGATGTCAGTTAGCACTTGAGTCGTGAATCAAACATGGTTTTGTTCTGGGGAGGCTGACTTACGCTTCTGCATCAAGACATCGCTGTACCCGCCATGCACCTTCCTCAAACCTCCACTGTCGCCGATAAACACGTCATAGCAAAGGTTCCCCTCCCCCCTCCGCTTCATTCACTTCAGTGTGTTGACTCTGAGAATAATAGCTTAGAGTTGCATCTTTAAGTTCGTATGATGCTATTTATATTTATCTTTTACAGAAGCGACATCATGCGCACTTGTTTCGGCGCCTCCTGCCTTAAAAGACAGAAAATAAAACTAGTATCCTGTGAAACTTGCAGCTGAAGATGTAAACTTTTTTATCGGCGTCTGACATTTTTAGTAATATAAAATTAATGAATAATGCCAACTAGAGTTCTGTTACCCGAACAAGCAGACAATATTCCCGCTAATATTTGGCCATTTCCCGTAAAGCTTCAGGCCCCGGTGTGGGGTCCGGGTTTGGTCATTTTCAAAACGTAATAAATTTGTCTCAATCTCACGCCGACTCCGCGGCTCGTCTGTAAGATTCACAGTGCCAAAGTGGGAAGAAACGCGCAGTAATGGGATGAAATCAAGCGAAAAAGCGGGACTATCTCATCGCCGGCGAGAGCGACTCCTCTGTTGCAGAAGGGTAAGTCGGTCTGCAGTCCGTACTCAACAGCATCATGTTCCCTTTTCCAAGCTGTCCAAACAGAAATGTGATGTACTTTTCTCGACTTGTTGCTGTCACATTAAATACAAAAGCTTCACGTTCATCTTGTTCATAGTCCTGTTGAATTTGCAAACACTTAACTCAAGTTCATTTATTTCTTCTTCTTTCTTTTTTTTTTAAACGCTGTGAATTTAGATCTTTGATTCATCTCAATCTGCCTGCGTGTTCGGTTAAAGAGCGACTCTGAGCTTTCGGTCTGTTCCTCAGCTCGCGGAGCCGCCGCGTATTTGAGGACAGGATTGCGCGCTAGGCCACGTTAGCATATTGTGCCAAAAGTGAGAAAATGAGGACTTGTAGCAGCTGATAAGACATTTAAACCTGCCAGGCTTTTATAAGATCACCGGTGAACACACATATTGTACTTAAAATGTCTGCTTTTCTCTCATCCTGCGCAACTTAACTGAGCTTAACTTCTTTACACTTAATGTAACGCCACACCCTTTTTGCTAATCCTTTGCTAATGAGACGATGAAGTCTTTTCAAAAATGTACAGAATTCTCACGTCAAAGAATATAAACCAATACTGATTTGGGATCTTTGGGAAAGGTTTAGCCCGCATACTTCAGATAACGCTCAAACGATCACTTTCCGTTAGCAAACGTTACCTGTAAGTGTTAGCGTGAACAACAGATATGGAATTATTTTGGTGCTAATCTTTATGCAAACTAGGTAACTTTACTAAAAACTCCTAAAAAGTCAACCTCAGCCTTCATAGAAATGCACATTTAAAGTCTCTTTGATGTTTTACAACCCTTAAAAATGGTATGTTGTCCACTTTGAAGACCAGACGGCGCTCAGGTTGAAGTGATTACACTGAGAGTACATTTTTATAGTAATGAATAAATTATCAGTTGACTTAACAGCTGAATCTTTTTTTCTTGAATTGGTTCAAGCCTTTTTTGTATATTAATATCTGCTGCTGGTTCAAAGTTATAAGTGGAAAAGATGGAGAAGAAAAGGTGAGTTATTGATTTTTATTATTTGTGGATCTTAAGGTGACGGGTTTTGGTTTTTTTTGTACACAATAATTACCTGATTTTCTCTTGTTTTCTTTCCCCTCTTGCAGATGAACCTTTGCTGCAGAGGAAGGTTCACTCGGTGTCCTGGTGCTGTCAGATGAAACCCTCTGATAATGAAAACAAAGGCAATAAAACGAGCAAAACGATGCTGAAACGAAGTGCAGGTTTTTATGAGGCTCTCTGCACTGGACCTCCCTCACCTGTAGTCTCCCTATCTGGTTCCAACTGGTTAAAATAAGTGCTGTGTTTCTGCTGAGCAAACACACACACATATATATTATGTATAATGAATCCTGAAGAATTTGAAACAGGATCATCGGAGGTTTAAGTTTCCTGGCCCCTCCTGATCTCAACCATGCTACAGCACTTAAATCCCACGATAATCCTGATCATCACGCCTGATCTGCACTGACGGCTAAGTATGACGTGGTTCTGTTTTATGGGTACGCTGGCCGAGTGAATGTTGTCGATGAGACGTCAGTAATCTGTATGGTTTACTTTAACTGGTCTCACTCAGTACCACGTCTCTCTAAACAGTAAACACTTTGCACTTGACAGCCTCAACAATGTCTCGTGTTTGGCATCTCGTTCCTCAGAGTTAGCTGCCGGTGATATTGGGCCTCTGCTGACGGCTGTCCTCAGGTGACAGCTGCTTCTTCACTTAGACTTAGACAGCCAGCCGGAATTAGAGAAGAGCGGGAGAGCGAGAACAGTTTGCATTTTTACGATGTCCGCTGCGGTGACCTATGGTTCAACCCGTGGAAACACACAGTGACACAGTGGAGACACCTCACAAAAACACCTCTCACCTGCTTAATGATACGATCTTCAACTCTTCTCCTTCCAGGCAGGTGAGCTGTTGCCTCAAGACGGAGGCCTGAACGCGAATGAAAACGGCCTTCGAGACTTAAAAGGTAAGAAACAGCTGACAGTTTGTCTTTGTTTACCTCTCCAGTAATGGCTCGATGCCATGTGTCGCCGTATACAGTTCCTGCATGTCGGCTTATAGGAAACAAGAATATATTCGTGCGCCAGGTAGCAGGGAAGTTGAATCAGGCACAGCTCACAGAAAGATCAATAACAAACAAGGTCACAGTTGTGGAGTCCTGGTGACCAAGGGCTCTGGGGTTAAGATTAATTTTGTCCCCAGTATGAGCCTGGCCCTTTCTCTGTCCGCTTATTCCCTGTCACCTTTCTGCTATCGAGTCTCCAGTAAAGGGATAAAATGCGCCCAAGAAGTTCCTTTTTTTTATTTGACTTTTTAAAAAATGTCTCCAGACCTCTGAGCTCGATGACCCGCGGGCGTAACATACAGTGTGTTTAAACAGCATTTGCTGCAGGTCTCTGTTCCCTGCGGCGTTCCACTGATTGGTCCAAAGCAAGGTTGTTAATCAGTGAAATCAGCCGCTCTCATTGTCACATCTTTTAGCACTTTTAAATGAAACAAGAAGTCGCAGCACTGGCGTTAAGGTGTTGCACCACGGTATTGGACGACTCTTTTAATTACAGTCAAATGTGAGAAATACTCCTCGACGCGTTGTGTGCCACTTTGTGCCGGTGTCACCAAGGCCTTTCGTTAGACCAGTTTGAGCGCAGACACTTTAGTCCGTTCGTTTCCATGTCAAGTGGAAACATTCATTCATTTACCTTAAAGACTATTTTCAGTTCAAAATGCAGCATTTTACCCGTGAATTGGAGTTGCAAGTTCATGCTTTTGCGCCACAGCTGAGACAGTTTGTGTGGCGTTCATGAAAGCAATTTCAGTAATTACTGTGAGGCCTCCCGTTGCAGCCCGCTGGCCGGCGGCCCTGACCTTATGAAGGCCTGGAGGGACAGAAGAAGAAGGAGGCGAGTCTCCTCTGTTGACGGTGCAAACTGACACCAGAGACATGCTGGGTGAATCTTCGAGTCCAATCTGGGTTTCATGTGTTAATGCTCAGTGGAGGACGCTGGTGTCGTTTAGCGTTACAGCCTTAACGTGATTGAATTTGGGGATCACCCAGCAAACAAGTAGAACAGCCAACAATGCTAAAGGATAAACCAGCCGAGTCAGTCGTCGTCAGTTATTGTCTTCAGCTGCAGGTCCTCAAACAGCCACTAGATGCTGCTCCAATGGGACTTGACTTTACCTTTTAGAAAAAGAGAGTAAACAACATTTTTTCCACAACACGTTTGGGTCTAAATACGTAATTTAAACTTTTCTAATGTGTCTTGGTGCGTATTTTTTAAAATGTAAGATATTAATTTTATAAGATATTCATATGATCATTTATAAGACATCAATGGTTGAACGGGTGCCTGCTTGACTGCCGAGGCCCTCAGCCAATCGTACACGGCCGTGATGGTTCCTGCTGGCTTATCCCGAGTGAGCCCGCGGCCAGGTGACTGCAACATTAACACGTTACACACCCAGAGCTGAGTTTCCAGATGATAGTGCTCGCACAGGTCTGACCCAGCAGGACGTATCAGAATCCTCTTCAGCTGTGAGGCAGTGATGTGTGCAAAGTTACAAAAACATGACCTGCTAGGTAAATCCTACCGTGTTGTTTGTCCGATGTAGAGCGTTATTGTCAGACGTTTCCGCGGTAGCGCGACCGTAAGGGCGGGATCACACCAGCATTTACAACGCCGCCGTTTCAGACCAAAATCGGTGTATTTCAGTGGAATTGCCACCATCAGTGGATTCACCCTCTGACTCAAAGTAAAGTTGTGCTTCCGTCTGGTGACCAATTTCACAATGTGCTAAAGGGTCAGTTCACCCCAAAATCAAAAACACATATGTCTCCTCTCACCTGCAGCGCTGTTTATCCATCTAGATTATGTCGGCGTGAGTTGCCGAGTTTTGGAGACATCGGCCGTAGAGACGTCTGCATCTTTTTAATATTACGGGACAATATGTGGCGCTCGGCTTGTGGAGCTCACAGTGCCAATAAACACAAAAAAACATTTGAAAAACTCAACAGCAACGTCTCTTTGCAGCAATCATGACCCCGGTTACTCGAGATGATCCACGGATTTGTTGTGAGCAGTTTCAAGTGGCAACTTGAAAGAAAATAGTATTATTATCGAAATATTCATAAAGTACTAAAAGTTCTCATCGTGCAAATTATATTATTGGATTCTAATTATTAATGCATTATTATGTGTAAATCCCTTGTTGTTGAAGCTGGTAAAGGTGGGGCTGATTTTAACAACTTTATATACTGCTGGGTAGCTTGTGAATTTCCCCCTGGCGATCAATGAAGTTTTATCGTAATCACCAATGATAATAATAATTTATTTGTCGATTATATTTTGTATTATAAATCTGAATCTGCACTAGTTACTGAAGTTACCATACAAATGCAGTGGAGTAAAAAGCACATTTTTTGCCTCTGAAGTGCACTGGGGTAGAGGTAGAAAGTAGTGTAGTAAAGTGTCTCCAAGTTGTACTTAAGTACAGTACTTGAGTAGTAGTGAGTTTCCACCACTGACGGCCGCTCTGCAGGCGACGGCAGGAACAGTAGTAGTATTTCTCATGATTCTAGGCAAGAGGTATTAACCAAAAACATGAGTAATAATGCTCAGCTTGTTTAAAAGAGAGATTTTGTTTGTATTCGGATATTCGAAGCATCGCCCCAAAATCCCCCAAATTTGGGTAGAAACAAGCAAGTGATCGAAGTTTTTGTTTTATTCATGTGAAGAGTTTTGTCTGGTTGTAACACATTTGCCATTTTGTAAGTCTTATTGGACAACCCTCAGTGTCAAGCAGTAAACCCAACCGCTGACCATCCCTGCGGGGGGCCACACGGACACCTCGTTCACGCTACAAACACTACCCAGATGGTGGATGGATCCAAACACGCTGCTGCGTCAGGATTATGAATCTAACTCCATGTAAACATACACATATAGTTACTAATGCTTTCACATAGTGAGGAAAGGCCACACGCTTCTCTCGCATTTCCAAAGTCGGAGCTGCCCGTCTCTCTGACAGAACCATGAATCCGACCCCCCCCCCACCGCTACATTCCCAGCATGACTCAAACTCCATCATGTCCGCTTTCTGCACCTCACTCAGACCTGTCACCACCTTTCCCCCCTCAGCCTCCACTCCTATAGGCTGAGCTGCTAAATGCTCATTCCAACACTTCGATGTCTAACAAGTCTGTCATTGACTTATCCACTAAAAGAGTGAAAGCATCGGTATCGTTGGGGTGATCTCTGAGAAAAAGAATGGATATGGATCAAAAACAGCAGTTTAATCTTTATTATCAAGTAAATTCCTATAGTTTGTACCCGATTATTGAAATATAATGTGTATATTTTGTGACGTGCTTTTTCCTCTGCAGGTTGCCTGCAGGTGGAGGGCGGAGCCATCTGACCCGATGTCTTGCTCCTGGACAGGCTGGGCCGAGGTTACTTTGACCAGGAGATACAAGTGATTGAAGTAAAGATAGAATTTATCAAAACAGATGATAGGAGGCGTTAATCTTGAGTCTTTGGCGCGCAGACTCTTTTTGTGGGGGAGGGGGGTCTGCCCTGAGCAGCTGCAGAAACCCCCCCCCCCCCCACCAACGGAGTCCGGACCCCAGTGGTGGAGGCTGATGACTCTGCTGAGGCAGAAGGCTGAGAGGCTGAAGGGGGGATGAGCTGGAGGAGGTTGAGGTGCGCGCAGCCGTTTCCCGAAGGTACAGAAAGCACAGAGAGAGCGAACCATGGTTCAAACAGACGGGAGTGGAATGATAGGCTGACGATGAAGGCGTGTCACTGTGCTATTGGATAGATGAAACCAGCTGATGGAGCAGCTGATGTCCCGATTTGACAGCCCCAGATAGTGACAGCGGGAATGCTTGAGGAGTGAATGGCAGAATAAAAATACTATGCCTACGAGCTTACACTAGAGCTTCACTCAGGCTGGCTCCTCATTAGCTCCTATGGTAGCTTGGTTTAAATTACAGAAAAGCAACCCCTAAGGTACTTGGCTTTCATCGTGCCCTTCATCCTCCTCCCCTCCACTGACTCCAGGCCGTCCAGCTCCAGCCCGACCACAGAGCTGGCCTTCCTTACCGCCCAAATTAATATTTTTTGCCCACCCATGCATGTTAGGGCGGCTGCAGGTTTAAACTACTGCTCCTCTTTAGTTTTTTACCAATTCAGGCACTGGGTTATAGTCACAAAATACCAGCTGTCAGCAGAACTGGCGAGGCCAAATCCTGTTGCCTTTGACTCAGTATTCTGGATTTCAAACAATACAGTGCCTGATTAAATCTCCTGATCCAGTCGTTTGGAACAGTTTTGGCTTGGATCCCTTTAAAATCAAATCCAATCAGACATAATTTGATGATGAGACTCGTCTGACTGATCATTAAAAAGTAAAGTAGTAGTGAAATGTCACTCAGATGCAGTGGTGGAAGAAATACTCAGATCGTTTACTTAATACCACAATGTAGAAATACTCTGTTACAAGTACTACTTAGTAAAAGTATAAAAGTATTAGCATCAAAGTATACTCAAAGTACCAAAAGTACTTATTATGGAGAATGTCCCATTTCAGAGTAATATATTATTGGATTACAGTCATTAATAAATTAATACACTTATAATTTTAATCTTGTAGCTGGTAAAGTGTGGGGCAAAAAGGGCAGACTGCTTTTTCACTTTTGTTAGTGAACGGAAACTCTCTAGACATTAAAACAAACCAGCAAGGTAACTTGATAGGATTTCCTTTTCAGCTTGTTTTTTTACTGGATTCATAATCTGAGAGGCTGAAAACTATTGAAAACTTGAAGGTTCATTACTGAACTTGGAACTCGAACAACGTCAATCCACTGTGACTGAAAGACACTGAAAATGTCCCGTAAGCGAACCTTTTGCTAGGAATCTTTGTCATACTGAGAATTTATCGAAAGGAAAAACAAAAACAAGGAGAAAAATGGAGATGGAAAATCGAGACGTGGTCAGATGTACAAGACTAAGAGTCCACAGCTGAGATACGGCGGTGGTTTGAGCTAAATGCTAAATGCCATGTTGTCACATTAGCATACTAACATTTTCTAATCAAAAACACAAAGTACAGCTGAGGATGATGGGAATTCAGTCATTAAACCAAAGTATTGGACAACGTCACATTTTAACCTGATGATGGTGCTAGAAGTCAGAGGATCCACCAAAGTCGTTGCAGTTTATCCTGAAAGTCACATGAACGTGTGAGCCAAATTTCATGACAGTGCATCCAGTATGAAGCAAAAACCTTTACCTGATGGTGGCACAAGAAGAAAAATCAGTTTGATTCATCCTCTGGGGACCATGAGTGTCTGTAAAAAACTTGGCAATCCATCCAATGGCTGCTGAGATGTTTCAGCCTGGACCAAAGTGGAGGTCCGATAGAACAACTGACATTGCCGTCCATAGAGCCGTGCCGCTAGCGTGGCTAAAAATGCTTGCACCGGTCGTTCTTCTTCTTTTCCTGACCCTTAAAAAAGTACTTTTATCTGCTTAATCTAAACCAAACCTCAACTACTGGGGTGGGAGATCAGGAAACTCTCCTATGAATATTGAAACGGTCAGAAAGTCTGTTTTGAAAGACACTGATCACGTGACCTATTCTGTCGTCTAAGTATGAGGAGCTTTTGAAAGATCTTTTGTAAAACAATATGAAAATGATGAGGTCAAACAGACTGAATCCTAAAATGTTCTGTTAAACCACCTGAAGTGTCCTGTATAAGTACTTTTACATATTGCACGAAGCATTCTTGTTCAGGTAATTTCCCCCCTGAGAGGAATACGAAGTAAGAATGCATTCATGAGCGGGTCACAACGTAACGTTATCCACATGGAAAATCGGCCTTCCTGCCTACCGGAAATCAGGCCCACATATTTTTCTGCCACAAGTGTTAACATGAGAGGGCCGTCTGCGGCCAGAGAAAGGTCTGGAAGCCTTTCTGAGTTCAGATCCGCGGCTCGGATCCGCAATCCAAGATGAAACGCTAACCAGGCCAGCCGGCTATTACGTGATATTTATAGATGGCAGGAATGCAAGCTTGCTAAGCACTTTATTTGGAGCAATACTTAAAAGTGATATCAAAGTTTGACTGGTAGTTTCTCTCTTTCGAACCTGTTTCTGAACTCACAAGAGTCTGGACTCTGCAGGTTGATCGCACCTTTGATTTCGGTATTCAGGGATACATTTAAGAAGCTGCATGGCCGTGTTAAATGTTTGCTCATGCCCATGTGAAGTTATCAGTGAGGAACTTTAATCACAATTAAGAAAGCGCTGTAGATCAGAGAGGTAAAAGGCCGACCAGCTGTTGACTCCTGGAACTTTGCTTTTACGTTTGGATGATCGCAAAACTTCGGTTCTTGTGGTCCATCTTCCAAAATCAGGTAACGGTGGACGGGCTGCCTAAATATACCTAAATATAAGCGTTAACAGCAGACATTACCAACATTTAGGACTTTATTTTAGTCTACTGAGGATCAACTTACGTTGTTTTAAGAATGACCTATTAAAACTTGATAAGAAAGGCTTTAAAATGGTTATCAGCGTAAAACAAAAGTGGCTCTTTGTTAGCGTGCCGGCCAACCTCTAGCCTCGTCCTGTGTTCAGAGGCGTCTGACGCTCTGCTGGGTTCTTCCTCCGGGAAAAACCTTCTGAGCCGAAGCTCCACAGCTGAAATCTGTAAGTGGAGGCGACGGCAGGGAGACGCTGGGGTTTGACTTCTTGCCACCCTCAAAGGACAAGTCCTCCGTGAGAAGCCTCGGTCTAATTATTGATGAGACGTTCATGTTTCCGATGTTGACTCAGTTAATAAGCCTCATTTAATTCAGTTTATTTATATAGCGGCAATTCATAACTGAAGTTATCTCATTGCACTTTTCCTATGGAGCAGGTACTCTTTATATTATTATCCGCACGTTATTGGAAGGATCGGCAAAAAAAGCTTATAAATCATGAAATGTGATGCAAATTACTGACAAGGATGAAAAGTTGAAGCTGGCGTTCGATTTGTGGCTTTGATCTGACCTTTTCAAATATAAGTGAAAGGGTTTTTGGGCTCTCTTCTAGTTCTTCTAAGTCTAGTCCAAGTTTATTAACCAAAGCAGGTTTTGATCCAGATCTTTCTCTGTTTTCGTGCAGTCTATACAAAGAATGTGACTGTTCAAAACAACTCTAAGACTCTAAATATGATTCCTAGTACCCGTGTGATCATTTAAAGTGGTGGTAACAACAACTGGTGAATTTGAAGCCTTAAAAAAAAAATATGTAATCATCACTTTAAACTCTGCGGAGGAAAGAAACAACCAACCAAAAGACAGAAATGACTCTTTACTGTCCCTCCACTTTCATCAGTGCCATCGTCATCTGGTAAAACGTTTGGACTCTGATGGTTTTATAGTCCTTTTCCTCCCTTTTATAGCATCCCGGTGGCACAGAGCGGAGTCCTAAAATGATATCAGGCTCCTCCTCGGCGATGCCTGATTTACAGGGTGAAGTTGGCAGAGGATGATGATATTTCTGGAGCTTGCCGGCCGATTGGCCTGAGGATCCTGCATTTCCATAAACAGGAGCTCCATATCCATGTCCGAGCCCTCATATATATACACACCCCGGGGATGATTACTTCCCACTGCCACCGGCCACTGCTGCCCTCCTCCTCGACTCTCCTGATCCGTCGTAGGTGAGGCCAGTTTCCCTTTCTTCCTCCTCCTCGTCCTCCTCTGCATGCCCGCACGGAGCTGGTAAACGGACACAAAGCAGCTGAGTGGAGTCAGTTAGAGACTTCTTTGGGGGGGGGCACCTGTTGGTAAAGTGCTAAGGTGATGAAGTCCTGACCTCTGGGGTTTGTTAATAAGTGAAGGGAAATGTGATCCCGGGCTGGATCCTGCGGGATGAGATCCGAAGATTGTGTGTTGAAACAACGCTGCACAGAGATTTTAATGAGCCGGGGATCTGCCTTGATCAGGATGTGTTCGCTTCTGACCTTTGCTAAAGATTTTACATTTGTACGTGTAATCTTGTTGCGTCTCACATTTGCAGATTCCTTTAAACTAAAGCTTTTTTTGATTTTTTTGATTGCACGATTGCTATTGAACCTATTGGGAACATTTGCAGAGTTTAGAAATTAGACTTCTGACTCTGGTTTCTCGAGATCTTTTGAATTTGATGGAACGATGATGGGATTTCATTTTAGGAGCGTATGCTGCAAAACAATATTAATCTTAGCAGGTCATCTGGTGTCAAATTCAGCCGTCAGATCTCTGTTATTTGGGTGAACTTTTGAATATGGAAAGTTTCGAAATTTGAACTCTGCACTGGAACTGGACGTTTCTGCAGCTTTTGGTCGTGGTTTCTTGTCTGTTTGTGTTTTTACAGTGCATTGTCATTTTAAAGCATTTGATTTGGAAAGTTTTGAAATTTGATCCCTGCACTTACTCTGGAACTGAGAAAAAGGTAACCCGATATGATTGTTTACAGAGTTTGTTAAGAGTCTGCCTGCGCGGCGGGATCTTTTCAGCTTGTTTAAAGATTTTGACTTGATGAGTTGGAAACCTGAACCTTGAATTATTTATAGTAAAGTATGATTGTGCGCCTGAGCGCCCTGTTGAGACGGATTTTGTTGTGTATTGGCAGCTGCCGCGCTGCCGCAGCACATTCTGCTGGAGGGTTTCTTCTCTGCAAAAGGAATTGAAGTGTTAACTCCCAGAGGATCTTTACTTTTGAACACCTGTAGAGGAGCTTATCGCGGGCGACATTTGACCCAAACTTCAAACTCCAAACTTAGCTCTGTCACCACTCAGCTGCTCATCAACTGATCCCATTTCACACAGAGGACGGCCCGTGGTGTTCAAGCAGAGAGCAACGTTGTTTATTCCCCTTCGTCTCAGTGAGTTTTTCTTCTGTTTTTTTTTCTCGTCAAACAGGTTGTGAAGAAAAGAAGCCGCCATCATGTCTGAGTAAGTGTTGCTGCCTCGATTGTTACTTTTCGAGTGTTAGTGCTCGTTTTCATTGTGTTTTTGATAGATGAAGTAATCTGTGCCACAGTGTGCTCGATGGCAAAGTGTATTCCTGCATTCAAAGTTGTATTTTCAGTTTAGAAATATACTCGAGTATGCAAAGTACAGAAGTACTCATTGTGAAGATGAAGAGTGAAAAGGAAAAGACTCCAGGTTTGGGGATTGTTGGGCTTCTTATATCTGCTGGAGAAGACGAAGAAAGAAAGAAAGAAAGAAAGAACTGAGGAAATAAAGAAGGAGGGAGGAAAGAAAGGACAGAGAGACACGAGAGAAGAAGTAGAGAGACAAAAGGAAAGAAAGATGAAGAAGGAAAGAGAGGAAAGAGAAAATAAGGAACTGAGAAATGAAGGAAAGAAAGAATGGAGGCAGGCAGGCAGGAAGGAAGTACAGAAAGACTTGAAAGAAGAACGGAACGATGGGAAGAAGGAGTGAGGGAATGAAGATGTAAAACGTGAATCTGCAAAGCGACAGGTAACTGCTGTAACCCAGAGAAACAAAGGCCACCTCCGCTGACATCACCAGAAATTCCCACGCTCCCAGAAAACAGATCATTAAACTTTTAGTCAACCAGCGTCTTTATCAACTGATTCGCTTGAATCTACCGTCTTCTGCCAAAGACTCTAACCAGGACGTTTTCTGATCTTTACAGGAAAAAGATGTCGTCGAGCCGCAAGCATCACCTAAAGGTACGGCAGAGTCAGTTTCAGCCCGCTGTTCACGTCCCCTCTGAGCTCGATGGATTGTCAGAGTAGCACCGCTGTGCTGCAGGACCTGTCAGTACAGGATATCTGATTATTAACAAATAGCCAACTGATCGGTAATCTCGCTGCACAGCACAGCCGCGGCTTAACTTGTGCCTTTTGTCGAAGGGTGTGTCGTGTTTGTGTGTGCATTATGGGTGAAATGGAGGCCGTGGTTGAATAAGTATATAATACGAACTGTTTACATTGATTTTAAATACGTGTCATGTTCTCACAGTCACAGTGATTATGGATGATCTGTGGCCGTGAGAGCAGAGCAGAGCGAGATGCGGCTTAAAGCCCTGACGCGCCACCTGCTGGTGGAAACCGCCAAACACACAGAATCAGTCGGCAAGCAGACGGGGAGCTGCTGATGCAGGAAAGAACCAAACCGCTTTGGATTGAAAGTTTCATGTGTTGAATTACTCACACATTTCTAGTTCCTGGACACAAGTTCTCAAGATGTCAGTAAGAAATGTAGTGTCTGGAAGAGGCTTTTTTCTTTTTTTTAGAGAGAGAGAGAGAGGATATATTCACAGGAAGAAAAAAAACAACAAAAGGAAACACAAAACGCATTGAAATGCAGTCGTTGAAGTCATACCGATTAGCAGCTGGTGTGAAGCTGCACCAGCAGAGAAGTTTGACCTGAATCAGAAGTCCAGTTTGTCTGTCAGCTCTGCGATGCGTCAGCTCTCCGGCTAAAGACGGTGCTTTAAATGGGAAAATCAGGAGTTCTCTGCACATCATCATCATCATAATAATAATAATAAAATCATTTTTGCTTCGCCACGCAGTGTACATGAAACATGTCTTCCACTTGCAGACAATGTTTAAATAAATACAGAAAAGGGTGAGCCTACTGGTTTGGAAGTGTCTTCAGGGAGGTTGATATGTTGAAGTGGCAGCTGGCGTCTGTGACGTTTCCAACATCCTCGTCTGTTGACCTTTAACTGGAAGCCTCAACGGTGATTTTCTGGATGTTTGTTGATAGTTGAATTCATTTCCATCGTCGCGTCTTATTCGTTGTTAGAGGTTCCCCTCGATGTTGATAAGATGAATTAAAGGGAGTCGAATATGCTTTGCTTTCTGTTTCATCAACGTAAAAGCAGCCAACAGTGAGGCGGCGACCCGACGAAGAAAATGCCTCTGTAGTAATAATTTAAGAGTTAAAACAGTGACTTTGCTGAAGAAATGCTAAAAAAAAAACAAAAAAACACTAACCCTTTTGTATTGTTTAAGATTTTTTGTGAAAACCCACACGGAAACTCAAACCAAGACAAGCAGAATTATGAATGTAAAAATGCCAGATTTTACATGTGAAAAACATCTTTTCATCATCTCTTTGCACGTGGAATTAAATCAAATTCTTGTGCAAAAATGACGACATGTAGAGAGAGAAAAAAACATGCTCCTGGAAATCCTCCCGCCTGGCGAGCGACAATGAGTCGTCAAATAAAAAAAGCCATTACCGCGGGTTGTCTTTCTTCTCGCACTGACTGTCGGCTCTCGCTCGATCTCGCCCCGCAGAGTTTGATGCTGCAGATCGCGGCCAACTGGATCCAGCAGGAGAAAAAGGACATCGCAGCCGCCAAGCAGGCCTACATGGCTGAGAACTGCCCCGCCCCCAGCCTGAGCGGCGACCAGGCCGCCCTCATGGTGTGAGACGCTGCAGCCTCACTACGGAGGAGAAGCTTGATCATTTCTTGACTGGAATAATCCCAAGCTTGAGCTGTTTGGCCTAATTATCCAAAAACCAACCTGAGCCAAAAGTGTTTGTGTTGCTCGTTCAGTTACGACCTTTTTCAGCTTCACCTCATTTTATGCTGATGATGTTTGCTTTTATTTGAACGTAGGCCGCTAGCGTGGCTAAAAATGAAGTGCTTTGTAATGGCAGGGGAGATATTAGAGGCTGTTTGAAGTGTCCATCAGCCAGAGGCCGTGATCAGTCAGTAAACATCTCGTCTGTCTTTAGGAAACCTGCAAAAAGCTGCACGCCCTCATCGACAAAGTGGATGAAGAAAGGTACGACCTGGAGGCCAAAGTGGGCAAGGCTGATAAAGAGGTACCTGCTTTGCTCCACGCCTGTATAATAAAGGACGGTGCTCAGGGGCGGATCTACCGGGGTGGCACAGGGTGGCAAATGCCGCCCTAAAAGAAAGCCTTGCCACTCCCAGTTGGCAGCAACGAAATAAAAGTTATGGCCAATTTGACAATTCACAAGCGCGAATCTCCGACTGCAGTGAACGCAGCACGAGTTTGTCTGTATGAGTTTGTAAATGGCAGCCTGGGCCCTTTTGTAGTGTGGACATACTATATCTCGTCAAACTGTGATAACTCCGATTACATTCAGTACGTATACGTCTGCCATGTGTTGCCACCCCTCAAAAATACCTGCCCCCCTCTCGCCACCGCATGATTATGTTTCTAGATCCGCCCCTCACGGTGCTACAGACACAGCTGTTTTGAAGCACATTTTTTTCCTTGTGTTCTAGTTAGAGAGTTTGTGTAGCCTGTGTTTATTTGCCACAAACAGCCAGCGTACGAGCTGTGCAGGCGTTAGCCGTAGGCTACCTAGCAACAGGCGCAGCAGCCGTTTTTGTGGAGCGCGTCTGACTGGTCTTTTCCAGAGTGACGCCGTTTGTTAGCTTGTTTCTTCGTTGCTGAGAACTACAGATGTAAATGCATCACGTAGCAGCTTTAAAAGAAGAAGCGTACCGACCAAAATCAACATGCGCTATTTTCCGACTTCCCGCCTGCGGCTCTCCGCTGCGAGCCCATTGGTTCCTACTGAAGACGAAAACCTTTAAAAACACCCCACAGATATATAGTTTCTTTTCTTTTCTTTTTTTTTTTAAGGCTCAGTAATTTCAGAGCTGCTCGCTGTAGATTTTTTTTAGCAAACAAACAGGAGGAAATAGTGCATCTGTTGGGGACTATTTTCAGCGGCGGATGAAGCCACATGTGGTGCTGTGGTGAGTGTTTGGGCCAGCAGGACGGCGTGTGTGTGCGTTCGTGGTGATGAAGGAACAACAGTGAGGCTCGCTAAGGTGTTTTTAACGGTTTCTGGACGACAGCGGAGGAAGGAGACGCATCAGACTCACTCAGGACCCGTTAGTGGATTCACTGCTGGTTTGGGTCTTTTCATGGGGAAAAAAAAATGTAGAATTTCATCAAACGCATCCTTCAAACTGACTCCCTGTCGTCTGCTCGGTCGCCCTTAGATTGAGGACCTGAAGATCAAGGTGGTCGACTTGGCCGGAGTGAAGAAACCGGCTCTGAAGAGGGTGCGTATGTCCGCCGACGCCATGCTGAAAGCGCTGCTGGGCTCCAAGCACACGGTCAACATGGACCTGAGGGCCAACCTGAAGCAGGTCAAGAAGGAGGTGAAGGAGGAGGTGAGTGTTTACAGGAAGGCGACCACACAGGCACGAAGAGCGTGGAACAGATAATTGTGCTGTTGACCCGTGTTGACTGTGGACTCTTTGTGTCTTGCAGTCAACAGAGGCGGTGGGCGACTGGCGTAAGAACATCGAGGACAAGGCCGACAGGAAGAAGATGTTCGAGGCCGCCTAAAGAGTTTAACTCCCGTAGTTGCTCTCGGCTGTTAGCACTTTTTATGGAATCTTTGGAATTTTTCATTTAATTGAAATGCCTTTTGTTTCATTAAATCTGTCCGCTTCAGCTCTGTCTGTTATTGTACATTTGAGACCCCTCCGTTTTACAGTTCACTCAAATATCGGACTTTGGTTCCGTCCCTGTTTCCTTCTGTGCTGATGTTTCACTTTCGACAACTTCCTGCTCTTAGCGTTTTTGTAATAAATGCGTTTTGTTTCCTACATCTGCTGTCATGCGGTATTCTGTCTGCGACTCAGTGACGCACAACGGCGGGCGGGCGACACACCTTCATGATCTCAGAAAAACTAAAAGTTCACAGGATCGACACCTTTAGCTGGTGTTTCTGCTTGTTTTAGTCGAACGGTAAAGCAAAAACCCGCTCTGAAACAGAACTAATGCTTGTTTTTTAAGTTGTCCAGTGACCTAAAAGACACTTCCTGCTAGTGAAAAGTAACATTTGCTTTGACAAAATTACGTTGTTTTTTTTTGTTTTTTTACACCAAACTCAGACGTCATTTAATTTAAGTGTTAATTAATAACTGTGTTTGTCAGAGACTGAGTCCTGTTTGGAGGCGGGTTCGAGCTTTAACAAGGTCGTGTTGTGCTCTCTGTGGTGCTGAGACACAATATCCATGTTCCCATATTCATATGCTGTATATCTATTATACATTTCAGCGTTCAGGGAGCTGTGAAAAGTGAATGTTGGCCAGTCCTTGTGTAATTCACGCTGTATAGATTCACGAGAATGTCAATTATTTCTTATGAAAAAAAAACAAACCTATGATCAAATGTTCTGAACTCAAAGGTCACGTGATAAAACAGATGAGCCACTTCCATTCGCTGAAGAAGGCCATGCGAGACTGTTGTTGGAAGCTCTAGAAAAGGCAAGCGACTGATCTTTGAGCTCAGCACATGTCACCGCGGGCATGTGTCCCCAAAGGTCACGCATGACAACTCCGTGTTGAAATCACTGCACTGAGTTTTTAACATATATTTTTAATACACATTTATTGATCCCATGTTTAACAATTCAATGTTTTTTTTTTACCACAAAGCACACTCGTTAAGCATTTTATATTTCTATAAGAAATATACTTTAATACGTTTTTCCTGTCTTCACCATAAACAGTATATAAATGTTTAATAAATGGCTTATAACACACTATAATGTAGCTGTAAGCAGATATTAATATGTTATTATTATTATTGTTATTATATATAATTTTAACTTCTCCTTTGAAGGCATACTTTATATTGTTACACCTGCGTTTTACTATATTGTCGTTTATCTTGTGTTTGAACAGCAGCCCCCACTTGTGGAGTTGTAGATGTTTAAAAACCCATTAATAAACACTTATATATCTGCTTATAAGTGTGTTATAACCCATTCGGGGGCCCACGCGGCGTCAGCAGGCGGCTTCCTGCGCGACAGCTGCCGTGGCTTCTCCTTTTCACTCCTCTGCACAACATCTCAGGCCAGAGTCCGTCTGTGTCGGACGGGAGGAGACAGGAACCAAGTTCAGGGAAATCCAGATTCTTTAAATCGCGACTTTGTTTGGACAAGTGTCCGCCACAGGTACCTGATGTAAGGGAGGCTGAGACGTTTTAAACAGCCCCCCGCCTTTTCATTGTACGTTCGTGTTTACTTTTCTGTCTTTTTCAATGTAAGCCCGTCTTTCTTACCCTTTATCTTTAATTGGAAACTTTGCCCCAGCACATTTGCATCTCGGTGTAATTTATAACCTCAGTCAGCTGGTCGTCATTAATATCTGATTATAGTTTAGTTACGAATGTCTGATTGTTACTGACTAAGCAGGATGGATGATGTCAAACCTCTTTATGAACCCACTTCATATCGTTTTTCTGATGAAAACATGATTGTTTCCTGATTCGAGCTTATTGATCAGAGTCGGACTCTGTTCAGTCAAAGACAAGGTGAGCCAGTTTGGTTGTGTAGCTGTGTGATTTTTTTGCATACAGTCAGTTATATACACAGAGCAGAGCTTTGGGCTTGACGGTGAAGTTGCTGATCTTTGTATTTACTGTTGTTGTTTTTTTAACTTGTGTTTTCAGTCGCTGCGTCTGAATCCAGCATGAACTGATTTCAGGACAGCGACTAATGAGGTTCGTCTCTAAAGGTCTGTTATGACAAGAATTCAGATCGATATCTGTTGATGTTTGCTGCCGAGAGTGGTAAAATGCCCTTTTGTTATTGTGGTAAAATACAGGGTTGTCATATTTACAAACTTTTATTCAGACTAAAGTCAAAATAATTACCTGTCTTTGACTTAAATAGCTTCACGTCAACATCCGGGTCGTAGTTACAATTCTGGAAGCTGTAATGTGTCAGACTTGATGTTTAATAATATGAAAGCAACCAAACACGGGAGCCTCACGTCGGCCATCAATGGATTTCATTGATTGGTTGCAATCCTGTGTTTTCAGGCGCCGCAGGAGCAGCTCTGCAGCCCTACAAGACTTGAGTCGTCCACTTAACGCGAACACTCGCACGTTGTAAACATGGACAGGTTTCCCATCTCTGACTTCCTGTCTCTGCGACGTGAACACGGCTTAACCCCATGAAGTGTTAGCCAAGAGGCTAATCGCTAAAACCCAACCAATCGTGTCCGTTTTTTTAAACGGTGTTAAACGCTAACTGCGCTAAAGGATGCCGGTTAAAATGGGGACATGTGGCAGCTTTTCAAAGAGACCCGCGAATGAAACGGGTTTGCAGCCTTGCTGCCCGCATTCTGTCCGGACCTGGATATCTTCTGTTCCAGACAAGGTTTAAAATCAGGTTTAACATCTTTGTTAGCTCCCTGTTAGCTTACAAAGACGTTACAGCTCAACATTTTAAGATAATCTTTGGGCATTTCTTCCCGCCTTTATTGGACAGAGTGCGAGTGAAGAAGGCAGACGGGCAACGGGGGGGAGCGGCAGGATACGCAAACAAAAAGGTTATGTTGCGGTCCCATGGCGTTAGCTTTAACCATTCGGCTGCCATTCCTGCTTAATCATATTTTAATCAATATTTTTTCATTAATCGACTTCACTGTAGATGTGCCAGGAACTATCGGTACAAGGAAAATAGTTCCTGTATGAAACTGCTCACAGCAAACCTGTGGATAATCTTGAGTAAGTAGTCTTTCTGGAATGAGACGCTGCTGTTGACTTTTTCAATGTGATTTAGTTTTTTGGGTTTGTTGTTTTTCTTTTTGAGTGCTTTGAGCACAACAAGCCGAGCGCCACGCAGTCGCATTATTTTTTTAAAAACGCAGACGTCTCCACGGCCGATACCTCCAACTCACACCGATCTAGAAGGATGAACAGCGCTTACAGGTGAGAGGAGGACTGTGTCTTTTTGATTTTGGGGTGAAGTGCCCCTTTAAAACAACAAGAACACCAACAAAAGTCTGAAAAAAAACGTGAAGCAGCTGAACAGGGTAAAAAGCTAAAAGGAGCAAGGCGGGAAACTCGTAGCCTACGATGCAGACAATTAATACAAAGCAATGTTAATCAGTTAATCATTACAACGTACAATCACATTACTTGACACGATTTCCTCGAATTTCTGATCGGGTTGGTCTATCACCAACGTTTTTCTGAGTTATAAATGTGGTGAAAATGGGAGGTTGCTAACCCATTAAGAATTGTGTGCATTAAACAAGTCTTTGTGAAATTTAGCCCAATGAGAATTTCCCAGCATCCAGGGAGAATATCAAAATGAAGGCTTTTAGTATTTCTCATCCTGCACCTTGAGTCTCATTAATCTGAGTTATAGTTTCCTCTTGGCTTTTCCAGACCTCTTCACGTCCTTGCCCACCTCGGACCGCTGACCACCTCGGACAGACCAGACGTCAGCATCGGAGGATTTACGAGCCGAGCGGTCAGAGGACGAAGGTATTTCAGGACTCCGAGTTCATCGTGGCCATAAAGAGGAACCTCCGGGTCCCCATCCACGCGCATAAATACCCCCGCAGACTTCACTCTTTAGCCTGTGACTCCCTCTGTCCTTCTGCCAGCCTCTGCCGCCCTCCTCGTCGTCACTTTGTGGGTGAGAAACTCTTTTACTTTGCGGATTTAGTGGCTAAATTGAAGCCGATGCTCAGCGGTAAAAGGCTTTACAATGGGCCTTTGGCAGAATGCAGTCAGTCTTATATCACTGTTTACAATCAAGTGATAATCAGGTCTTTACAAATGTGATGATGTGTGACTGTTTGAGGGTTGACAGATCAGATTTACTTACTTTAAAAAAAGAGGACTCCGTACACTTATGTCCAGTGAAAGTATGTGACATTAGCTTAATACCTGAGGACCGAAGCGGAGCCTTGATATTTGTTCCGTATTTTTGATTGTTTTTGTGCTTCCTTCTGCCACTCTAGCATTGTGTCATGAGCGGAAATCTCACAAACACTTAAAAAGACATGGTTTCCATGTCCGTAGGGAAACTGCAGGATTATCAACAAGCGTTTTCAGGAGTTGGAAATCGGTTTTTAAGTTGAAAGTTAAAATTTGTGCCGCCCAAAGTAAGATTTTCCTAAATGTCTTAAGTTAAATTCTTCTTGTAAATGTTTCATCTTTTAAATTTCTCAACCAAACGCTCACTAATCTTTCCATCAAAATGCTTAACACAAGTCTGGATCTCAGAGTCAGACCACCTCTGATACTTTGTTTTCTATCTTTTTCCAACTTGCAGACACAAAAACCTGTTGCATTTGTATATTAGTCTTTGGTTCCTTCCAGGTCCACTTTTTATGTCTCATTTTAACTGCTGGTGTGTCCGATTACCTTTGGGGGGAAAAATAGCCTAAATATCAGATTACCGCTGACAGGTGATTACCATTCTGCATTTACAGGCTTAATGAGGTCGACTGATGGCAAGACAAAAAAAGTTAATAATAATAATAATTATAATGATAATATTAATAATAATAACATCCAAAAATGAAAGTAATGCAAGTCTGATTTGGTACATTATGTATCTGTAAAGCTGTTTGATTCAGTTGTTGTACAGAAGTGAGTCAGCGGAGATTAAAAAAATAGTCAAAATATTAATGGAGTTTGGTTTTTTAAATGCTGGAATTGAAATTACTGAATGTACGCACTTGTATTTACCTCACTGCTCCGGGAATCGTTGACCTTTGACCCTGAGCCAGGATTGGCGCTGACCTGAGACGGAAATAACCAAAGACACCTGAGTCCCCTGGAGCCTGCAGAGGGGCCCCCAGTGGCCCTCAGACCACCGTATGACAAACACTGAAACCAACACCGCTGAACTAAAAGTGAATTTTAATTTAAAGTAATTGTAGTCTCTTGACAGTCCTCAAGAATCAGGGAGGAACCGTTTGTCATCACACAGGATCATTTTCATTTGTTACATTTTGATTTGCTTTACAGAAGACAGAAAGAATATTACATGTTATCTTATTATTATTATAATATATTATAACATTTATCATTTAAGTGCTTTACAGGGCAAAGAGAAGGTGAAACGACCAGATTAAACATTAAAAGGAACATTAAAACGTTTGAGATGAAATTTCTTTCGTTTAAAGAAGAATTTTGGATTGGAAGATTTGGATTCTAAAAATTTAAACATAATTACAAATATCTTTAGAGTTTTCTTTAGATGGCAGACAAAAACTCCAAGAATTCAACTGATAATGGGATTTAAAAAGGTTGAAAGTGTATCAGCCAATTATTTTAATTCAATAAATACTTTCTAAGTAGTGACTGGCTCATTTATAGAAACGATGGTTTTGGTAGGAACATCCGATTCATTAAAGGGCCATTAGAGGCTCCCGAGCCTCCTGCCCATTGGCTGAATAGGATTTCGTAAAGCAGTCTGTAGCTTACATACTATACAATAATGCAGAATAACGGCGCAGCACAACAACACAGTGGCAGACCCGTTCAGTTACGTCGCTACGGTCTAACAGTTACACTGAAGTCCTTTCTAATATTCAGTCTGGCTCACTGACCGTTTTCATTATCATAACATGCATTTTGCTATGTTGACGTTGCTGAGCTTCTCTGAAGAAAGATACACAGAAAGTTATTAAAACAGCGGCACGCTGAGCTAACTCCGCCGACGTATCAATCATGTCGTCTGAATGCAGCCAATGACAGAAATATTGATATTGATAGGATATTTTCTTCCCAATTCTCTTCTTGATTTTTCAGATTTTTAGCAGAGTCTGAAACCAAAAAGGAGCCAACATGTCCGAGTAAGTCTGACTTTATTCTGTTGGAAGTATTGAACAACCATAATAATGATTTCAAAGTAACTTCAACAATCTGGATTTGATTTTTGCTTTTTAAAGAAAAACAAAAGGAAAGAAACCACTTTTTTTTTTAATTAACATTCAACATTTTTTGGAGCATTTCTGTGAGGATCACTGGATGCTGTTAAAAACCTCACTTCTTCATTCATTAAAGGGGAAAGAAGATGACATCGAGCCGCAGGCATCATCTCAAGGTAAGATTGAACAGAATGTCTTTATTATGCACTAGAAAATACATTAGATTCAGGTGCAACAGGTGAACGCGCACTTTAATGGGGTTGTAATGTTGCTGTGAGTCTTTTGCTTAGTTGTAGTAACTTCAGAGTCTCCGTGTCCTTGTCCTGCAGAGCGTGATGCTGCAGATCGCCTTTAGCTGGCTGGAGCAGGAGGCTAACGAAATCGCAGCCGCCAAAGAAGCTTACATGGCGGAGAAATGCGCCGCCCCGGACCTGAGCGGGGACCAGGCGGCTCTGGTGGTAAAACAGACACGAGCGAACGCCTCAGTTTGAGTCCAAAAAAAAAAAAAAAAAGGCCGGGACAATTCCCCTTTTTTTTATCAACCGGAACACCAAAAAAAACCCCACCACTCCCTCGACACCATTGACAATAACAGAAAGAAGAGGTA
>CM022474.1:2107397-2158231 GCA_011952105.1 Coreoperca whiteheadi | reverse complement strand
GGGGGAGGAATGCGGTGGCGGGGAGGGTGGGGGGGACAAGGCGGCTGTGGGGGTAAAAAAGATGGTGGCGAGCGCCTAATTTAGAAAAAAAAAAAAAAAAAAAAAAGGCTGTGACATTTCTCTTTTTTTGTATCAACAGGAACTCTGCAGAAAGCTGCACCAGTCCCTCGACAAGATCGACGATCACAGATACGACGCCGCGGCCAAAGTGGAAAAGACAGACAAAGAGGTAGAGACCTTACATCACTTATAGATGCTTTAATGTGAACAGTATTTGGCTTTGGGGAAGTACAGCACCAGGGTTTGACTCTCTCTTACATATCAAGGAGTAACTAACCCCAGATCTGTGCGAAACCCTTTAATTTATCATTCTCAACCTTATTTGTCTACTATAAAAACATTTGGCTGAGTGGTCAGATGATGGCAATTAGGCAGAACATCTGTGAGAACAGAACATTTGATTACTATGTAAATAAATGATGACAGACAACCTGATCCCTGCGAGTCAGTTAGATCTAAACCAATGTAGTGAAGTAAAAAGTACAACATGTCCCTCTGAGATGTCGTGGAGTAGAAGTATAAAATAGCATAAAATGGAAATAAAAGTGTCAAAAGTGTAGTTAAGTACAGTACGTGAGTAAATGTACTTTGACTGTTTGCTAAAATGTTCACCATATGAACTTAGAAGGTGGTGATATGTCACCGCCGTGTTCGCACCTTGCTTCTGCTGCCCCCAAGTGGCCAAAAACATCAGTTATTGCAGGTTGACGGTTATGAAAAGATTCTGATCATTGCATTAAAATCAGTGCTGCCTGTTGGTAGGATGCAGGACGTGAACGAACACCTTAACAGTTCCCTGTCCTCGCCACGAGTTACACGTGTTCGACGCCAGGCAGGTAGCTAACGGTGTGAGGTCCTCCCATAATCGCTGAGGCGTAACTGTTCCTGCGTATTCAGCGAAGCATCTCACTTTACTGCAAAACTGTGACCAATCGCATTAATGGCAAACAGAAATGAGCATATGACCAATAGGCACGTAGGCACAAAGTAAAGCAACACTGCTAGCTATCGTTGACTATTTTCTACTTACACACATTTGTTCAGCAAAACTAAAGCACAGCCACTACACTGTGCTTCTATGATCTAACAATGATGAATAACAAATAGCAGCTGTCATCTAATGAATGTCCAAGTTTCCTTCTTTCGGGACGCGTTAAAGACGATCCACGTTGGCTTAAACGCTGAGACCCATCGGTCACCTTGGAAACAGCTATATGTTGAGGAAAACCTGTCGTTTCCAAGGTCACTAATGAAGCCTCAGTCTAAACCGGTCGCTCTGAGCGCTTGGTGCCGTGGTTGTTGTGGGACGGTGTCAAGGAGCGTTTCCCGTGTTTCGTGTGAAGCTGAATGTCGCTTCATGGGAAGAAGACCTGCCTGCTGACACGCTTTAAAGACGACTGTGCGTCGAGCCTGTTAGAGTTAAAGAAGCCTCTGACTGCGGGAAGAGGAAGCTGCACGTTCGAGCCGCCGCCGCCGCCGCCGGCCCGTGTTGGAGGTCAGGGTTCTGACAGAGTCGGGTTCAGCCCGAGCCTCCGTGTTTATGACTGCGTCCGTCAGCTGTGGTTTGGTCTCTGAGCCCAGCTCTGTCTGTGTTCTCTTTCTTCAGATCGCGGAGTTGAAGCTGAAGGTGGTCGAGCTGGCCGGAGTGAAGAAGCCCGCCCTGAAGAAAGTGCGCATGTCCGCCGACGCCATGCTGCAGGCCCTGCTGGGAGGAAAACACAAGGTGACCATGGACCTGAGGGCCAACCTGAAGCAGGTCAAGAAGGAGGTCAAAGAGGAGGTGAGACATGGTACAAGTTTGCTCTGGACATTAAGGCACTGTTGGAGCTGCGTCACTGTGTTGAATCTGTGCTTCAGGCCGCCGAGGGGGTCGGCGACTGGCGCAAGAACGTCGAGGACAAAGCTGACAGGAAGAAGATGTTCGAGACTTCCTGAGGACCTTCGCTTCCTCCGGGCTACTACAGCTCTTCCCACTGTCTCGTGTGACCCATTCCCTGGAATTGAAAAAGAGTCCTGCCATTAAACGTTTCTTTTTGGAACAAGGCTAACAATGACGATGTCTGGTCGTGTGTCAGTTTGGGATTCACCCGGTTCTTGTCTCAGTTCATTTGAGCGATGTGTAAAATTCCCGTTTAATTCTTTCAAACCAGATGGATGTTGGCGTTGATATGAACCCGAGATGTCTCCCCGCAGACATGAAGTCTAACACAGAAGTAGGGACCAATTCCAAATCAGGAGAAGCTGTTTCCAGGGTCGAGAAGTCCCTTTAACTTAAACTGCTATTTTATTTTGGCAAGTAGATTTGTCCTGAGTGTCGTGCTCACGATGAACCAGCAGGCGTCAGCAGAGAGCCTTTCTCTCCCTCTTTGCCTCTGCTGGATGGTTCAGCTTCCTGCTTCCCTTTAGCGTCTGTCACGAAACATATATTCCAAACATTTTCATCAAATCACAGTTTTGGCTTCCCCGCCACAAACGAAGCTGCAGCGTCATGAAGTTCCACGAGCGGTGAGTAGCTTCTCACTTTACCATTAATCTTATCATTGCATCAAGTGCTGTTTTTGTTAAGTTTATATATATATGGGTGTATAGATATTAATCACTTATTCACACACATATTCATCGTGTTCCGGCTGGTTTCACCCTGGTGGGTTAAAACAGACAAAACAAAGTAATGATCTGGTTTCAGACTAAATTAGTTGTTGATTGAATTAAGTAGAATGAATGAAGTAAAACAAAATGGCAATTCAGTGAGTCAAGTCCACTGTTTTTTACTTTATCACTGTCTGAAATGAAAGTAAACCATTTATTTTTCCTGAGGTCAGCTGCACCAGCCGGCTTCGAGCGTGATTAAATCACAGTTTCTTTTACGCTTGTGGCACCAAAGTGTGAAGTCTCGTTTTACACTGAAAAAACTGTAAATGTGTGTTCCAGCTGCAAACTTGAATCAGTGTCAGTCCTGTTGCTTCGGTGGTGGCTGCGATCGGAAGGGCGGCGGTTCGATCCCAGGCTTCCCCTCAGCCATGTGTCGACGCATCCTTGAGCGAGATACTGAACCCCAAAATTGCCCCCAAAGCTGCGCCTTCGGTGTGAGACTGTGTACGTCGCTTTGGACAAAAGCGTCTGCTAAATGTAGTTAAACTCGCCATCTCTGCCACTTTTTTTAATTAGGTGTCGCCTTATTGAAGGGTCTTTTTTGTCTGTAATGTAATTCCTTTAATATTTAAGGAAACAGACTTATTTCCAAACATCAAAAGCCAACATCCAGCGTTTATGTCCGTTTCCTCAGACTATCGCTGCGCCAGCCCGAGGCCGTTTGTGTTCAATCGAGCTGGCTTCTTGAACCTTTGTGGTTCCAGAGTTCGCGGGTTTGATTGGCAACCAAAACAAAATCCAGTTTTAAATCTGTGTTTAATCAGTAAACTTAGATTAATGTCCGTCCTGTTGCTTCACACTTTTAAAACTCCAGTTTAAGCTCTCACCATGTGTAAAGTTTAAACTGCCGTTTTAAGTCAGATGTTGGTCCACTGATCCTCCACTGCTTCTCTGTTGGTTACACTGATATTTGTCTTGGTTTACATTATTAAATTGACTTCTGTAACGAGCCCCCAAAGTCCGGAACTAGTCTGTTCTGAAATCCCTTCCTTCCACTGGAAGTGATGGGGGACAAAAGCCACGTTTCGCCGTCAGACAAATCAAGTGGACGTCTTTCAAAGCTACAGTCTTTGTAAGTGCAAAGGGGGTTTCCTCATGAAAAGACTTTAAAGGACCTCTTTTAAAGGACCTCGCTTGGGCCGTCTGACTGAAGCCTCGGATTAACATGAGCTGAACTTTCAGTGTCAGCGGCTCCTCGAGGGTGTGACTAGCGGCTTCACACGGCCGGCCTGTTAAGCCGCCGGTGGAAAGAAACTGTGAGCGTTAATCGTGTCGCCCACGCTGCCCCACAACGCTGTTGTGTAACAATTGCCTCGTCCTTTTCGCCCGTCTCTGTGGGAGGGAACCGCGCAGCGTTCCAGGGAGGCGACTTCCTGCAGCAGAAATTTACGAGGTTCCTCGGAGAGTTGCGGTGGTATTTCTGGAGCCTGCCGGCCCATTGGTCTGAAGTGGCTCTGCTACCATAAAGAGGGCTGAGCTTTCTGCTGAGCGAGCACTTCACACCCTATATACCCGGTTTAATCTTTACTGTGCAGGACTCGGCAGTGTCTCCCCCCCCCCCCTCTTCTTCGTCTTCCTTCCTTCTCGTCACGTTCAGTAGGTGAGAGTCTCTGCAGCTCTGCTCCGTTCGCTCTGGGAGGAAACAATACAGAGCGGCGCTGAGGTCTGCTTAACAGGCGGGACTTCAGCTTTTTCTGCAGAGGGGCTTCAATCTGGTTTTTAGAGGTGCTGCTGCAGGTGTGACCTCTGACCTCTGAGGCTGCCTTCACACGTTTGGGAGGCAGAATCAGGGAGAAGGAGCTGGTACACAGCAGCCGAGGCTTATTGGACCTATTGAATGTGGAAATAACTTTGGGACACTCGGGCAGGTTAGAGTTTGGACTGAGGCTAATTTGTCATTTTGGAACTGATGGCGTTTGTTTCGTTAAGCTCGCGTGGTGTCGGTGAAAGTTTGGGGTGTCATATTTAAAATAATAAGAAGTTCATGTTGTCCGGCTTGGATTTTAAGCCTTTGGAGCTCCACGTCTCGAATCTGCAGGGCGATTCGGCAGCACTTTATTTCTCTGAGTGCGTCTGAAAGTTATTTGGAAGTTACAGAACAATTTCATACTAATTTCCTGCGAAAAAGGGTCATTTTGCACTAATTATATGAAAACGTTTGATTTCCTTGAATGAAAAGCTTAATTCAAACACATAAATATTCATTTATTCATGATTAATTAATTATTGGAAAACTTTATTCTCCATATATGTAGAATTGTTTGTCTGTGAACAAATTTCACCCATCTAACATGTGCAAACTGACCTCCTCCGCACAGAGTAAAACTCAGATTTGGACATTGTTAATTGGAAGCGTACAAACTGATCACTGCATTTTCTCCATAATTAGTACCAAGTTACAGAGTTCTTTGCAGGGAAATTCTCAGAAAGTAATCGGAAAATTGCGCCTAAAATGAAGCGCGAACACAGATTTTTTTGTTAGCGACTTCATTTGGTTCTTTGTGAGAAGGATTTGGGGACTGAATGTTGTTTTCTTTGTGGCTGTAGTTGGATGCTTTGCCTTTGCTTTGACGAGATCCTCTGTTAAAACTAAACTGAATGGTGACTAGAAGAGTTTGCACTGTTACAGGTGCTTCATGTTGCACGAAAAATACATGTTCTTTCTTTTTTTTTGAGCCTCTTTTAGACCTTAAGGCCTCTACATTCACATGTTTTATAAAGTTTTAGGGCTTCTGGTTCGTGAGCTGCTGATCTGACAGCGTTTCTGGACCTCGGTGGCAGCCGGTGGCTTGGATGCCTGCAGGATGTTGGGCTTGCTGTTAACGGCTCTCGCCGCGTGCTTAGCGCCACATTTGGTTCCTCGGCCGGTGGCATTTCGTGCTCGGATCATCGGGCCGCCGTAAGAAGTCCAATTCCAGGCAGAATGTCTTCAGGGGGGGAGCATCTGTTCAGTCGGTCGGCCCGCCATCTGACCCCGCCCGTCCAGAATTAGCTGGTTTGTGATCGCTGGCAGCCGGTTTCCCATGATAGTGAAGCGTGTCGTGTTTCCTGCTGCAGGTCAAAGGGTTGCTGATCGATAATGGCGGGGGGGAGGGGCAACATGCCATGTTTTATTTCAGCTGTGCTTTATGTAACCTGTCTGCTCACGATCAGCTGATGAGTTTTCTGTCTCTGAACAGGGTGTGAAGACCACAAGCCGCCAACATGTCTGAGTGAGTACACTTCTTCTTCTTCTTCTTCTTCTTCTTCTTCTTAACCTTCAAAGGAGAAGCAAAAAGACAGGACTGTAAAAAATGTCATCTGACTTTTTAATTGCATTAGTTGGATTTAAATTCAAAACTTCACCCACCCGGAACAAAACCAGCTGGAGCAGCTCTCTATTTGTACTTTATGTTTGCGATTCAAGACGTCCCGGACCCTCAGACAGACTCGGCCTGTCAGGACGTTTTGGACTTAAACCCCAGATGGCGTGTTGCGGTACGGTGCCTCTAATTCAGGGCTGACCGATGGTCAGTCAGACAGCACACGCGGATTATTAATATCACTTGTGCTGGTGCGAGCAGGAATCCAGTCAAGTCAGGGGGGAAAAGTAGCGTTTCTCATTTCAGACGGGAATGATTGTTTTGGAGGGTAAAGATCTGGTCCTTCGTCCGCGGCCGCAACGAAAACAACAAAGTGTAATAATTACTAATTATCAGAGACAAAGTTCTGAAACAGTGGTTTATAAGCAGTTTTTGGTTTCCAGAGAGGCTTTCCTGAAAGAGAAGCTCCATTCAAACCCAATAAATATTCATTTATTAGTCATTTATTCATTGATTGATTTACTTTAGTTTTTCATATACTGTATGTTGAATTGTCTGCTGCCTCTGGAGAAATTTCACATTTGTGTGATTGATTGATTGGATGTGTACCAGCTGAACAGTGTCTCCATCACCCTTTAATTAGGATTAGTAATATTAGTAAAGCGCTCTTTCCATGAACCTGTTCCATGTGACATAATACTTCATTCCCAGGACACTATGGGTCCCGTTACCAGACTTTAATCAGGCTAAGCTGTGCTTTCAGCTTTAGTTTGGTCTCTTGACAATATTTTCGTATATTGATAAAAACACAACACATCAGATAAAGTCCGGGACTTCCCATGTTTGTCCCTGATGTTCTTCATATTCCACCAACCTTTAGAGAGGTGGAGGCAGACATTCGGTGTCTGACATAGAGAAATATCAGAAATTAGGAATTTAAAAAACAGAAAATTGAATTGTGGGAACAATCAATACTAGGAGCTAAAAAGCATCATAGACGGCCCAAAAGGAGAGCGACTGAATCACTTAGCATGTTAGCATTAATCTCAGTACAGCTGAGTCGGACGGAAATTCGGTCTCTGAAACTGAAGTGTAAACGTGGACCCGCTGATCCGATTCGTCCTACTGCTGAACACTGATCTCTGCGCATCGTTTCACGGCAGCCGGTCTGCTGGTCGTTGAGATTGTCGACTAACAGAGCGACGTGACGTGACGCCACGCCGCCAGCGCGTCTGAACACACGTGAAGGCCCCGGTTCAGACCGAAGGCCGGCCTTCAGCTTCGGGTGACGGCAGCTGGTCGCGTTGCCGGGCACACGTGTGGGGAGAAACATGTCGCAGCGGGCAGGCGGTCTGTCGGGGGCATTTTAATGTGATATCAGTACATTTGAAATTTACTTTTCAAATGGATAATGAGAAAAGGTGCACTGCTTACATGTTCCATTTGAGCTTCCTTTTTTAAAAACGTTTCTTTCTTGAAAACATTTGCCAGTTAAGGGGGATTAATTAATTTTATTTCTCTACATAATGAGCGACTGGAAACAGTGACATAATAGCAGCCCATCAGTTTAGCTTATTTTAAAGGAATAGTTCAACATTTTGGGAACTCACTGATGTCTCTCTTATGTCTGTACAATAAATGTGTATTTCGCTAGCGGCCGCAGCCAGTTAGCTTAGCATACAGACTGGAAACGGGGGGAAACAGCTAGCCTGGCTCTGCCCAAAGGTGCAAAATAAATCCACCTACCAGCCTCTGTAAAGCTCACTATGTTACATTTCCATTTCCATTTAGTCCTTTAGCAGACGCTCTGATCCAAAGCGACTTACCTTGTTATTTTAATCCAAACAAAAACCAAAGGGCAAAAAGACAATTCAATGACTATTTCCTGGCTCTCAGCAGCTGCCAGACAATACGCGGAGACTCTAGGAAGTTACTGGCCCCGGCCAGGAAATAGTCCGGGACGTAACCCCCCTTGTAAAACTTCGAATTGTCTTTTTTTAACTAGGTGTACCGTTCTAATTAGTGGGCTTAGAGGTGCTGGTTGGTCTTTGGACGGAGCCAGGCTAGCTGTTTCCACCTGTTTCCAGTCTTTATGCTAAGCTAAGCTAACCAGCTGCTGGCTGTCGCTTCACATTTAGCGTACAGACGCGAGAACGACATTAAATCTAACCCATCTGCAAGATAGTGAGTAAGCGTTCTTCCCTAGATGTTGAATTATTCTTTAAGGGGGGCAAAAAATAGATTATTAGGACTTTTTTTATAGACAAAATGAAACTTTATCAAATCAGCCAAGATACTGTGTGATGAAACGTGTCCATCAGTCCTGATAAATGTCTAATCTCCATCTCACAGTGGAAAGAAAATGACGTCCAGCCGCAGGCACCATCTGAAGGTGAGAATAAAAGCGTCTTTTCCTTTTCACGGAGGGCTTGCTGTCGTTTCTGTCTTACGCGTTCGTGTCCTCCCCGCAGAGTTTGATGCTGCAGATCGCCGCCAGCTGGATTGAGCAGGAGAAGAAGGACATTGAGGCGGCGAAGGAGGCCTACATGGCCGAGAGCTGCCCCGCTCCCGACCTCAGCGGAGACCAGGCCGCCCTCATGGTGAGACCACAACGCAAAATCAAAGTGTTCACCTGTGAATCGTGGAGTCTGACATATTGCCGCAAGAACCAGGTCGTATTTCTCCCTTTGTGTGTGTCTCCGTCTATTTACATCCACGTTAAATGGTGATTTTCAGTTTGTAGAAAACAAGTGAGCATCTGCATAGATAACAGATTGTTGGTGATCCTTGTGTGTGTTTGCGGTCAAAAATGAATGAAAAAATAAGGATATGAGCACAGATTGAAATTGTTGTTTCTTTTTTTCATTTTTTATTTTTTTTTTTGCAGGATCAAAGCCATATCGATGTTTCCTAAGTGGTCATATAGTTGAATTTAAGATTACATTTTTATCAGCGGTGGACGAAGCAGTGAGATATCTAACTTAAGTAAAAGCACCACGAAATCTACCAAACGTATCAAAAGTAAGAGTGTTATATTTATCATAAATATCCCTGGACTATTGTTACTGATGCGTCAACGTGTCAGCAGCATTTTTGATATTTTCAAAGTGCCACTAACATTTATACACAGTTACATAGTTCAGTGTAAGAATGTATCATGTCCTATACGGTGATCACGTGTTGTTGTAAAATCTGAAAAGTGGCAAAAAAATGAAGTGCAAGCGTAAAGCAGCGCAAAGTAGAGACACTCAAGTGAAGTACACGAGTCTCCAAGTTGTACTTAAGTACAGTAATTTAGTTAAGGAAGTCTTGATAGTCTTACCAATGCTTGTTCAACGTCGTGAACGTCGCGTCTTTGTGTGCATCAACAGGAGCTCTGCAAGAAGCTCCACGCCGCCATCGACAAGATCGACGAGGCGAGGTACGACACCGAGGCCAAGGTTTCGAAGAGCGACAAGGAGGTGAGAGAGACTTTAGATGTGGTCGATGTCTAGAAATACCTTTGAATTACCTTCTTGAATCTAAATGCCTTTTATACACTTGAGCAGCGGCCGGTTGTGTTTCATGACGTAGGATTTCTGTCGGGAACATTGTTGAAGCAGGTGAAATGTTCCTGTCAGTGTTTCCTGTTATATCTGATGTTTCTGGATATCACCGCCACATTAAGGTCATCACGTGTTTGTAGGCGTCGCCGTCCTGGGAGAACCTCGTATCTCTAAAACGTCGACTCTTCGTGAGCTCAGAGAAGCAGCCCTGTTTTCAGCTGATCCGAGGACGGGTTTAAAGAGTTTATTTAGCTGAAGGAGGAGGAGGAGGAGCTTCTCAACACATAAAGGAAACACTTCATCCTTCAGTTCATCACAGACATTCAGAATCAACACATGTGGAGATACGTGGTTTTCACTGGACAGGAAGCTTATGCATATATTGGTTAACCAGTCAGACATTTGATGCCACCGTGAGCTAATCCACACACACGGTCTAAATAATGTTCATGTTTTTTCCTCCGTGTGTGCTGTAAAGCCCTTTGGATCAACTGTGTTGTGTGTGACGTGCCATGTAAATATAACGTTGTTCCAACCCCCGGCTGTAAAACAGGTGTCAGGATGGACGTTTCATGCAGGTCAGGAAGAGTTTTACAGTTCTGGATTTTATTTTTGGCCCCGTTTGTTTGGTTTCCTGTCAGCAGATTCCTCAAAAACATTTAAGAAGATTGAATAACGTCTCCTATATATATATATATATATATATATATATATATATATATAAAAATATAGCCTGGGCCCGTCGCCAAATTCATCAATCTATCCCTGAACTCTGTCCAACAGTACTGTTGAAATGAAAAGGAAATATCAACAATATTTCTATTAATTCCGATCATTTTTAATGAGTAAAGAATGCAACAGCAAAAAAAGGCCCCACGTGGGGAAGTCAGATGCTTCCTCTGGCTGCAGGACTGTAGATCATTATTATTTTCACCATAACTATGAAGCTAGAAAAATATAAAAAGCTAGCCTCCAGGTACTCAGAGTTGGAGGGTAAAAAACAAATTGATTTAGCATTTGGAAGTTTTCTTGTTTTGACCGTCCTTGCGTCTCTTCCCTGGCCGGTACCCTGAAAGCCTGTTTCAGACTGGATCCTATATTTTTGACCTTTGTATTCTAATGTTGTAGCAGTAGTTGAAGCACTTTTGCATGTTTCTGTCACATTGGATTGGTCCTAGTTTAATCTCAAACACTACAATCCATGAAAAGCCCTCTCGTAGCGTTCAGTCTGCATCAGCTGCGCCAGGGAAAAAAAGGTTGTGGACTTTAAATACACTTCTGTCCTTTTCAGCAAATGCTGTAGCTTTAGCGTTAGCATAAAAAAAGAAATCATCAATAATCTTCTTTAAACCTCAACTTTCCTTTGGAGAAAGTGCTCCGTGTTCCCCGACCTCAGGCCGGGCGGTCCCCCAGCGTCTGGACTAACGTGCCCTGATGTTTTCTCCAGATCGAGGATCTCAAGCTGAAGGTGGTCGAGCTGGCCGGAGTGAAGAAGCCCGCCCTGAAGAAAGTGCGCATGTCCGCCGACGCCATGCTGCAGGCCCTGCTGGGAGGAAAACACAAGGTGAACATGGACCTGAGGGCCAACCTGAAGCAGGTCAAGAAGGAGGTCAAAGAGGAGGTGAGCAAGGAGTTCAAACGGATCACAGGTGTGTCAGTAGAAGCTTGGAACTTAGCTGTAGACAGTTTAAAGACTCCTGCCACATGGTTCTTTGCACCATGGAAGCATCAGCAGCAGAACCGACCAGCTTTGTCCTGACCCGGGTTTTTCCACTTGGCACATTTGGTTTAACATCTCCAAAGTTATTTGGACATACCGTGCGACTTCTCTGCCTTTTAGCATTTTTATCACCCCTTACGTTTCATCCTTTCTTCTTTTTCCTTTCGTGGGCTTCCAGTATGCTGCTGGGAAACACATTTCTGTTACTTTTAACGCACAGCGGGCAGTATTTGCATTAAAAGCAGTGTCTTTGCCCTCTTACAACAAATCCTTTACACTTCGCGTGACTGTTAGCTGATTCCAAAGCTGTAGCGGCACACGCGTGTGCTTTTTAACCCCCCCAAGCAGCCATTGATTTCCAATCATTTCCCCACACTGTGAAAATCAGCTCACTAACTGCATCTAAAGCAGGTTTGAAGGTGTCTGCAGGTTGATTTTTACACCTTAGTGAAATGAATGGAAGCCAACGGGGCACCTGGTAGGAGGAAGAAAAACACCTTGGAGAAGAATTAGTCATTTATTTAAATGGGTCAATGGTCAATTAGTCAATGGGTTCAAACGTAACGAGGCGTGCTCTTGTGCCGTTAGTTCGAAGTGACCGCGATAGAACGGTTCCTACGTGATGTTGACGTCGGGCACAGACGTTTTTGTGTTGACGAGTCCATGTTGCTCTCCTCTGCAGTCAACAGAGGCGGTCGGCGACTGGCGTAAGAACATCGAGGACAAGGCCGACAGGAAGAAGATGTTCGAGACTTCCTAAAATCCTCCCTGAACCCGGCGAGGACGACAGCGGGAGGGAGACGTCTCCGCCCGAGGTCTGAGTGCCTGAATGTGTCTCTGTGCTCCAGCGGGACACACAGGGGCGAGAGTTTAGGCGCTTCGTTCTTCTGGTTGTTTTTGGGCCGCCGTCGCCGGCGAGAGAGGACTGAGCGGAAACAAAGTAACGTCGTCATGCACGCAGTTTCCCAAAAAAGCAAACAAACGTCCCCTCATTTCAAGATGTACAGGTTTTTCATGGAGTCGTTAGAAATAAATGTTTTGAAATAAGGATTAATTGGTTTGTTACATTTATCCTGCACATTCTTCATTTAGCTTTTGCCCACATCACGCTGCATCAAACTGTGAAGTACACATTGAGATATTTATAATAACAATAGGAATAATTTTATTCATGAAGCACTTATCAAAACAAAGCTACAAAGTGCTTCACACAGCAAGCAAAGGACGCATGAAGCATAACAGAAAAACAAAGAAATCACAGCAGTAAGAGAATAAAAATAGTTATAATAAATATTAAAAACAGAATCCGATTAAATCTGGGAAGGCTTAGACTCATGTATTTCCTCGGGCAGGATGTTCCAGAGTCTCGGGGCTCTTATTTCAGAAGCGCTGTCCCCCGTTTTAAGTCTTCATCCGAGAGTCTGGGACACGTTAGAGGCCGGAGGATCTCAGGGTGCGAGCAGGGTCGCCCTGGGATAAAGGATCTGAGGTCTACTGAGGAGCCCGGCCATTTGGTGACTTGTAAGAACCGTAACCTTATAATCAATTCTAAAACGCAGGGGAAGCGAGGGTAAAGAGGCCGGGGTGATGTGATCGAGCGTGTCTACTGGGCGTTAAAGGGGTGGCGCGGTTAGCTCACTCGGCAGAGCGCCCGCCCCACGTGCGAGGCCACGGTGCTCTCCGCGGCGTTCCCGGCCTCGACTCCGACCTGCGGCCCTTTGCTGCATGTCATCCCCCCCTGTATGTAAGATAAAAGCGTCTGCTAAATGTAAACGTAAAAGCCTGGCCGCCGAGTTCTGGGCTGTCTGATGCCGGTTTTTCTATGTAGGCTTGTGAAAAGGCTCGTACGGTTGATCCAGGCGCGATGAGGCATGTGAAAGAGTTTCTGTGTCTTTACAAGTTAACATAGGAAGTGTTCTGGCAACGTTCCCTTCATTGGTACAAGCACAGGTTTTGTAACGTGCTTCTCAAAGCTTAAGTTACAGTCGGACATGACTCCAAGATTCCTGGCGACAGGCTTTGTTTAGTCTCTACTTGGATAAATTGAACTCTCTGTTCTTTTTAAATTTGATTTCATTTAAAAAAATACGACGCAGAAAAGTCGGTGGCCTCTTACGAGACCGAAAATTACAACTTTTCTTTTTTTTGTCAAAGTACTGTTCCCAAGATTGGGAATAAAGTTTGAGCAGAGAGAAGACGCCCTCCTGCGTGGCTTTATAGCCGGGCAAACAATTGATCAACTAATCCAACGGTCAATGTGAATCGTCTGTTCAACAAGAATGACTTAAACAATGAATAGAAATTACTTTGTTTATTACGTAATAAAAGTCCGGGGGGGGGTAGATATTGAACAATATCTACAGTGAATATCAATGTGTGCTTGCTGCAAAGACCTCCATCCAATGCAACTGAGCCCTAAAAGTCCAGTTTTCCCAAAACAGGTGAAAAATCTGCCCGTGCTGTGAGAAGAGTTCATGTCGTACAGGAAAGGAGGTCAACATTTTGGGAAATATGTTTTGCGTGAGATGAGATGAGAGGATAGATATGGTTTCCTGTCTGCTTAGCTCAACATAAAGACACAGGGGGAAAAGGCGAGCCTGTCCAAAGTTCAGAAACACAACAGCGTTAAAGCTCGCCGATTGACACGCTGCTATTTCAAAAGGGTACACAGACAACAGAAATGTTAAGACAACAGTTGTGGTTTTAGGGGGGAAATAATTTGCTTGCTGTTTCCCCCCTGCTTCCAGCCTTTATGCTAAGCTAGGCTAACCACGGCCCGACGTCAACGCTGTACTTTTCCAACGCTGTTTCCCCAAAAGACGTGGAACCGTTCCCGCTGAAAGACGACAGAAGAAGGGAAACGTCTCACAACGTGACGCCAGAGGATTCTTGAAACAGCTGCTCTCCAATGACATGATCATAGGAAGCCCGTCTCGACTCAAACTCACACCCGGAAACAGTGAACGTTATTTTTATGTCCAGAAGCTTTCAAACATATAAAATGCAGAAAATCAAAACAACTGAATATTTCCATTTTGATGGTGGTTAGAAACTGGGGGTGAAATCGATTGCTACTGCTGACGTTAAAGCTGCTTGAGAGAAGGGGGGGATTCAGAAAGAAGAGCCAGTTTTCAAGCTGTTTAAGGACTTCTGGTTCTGAATGCGGCCTCAGATAGTCCTGTTTGTGGTCTTTTATATTTAACCCCCCCCCCCCCCACACGCACACACACAGTGAACCTGCATCTTGAAGCCTTCACATCAGACCCTCACAGGGAGGGCGGTTTGCAGAGCGGGGCTGGGCCGGGGGTATTTCAGGAGCTCGTCGGCCCATTGGTCTGCCCAGGAATCCATTCCCATAAAGAGGATCTGGGCATTTCGCTGAGGCATCGCAACCCACCATATATACCGTATTTCATTTTTCACTGTCTGTGGCTTTGACAGTGTCTCCTTTTCTTCCACCAAGTGTGTCTTGCCCTCCTCTTCTTCTTCCTCCTCTCAATAGGTGAGAAATCTTTCTTTATCTTGTCTCTTTACGCCTCTCTGAGAGCAGCATCTTTTGATTTAACGGAGAGGGAAAATGGATGTTCAGCGCAGCCGCACATCAAACCCCCAGACTCTGCTTCTAAACGTCCTCGTAGCCGTTCCTTTCTCCACCTTCCTGACATCCCAAAGTCGCTTTCTACGTGTTTTTCTTAGCTGACATTTCACCCTTTTTCCTGACAGGCCTAAATGCATGACACCCGTTCAGCTCCACTGTGTTGTGTGTTTTACGGCGCTGGCGCTGTTTGCAGCTCAGTGTCAGAAAGTCACGGTGACCCGACGAAAGGTCTTAAAAAGTGTCGCGCTAAAGTTATCTGAACAGCTGTTAAAATGTGATGCTTTCAGGGTTTCGGAGTGGGAGAAATATCACGATTCGGGGTTTAACAGTTTGACAAAGCAGCTTTTTGATTAAGAGCAAATGTTTTTTATTTCAGTCCTTAAAATCGGGCGTGAAAATGTTTTTTGTTTAAAGCTAATTGGTTGTAAAAATGTAACTCTCTATGACAATAACTGGGCAGACTTAATTCATTAAGTGCTTAATTGATATGGAATCAGGCTGATGATATTATTCATGGGTAATAATTTAATTAATTTGTCCCAGTGTTGGCAGGGTTGAGGAATCTGATTTAAAAAGACAGCTGGTTGAATTAATTAGCGTCATAGTTTCTAAATTGTAATTTAAGTGTCTTATCCTGTTAAAAGAAACACAGAAAAATGGAAATTGTGCAACTTTTAAAAGGTGGTGAATTTGTGTCTGTCAGGTCAGACAAAGTCACTGTAAAAGTTTTAAATAAAAAGATAACTTTTTAAAGTGTTAAAGATGAGCAAAAAGCTACATTTTGTGATTGGTTCATCATTAAGAGATCATGTCACCTGATTTTGGACCCAATATTTTAGTTCAAAATATTTTAAAGGTATCAGCGATGAGCCTTATTTAATGATATTCCAGTGGAGAATTGTTTAAATTAACCCTTCACCCGATCCGGTCGTAAACCGCCGAGTCGCGCCACCCGATCCCGACCTTCCCAGTTTAGTTCAGTCGACGTCGCTGCTCTTCAGCTGTGGCCTCGGCTCACGTTACCGCTCAAACATTCCCGTCCATCCGTCTCCATCAGGGCAGCAGAACATGCTGATCTCAGAGAATCCTAAATGTGACCACCACGGCGTTCAACACTCAAATGTTTTCTCCCCTCGATGTGTGTTCATGCAGGTTGTGAACCGCAAAAAAGCCACCAGCATGTCTGAGTAAGTCTGAACAGCATCCGCTCTGATTAGCTGCATCGGGTTTAGAGTTCACATGAATTATTTCTGTGCAAAAACATCCATGTTTTTACGAGCCCATAATCTCACAATTATGTAATTTTTTGACAGAAATCTGCCGCATTTCAAGATACTGATTCATAATAGTACTTTAAAAAAGCAAAACTGCATCGGAAATATGTCAAATTATATTTCACCGCAATGGATATTTTTTCCCTTGTTGAGAAAAGCATGATTTTCAGAGTGAATATGACGTTAATGTACTTTTTGGTTTATGATTACATCCTGATCTGACGCGACTTCCTCCCAAACAGGAAAAAGCTGACTTCCAGCCGCAGGCATCACCTGAAGGTAATCCACCCGCTATCTTTACTTTTAATATAGGGCTATTTCTTACAGTCCTGGATAAAAAATACAAAAGGTTTTCAAGACCCTTCCTGAAAATATCAGCCAAAAAAATATTAGCGTTGCACTTTAAATCACTTCACCAGATGTTCTATGTTTTTACAGTTTCGTGGCATAATTCTTTTGTGATGCTGCTCGTGACTTCCGAGGTCGCGGCATCAAATCTGAGCGTGCTATTCCATCGGAAACAATTAAAACAGGGAGTTTGCTTGCGTGCCGTCTCCCTGGTGTTTGTCCTGCAGAGCCTCATCCTCCAGATCGCCCAGAGCTGGCTTGAACAGGAGAAGAAGGACGACGCGGCGGCTAAGGAGGCGTACATGGCCGAAAAATGTCCCGCCCCGGACTTGAGCGGAGACCAGAACGCCCTGATGGTGAGAGGAGCATCCATGCCTTTGGAAAAAGAAAAAAATGTCATAGTGGTTCAATTAAAGCCGCTGAAAGAGAATAAAAGACCCTCAGAATCAAAGAGCAAACATTCAGTAATCACACGGGGAGAAAGTCCAATTTCTATGACACTTTGACTAGTTAGCTTTACTGCAGTTACACTTACTTTTAATTAAAAGTAACATGCGTGTAACCCTTATCTGGGGATTGTTGAAAGGCACTCTGGGAAATGTAGGAATGCGACCAACTGAAGTAGAAAGAATAGTGAATGTTTTTCACGTTATCGTTCAGTAGTTATTTAAACACTCCTGCAAAGTTGTCTTGTTCACTGTCTTCCCCAGAATCCGACGAGGAGATCGATGCTAGCTTTCATGTTTGTGTCCGGTACAGAGACAGGTCCAATCAGCCTAGCTTGTCACAAACACTGGAAGCAGAGGGAAACCGTTAGCCTAGCGCCATCAGAAATGGAAAAATACACCTTCCAGCAAGTCCCACAAAGCACAGTTTGATTTATACATATTATGTAGAAAATTAAAGATCTAAAAAGAAGACGATGTGTTTTCAGAGGCAGTTATGTGGTTTAGGCTACATAACGCTAACAACGTTTTCACCAGCGTGAACGCTAGCATGCTGCTTTGTTACACTTTATTTTAAACAAATCATTATTCACCGCAGGATTTACTGAGTACTTGGTATCATATGTAGTTCTGCCCTCCTATCAATAAGGTGGTGTAACGTTACAGAGCTGAATTCCTGCCACAGTTTTAGCTAGCTTGTGTTTCCCTAGCTAGCTTCCATTCCACAATTCTCATAGTGTTTCTTTTTTTCAGAGAATAAAACACCAATGATTTTGTTTTCTAGCAATACGTATACGCACTGACCGAGCCATAAAGTGTTAGCAGTGCTCTGCCAAATGAATGTGCATCCTGTAGCATTTAGCCACCACGCATGTAGCATCGTTAGCGTTATTGTTAGTTGCATTGACCTGTTCGAGGCTCCCACGTCTTCACATTTTGGAGGGAAAAAAACGTGTTTCAAAAAATGTTTAAGATGCTTAATCTTGACAGTAACATACACATTTATTATTATTATGGCACGTTTAGGGTTTGACATGTACAAAGCTGCACAGGGCAAAATTAATATTCTAAACTTTGCTGTGGTTTCCTTTTTTTCGGCTTCACATTAGTTTCGGAGTCCCAAAGTCGATATTTGACACATTTAAGTGCACCTGTAGTTGTACGTAACACGAGGAACTGTGTGCGTTCGCTGTGTCGACAGGAATACTGCAAGAAACTCCACGGCCTCATCGACACGATCGACGAGGAGAGGTACGACATCGAGGCCAAAGTGAAGAAGGCCGACAAAGAGGTAAAACGCCCTCTGACGGAGAAACAACACGGGACCTTTTTAAGGACGGTGAGCTAAAATGAAAAGCTTTTCCTTCTCATAGATTGAAGACCTGAATATCAAAGTGGTGGACCTGCGAGGTGTGAAGAAACCCGCCCTGAAGAAGGTGCGTATGTCCGCGGACACCATGCTGAAAGCGCTGCTGGGCTCCAAGCACACGGTCAACATGGACCTGAGGTCCAACCTGAAGCAGGTCAAGAAGGAGGTGAAGGAGGAGGTGAGTGTTTACAGGATTTCTTTTTTTTTTTACCATTTTTATCATTTAGCTGATGTTGTATCCTCACAAGAAGTGGGGTTGTCTTCCTCGCAAAAATGAATCTTAAATACTTCAGTAGAAAGGCGAAGAGAAGCGATTATCGATTTCATACTGCCAGATACGCACAGCCAAATGTTTGATTAGATGCTGTACAGTCCCCATTGAGAATGAGTCTGAGGTGTTTTCATAGCGCTTCCAAATTTGCACAAACTGTCATAGCAGTCATGTAAAATGAGTGTTGTTGATTAGAAACATTATTATCATGATAAAGTTAATTCCCTCACTTGGTGAAGGGTTGTCTTGATCCGAAGCATCAACAGATGGAGCCGGCGCTAAGTACGGGGTTCGATTTGGTCCAAAATCAGATCTCGAGATTTGCTATTAGGCAAAAAAATCAAACACAATATATCGGAGTTCCTACTTTCTGAAAGACCAGTTCAGTATTAATGTGCGTGGACAAAACAAATATGAGTTTTGAATCAGCTTTACTAGACACCATTCATCTGCGTCATGGACGAGAATACAAAGATTGGATCAAACTCGGCAAATACTTATTGGGAGAGGGCAAAAACACATTTATACATCAATAAGTATATTGATACGGTGATGTTAGATGGTTAGACCTGGATAATTCCAACATTATGGTGTTCGTAAAACCTAC
This sequence comes from Coreoperca whiteheadi, assembly GCA_011952105.1. Lineage (NCBI taxonomy): Eukaryota > Metazoa > Chordata > Actinopteri > Centrarchiformes > Sinipercidae > Coreoperca > Coreoperca whiteheadi. The sequence goes on along the minus strand of CM022474.1, from coordinate 2,139,039 downwards.
TGCAGACTACCTGACCTTTGACTGCATTTGCTTGTCCAGGATTCATTTTATGCGATCTGAGGCGAAAGAGCTCAGATCTGCACGCGGCCTGAGCTCGTCGCGAGCTGCTCCAGACGCTGCCACAGTTCCTTCCCCGATCTCGGACACTGCAGTTTTCCAAGGAATAAATAAGAAATCAAACTCAAAGTCCACTCAGTAGCTTTCGACCGAATCTCACGGTTTTCCTCAGCCGATGGAGTTTGTTCAGGTTTCAGGCCAAGTAAATTTGACTTATTAAAGCCGTAAATCTTAAATCACAAAGTTTCCTTGCAAACGTTTACAACATGCAACAGCCTCCATCCTCAGACCGTTGATCCAGGATCAGGAAGACTCTCCCCACGGAAGCTAAACGTCCACACCGGGGTCACAACTGAGCAAACTCAATGCGCCAAGGAAGACCATGATTTTCAGTTGAAAGACTTTTTTTATTTTTGCCAAAAACAACAACAACAAAAAAACCCAAAAACTGAATCATTTCAAATGTCAAAAACGCCTGGTCTGAGATCAGATTTGGGGTTTCTCCACTCCCACAGTCCACGTGACAGCGGTCTTATAGTGTGAGAAATTACACAAAGCAGAAGTCGGAATTTAAAATAATTTATTCTACGTTCCAACTCAACATGATGAAAAGTCCAACGCTGTGACAGTAGGAAGCGTTCTCTCACATACTGTAATGCAAGTGTTCTCTCCTCTGCAGCCTACAGAGGCGGTGGGCGACTGGCGTAAGAACATCGAGGACAAGGCCGACAGGAAGAAGATGTTCGAGAGCGCCTAAACGTGTCGCTGCTGTTTGTCTTTCTGTTTATATGAACTCCACGTGTCTTATTATGTGTCGGTTGAAACCGGGCGGTTGGTTTAAGTTTTAAGTCACACAGGGCTGAACAGCATGTTAGCATGCCGGAGAGGTGTCACTCTGCGGGACATTTAAGGTCTTGTTTTTTAATTTCTTTTTATTTCTTTTTTCTTTTTTTTTTGTCTGGACGGGAGTGGGCGGAGTGTGGAGAGTTTCTGCAGGTTCACGCATCAACACACAACACCAAGTCTTAAACTCCACACATTTCAGGGAAACATTCACAGGAAAGATGTTGAAGCAATAAAGTCAAATGTGGAAGAAAATGAGTGTGGATTTGTTTCTTTGTGGTTTCCGAAACACTGCGGCCAGGGAGCGTAAGCGCGCGGGGATGTTTTACCCCGAGACCAAAAAGAACGCCTCTAAAAGGTTTACTGTTGTAAAATAATGCAATAATTTAATTGGCCTTGTTTTCTGAACATGCAGGCCTAAATCCTGTTTCCAAGCCTTCAACATGCCGCAGCTAGGAATGCAATTCTGGTGGGGAAATACTGGATTTTTTATTTATTTTTGTTTTAGTTTTGATTCGCCTAAAATCAATGCAATTTGTCTGAATTTGTTTTAAAAAAAACATTTCAATAAATTCTGATTCCCAGAAAATATTAGTTTGAAAAATTACAGTTTATTTTGCTGGAAATAGTTTCAAATACTAATAAAAATGTTTCTCTATTTTTTTTAATTATTATTCTGTGTTTGAATTATGTAGTAATCAATGTTGTGAAAAATAAATGATTGATTTAAAAAGCATAATGTAGCTTCCATATTGTTAGAAAACTGACCTGATATGTAGATACAACGATAAATGACACTTTAGAGATTATTATAGCTAATATTATGTATGACTTATATTAGTATTTTTCTATTAATGCAGGTATGCAAACTACCAACGAACGCGTCTTTATATTCCTGATTAGTGATGATGATGAGGATGACAAAGTGCCAATGCTCTCGCCACATTTTGTGGGTATGATGCTGCTTTCAGTTTTTAAAAAGCATATCGTCAATATCTTGTAGGTTGTACAATGACATGAGGAAAAGCTTTCAGTATCATTTTCTATTTGCGGTGCTACATCTGTTGTACCTGAGTGGATTTATCGTAAGATTTGTGGCAGAAGAAGAATTTGGATCACTGCCCCTATATATACACACAGTATTAAAAATAATGCAAAATATTGTCGATATTTACATTATATTTCATATATTACGTCTTATATGTATTGTTGGGGAGAATTCGGGGAGGAAGTGATGAAGTGAATTTAATCTTGTGAGAGGCTTTACAATAGTTTCTCATTGTTATGTGATTTTCTTAATTTATGCATGAAACGCTTTTGTAATTTAGCCAATAAAACCACAGCATTACCTTTAGACCGCATTAACACTTTTGAGGAGAGGGTTTTCATAATGTGTGACGGCACGCAAACAGCAGAGGCTCTTTAGGTGCTGCCGTTGGTTGAAAGCTTCATATGAACTGTATGCTGCTGGTGCTGGAGAGGCTGTCCGGGAGATCAGTGCAGGCAAATGAGAACAGGACACCTTACAAATTATTCTAGGAAAACGTCTGCGAAACAACTTGAGTCAGTGGCGTCTGGAGCCACATGAGGCTTTCTACAACAGTTTTCACAGCGCTGTGGCCGCAGTAACTGTAGTAGTACTCTCCAAGACCTGTAAACGGACTTTGATCTGGAAAATTGGTGCGCTTCCCGTAAGGACCGCCAGTTCCTGGTGAACCACAGCGAGACAGATCATCAGGTGAGAAATGGTGGGAAAGAAAGAGAAGAGAAGACCCCTGAATCCAGAAATGCAGCGTCTTTGCTTCATGATCCTATTTTATTTTATTGTGCGTCCTAATATAATGTGCCGTTCTCTTCACGTCTGTTGTGTGCTTACAGGTGTCATACGATGCGCGTCACATGACTTCCCACGGCTGTTTCGATCTTAGATTTTAGATTTCTTGTGTATAAAAATAAGTTCTGTCCTGATGGACAGGTCAGACGCTTACAAACAAATCATTAGGCGTCGTCCTTTGGGGAGATCACAGTGTCTGGTGAAGCTAAATTAATCAGCTGTGTTCGAACAACGAGACTGGAGAACATTTTAGTGCCTTTTAGCCACGTCTCGCTGGGTGTGACGGAGGGTGATCAGTGATCCAAACTCTGAAAACGTTCTGGTAGTTCTGCAGTGATTCAACTCACTGCTGGTTTCAGATGTGCCCCGCCCTCCACACGCACACACACACACACACACACACCTACATTAATTCCCTGGAGACTTACCCTAACCCTAACCACTACCTGATCCGAACCTTACCCTTATCCCAACCGTAAACCAACTTTCACCCTAAGATTTAATGATTTACGTTATGGGGACTTCCATTTTGTCCCCACAAGGAAGGCAAGTCCTCACAATGTGACTGTGTAAACAGATGTCCCCACAACATTAGCAATACCCCCCCCCCCCACACAAACACACACACACACAGATGCTCTCACACTCCTTGTATGGTGCTCTGAGCTCTGCCTCCGGCCTGCCAGGGGCCCGAGGCTCCGGGGCCTCTAAAGTTTCCTCAGCAGCTAACTTTATCCTGTCGGCCTCCGGGGGAATGTGAGAAGATGCCTCAGAGTTATATTTGGATTGTGTGACTTCACCAAGACTCCCCGTCAAGAAAACGCTGAGTTTTCCCTCCGTCACCAGTCTGCCGGGCTCATTCCTGTGGCTGGGTTTTAAATTTAATTTTTTAAAAAGCCTGTATTTTAGCCGTATTAATAAGGGCATTCTATAATGATAATATTGTTGTCTTATGTAAGCACACGGTTTTAGAATAAAAAGCATGATAAACTAAACCAATAGCGCCTGCTAAAGAAGCGTATTGTCTTACATGAATGCAGTGATCCCACCATGAGTGCCCTCCGTAATCCGTATGGGCATGTGCACACAGATGGTGGGTCTTTTCTCAACATATCCGTGTTGCCGAGCAATTACAAGTCACAGAGCGGTCCATGCTTCCTGGACCTTGTTTCAAAACTAGAAGGCTGAAACAAATGGCATTAAACCTCTTGCCCACAAGAGAGGTACAGGAGCAGCACAAGCTGCATGTCCTGTGGTGAAGGGCAGGAGGTGGCTGGACAGAGAGGCCAGCTTCGCACAGCATTAAGTGTGTCAGAGTGCCAAAAATTACCAAACAAACCTGGACGGGAGGCCACTCGATGTGTCCAAGCTTTTGCTCGACATCTGTGGTGACAAGAAAAACCAGCCTGTTCTCACCCTTCCTTCAAATCCACACCGACTCACGCACGACGTCTGCTTACAAGCACACCTGTGATCATTTACGAGCTGCGGCGTCGTCGCATCGACAGAGCACGAAGGCAATGCACACCAGAGCGCTGCAATATATGGAGCACATGCAGGATCTGGGACTGAGCATGGTGAAGCCACTTGTGTGTCGGATGGAGCAAGTGTTGCTGTACGACATCACCAACGGCACACCAACGGCGATATCGGCACCAAACTTACGCGACAACAAAGCACTCGCGCACCTGCTTCATAAAACGCCACTGCCGGTCCCGTTCCTCGACCCCCCATTTGGTTGAGGAACAGTACTGGAAAGCCACAAAGGCAGGGGCGGCAAAGACCTCTCGTGGAAGTCCGACCAGTGCGAGCTGGAGTTTGGAGACGATGCGGCGCTGCAAGAAGCTTAAATTTTACCACCTGATCGATTCGTCTGGCAAACTTCAATCCTGAGTCCAATATGAATCGGCCAACGGGCCAAGATGAGGCGGGATAAGAGATGAGGCCAAATGCTGTGGTCCAAATAAAATAACTAGCTGTTAGCAGTTTTTGCTACGTTAAGGGGTTCTATGATACTACCTTATGTGTTAGGACAAACGGTGTTGATTTTAGCCAACAATAAATGATGTAATGGTACAAAGAAAAGGTTTTTAACGATTGCTTTCTACTAGCCCGGAGCGATGCAAGGCAGGGGCAGCCAACTAGCTAACTGTAAGCTATGCTAAGCTTGGGTCAGCGTTGGTTGCTTTGTGGTGGTTTGCAAACGGCAAGCCAGTTAGTATCATGGAGCCAATGGTCCAAATAAAATATAGGAACGCGCCTACGGAGTGTGAGTGCGAGCAACAGGATGCTGACTGCAGTTCACTTAGCGGCCAAAGGGGTCATTAACAAGGGTTTTCTGAAAGTTACATGTAGAACCTTTATAGTTTTTTCTCAATTGCTAAAACACAGTTTCTGAAACCGTGCTCCATCTTCTGAAACCACTAAACACAAAATCTCATCTTCAAGCACTATTTGCAAAACCTCCGACTCTTTTTACCTGTGTTCATAATCAAGCGCTGCTCTCAAATCATACACGACGTGATCAAAATGATCAACACTATCAAGCAGTCAGTGAACAACACACCAAAAAACAGAAAACACATCGTTCAAAACATATAGTTCTCAGGGAGAAGTCCATTTTTCATCTCAAAACAAATGTCATATTTCTCCGTCATTCTCTTTTAAATAAATGAAAACTCAAAATTGATCAGAAATGACTACTCTGCTTTGCTCTTTGCAATTTTTTTGGTGTTCGTCCTCCTCCTTGTGCCCTTATTTGTACAGCACTGTACCCTGCATCTCATCTGTCCTTCGTCTCTGTGATTCTGTAAGTCTTGGTCTTTGTTGATATGAACCCTCAACCAGTCAAACTCTATTGAGCGGTCAGTACTGTTTGTGTCACATTTGAAACAGGTTACATTAAGTTTGAGTGGTTGTGTTCAATCAGTAACGTGTTCTCTATTTGTGTTGCATTGTTGCCACTTGTGTTCACCGGTATGGATGACGTGTGCATTAGAGTGCAGAATGTGTCTCGAGTTTTGCTGAAAAGTCCAAGTGAGCTCTGCAGATTGTGTTTTACCATGTGAAATGGTTTAAGGTGTTGACAACAGCCTGCACAGTTAGCTAAATGAGGTCCGGCAACTGAGAACTCTGTTCAGCCAAAGGGTTTCAGTGTTTTAGCAAATTGAGAAAAACTGTAATAAAACAAAATTCATGCCTGCTTTTGTCTCTCTAAGGTACATTCAAACAGTTCAAACAGCCTCAAATTCCAACTCTGTGGTGAATATGATAGGTATGAAGTAAACACTTCAGTAGAATGCAGGACAGCGTCAACATTTCTTTGAGATGAAATTTACTGGGAAGATGAAATACGCAAAACTCGGACATATTATGGCTAACACGGCCGCATGTTTCCGCAACCAGCAGACGCAGAGAGGTCCCGATGGTTGCTTGACTCGGCTGGCGTTCCTGTCGATGTTTTGTCAATGATGTCGGGGCGTACTTCAGCAGACGTGGCGGCGTTTATTAACCCAGGTACGTGCGAACGTCACATCTGCACGCTGAAAACATCTTTGGGGAGTCAGTTCTCCTCTGCTGCACAGCAGATTCATCAGCCCATCGCGAAACCAAGGAAGCTTTTCATGCTTTCGACAGGTTACTGAATTATGCATCATAATGAAGGAAGAAACAGAACTGAATCAACAGAGTGAAACCACTGAAACAACACGCTGCGGCAGTAATGAGCTCAGAAGAACACCTAAAATATGATGCTCCTAAAAACACTTGGATGTATGCGAGGATATTCTTTAAAATAAAAAACAAAACAAAAAATGATTCTGTGTGTTTGTACAATGATAGTCTGCTTAAATACTACCACAAGGTCAGGAAATCATTATAATTTCTTTTCAAACTCAGTCTGCTGACGGAGATTGCTCGATACGACTGGGGGCTCCAGAACCAGTACTAAATGGACTCTGTTGGCGGGATTGTTTAGACGAATGTCAGAAAATTAGAAGAAACACCATTTTTATGATAAATTATCCACAGTTTTGTGCTTCAAACAAAACTTCATTTGTAGCAAAAGTGATATTTATATATAATTTTAGGTTGGAATTTGACTTTCAGTCCTGCTGGTTTTTCGTTCTCGCTGCTTTAATTAGGTCCTAATGTACAGCTGGGTCGTCAGGTGGAAGCACTTAGTTTTAATGAGCCCAAAACCCCCCAAAAAACAAAAACTGAGCAGCCCTGAAGAGCAGGACTGAAAACCAGTAAACTGATAACGGAATGATTAGTGATTTTTCACGCTTAATGACAGCGTGACCTCAAACAACTGACGACTGAGAAACAAAACGTTTGTGTTTAGTCGACATCCTCATGCAGACAGAGGGAGCTACAGGCTGACACCGACCTTGGGCCTCAGAGAGGTCAGAGGTCAGCGGCGTCCCCCTTCGACCAACATTAAAAACTGTTGCTGGTTATTTCTGGACTGAAGCGGCAGGAAAGATGATATTCTGTGTTGGTGGTGAGTTTAAATCATGTTGAAAAAAAATAACCGAAACAAAGACGAGAAACTGAACATTTCACGCAGGTTTGGAGCTCTTCGGGGCAGAAAATCTTTCTAAAACCGCATGAGGCCTTACACACACCAGGTAGGTCAAAGGTCAAGTGGTGAATACGGAGGGGTCACCGTAACGCAAAAAAACAAGAATAAGACGAGGAGGAAATACACGATGTTCCTGCTCAGAGCTGAAACAGACCTGGGATCAGCTGCCAGAGGTCGTCCTGCAGGCGTGGGTGGAGGCCTACGGTCAGCAGGGGGCGTGTTTGTTCTGTCTTCCCGCTCCGAACGGCAGTTCCAGGTATCAGCACATTGTTTGTGTCTCAGCTGGTGGCCGCTGTGTGCGTGTCTGTGTGTTCTCATTTTGTATTTACTGTCACATGTAATTATTTTTTGAATATATTTTTACATATATGAGAGTGAAAACCTCTTTCATGCTGTAGATTTAATACAAATCATGTGTACTTTATTGTTTAATTTATCCGTGCTTGTCTGGCAAAGAAGATACTTCTAACAGAGTTGCTTGCTTCCCAATTAGAGAGATATTGATTTAAAAAAAATGTTAGATCTGAGATGTATGTATATTGTAACTATGGATGGAGCCCACACTGAGAATTATTAGTATTTTGGATGGAGTTTGTATCCGACTGATTGCTTATCTGCTGTTTCTGGACCATATATGCCACATCTGGGTGGACTGATAACCTGGAGGGACAGATCTCTGTATCCTGGTGACTATATGGATTATTTATTGGATTATTTCACGGATTAATATTGTATTGTATCTTATCATTATGGTCGAGGGCTTTTCTTGTACAGTTCTTTGACAGACCATCAGATGCACTTAATACTTGTTTAGCTTTTGAATTCAATGGCACCAGAGATCCTCTTGAAACCAGACCAGGTACCCAGTGGTGGAGGACACATACTTAAGTAAAAGTCCTGCATTGAATTATAGTCAGGAAAATGTGCTTAAAGCAGTAAAATTAGTCTGTGACTGTTATACTATTATATATTACTACGCATGCATTAATGTAAAGGCAGGATTTCACTGCTGTAGCTGGTGGAGCTGCAGCTATTTTCATCATGGATTACCCTGCTGATTGTTTTCTCCATTAATCGATTGGAAGTGATGAAAACTGAGAAATGAAGGGAGTTCTCGGAGCCCAGAGGGACACCTTCACAACGTTATGTCCAACTAATAGCACACAATTCGCAGTCATTACACATAAATCGGCAAAGTGATGAATCTACTAATCGTTTCAGTTGTACTTGTATAAACAGTTGGGTAGTCAAAGATCTCATTTTATGATCTCTTTGTATGCAGAAATCTTGATTTGTAAAGTAGCCGCGAGAAGCTTCACAGGCGCTCTGGTTGTTCAGACCAGAGTTTGATTGAACAGGTCTTTTTATGCTTCGTTGTAAATGATTTGTCTGTTTTTGTATTTGCTTTGTTGTCATATTTATCTCCCATCAAATTTTGTGCCGCATTCTTGACTAAGACTAAGATTTTCACGCCTTGTATTTGGGTATTTAACTTCATCGATTCTTGTTCCTTGTACTTTTCCTACATTATGATTTTTTCACTCGACTGTGAATGCACAGCATGTGATAGTGGGCTCTGTTCAGGAAACAGGAGACGTTCATGTGTTGCACTTCTCAGCCGCATGAGGGGAACAGCTGGAGAAAACGTCAAGTTAAATGTTGTAGCTGCCTTTTTGGAGGGGGGGGGGGGGGGGATATTGGCCCCCAGCCACAGAACAAGCGATCAGTTTTTGGTGCTGGTCCAGGAGTTTGTTTCTTTTTTAGATATTGTTAAACGTTGTCACCTTTTTCAGAAACAATACTTGAATTGAAAAAAGGTCTGTCGCACAAATCCCACACTTCTTCTCCAAATTCCGGCCTCTTTATTTCCTGCGTGGTGAAAACCGCTCAGGTAGTTTTCCATCTCCTCACTCTGCTGAATCAGATGTATCGCTCTGCCGTCGATCTCCCTGCTAGACGCCATGACTGTAACCCAAGGAGATCCTAATAACTGACCCAAGCTGTAAAGTCATTGAGGGTTATTATGTCCAGCCTGCCGGAGGTCGTCGTAAAAGTTCAAGGAGTTGCCATTACATTTAGTGCCTGCTCAAAATCTCATTAACTTCCCCCTGTTTGAGTCCCATATGGTTTCACTTTCAGCACACCGGAGCACGCAGGTGGGGAGCCCCCCCGGCTGCAGGAGTGTTCAGGGTTTACACAGCCTCCCCGCCTGCTTGTTGTCATCTCTGGATGGATGGTGATTTATTTCTTTTTGAATTTGGCCTTCCACCCAGGCGCTGGTGCAGTCCGCGCTCCTCTGCACAGAGGCTTTGTTACCAGGAACACTTGGTGGATTTCTTGAATGCAGCCGATCATGTCGTCCACCCAGATCCTGCAGGTTGTGCATCAAGAGCAGGCAGGACCAGGTTCATCCGATTTCAGACAGCACCGCCGCCTTGCAGAGAAGTAGATAACGAGACACAACTGGGGAATATAAACAGACTGATAGCATGGCTGGATGAGCCATGATAAAAACACAAAACTGAAATAATGAAATAATGACGGTTTTAAAACTAGAATCTTTCACCACAGCTTAACCTGAAGATCAGGTCGGCAGGGCTCAGTTTGAAGGCCCTGAAAACATATACTTACCATGAGTGATGCTGTTCTACATTGTTTTCTGCCAAAGCTAGAACACTGTGTTATCTCACATTAAAGACTTTTGTTTATCTCTTTTAAGTGCCTTGTCATTTCAGTTGATAGTTTTTTTTGTTTGCTGCATATTCCCGAACTACTTTCCAGTTAAACAAGTGTACCAAACAGCAGTAGCCCCGGAGCTTTCAGGGCCACTGTAGATCTCGTTGGCAACCCAACCAAGCCATTGACAACCCGATGAGGGTCAGAACGAGCGATGCGTTCATCCAATCGGGTCTAATAAGGGGTCAAGATGATGTAGGACAGCATATCTATAGGCTCGTGCTGGGATTCCCAAAACCTTCCCCATCAGACCGAGATAAAGATATTAACAACATATTAACACAACTTGTTAGCATCAAACAAACCATGATCACAAACTCTTGTGAAGAATGTTGAACGCTGTCGATCACTTTATTACCAACGTTTTGGTCGTCAGATATGAATTTTATCTGATGAAACCATAACATGATTAATAAAGTGAGGACTAGTGATCCCGGTGAATCTTTGGTTTCTTCAATGTATTAAACAAAGTCAGGAAATAAGGAAAATAGATTAAATGCTGCATCTTACTCAGTTAGACCAACTCCACCCATCCATCCATCCATCTTGTTCCTCTTATCTGTGGCCGGGTCGCGGGGGCAGCAGTCTGAGCAGAGACGTCCAGACTTCCCTCTCCCCAGACACTTCCTCCAGCTCTTCCGGGGGAATACCGAGGCGTTCCCAGGCCAGCCGAGAGACACAGTCCCTCCAGCGTGTCTTAGGTCTTCCCCGGGGCCTCCTCCCGGTTGGACATGCCCGGAACACCTCCCCAGGGAGGCGTCCGGGAGGCGTCCGGGACAGATGCCCGAGCCACCTCAGCTGACTCCTCTCGATGTGGAGGAGCAGCGGCTCTACTCTGAGCTCCTCCCGAGTGACCGAGCTCCTCACCCTGTCTCTAAGGGAGCGCCCAGCCACCCTGCAGAGGAAACTCATTTCGGGATCACCTTCAGCAACCTTAAAACAAACTAAGGAATCTAATCCTAAGTGTGCCTAACATTTAATCCTCCTCAAATAAGACCTTTCCTGAGTGGCCTTTTTTTGTAGTGCATGCTTTATATAAAAGAATTCTATAGACAATGAGAAAGCAGCCAGAGACTTCATACGCAATCTCATAGATGAGGACCCAGATCTGCATCAAAATACACACAATCGGTAATCTTTTTCTTGTTCAAGGCTGATCCAGTTACCTGCAAAATACTTATGGCCTTAAAACCACGCCCTACCTGCTGGGCCTCCAGACCACAAAGAGCAGCTTGAAACCGGCGGTCTGGCTGCGTGAGGCTTCCAAAGACGTGCAAGCATGCGTAATTTCAGTACTTGCACAATCTGTAGCTGTTTATGGAACGTGGAGCTGTGAGTAAACACCCGTTACAGTTTGGATCCCTCAGTAGCGTTTGTTGAAGGGTTTTTTCTTTCGCTTGTGTCTCTCCTGCGTTGGTTTGGAGGACTCGATCTGCTGTTTCTACCGGAATAAAGACTCGGATTCACTCTGTGGCGTTTGGATTTTTTTCGGCTTGTGAATGAGGCGACCTCGTCGACCCCTGACGCAGAACAAGTTGGATCAAAGGAGCTGAAAAAGCATCCTGCCATACAAAACCAATGTCAAGTCTATGAATATATATTATAGTGGGATGTGACAGATATTAGAGCCCTTACATATCTCATTGTCTATCATTTGAACCCTCTGTGCTCATCCTTTCTTGGTACTTTTTTGAAAAAAAGATCAAATTCCAATTATTTTTCACAGCCATTGTGACTTCATCGGTGTGTAAACGTCCAGAAGATGTGCGTTAAGTTTACGCATTGAGTCAGACTTTTCGTTAATATTACATGTAGTGAAGGGTTGGGGGGGTATAATGAGTCAGTGGGGGTCCAGGTTCTTGTTGTTGAGGCTGCAGACGGGAAGAAACTGATTTTGTGGCGTGATGTTTTGGTCCCGATGGACTGCAGCCTCCTGCCGGAGGCGTGTCCCACAGGGTGGGAGGGGTCAGCCACCATCTCTCCTGATGGAGACGCCTCAGCGTCCTGGAGGGAAGGTAGATGGCAGCCAATCACCTTCTCAGCGGAGCGAATGATGCGCTGCAGTCTGCCCTCGTCCTCGGCCGTGGCAGCAGCGTACCAGATGGTGATGGAGGAGGTGACGACGGACTCTCGACTTTTACAGCCTCCCGCACACTACAAGACTTTCAAAAAACTGTCACGTTGAAGTCGTGAGTACAGAAATGCACAACTGATCTCGGACGAGGAGACCTGATCACAGAGTTTTTCCACTTGTAGAGTGTAAACCCTATCACCAGAAACTGTGTCCGCTGGATGTGGAAGTAGACAGATGTTTGCTAACAAGCTAGCAAGAACGATTTTAAAATGGGATATGTCCGATGTTGTGCTTCAGGCTTGTTTTGCCGCCCCCGGTCATAAAAAGGTCAGTTAGTGCACCTTTTAAAACAACAATATCATGAACATTTGTGTCAGAGAGGTGTGAATGAACTCTACGGTCATTCATTAGTCTGATTTAATGATATTGTCCATACAGTATATTTTATTGTAATTCTCTGACAGGTTTGGTGGGGTCTTCTCTGTGTCTCTTACCTCACTCAGCGGGAATGAATCGTTCCTGCCCTCTGCTGCTTTAATGACGCTGCATTCCTCCATCGGAGTGTGCGGAATCACTGCTGCATTACTCCGACAGTAAACTCAACACAGTCTCCGGCATGCTGTAAAGCTCCCGGTGGGGGCTGTAAAATCACTACGCTGCCATAAAAGCCATCCTGACTAGAGCTCATAAAACCTGGGGGGGGGCACAGAGCGTGAAGGAACGACGACTCACGAACACAGTTTGAGTTTACTGTTCTCCGTTCTCCGAGTACAGTAGGTGTGCATTTCTCTGAGCCGGTCGGGTTCTCTGAAACGTGATCATGGCTTCCCGTGTCGGTGCAGAAAAATCCTCAAGGTTTTTTATGGTGACAAATGAATTTCGCGAAGAACAGGGGACCAGAGCATGAGAACGAGAACTGAAGAACAAAGAACATCTACGGTTTGAAAGTGAATGTGGCGTAAAACATTCATCGATACGCAGGAGGATGCCGAGGAACGAGGACCAACGATAGATTTTACTGACATAGTTATGTCGTGTACTGTGGGAGTTTTAAAAAACAACAACTAATTTTACAGGGAATGAAATGACTTCAGCTTTGGCCTCATTTACATTTACAGGTGTCTCGTATCCAGATAAAATCGAGAGATAAGCGCGTCTCAGCTGGTAATGCGCCTGAAGCTGTTCGGCAACTGCTAAAAACACACCCGAAGAAGAATAACTTCTGCACTTTAACAGTTCAGTTACAACAATTTCCAACAGCTTAGCGTAGCGTCAGCATCCAACAACTACTCCATGAATTACTACGGAGTGTTTTTTCATTGCTTTTATTTTGGGCCGTTTCTCTGCAAACTCAGCCAGTCAGGGGCCACTTTTAGCCTGAAGATTGTTTTGGGAACACGGCCCCAGTAACGGTTCGGTGCTCACCGTTGGAAATGCAGGTCACATGACACAAGCAGTAAAATGAAAGTTTCCTGAACGTTAAAAATGACATTTAACCATCACAATCTGAACTTTATTCTATTACGTTCTACATTTGGAGTCACTCAGAGTTGAATCCAGGTATTATTTCGTTTTTTATTATTACGCTAACTTTATTAATATACATGTAGTTGCTAACTGTACATACTGGCCTACATATGCTGCATTTGCTCTTTCTTGGCCTGCGGTGACCCATTCATAGCCTTCAGGTAGCATCAGGACGGATCGGTCTCTCGAGTCTGTGTGGTCCACTTTCGCCTGCCTCCAGGCAAACAAACACGTTGCTTCCCAGCACTCTCTGTGGTTTTGAAAGTTAACATTAAGTTTTCGTGCCAGGCTTTCATGCTGCTCGGTATTCAGATGGGACTGTTCTAACCTCTGCAGCCCCGTCTGCTTTCTGTCTGGAGTGACGTTTTCTAATTATAGTGTGCACGTTACTGAGAGGTGTGATCGGGTCGCAGATGTATAATTTCACCTCATGCATAATGCGAATCTGGGCTTGTCAGAAGCAATTTAAGTGCGAAAACATTACGTATATTTTTCGGGAACCCTAAAAAACACAAACTGTTCACGTGAACTTGTAAAACATGAGAGCAAAAAGAAAAAACTCACATCATTATACAAGAAAAAAGTCCCACTAGAAGCTCCAGTGTTCATTACAGCCACAGTATAAAAGTGTTTTTATGTCTTTCTTCCTTTATTGAAGCAACATGTAAAGTGGCAGTTAATGGCAGTAACAGTCTTTAACTATGCAAACAAAAAGACTGAGCGGACATGTTACACACGAAGAAACCAATAAACAGCACAAATAAATAAATAACCCGAAATAAATGTGGTAAAAGTTTAATTTCTGGGCTCCTTTACAACACAGACATCTCAGAGACTTGGACACATTAACCCTTGAATGCTGAACTCTACGACATTTTGAATTTGTGAATGAGGAACTTTTAAATTGTTCACGAGAAATTTAACATCAGTGATCAAAATGTATATATTCATAAAAGACAAAGACGTCCAGATACTCAGAAGGACATTACAGTGACAAACATTGTTAAACAGAAAAAGTAGAATAATTTCTGAAATTAGTTCCCGAGAGGAGTTTAATTAAGAGCCAGGGGTGCCGTGCCCTCTATCAGTGCACACCTGCGTTCAATAGAGCTGCTCACACAGGTGCTTTGTTCAATCAGAGCGTTGGTGATGCTGGGTCCTAGTGCCTACCCCGGCTGCAAAAACGTGCAGACAAAACCCTAAACAAGACTGATATGGAAAGGTTTTTACCTTCATCACGAGCTGCTGTCAGTACATTACCTCATGCACTGAACCGCAGGGAGTCTGAAGAGGTCGTAAGCTGAGCTCCTGCACACTCATTTGGCTTCACGTCTGCCACTGAGTTGATTACAATGTCCAGGGACTCCCAGGAGGCGGATGTTTCTTCTTCTGCTGTTATCCTCAAGGTTAGTAAACCAGTTTCATGGCCCCTCTGAGGGATCTGAGTTCAAACGTATTAGATCTACCGTGACCAGGTCATTACATTAACTGTTGAGCACAAAGCTTATGTTTAATTAATTTTCACCATGTGGATGAGTCAAATGTTCAAGCAGTTATGAGTTCCAGAGTAATATAAAATATTGCACATGCAGACGTGTTTTCGTAGATTCACCTACCGTCTCAGAAAATTACACAAACCGAACACAAACCGTCTGAAGATGAGACTGTTTCTTTAGTTGATGCTCCAGATTTGCGGTCTTGCTAGAAATGCAAACGATTACTCCAAAATAAAAGTGAAAATCAAATCCAAACAATAATTTGATGTAACAAAAACGTGTTTTTTAATTTTCTTCAGATTCGAACAGTGGCGGTCACCAGGCGTCCTCCACACAAATACGGCCGCACGGGTCATCTTTGCAAGAAGCGTGACGCATATTTAACGCTCATTGTTAGGCGACGACCTCTAGTGACCTCTAGTTATTGTGTCGGCAGCAGAGGAGGAAGTCAGGTGAGGACGTATACAGAGCAACAGAGTCCAACCTTGACTTCTTCTTCTTTTCCTTTGGGCTGCTCCCTTTCAGGGGTCGCCACAGCGAATCATGCGCCTCCATCTAACCCTGTCCTCTGCATCCTCTTCACTCACACCAATTAACTTCATGTCCTCTCTCACTACATCCATAAATCTCCTCTTTGGTCTTCCTCTAGACCTCCTGCCTGGCAGCTCCAACCTCAGCATCCTTCTACCAATATATTCACAGTCTCTCCTCTGAACGTGTCCAAACCACCTCAATCTGGCCTCTCTGGCTTTATCTCCGAGACATCTAACATGAGCTGTCCCTCTGATGGACTCGTTCCTGATCCTGTCCATCCTCGTCACTCCCAAAGAGAACCTCAACAACTTAAGCTCTGCTACCTCCAGCTCTGCCTCTTGTCTTTTCTTCAGTGCCACTGTCTCTAAGCTGTACAACATGGCTGGTCTCACCACCGTCTTGAACACCTTTCCTTTCATTCTTGCTGATACTCTTTTATCACACAACACACCTGACACTTTTCTCCACCCGTTCCAACCTGCTTGCACTCGCCTCTTCACCTCTTTTCCACAGTCTCCGTTGCTCTGGACCGTTGACCCTAAGTACTTAAAGTCCTGCACCTTCTTCACCTCTGCTCCCTGTAACCTCACCGTTCCACCTGGGTCCCTCTCATTGACACACATGTATTCTGTCTTACTGCAGAGGGTTTCTGAGCCACAGACAGATTGGAGGAACTGTGTTTACAGTAAGTACTACAGTTTCTAAGGTTTTTCCCCGAGAACGGTTTCAGTATGAGCCCGGGAGTCAGCAGATCGCCGCTGGCATGGAAACCCGTCTTTATTTAGCACCACGAGCAGGAAAAACACAGAGCGATCATGTTCTGGAAGAAAGGCCCCGAAGGACATCATCGGCATGCGTAAAATACAAGTTTTAATGTGTCTGTGTTCAGGCCGGAGCTGCGTTACCCTCACACAAACTGTTGACAGTACACAGCCGGGCTCATCCAGCGGCAGACGCTCGCTCTGTCATCTTCAGCCTCAGATCTTCCCCTTCGGATCATCTTTCCCCCACGTCAGCTGTAATCACCTGGAGAATCTGATCCCTCCACAGATATCCACAGCAGCACAATGAGCCCCTGTGGCTGCTTAATGTGTTGCTCGTCCTCTGCCAGGGTCGGGAGTTTGATTCCCACCGAAGATTTATGCACCGTAAGGCAGCCTGGTCTTGAGTGTGCTGCTGTAAATCGGGAGTTACAGGCTGCGAGATGATGTTGATTATTACAGAATGATCCCATGAGATTAAACAAGGAAAATTATTTTGAGTCGATTTTAAGTTTTGCCAGGTTTAGATCTTGTTCACAGCCACTAATTTCTGTAGCAACTGAGCAGTGATGGAAGAAGTAGTCAGATCATTTACTTAAGTAAAAGCAATACCACAGTGTAGAAGTCCTGCACTAAACAGTTTACTTAAGTAAAAGTGCAAAAGCATCAAAATATACTTAAAAGTACCAAAAGCAGGTAGTCCTTATGCAGAATGGCCTATTTCAGAATAATAATTATTGTAGCTATTGATGCATTAATGTGTTCATGACTTTAGTGTCGCAGCTGGTAAAACATGGAGTTAATTTTAATTTCTTTTTATTCAGCTGTGTAGCTTAATCTGTAGTAATATCTCATTTTATTTAGTCAATAATATTTTGTGTTAACGAAAACGAGAGCTACAATAGAGTTTGTGATCTGCATTACTGAAGTCAGAATTCCACTTCACCTTTACTTCACCTTGCTGATCATCATTACATCGTGCGCCATCATATATTTGATTTGACTTGTTGAACTAGAAATGAAGACGGGGTGACTTCCCGTGAAGGAAGATGCCATCAAATGTCAACGTTTGCTAATCCATGTCTTGTCTTGTCCGAAACCCAAAGATATTCCGTTTATTATAATGTAAGACCAAGAAAATTGGGGAATTCTCACATTTGAGAACCTGGGACCATCACACGTTTGGCTTTTCTGCTTGAAATAAGCGATCAATCGATTATCGGAATAGTTGCCGATTTCGACTTTCTTTCGGTGGATTAATCGTGTCAGCTCCACTCCGCAGTGACTGGCGTGGAAAGCCTCTCCGACCTCTACAGGTGGACACTTAACCTTCCACCTTCCTCAGCTCAAGCCCCGACAGAGGCAGGCAGATTTGCACATGACTCGCACGACGGACCCGGACCACTCGTGACATTCGAAATATGACCGTACTGTTGAATGTGACAAATTGCCTCGTAAGACTTGTGCGTGCCACTTTAACGTCAAAGTGTCTGCACGAGTGGCTCTTGCATGAGGGACCTTCTTTTCCTCCGTTTCACAGTGTGGAGATACAACGCTCCGAGCTGACACACGTGATGTCTTTCTGGTGTCCCTTCCAAAGCCTCTGCTGACGGGTTGATTCCCGTTCTCGAGTGACTGAATTCCAGCGTGTAAGTGCATCCGTCGGCGGGGAGAGCTCGGTGTTGTCGGGCTCTGGCTGCGATGACGCCGCTGAGCCCCGGGAGCAGCCTCTCTGAGTGGGAGGTGATGAGAGCACGTTCTGGGTTGCAGGTCAACGCTCCCTCTGACGGATCAGCAGCACTCCTCGCCCCGACATCTCCTCTGGAGGAGATCTGCAGGCCTGAGCTGCTCTTTTGTTCCAGAGGACCCGGAGCTTTTAACCCCGCTTTAGCCAAATAAGCAAAACAGACTTCTTTTTTTTTTTTCACCTGGGAAAACACCTGAAATTCAGGACAAGCTAGCCTCCAAGATTATGAGCCTACTGGATTATTGTTATACTTCAAGAAAAAGCGCGGTTTTTGACAACGTGGATGGAGATTGGAGGAAGAAGATCCTATACTTACATAAACGTACCGATACAATAATGTGAAAATGCTCTATTACAGTCTTACTGAAGTAAAAGTATCCTCAGAAAAATGTAATAAAAGTGCTAGTTATACAGAAAAATGGCCCTCGGTTGGAATATTTTATATATATATATATTGCATAATACATTTGGAATACTGAGGCAACAATGTGTAAGCAGCATGTTACCGTTGTAGCCCTTCGAGGTGAAGCTAGTTTGCTTTATGTACAGTTAATTTAGACCCGTGGGGTCGTGACCCTTTGGAGGGTCACCAGATAAATCTGATCGTGAGATGATTGATGGGAGTGGAAAGAGGGAAAAAAAAGTTTTCATACACAAATCTGTAGTTATTTTGGCTTTTTGTTGTGAAATACTGAATTATTTTACCACTGTGGGCCTCAAACAGATTATCGAAATGAAAACATTTAGAGGGGAAATGTCTCTTTGGTGGACCTGCCAGGGACCCTCAACCAGACAAGCCAAAAATATTGGGAACCACTTGGTATGATCTTTAAGAATGTGCTGCATTTTATAAGCTCGTGTTAGTTTTACGCAAAAACTATGAAGGGTTAGATTACAAGCTGTGAGGCCCAACTCGTGAAAAGCGCTTCTGACACTCGAAGACATTGGAACGAGACACTCTCAAATCCGACGGGGTGTTTTCCATCGCACACCGGACATCGGCAGATAGCCTCCAGCAGCAGAAAGCCAAACCCAGGGGGGCCCGGCTGTTTGCTTTGAGCTGAGAGTGAACCAACACACGGATGGAAGTGTTTGTTTCCCTGCGGGAAAGGTGGAGGAGATAAAACAGCGGCGTCTGTCTCTGTCAATAGGTTTCCACTGATGTCCGATGACGTACGAGGGTCCAACCGTTGTTTCCATTATTAACACATCTATAAAAAGTGTTTGATTCGCTGATTAATTATCCGATACTACAGTTGGAAGGAGTTGGAAATTCACAGAATGAAGTCTTGATTTTAAGTCATAAAGTAGTAATTTTATGAGAAAAATGTCAAGCGAAACAAAGCCATAATGTTTTGAGAATAAAGTCTTAACATTTTAAGAACATTACATTACCCATGTAATCTCACCTACATGATATATGAGATTTTGATTGTTTTTCTTATTTGTTATCATATATCTTTGTGCCTCTTTCTCTTAGCAGTTGCAATTTAATTCTCATGACATTATGTGAGTTTTTTCTTTATTCTCATAACATTACAACATTTTTCTCAAAGTGCGTCTGATTCATGAAAGCTAACGTGAGTGAAAGACGTTACAATGATGGCAGGGTTTTCGCTGCACAGCAGTATGAAAACAGCCACGGAAACGGCTTAAACCGCCTCTACAGCATCGCAATAGTCCTTGTCACGAGCGACCGTCACAAGCAGCCGTGTGATCAGGAAACGTGGGAGGACGTGAATCACCAGAGCGTGCCTCGGTGACGCCGTCACAACCGCACACGAAATCATCACCACATTAAGTTGAGCTTTTCGTTTGTGCAACGAAGCCGACCTTTAGACTGAATCTTTAAACCTGATGCTTAGAATGAGACACGACTCGTTGAACTTGACTCATGAACTCTCTCTTTCTCCAACGTCAAAAAAAAAGCATTGAAACAAACAGGCAGTTTGACGTAACAAGTTAAGTTTGATTCATTAACTTTCGCTAACATTAGCGTCACTCCTTCAGTTGTTGCTATTCTGTCATATTTTAGGGCGGTGGTGATGTCATCGCCGGACTGACTCGCGTGCACTGGTGCTTCCTACAGTCGACGTGAACTTGGGATTGTTCGATTGACATGGTGTTGCAGCTGTGGACGTGACGTATGACTGTACGGTCGACGGTGTTGTGCGTTTTCCGCGGAGCGTTTTCGTATCGTCGCCTCCCGACCCGCCATAATTATCTAGTCTGACCTCATACCGAGCTCCCTGTTACGTTGCCTAAAATCACATATGTTAAAAAATGTTTTGCAATCTTCGCCCTTATGTCCCCACCACTTTTCAACACAGTGACGCCCTTGTCTGCAGACAGTGATACTGCTGCCGACGGCTGAATACTTCACGTCACTTAAAAACCTCATTTTTATTCAGGGAGCTGTTCTGCAGTGGTTGAATCTTATCTCGCTGTGCTTCAATCAGAACAGGACTTGAAGAATAAACGTTTGAGTGACGGCTGGATGTTTCGTTCGCACGAGCAGCTTTTGCATCTACAGAAGCCACAAGTGTTCAGCCAGACGCCCTGCTGTGAAGTGAAACGCAGCCAGCTGTCTTTTCTCAGCCAAGACGTTTCTCCACCGCCGGGGGAGATAATCTGGCCCTCTAACCCCCCCACACACACTCCAACGCAGTCCAACACAAACATGCAAGCAGAGGGAACATGCGTCTTGATTGACACTGAAGTGGAAATCCACTGCGTCATGTTGGGAAACACTCGGACAGGTCAGCCGACGCCACGCTGCAGTTTATTGAAGCCTCCTGTTCTTCCAGTGTTCTTCTGGACTCGCACCATCACAGTCTGATGCGTTGGGCTGATGCAGGGCTGCCAACTCTCGCATATATATTGTTTCTTATACATTGTGATTGAAGTTGCAACTAGAACATTATATCTTCTGTAACACCTTACGTGTCCATCCTCACGTTCGAACCATAGACTGTAAGATGGCCGACGCGTCTCCGCCTCCTCCCGCTGTACAAAGGGTGAAAATGTCCCGGATACTGGAGCAGCCGTCTTGCGCTCTTGACGTCATTTGGAGCCAGAGTCTGCGCAGTAGTGATCGGAGCCGGAGCCGCGGTGTTCGAGGTCCCGCCCACACGCCCGGCCGACTCGATCGCGAGCTGGCCTCAGCTGTCAATCGTGACGTGACGCCCTCTTTTTAGAGCATCAAACAGCTGATTAAAACCACGCTTATCAGAAAAACGAACACACGAGCAGACATCAGAGAAACCTTTATGTGACGTGTACTTTTAGTTTGGACCATGTCCCATCCGCTAACATGGAGGGAGGGGGCGGGGTTTATGACCTATACTGCAGCCAGCCACCAGGGGGCTATCGAGATGTTTTTGGCTTCACTTTTGGGGAGTTGTCATGTCTTCCGTCTTTATATACAGTCTCCATATGTACGCTACACATCGAGATGAACATGAAACACTAAATAAGTGAAAATAAATGGACCCTTTTTAAGGTTACAGTACACTATTGTGTTACATAATGTTCCCATAGGTCACGAAAGAAGCTCAGGAGGCAGGCACCATTTTCTTCCCTTTAGCAGCTTCACAGTTGGTTGTTTCTCGTCACCTGATCACTGGATGTCAGGTTTTTGGTAAAAATCTAACAGTTATTGCACGTGAAATCAGTGAGCGTGTATCTGGAAAAAACTGTTCAGCCTTTTACTTTTTTTTGTTTGTTTTGGAGCGAACGAGTGTCGAGGTGGTGTTCAGGTCAGCCAGTGGTCGTTGGAAACGGCAGCTCTGTTTTTTGGGTTTTTTTACGAGCAGGGATTCACTTCCCAGAATGGCCTTTTGTCCGACGTGCCACCAAGCAAGACTTACCAACACTCCAAGGGGTGGGTGGGGATGAGTGGGTTCCCGTGGCAACAGCGGCATGTTGAATATGTGAGTGCGAGGCTGTCGGGGAGGGGGGTGGGCGAAGACAAAGACGCAGAGTTTGTTCGTCAAAGTCTGAAGAGGAGGTTTCATGACCTTGCGAGCGCTCAGCAAACAAACGGCTTCAGCCGAGCTGGATATCACGTGTGTGGACGTTAAAATAAACTGGATTTCTACTGGGCCAAGGTCATAAAAATACTTAGTTACGCCACACATGTCATTGCAAGACAGATTTGTGATGTACAAAAAGAAAAGGGTAAGCTTTTGAGAAGAGAAAAGAGTTGGGGTTTTTTTATGGTACCTTCTCATCAGATGGAAATATTCAAGTTGTTTTGTGCATCATTTCATCAGTGGTGGAAGAAGTACTCAGATCTTTTGCTTAAGTAAAATAAATGTAGTGGGGTAAAAAGTAAAATTTTTAAAGAGTAAATGTGTCTCCTTGGTATTTCGGGGAACTTTAGGTTCCATACTAAAAGTTTAAATAAAGTGCTGCGGGTTTCAGAGAACCTAAGTACCTCTGCTGCCACTGCAAATGTACTGTAACTATGTACGGTGGAGTAGAGCGGTGTTGTGTTCTTTTCAGAATTCAGATGTGTTTATATTAAAAAGTACATTTCAGAATGGCGAGTCGCTGTGTCAAAAATATACAGGGCATGGGAGGATAGAAGGGCGCAGAAAAGACGGAACAACACGACACCTGCAAACAGGTCTGCTCAGCCTGTAACGGCAACCCAGTGACTAACGCAGCCATAGTTTTTACATTTCTGTTATTGTTCGGATTCAACAAATGATATACGAGCCAGTTAGTGCGCTTTAGACGTGTTGGTAGGTGGATTTTAACTTTTGACAGGGTAACTGTTTCCCCCCTGCTTCCAGTCTTTATGCTAAGCTAGGCTAACCGCATCCTGACTCCAGCTCCATACTTAACACCCCCCGCTGCCCGAAAACCCCCCACATTGTTGAAATATTCCCTTGTAAGCAAATCTCTTCTTGTCGTCACTATCAGTACGTCTGCTTTGGATACTTAGTGTTCGAATTACACCGTGGCTGTTCGCTGCCCTATTTTTCTGTACTTTTGCCTGCAAAAGTATACTATCCGTACATTTCAATTCATACAGAGAACATTTAGCCGGGGGACGAGAAAGAAACATTATTCACCATTAAAGTGTTTTTTTTTATCGCTGTCCGCCGAGAAACGATAAAATTGCCAACGCACCGTGGACAGGGAACGGTTTGTGTTGCTTTGCATCCCGTGGCCATTATGAGCACGCGCCGCCGCAGCAGCAACGGACAGGATTGTGTTTAATAATAGACACAAGTGATCGGATATTGTCATGCGTGAATAGACACGCACGTTGATACGTGCTTTCTATCATTTATTCCAGGAAACATACAGGAAAATATACATTTATACAGAACAAAACCCCGTGGATTCCAGGGAGCTCGTGTCTCTTTCAGGGGGGCCGAGCTCCCCTGTATTTCTACTTGAATACATTCTCCTGCTGATGGTTCTATACTCTTACATAAAGTTAATGCAGGACTTTGACTTGTATGGGAGTATTTTACTTTAGGGAAGGACTGGAAATAACCTCCTTTCACTTTGTTTTGCTCCCGCTGTTTTCTGCAAATCTGCTGGAGGAAGATTGAAATGTTTAGTAGGGGACGGGGATTGTTCAGTAGTGGATTTTTTTTTCGGGGGGGGGGTGGTCTCGCCTTTCATTCCCCCTCAGGGAAGACCACATGACCCAGCATGACAGAGAAAGGCAGCAAAGAAAGACTGAGAGAGAGAGAGAGATGTTGGGCCCCGCTGCTCTGAGCTCTTCAATGAAAACCACATGTAGGACAGAAGGGGGGGGTGAGGTGTGTGAGTGTGAGGGGGTGGGTGAGTGTGAGGGGGTGGTGTAATGACTAGAAACCCAGCC
The DNA here is from genome assembly GCA_011952105.1 of Coreoperca whiteheadi. Lineage (NCBI taxonomy): Eukaryota > Metazoa > Chordata > Actinopteri > Centrarchiformes > Sinipercidae > Coreoperca > Coreoperca whiteheadi. The sequence continues at coordinate 2,115,000 of CM022474.1, read as the reverse complement.
TCTGAGAGAGAGAGAGAGGAGGGAGTCATTCCCAACAAGCATTGCAGGCGAGAAAACTGTGTGTTTGATATACAACAAAAAGAGCGAGCGAGTGTGTGTGTGTGTGTGTGTGTGTGTGTGTGAAACCACTAGAAGAGGCAGCGCAACACACACTCGCACACACAACTTTGAGCTCTGGGCTCCGGTGCGGCTGCGGGACAGCAGGCTGCCTTCAGCGTCGAGGTGGAAACTGAAAGGAAGAAGAAGTAGTAGAAGAAGAGGAGAAAGTTGTCTGATCTGTTTGATTTCTACCACAGGGAGACAAGAGGAAGAATTACAAGTAGTAGAAGAAGAAAAGAGGCCAGCATGTCCCACGCTCTGCTGAGGAGAAACTCCAGCAAACAGGGTTTACAAAACCTGATGAGGTAGGTGGTCGATCTCTTTCTGCTGCTGGTTTCTGTGGCTGCTCAGGTTAATATTTAAACGCCACACACACTTAAAAACATACACTTCATCACACACACACACACACACACACACACAGTTCGGTTAAAGATTAGGAAAATAAATCTGAATCTTTATGTGGCTCAGAAAAGTAATCAGTAACCTTCTAAAGGTGAGTTTTCCCCTGAAATCTGGAGGATCAAGAGGAGTGTTTTCATATTTTGCGTGTGTGTTTGTGTGGTAAACATGTCCGTCTGAATGGGAACAGCGGGATTACTGGGAGCGTTTTGGGTCACGCAGGGTTTTGGGGGTTTTTTAATCGACTTAACTCCGCTCACATGAATTAATCATAAGAAAGGAGCGGTATTAAAAATCCATTTTGCGCAGTAATCTTTATTATTTTCCTTTTTAAAACACATTTACGATCATGTTTAATTAGTGGCAAAAAGGAAAAAAGAAAGCTAAATAAATGCTTAATTTTAAGTCGCCCTCTCTTCTGTGAGTCCAGACTAGCTGGGAGGTTTGAGGCGAGCTGGACGCCCGAGGCTTCTCGCTTTCACAGAGAGGGGAAGTGGTGTCGATGACCTGTGTCAGAGGTGAAAGGTCACCGGAGTCAGTCCTTTGTTTTCTGGGTGATTTCAGGTGGCGGCGTGTCCTGTCTTTGGAGAAGATTTTTTATTTTTTTTTCCACCCTGTGTCCGGTTGCAGTTTGGCTCCTCTGTGGTAGATCATCCTGCTGTTGTACTCGTTGTGTGACGTGGGGATTCTTCGTCTTTCGAGATTGTCATTGTGTCAGACGAGACGATCATAGTCATAAACTCTTGGCCCGAGAGAGACTGCAGACTACTTGTTGGACCCCGAACCAATCCGAGCAGGCTGTCTTTCGTGACTTGTGTGACATGGAGGTCCTCAGGGCCTGACTCTTGCTGTTCCACCTCACAGCACCAACCCCTTTGTTTGCTTTCTGGCAGAGCGTCGGATGCCAACATCAATACCACTCTCACGTCTGTCCATTAAATGTGTGCATGTTGGTCAGCTTAGCTTAGCACAAAGGCTGGAAACGAGGGGAAACAGCTAGCCTGGCTCTGTCCAATAGTAACAAAATCTGCAACCAGCACCTCTAAAGTTCACTAATTAACAGGTTATATCTCGTTAGTTTAAGCCGTACAAAAGCTGGCATATTAAAAGGCTAGCTGTTTCCCCCTGTTTCCAGTCTTTGTGCTAAGCTAAGCTAACCAACTACTGGCTGTGGCCTTATATTTAAACAACAGATTTGAGTGGTAATGATCTTCTCATCTAACTCTATACCCCAGAGTGTATTTCCCAAAATGTCGCACGATTTCCTTTAGCGCCAGTGGCTTCATTGGACTTAGACCCAATATCCTCGCTTCGTTTTGAATCACTGCCCACATCTCCAATGTTCTTTCATGATTCAAATAGGTCTGATGATGTGCTGATTAACAGCTGTTTATGTTAATGTGTTTAGCTGGAAAAAAAAAAAATCATCCAATCAGAACTTTGTAGACGGGATTAAGAACGGCGACATCATCTTCCATCACGTATGTAGCTAGCTAGCTACCTTCCCATGTTGACGTTGAAGTGCGGATGAGCATCTGTGCAGGTTGTTGTAAATGGCCTTACAGAAATACCAACTCTTAAATCCACAGATTCTTAGATCAACATGACAAACGTTAAGTTAACTGCTACCACAGCTTCTGTGACGACTGATGTACGTCAGTGGGATGAATATGCCGCTTGCCACTCATTGGTTTGGACCAAATAAAACATAAACATATGTGAATGTTATGTCCATCTGTTATGTCCATCTGACTTCTTGTTTTTCACTGTGCGTTGGAGCCCAAACTACTTTTGGGATTATGAAAGTCATGTGTCTATCTGAACAGCTCTTCAGACATTCGTCGATCCCGGTTTCAAATTCAGATTAGCGACAAAAATGGTTTGAATATCTGGATTTTTAAAGGACTACATTTGTCATCATGTACAATCATTAACAGAGTAACTTCACTGAACTTCAGTGTTCTGTTTGTCCATTTTTTTGTGAAATATCTCAACAACTGTTTGAGGGATTGTCGTTAAATGTTGTAGAGACAGTCATGGTGCCCAGAGGATGAGTATTGATGACTTTAATAATCCAAGTCAAAATGTCCACTTGTTAAGCACTTTGGACCGCGACAGAGCTCCTCTGAAACCATTGACTGAACTTCCATCCTCCTCAGCTGAGATTAATGGCAAAATCAGACCGCAAGATCACGCCATCAGGAGTAAAAATGAGTTCCAGCCATGACAATTTGTTGTTTTTGTTGGGCCTGTTATTTTTGATCGTGATCGTGTTTTGGACCAGATTTTACAGTCCCTAGGCATATTTATGAACGTCACGTTCGGGTAGTTTGTTCTGTTTTAAGTCAGGTCCAAAACCTTTCGACCCTTGAAGACTTAGAGTCTAAACTTACTCATCGGAAAATTATTTTATTCAAAGGCACAGTTCCAGTCAGGGTGGTTCATCAGATGCTTGACAAGTGTGTGAATCTCTGTGGACTTGAACGTGAAACCAGAATGTCGCCCTTCTCAGCGTAAACCAGGACTTTACATCGAAGGCTGATGCATAGATGTATTAGAGCCTTTGAGTCATTGACCTGTGAGCTCGCCCGGGGTGTCTCAGTGAGTCCGGAGGAGTTATAATCAGTGAGCTCTCGATGTAAACCTCTGAGTCACAGTGTGAACAGAGGTCGGGCTGTGTGTTTATGAGGCAGACAACAGCTGGAGGAGGCGGCGTCTTGCTGTGATTCAGTCCGCTCAGCAGATGGCATCAGTCTGGCTGACATCACTCCAGAGACACTCGCACGACGCGGGCATCTTTTGCTCAACTGCTTTCGCATCCATCATCCACGTCAGACAGCGTGACTCATTCTGCATTTGTAGATGTTGAGCTGCGAAAGAGTTTAGAGCTATGCTGCCTACGAACCTCAGACTGACAGTTGTTCGGTTTATTGTCGTTCCAAAATTCACTTTTTTAGGATTCTGAGGTATTCATACGGTTCATGAGTTGAGTCTTAAAGTTCATTCTTGACCTGGCAAAGCAATCTCACCACAAGGTCCATTTAGTAGGAGGATTAGAGTTTTTCATCGGCTCTCAGTCGTCACGGAATTGAAGATGTTTAAATTTCCATTTTTTTCCTGAGCACTGTTTAAGGACTTCTTGTCCATGTTATGAGTTCTACATCTGTATATTTATAGGTTGTTTTGAACCTTTTATTTGACAGTTTTTAGGTAAATAATATAAAGTTACGGTGAGATAATCCAGTGAAAAAGTTGAATGATTTGCCTGCTTTTTCAGGCCTATAAGTAAAAATGAATGTTTTTGGTATTTGTGTTCTTCTGGGGTAGACAGAAAATGAGAGGAGGAATATTAATTTGTATGCATCCCATTTAATGGCACTTCAGCCCTGAGAGTTTAGTTTGAATCCAGCTGTGGTTTACCTAAAAACAGTGGTGGAAACTAACAAAGTACTTTCACTCAAGTACAATTTTGAGGTATTTTTACTTTGAATAGCTCCATTTTCTATTACTTTTACTTCAGCACATTTATTTCACAGCTATAGTTACTTTTCAGATTAAGATTTTACACACCAAACATATGATCGTTATTGAAGAAGAATTCTTTTTCAAACAGTTACTTTTAGCTCAGATTTGACCCACAGCAACATTAAAATGCTGCTTGTTTTAATCTCCATTTGTGCAGGGGATGATGACATCACTAGTGTGACTCTTGCCCTGTCAGTGGAAAAAAAAAGAAGTGAAGTGGAGCAGCATTCAAGCCCCACTTGAGGGGCGTTTGATTTTCACGTCCTTGGAGCGTCTATGGGTTGTCGCGCTTCCTTCACTTGTGCTAATTTGCTCCACCTGTAGATTTAGCTCTGTTTTCCCTGTACACTGGCATTACACGGCTAGTTATCTTTTTCAAGAATTGCGTTACTTTTGTCGCACCACCTGCCTTTTGTTTTGGAAAATATTGTTGGTTGCGGCCAAGTCACCTGACCAGTTTCGTTGTCAGTAACAGGTCAATGCCGAACACTTCCAACAAACGTTTGTCTTGCCAGGAAACTACAACACTGGGTGCATTTCAAGGCTGTATAGTGTATTTCAGCTTCCTGCTGTAACATCAACAGAAACTGAACACAACATCTCTCAAAGTGTCGCTGACTCGAGTCCAAAACGTTGTTTTTATCAGACTGTGTGCCACTCATCGCAGCGGGTCAAGGCAGGCATGCAGCAGGGCTGTTTTTAATCAGCTCTTTCTGGGAGATAACCCAAACCCCCCCCCCCCCAAAGGCCTGCACGGCTCGCCTCTCAGTGGTGATGTCATCCAGGAGGCATACCTGCTTCAAAACAAACTGACTGCTGCGACCTCTAAACCCTGAATCCCCCACACATGGGTGGGTGTCCTCAGTGTTTACGATACGGGGAGATAAGAGACTGAGGAATGTTTTTAGGGGGAGGGTGGGGTCAGATGATGAGCGATGGGGGTGCTGAACTCTCCCTCCCTCCACAGGTTGTCTGCATTAAAGGGACGGAGGGAAAGTAAACAGAGTGGGGTTTCCTGTTTCCAGAGGTCGTATCTGTGAGAGCAGATTTTAGGAATGTTCACACTTAAAAGACCAATCCAGTGATATAACATTGCACCTCTGTAACGCTGTCAGACTCACAATGGACCGGTTTTAAAAAAGGATCAAAATCGATGCAGCAGAATCAGCGATATCGTCTTTTTTTTTTATTCCACACATTCTTCATGAACTGCAGAGGTCCGGTGAAGCTCACCGCTTTCTAACTCCACACCAACACATTTGTTCCATTTTCTAACTTGTAGCCGTCGACCCCAACCGACGCTGACTCAAGTGACATCACCTGAGGACGTTTATCAGACTTCACACAGCGCCCTCTGAGAACTCGCGGACACCTGTAAACACACTCAGTCAGTGGTGTTCCTTATAGAATAAATATAATATTCATACGTATGTTTTCATCAGTGTGTAATCACCAGAAAATATGACTGGTTGTGTTTTTGTTGCCTTGGAATGAGCCGTTTATATCTACAGAGGTAGCGGGTCCCCCTTCCACGGAGGCCGCCATGTTGCACTGCCATGTTTCTACAGTAGCCCAGAACGGACAAACCAAACACGGACTCTTTGGCGTTTTTCATGAGTTGCGTGGCCACCGTAGTTTTTCGTACACGCTTGGAAGGGGAGGGTGAGGCGAGCGGTGTTCAGATGGTTGCAAACTGCAGTTTCACTGCTAAATGCCACTAAATCCTGAACACTGGACTTTTAATAAATAAAAACGAACCAGCAGCTGCCCCACATGTGGCTTTTATCTTGGAAAGTACATGTTGGTGTGACTGTGCTGTACAGATTCATGAGGAGCATAACAACGGTGCGAGCTGAGCCTTACTTACTTACAAAACTCAGTAACTCGCCGAACCAACAGAGAGTTGTTGCCAGATCTCGCGAGAGTGTGTTGCTGAGACAGACGAGCAGACGTTAGAAACAGGAAAGTCGCAGCAGCAGCTGAACTGAACAATCAGCTGATGGAGTTTCCTTCGAGTCGGATTCGTGTTGTTTGTTTAGTTTTGGCATTCTGAATACATTTAAACAACGATATATCATTTTGTTACGAAGTCGTAGTGTTACGAAATGAGGACAGAAGAATTGGAAATGCTGATGAGAAGCGTTTAGTGCTGAGCATAGTCATTCAAACAGAAGAGAGGTGGGAGAGGGTAACATGGTTTAGTAATTCAAAGGCACCGACTATTAATTCGTAGGAACAAATTAAGTAATTTGAGCGCATTCATTACTAATGTGGGAACTGTATCAACCATTTCTGCCCCAGTATGAACCAGAATACTTTCCCAGCTTCTCTGGTCTCAGGAACATTTTCAGGGCAAATAAAATAAAGCTTCGGGTGCGATCAGATACAAAGCTTGTTTTCTTTGGTCTGTGGACTACTCAGAGAAAGATGCCCTTGCTGCATTTTTGGGGATTTTGGTTTATTTATGTTCACATGAAGGTATTTTCTTTCCCGATGTCCTCGTCAGCTTCTATTTTAACTTTTAACTCTCGATCCGAAAACCCTGAATTGTTTGCAGTCCTTTAGGATGAGGTTTTTTATTTTTTTGGTTTTTTTTCCTTGAGGGTTCGTGACCGTCAGGTCAGTCTGACGTGCTGGAAAGTGACTGCACGTCTCTTCCATGTCCTTCAGTTAAAGCCCATGTGCAAACAACCCTGCGGGGTTCCCAGACTCCGGGGATCTGTAGGGGCTGCAACACATTCGTGCTCTGCAAGGGGGGACAGACATGCAGCCATATCAGGGACTACTGTGTGCTCGATGTCTCAGCGGGGTTTGTTGGACTTCTGGTCGTGACAACTGGCGTCCGCCATACATACAGCTCGTGTTCCGCTTTTTCCCGCAACGTAGGAATATAACCTCAGTCCTCGTCACAGTGATCATCGTTGCTTCTCCGTTTATTTCTCTTTTCTTTTTAATATCGGGATCAGTTTCCTCTGCTGTCGCTGATGAGGAAAATACGCCATGTCTGACCAAAGTGGCTGAAAATCAGAGAAGAGGGAAAACTTCTAACCAGAGAAAGACTCTTTGCTGCGTTGCTTTCTGTTTTGCAGAAAAGTGGCTCATGCGGAGGCACCACAGAGGTTGTGCTCACCCTGAGCTCAACAGCTCAATAACAGCTCTGACACATAAATGTCTGTAATGCCTGCTATGTTCCAGGTCCAGCTCATGGGCACCTTAAATCATGACTGCATCCTTGAATCAAATTATTACCAAGTCAAAGGCAACTGGTCTTTCTTGAACTAAAGACGTTTTTTGAGAGTCTCCAAGAAATCTACAGTAAGTCCAGGTGTCTTTGATTTAACATTTCTAGTATAGATGAGCAGAGCAGAGCGTGCGGGCATTCAGCCACAACTGGGCCGACTTTGGTGTCCAAATTACCAAACACTTGAATCAGAATTTAAAACCTTCTTTTTTTCTTGTCCAGTCATTAAGTGAAAAAACGTCTGTTAGCCTGTTTAATATTATTCCCACCCCCCCCCCCCCACCCCCCCCCCCCCCCACACTACAGACACGGGCTAACGCGAGGCAAGTACAGAGA
>CM022474.1:2065096-2107372 GCA_011952105.1 Coreoperca whiteheadi | reverse complement strand
ACTTCAGTGTTCTGTTTGTCCATTTTTTTGTGGAGGCTAGCGTTGAAAAAAGGCGCGTTGGCTGTTTTATATTTTTCCCCCCCCCCCCCCCCCCGGGATATTAACGATTTAAGGGGTCCAGAGCTGGACCTGGAACATGTCAGGTATATGAGACATTTACTGTGTCAGAGCTGTTGTTGAGCTGTCGTCAGGGTGAGCACATTTTCTAGCAGCGCGTTTGCTTCAGCCACTTTTCTGGAATACCCCTGTGAAGCAGAGGGAAACCCAAGCCAAGTTTCTTTCCTTGGTTTCCCCTCTTGATCCCTGACAGCAGAGGAGACCGATCCAAGACTGGGCCCCAAAAAGATCTGTTTTTTAAATGATACAACTTGAGGAATTAATAAAAGTAACAAGGCTAATGCTGGGACCCAGTTTTGTTCCGTCTTCCCCCCACTTCATAACCCAGCGGGGGGGTTTCAGAAGCATGTGCTTCGACCATGAGTGAGTAGGCTAAGTAGTTTCTATTGTTTCTATTATCTGTTTTAGTGGTATTTTTGTTGATGCGTTTTTGGGAGTCTGCACAGGGTGTTTTATTTTGCCTCTGGGACGCGCTGCGGCATTGTCCGGCGGGATCACGAGCAGACGAGTACGGTGGAATCGAAGGCTTAAGATTCGGAAACACGCCTGAAAAAAGTGACTACAATTCATCCCAAAAGGAACGTGTGAACCACATTTCTTGGCAGTCCAGCCAACAGTAGTTGAGACATTTCACTCAAAAACAAAACAAGTCGACCTCATGGTGGCGCTAGAGAAGTCCAAAAGGGGATGTCCAAAACCATTAAGGTGTGTTCACGAATGACGCGAATAATTCGCGCTATTCGCGTTAAGTTGGACGCTTGAACATTTTGAGTTTACTCCATTCATTCGCGCGTGAAATCCGCTCCATTCGCGTGCACGTTTCTACACACCAGACGGGGCTTAGCGGTGAGCCGGTTCCCATTGAGTAAAGAACGTGTTTTTTTTCAAATTACCAGATTGTCCGACCTCCTCAGTCACTTTCGTCCAAAGGTTTCCTGTTTCTATAATGATACGAGGACGTATGGTACAGCTCCAGGTATCCACACACAGACACAGTTTTTTATCCTCTCTCACTGGTTTTTATTGCGGGTCCAACCAACTTGTTCAGGTGCACGCCGCCACCTACTGTACCAGAGTCTGCAACTATTATTTTAGCCTCCATTGTTGTTTGGATTTCTGCCTCGCTCCTAATCACGTCACTACTCGAGCAAGCTCCTGATTGGTTAACGCGGCGCTAATATCCGCCAAAGTTCAGATTTTTCAACTCGCGCGAATCGCTCAACTCGCGCGATGCGTCATTCGCGCTGCGCCAAACGCGCGAATCGCGCCGCAAAATGTCAATTCGCGTCTTTGCATTGACTTAACTTCGCGGGCTGTGTGAACACACCTTTAGGATGCATCCTTGGGGAACCAAGAACGCCTGGACAAAACCGCGTGCCAATCCATCAAGTAGATGTTGATGTTTAACTGGATAAGTAAAAAGTCCGGGGATCACCAAAATCTTTAGGATCTTTCCTCTGTGGACGATCCATCAAATAACAGTTGAGATATTTCAGTCTGGGCCAAAGTGATGGACCGACCAACAGACATTGCCATTCCTAAATTTTTAAGGCCACTTTGCTAAAAGGTCTTCAATGTTCCAAATGTTACCAGAAGAAAATGGAGCAAACTTCCTGTCCGTCTTTAAACGACTGGACAGCGATGGTGAAGCTACAGCAGCTGTGGTAAAGCAGTAGCTGTGAGACATATTAAAACAAGAGTAACAGCAGTTTGACTCTGCGGGCCTGTTCTGGCTCCTTCTTCACACCTCGTCCAGCGACTTTTTCTTCCTGGGAAAGTGGCATCTTTTTGTTGTTGGTTGGCTGAGTGATTCAGTGCCCTCCGCTGCCCTGACTTGTTTCAGCACAGCAGTGACTTCATCTCAAAAACGTCTTCCCACCGTCCTCGTCTGTCCCGCGGAGCCTGGCGGGCTTTCAAGGCTGAAAGGAAACCGTGTCATTATTGTGTCATTCAACCGAGTCATCCCGCCGATGACAGCATGCGTGCTTACAAAAGAGCAGCTGAGGCCTTAATACCCTAACCCTTTTTCCTCCCGACAGCAAATCCCTCTTTCACTCTCGTTCCGGTGAAACGTTGGTGGACGATGAAGCTGAAGCCTGAACAAGTGCCGACAGATAGCGAGCAACAGCATGCGGTTTAGCTGCTCTGCTGGCAGGTGGTGGAGGTTTTATCTGGTTTGTGTGTCGTGTTTCTGGTTGTTGCTTTAAATGTTGGTGATCACAGAGCTGGTGGTTTCTTTTATTAAGGCTTTTAGCAGCCAGCGGTGTCTCCAAAACATCTGGGAAAACGGTTTTGTTACTTAAAGAAACCGTCCAACGTTGTGGGATACCATCCATCGACTTCTTTGCCATCTTCCCCCAGAGTCCGATAGGAAGATGGATGTCAGTTTCATCTCTATGCGCGTCCTGCATAGAGTTGACATGCTAGCCTAGCTTAGCACAAAGAAGGGATGTTGGGGTTTTTTTTGAACAGGTGTAGAAATAGAAACACAAAAAGGAGACATGTTGTCAGTGCAGTGTTAGCACGGAAGAGATCTGTTGACTAACAACAATAAAAGTCCTGTCCTCATAGTGAGGATGTTGGTTTGAGCTCTGTCAACGAAACCCAGCTGACTACAGGATGCTTGAGCCTGTTCGCTGACCTCCATTAACAATTTCCTCAAAATGCTGATAAGAAACAAAATCCAGGCAGCATTACGTTTCCTCCAAAACCTATTAGTATACAAGCATAATTTCTAACTCTGACTTATTCTGCAACCATTTTGTTAATTGGTTAATCGTTTTAGAAAATGTTCTTTCATATGTGATGGTAAATTGAATATCTGTAGGTTTCTTTTTGACAGTTAATGGATTAAAAGAGAAAATAGCTGGTAGACTAACTGATAATCAAAATATATTTGTTGCAGAGCTAGTCATTTTTATGAGACACTCGGCACTGATAAACGTTGCTGCTGTAAATTCACCAGAAATAACCAATAGGCCATTTTTTCATCCAGTTCTTTCTTTCTCTTCGTCTTCTACATTTCGTTGTTTTTTTTTCAGTTCACTTCTTTTTATCCTTTTTCCTCCATGCGGCACTTGCTCTTTTGTAGTTTACAGCTCTTTGTCATTCTTCTTCTAGGTCAAATCCATACAACAAAAACCCAGTGGAAACGTGCTGCTTGGACCCAGTCAAAGCCTCAGCAGCAAAACCTACTAAATAAATTCCACCCCAAAAGTCCCATTTCAACGCATTCTTCAGGAAAAAAAAAAGACATTTAAAGACTATTTACAGGAACCACATCTCTGTCGATTTTACCAGCGCTTCTCTGGGCTCACTGCTCGCTCATGTTGGCTTCTCAGCCCAGGGTGGGTCACCCTGGCGGGTTAAACCTTCTGCCAATTACACTGACCTCCGGGGTTCAAGGGCACTTTGTCGGCCCTTATCTGAGGAAATGCTCGTGGAGGCAGCGTGCTCAGTCTTGCCTCTGGTGTCAGTTTGCAGAGAGACAACAACTCAAGAACACAGAAAAACCTGCTTGACTCCTGCGGAGGTAGTGAAAGTGCTCCGTGCATGTTGTTGTAATTGGCAACATCAGCCCGACACGGTCCAGACCCGGCTCTCAGGGTTTTTGGACGAGGGGGAAGATTTCTGCCCTGCTGCGACGATGAGATGACACGAGCGAGAGATAAAGATTTGGTTTTTGATGAAACACAGGGCGAGAAGGAGGAAGTAAAGCTGCCGGTAATCCCGGTACTTTAAAATTACTCCGAGGCGGTGGGGTGGGGGGGTTAATCATGTAGTCTGAATCAGATGTTTGAGCCGGTGCCAAACATGACAGACTCCCACAGCGCTGATTACAGAAAGGAGCCGTAACGAGAGGGAAGAGGAGAGCTGAGCTCCAACAGTCTGCTGCAGCTTTCAACACCCAAACTGCTGACAACACCGAATAAACTGACAAAGCAGCACCCAGAGCCAGTTTTTATACGCCACCTACGCTCCACTGTCACGACTCTGGCAGTAACACCAAGTAATTCTTCGGCGGTTGTAGGTCAGAATTAATATTTAGGTGTGAAGCTGCCAATCAAAATAGATATTAACAGCAGTGTGTTTAGATTTTTATGCCACATTCTGTTGGAAAGTTTCTTCACTGTCCTTGAAGACGTCTTGTTGGAGTTGTAAAGCTAGACAGGGGTGGGAAGTACCCGAGTACATTTACTCACGTGCACTTTTGAAATACTACTTATGCTACTTATGTTACTAGTTCCTTTGCAGATTTAGATTAATAATGCAAAATCTAATCAACAAATACATTATGATAAACTTTATTGATCCTGCGGGGAAATTCACGCGCTACCCAGCAGTTTATAAAGTGATTAGAATGAGCTCCACCTTTTACCAGCTGCAACGTTAAAGTGATGAACACATTAATGCATCAACGATTATAGTCCAGGGTTAGAGGACTGTATAAGGTAACAAAACAGGCAAAATTATTTTTAAATTAAAGCAGTTGAAATAACATTTGTTATTTTATTGAGGGAAAAGGCTGTGCTTAGTATCTTATGTCCCCGAGAAGTATTAGTGTCAGTGTGGTAAATGAACTAATCAGATCTTTCCTATTTCGTAATAAAGACCAACTGGAAAATGAAGGCGCTAAGTTACAGGGGAGGGAGCGCCAAGGATCTCTATCATCCTAAGGTCACAGCTGGCAGCCAAACACAAGTTACGCATCAAAGTAACGAGTACTACGCAATCACATCACAGTAGGGAGGGACTTGTAAAAATAATAACGCTTCAGAGGTCTGGAACCAGATAGCAAACTTAATATACTGCTGCGTAGCTTTATAACTCTTTTTCTGCTACTTTTTAGCATTCAGCACTAGGCCGTAATTACCACTTGTGGCCACAGTGGCCGCTGTTCAGCAAAAAACTTCTGCTGGCTTTAATATGTTTCGAGTACCACATTGATGGATTTGAAACGTTCAACAATAAGTTCCAGGAAGCTTTTATTTTGAAAGCCAACTGTGTCTGTAGCTTGCATCCTGCCTGGCAGCGACTAAAGCATCCTGACACAGTGACCGCCGCCCATCTGCTGCTTCCAGCACCCCTAAAGCAAACGCTGTTTGCCCTGAATTTTCTCTTTTCACCTCCCAACTTCTGTCAGAGGGTTTCTGAGTCACTTCAGTAAAACACCCAGCTGTTCACCGGCCTCTCCACCTCCGTCCCGTCATTTATTTCCTCTCTGCTCATCCTCATCCCGCCGCCTGCCCTCAGGAAGGACAGAGAGCAGCATGGTGGAGGAGGAAGTGATGGTGTCAGCATCCTGAAGCACCGCTCACAGATTTTCGTTCAGTGATTCCAATAGGTCAGGTATTTTTCCAGCGGTTGGGGGAAAAAAAACAACCGAGTCAATCAGGACTTATAGGCGGGATTAAGAATGGGGACGTCACTTTGTCGCGCCAGAGTTAGAAAAATGGCTGACACTGCAATAACAGTTCAGTACATTTTCCATTTAGAGTCAGCTGAAATAAGTGTTCTAATCCTGCAGTGACACACTGACATAATTAACGTATCCTCGAAACGGCTGCTTCTTTCCACATCCAGCAGTTACGGAGCAACGTGATCGTTCGTTAGGGGTCGTGTTTGTGTCACATTGCAGCGTTCTCGCTCTGTGTTTGGTCTCCAGCAGCTCCTGAGGGAAATATCTGGCCCTTTAGCTGCTAAACGCTCCTCCATGTTCAGCAGCTGTGTCTGTCTGCTCTTCGCTGCTGAGCAGGTCGTGGACTGTGGCTTTTTTTTTTTTTTTTTTCACAGCTTTTTTCTCTGAAAACGACACTATGAGAGCGCTGAGAGGGAACCAGAACAGGAAAGTTGTGGGCCGGATGGACAAACAATGAGCTAAAAGAAGCGCCGTAAAGCCAAGGGAAGCTGCAGGTTCAGCTCATAATATCTCTGTTCACCACTAGCAGAGACTCCTTTCACGTCATCACATTGTCATTTGATATGTTGTTATTGTAAAAATATCGATTATAGCCGCTTTAAGTACTTGGTTTACTTGTCGCACAGAGACATAGATTCAAGACAGTGTAAGAGGAATTTGCAGTTTTGTGTGCTGAATAGAAATGGATCGGAAGCCTCACGCCAACCTTGATCCAGCACCGTGCCGGACGGGTTTTGGATCGTACCTTTAACTCTAAGCGGCATTTTCACTGATTAGGTTAAGGGTAAAAAGTCTCATGACAGTCACGGACAGTCTCCTTCTCCAGCAGCAGGGATAAAAACCTGGATTTGACAATTGCTGCTTGTTTCTATACTTGCCGCAACTCCTCATGGTTAGGCCGTGTGCAGAATACTGACAACAGACAAAAAGGGAAAAACTAGCAAAAATCGAATGACAAACCTACTCAAGATTATAAATGCCATCATTCCTGAATAGGTTTTCGTCCCTGAATCTCCCAAAGTGCTAAAAACAAACCAGAGCCGAGAACAAAGATGAGCTGGAGTTTGTTCCTGTTGCAGCTGATGATGTAAATCTCTGGTGAGCGCAGGAAGGATGAGGAGTCAGAGAGGAGGCGACACTGCAGCTTCTAACTGAACCGGAGAAGGTGTAAAGACGAAAAGGTTTGATCTGGGATGATGCTGAGGGTCAGGGGTCACAGCGTGCCCCACCCACGTTCGCTCCTTCTGTTAAAGAAAGTGGAGGAACAGATGGCGTGTCGGAGCCATTAGGGATCCAGTAGTGACCCAGAAGCCAAATGTGAGTTTAGTAACTGGACACCTGAGCCGCCACATGGAGCTCGTTGACCTGTTGGTCCTCGAGCCGTCCCCGCTGAGGCTGAAACAGGATCAACACCAAGCCAGACCAGGTTATATTCATGCATCCCAAGGTTTCTGATATACTCAGAACGTCAGAGTAAAAGCTTCTCGGAAAAGTTGAACACCCAGAAATCAACACAGGCTGCTCCTCAAACCCCCTTTTAAGTTAAACTGTCACTGCCACAGCGGGAAAAGAGTCCTGCAGTCACCTTCCTAATTAAGTGGCACGAAACCGAAGCAAAAGTGATTACAGATCCAGAAGTCCTTTGTTCATTTCCTCCAATCACAACTCCTACAGCAGATTCTGTTTTGCTCACGATCAAAGCCACAAATGGGAACAAGAACACACACGGTACAGCTGAGGTGAGGTACCGGGGTCACCCTGAGGGGGCGTTGTATGCACGCGGGAGTGTTCGCGTTGGCCGCGTCGTCTCTGGACGAATAAAGGCCAACGGCTTTTTCGTAATGAACGCTGTGACGCCACGCTGACACGAGGTGAAGAGCATGTGTGTTCATCCCGCAGACAAACAGCCGGCGTCGTTCCCCGTCCGCCGCCCTGCAGATGTTCCTCTGGCTGGATCTCAGCCTTCTTCGCGACTTAACAGACTCTTTGTTAAAGAAAGCGAGAAGGCCTGAGAGGCGACGATGAGTCACGACTCTGTGTGATACATGACTAAATGTTTCTCATTTAAGCTCTTATTGTTTCCCAACCACCAGTGATGAAAGACTGTGGGGAGCTATAATGCCACAGCGGAAAAGTCAAATTACATGTAAGAGTCAGCATCCCTAAGTGATTACTGAGGATTTTCATTGAGTCCACTAATTCCATCCCCAACACTGTAGATACGAGGTTTTCCCTTTCTAAAGCTGCGGCGTCAAGCTGAATAAACAAGCTGCCTTTAAGAGTTCTGACAAGTTCATGTTTTGTATGGAAAAAGATTTGTCTTGTTTCTGAGACATTTTAAAAAACGGGGGTGGGGTTGTAGAGAAATGAATACCACTAGAGCTTAAATAGCTGATCAACAGAAAATGAATCTATATATATTATCTTTAAGTCACTTTTTAAGCAAACAGTGTTCTTAAACAGTTTCCAGCTTCTTAAATGTGATCAATTCTGCTTTTCTCTGTTTTATTATCTGCTAAATGTAAATGTAATGTAATGTAAAACCATATCATTGCAAACTGAATACTATAGGGTTTTGAACCGTTTCCAAAACCAGCGATGTGAAGATCTGAACATACAGTAAATGACTATTTTGAGAAAATTGTCAGGTTAATGGATGATTAGCTGCAGGCCAAGTTATCAAACGTTACCATGTTTGCAGTAATCCATGTAGGCGCGCAATATCAAACTCTCAGTCCGCTTGCAATAGGAGGATTGCAGTAGGTTATTTCTGATTGCTAGTAGGATTATCTGTCACTGTGGAAGCAGGAAAGAACTGGGAGCATGGTGGAGTAGAACTTTTGGAGTATATGCATGGTAGTGGAGCAGAATGTCTGATATAATCAACTGATATTTCCCTTCAAATCTGTTATATCACAAACATGTAATGGGGTAAAAGGTCAAATGTTTTGCTTGGAAATGAAAATAGTCAAGTAAAGCGCTGACGCATTTGCTTTCACTTCAGCACAGACCTGGAGTAAAAAGGACTCGGTTACGTCCCGCCTTTGCTAACTGTCCTGTGCGCTCCCTCGTCTCCAGGCTGACGGCTCAGAGGAGCCTCGAGGATGCTGAGGAGGTGGAGAGGGAGCGTCGTCGGAGAGCTCGCGAGGCTTCGCGCTGGTCGAACGGCGGCTCGCTGCCCGGAGACTCCTCACCGGAGAGCGAGACGCCGGCGGGGGAGAGCATGTGAGTACTGACACACTGAGATGAATTCAGAACAGACTTTTTCACAGTTTAACAGTCCACGAAATATTATTTATTCATACAGCCCTTTCCAACTCAGAGTTACGAAGCGCTTCACGTAGTTTGTTGGAAATGCGCTAGCAATAATAAAAAGGTTATTTTTTTTAAAGATAAGTTTTGAAAGGTGATTTAAAAGATGGTTCTTTTGGGATTTAAAGGAAAGGAGGAAAATTGCAAATATGACATCATACAGTCGTTGAATTCCTTGTCCGTGTAATCATGGGAGCCCAGGAAGTTATTAAGTGCAGAACATTATTCATTCACTTCCCTCACGTCCAGCGGACTTCCTGTACGAGCTGCTGACTGTGCGACTGCGAGTTTAAAGGGTTTGTCGTCATGTTCCTCAGCTGTGAGACTCAAAGCTCGTCGCTCCTCGTCGTACGCTCGCCGGTTTACGGGGTTTCACGGATGTCTGGTTACGTAAAACAAATGTTTCCATTGGGAAAAGCTGCAAACAACCTCCATCCCTCCCGTGGCGTTGACGTGCAGACGGACACACAGCTGCCTTCTCATTACGCAACCCCCAAAGAATGTTTACTACAAGGGGGGGAAACCGCCAAAGCTTGTGGCGTTTCAGCCGACCTTTAATTTCAGACTCTTAAATACAGCTTGCACCTCCAACACCTTCTCCCCGGTCACGTCACGGGCTCAGCTGGTTTCAGGCTGCGGTGACTCGACGTGAGGTAGCCCCACTGCAGCCTGTAATTGAAAGGTTTTCTGTACAAGAAGACGCATCTGCGATGAAATGCTGTTTTTGAAATCCCCTTTTGCTAAGTTGGCGGCATGATTTCCGGCCTTCAAGGAGGCCAGAGATCAGGTGCTGAATCCACTGCTGTTGGCCGAATCATCGGCTTCTGCCCCAGAGGTTTTTAAAGGTTTTCCTCAAATCAAACTGTCGAGTTACGTGAACGACTCTTCATCTGCCCGTCGATCAACCGACAATGTGTCAGTCCGTCCTTCAATACTTTCTGACTTCCTTTTATAAGGAGATCATCTTTAAAAAAAAACCTCACAAATATATACAGTAGTTTCATGTTTAAAAAAAAGGCTCAGTAACTTCCTCAAACAGCTGCTCGCTGCAGTTTTTTATCAAACAAACAGGAGGAAATGGTGCATTTGTCGGGGACTATTTTCAGCAGCGGATGAATCCACATGTGGCGCTGTAGTGAGTGTTTGGGGTAGCAGGACGGTGTGTGTGTGTGGGACTGAGTCAGAATAAACTACAGTGTGTGTGTGTGTGTGTTCATGGTGATGTCATGGTGAACAGTTACTGGACGACAGTGGAGCTCCGAGGTCCAGAGGGAGGAGACACATCAGGCTGTGATACTCACTCAGGACCTGTTAGTGGATGCATTCACTGCTGGGTTTGGGGCTTTTTATGGCTTTCATCATCAGATCATTTCGTTAAACAAAAACTCTTCTTTTAGTTCTGCTTCTCACTTTGTCAGAAGAAAAGCTGGTTGGCTGGTGCCCCCAGTGTTAATAATGTTTGTAGTACAAATCGCTAGATTCTGCGACTGCCTGCTCATTGCTGCCCTCTGTGGTGGTTAGAGATCATTACTGTCATGTTCAAGACTACAACAAAGATGGCAGAACTTCCTGGAGTATTTTCCTGCATCTTCACGTTTAGCTGTTTAAACTTGAAACTACAAACATTAGCGCAGATCCGGAGTCAGACTGTAGTTAGCCTAGCTTAGCATAAAGACTGGAAGCAGGGGGAACAACTAGCCTGGCTCTGCCCAAAGTAAAAAAAAAGACACTTAAATGGATCGTAAATGGACTGTACTTCTATAGCGCCTTTCTAGTCTTCTGACTACTCAAAGCGCTTTCACATTACACATCACATATCGAACCGCCGACCTTCCGATTGGTGGACGACCCGCTCTGCCACCAAGCCACAGCCGCCCCTTAACAATGCCTCACTGATTAACACGCTGTATCTTATTTGTTTACTTTCTACACAAACGGAAATGTAGAAATTCCACTTTGTGGTAAAGTTTTGTCTCAAGTGAAAATATCAAATACAATAATCTGTACTGTATGTGCTATTGTATACGAACTGCTAGCATTAAAGTGAAGCACATCATGGTTTGGTTTGGGCCTCAGGAGACATTTTTAGACGTTTGCTGTTGGTTTTGTGAGGACAGAATCGCTTAGAAAACTTTTTTTCAAAGTGACAAAAGAGAGGAGAGAAGACAAGAGGAGTGAAATAAGTGAAATCAGAGAGGTGGAGGTGTTTTCCTGACGGATGTGTCTCAGTCATCGAAACATGTCAAAACCTCTTCTGACTCCTTCCTGTCAAGAATCTGTCCAGGCGGCGTCTTTACAGGACGGGAGCAGAAACATCGCAGCTCGTTATGGCTGATTAGCTGCTGAGAGATCAGGCGGAGACTCCCGTCATGCAGCGGGGGCTCCGCCGGCGTCTTAATCATCTGGAGGAATGCTGAGTGAATTCCTTTCTGCCGGCTCCTGGGAACACAAAACACACTTTTCATTACTTTCGTTGAGTGGTGGGAAGAGCCGGAGATGCTGTGCTAGTGATAATGATGAAGTTCCCTTAATCAACACTTAATTCATATTTAACACCTGAATAAAAGCCTTAAACAACAGTGAATTAGATTACACTGCATGTTGCTGTTTGGTGACGTGTGCAGAGCCGCAGAGGCTTCAGTGTTGATGGATGGTTGATCTTCACATCCTCTGTTCAGGCCGCAGCACAGACGAGCTGCAGATTTAACATGTGATGTGTCCAAATGTTCCAGACTGGAAATGAGCCGCCGGTCCAAAGTGGTCTGAATCCGACTTGACAAACATCTGGTTTCAGCGTTTCGGTGTCGGGACATTTTGTTACATAAAGCTTTGGGTTCTGGTCCAATTCAGGTTTGGTTATTTTCCAGTGTCATTTATGAAGAAATCAAATCATCTGAGTCATGTGTCTTGGGCAAGATCCTACGCAAGAGAGTAACCGGTGCGTCGCATTAGTTTGGGGAACCGATGGTCAGTAATGGGTGAAATAAAGAGATTTTACAGCATCCTTCGTTTCAGCAAATCCCACAAAGTGACATCTGTTTTAGTTCGTGTGTCGAAGCCCTCTAGCGGCCAGTTTCCATTTCCGGTTTGTACTGTTTATTTCAGCTGTGCCGGAGGCTAATCATTCATTTGTCTGCTGCTAATAGCTCTGTGATTACAGAAGCTAATCAGCGGAGAAATGTATTACCCTATTCAGTTTAATCTTCGCCACTCAGTGAAGAGACGTGTTTGGATCCAACAGTCTACATAGAGACATGTCAGCTGTTAAACTGGGAGAACATACAGGCTCAAATGGGAATCTGATGAATAAGTGAAACATTTTGTCTTCATGGTGGCGCTGGAGGAATGTCTATCCTCTGGGGATTAAGAATATCCACACCAAATGTCGTGGTAACCTGGCAAGTAGATGTGGAGATGTTTTACCGTGGACCAAAGTGTCGGACGGACCAGCTAGAAGACCAATACAGTAATCCTGAGATGATGGTTTCAGATTATTCTAACGTTCAACGGCTCAGTGTTATTTTTTTCATTACTCTCCTAGTCCAAACACTGAACGCCTCCCTGCAGCCGGTCTAAGCCTCTTGTGTACTGAAGGACTGCAAGGCTCATTACTAAAATCACTTAATGCCTTTTGATGGACAGAAACTGAGCTCTGTTCCTGTAGACCACATCAAACCCGCTGTCAGGACCCGAACCGTCACTTCTAAAGGGACTTTGCTCGGGACTAATGACCCTTGAGCTTCTCAAGAGTAAAAATCAACAAATTAAACCTCCACCAGGAGAGACATTCTTGTAAAAACTAAAGCCATCTAAGTAATCACACACCCAAGCAGAGTGTTTCGTCCTGACTAACTGAAGGGAGGGATAAACTCTGTAATGGACTCCGACAAAAACAGCAGGGCGGACGCCGTGCAGTTCATAGGCGGCACATTTTCTATTTCTCTTGGCTTGCCCAAAATAACCAGGATTCTGTAGGTATTCTATTTTTGTGTTGTCTGTCTGTCTTTTCATTGTGATTCATCGCAATCCACATTGCATTGAATTTGCTATTTGAAGCTTGAATGCGTCTGGCTGATGCATGTGCAAAAAGTAGAACATCATAGTTTAAACATAGTTTGAAACTTGGAACGCCTGCCGCTAATCAGCTGGCTGCTGCCAATAAGCCGTCTCCTTTCCCATCTTGTCCTCAGGTACGACGGCGGCCTGAAGCCGAGCGGCTCTCCGTCTCTGGAGGAGGACGAAGGCTTCAGTGACTGGACTCAGCGCAGAGAGAGACGGAGGCAGCAGCGCCTGCAGGAGCTCAGCCAGGGAGGCAACGAGGACGAGGACGAAGAGGAGGTCACGACAAACAAAGCTGCACCTGTGAAGCCCGTCCAGGCCTCGGTCACGTCCTCCAGCCGGCTCCAGAGGCAGGAGCAGGTAGAGGTAGACGGGACCATGGAGATGGAGAGGAAAAAGGATCATGAGGAGGAGGCGATTCGAGCTGAGAGGGTGAGGAGGGAGAAAGAGAGGGTGGAGGTGATGACCAGGAGGAAGGAGGAGATTCAAAGGCCGAATACAGAGGTGAGGGCTCCTCAACGAACAACTGTGATGTTTTAAAGTTTTTTTTATTCATTCTTGGCAAATATGAGTCAAGTCATTTAAAAGCTAAAGGTCAGACTAAAGTTTTAAGTCTAAAATCAAGTTTCAAGGCATTTGAGACAAGACATGTCATGTGGTTCTGGACAAGTCCGAGTAATTTGACAACATTCTAAACAAGTCTCCGATCAAGATCTTCTGGATGAGTCCGAGTCAAGCCTCAAGTCATTTCAGACTAGCCATTTGAGAGAAATTTGGGTCAAGTTTCAATTTATGTGACACAAGTCTGAGTAAATTTTCCAGTCAGTCTAGTCATTTGGCAAAAGTCCTAGTTTAGAATATTATTCAGGTCGTTCAGGGCGAGACCAAATTAAGTCACAATGATTAATGAGCAATTTTCTAGTCAACGTTCAGATCGTTAAGGTTGAACTTTTCATGTTCAGGTGGAGAACAGAAAAGAAGTGAAAATCTCCTACACATCGAAGGTTTTCCTTCACCAGGAGCCAAAACACAGCAACGCCAATGGAGACGCAACCAACGAGGAAGGGATGTCATACATGAACAACAAGACAAGAAGGCCCACCAGGTGTGTAGTGTGTTTTATTTGTGGCTATTCTGAATCCTTAACGTAAGCCAATGCAGCGGTAGATAACCAGTTATCGCAGAAAATGGACAGAGTTTCAGCATTCAGAGAGACAGAAAGTACTCGACTCGACTTTGACTGAAGTATGTGGAGAGGGGTGTCTACATAGTTTTGGCCATATTGTGTACAATGGATTCCAAGGGTAACCCAGAGCCAAGGCAAAACAAAGTGTCAAAACATGTCAAGCGTTCATAGAAACTCCCCATTGTCGAGTTCAGTCCAGTTCCAAACAATTGTTGCACTGCGAATAAACATATTGTGACGTGGGCAGTTTGTCTGGGCAGCACGCCAAGCCAACAGACTCAGGTCAGCTTCAAAAATAAAAGCAGTTAATATTTCAAACCCCCCTGATGTGTGTAGCAGAGCCACGGAGCCGGAGGAGGCGAAGGCCATCCTGGAGACGGAGCAGCATCTGGAGAAGATCCGGCAGAGCCTCAAGCAGAAGGAGAGCCAGGGGCTGGAGCAGCTGAGACACCGACAGGCCGAGGCCGAGCAGGAGCTGGAGGAGCTGAAGAGGAGAAGGGAGGAGAGACGTCAGGTCCGGGAGGAAGAGGAGCGTCGGAGGGAGGAGGAGGAGCACCAACGGATGGCCAAAGAGGAGGTGACCAGGCGTCGTTAAACGCTCAAAATATTTGCGGAGGTATCCGAGGTTTACGCAGAAGGACTCGCTGGATTAAGGAAACCACCACCAGTCACCAGACAAAGACAGGTTTATTTTGGGTGAAACGTAACGGAACAAAAGCACCCTCTAGCGCCATATAGTCTGTAAAAACAAAAATCTTATCGGCTGCTAAACTAGCGAAAGTAGAGTTTATGAGCCACAGTGGCCCGTTAAAGATGAACTCCCTGAGATTAGTGAAAGCTCCCACCGGCTCCCCCAAATCCCAAATTCTTCTCCAAAGCTTTCAAACAAGACTCAAAAACATCGACAATGAGCTGTGAGGTATTTTTCAAGGCTTAGGATAGCGTGTCTTCAACAACACACGAGGAAGAAATAAAGCTCCACTAATCAGTATTTCACCCTAACAGTTGACCAAAGGACAGCATGTGTACTCATAATGACGAACCCACAGAATGATCAGCAACTCTGCAGGTCTGCGGCGCTTTTTAGCCCCTTTTAGCTCCCAGTTACGTCTACTTCTGTGTGTGCACATAGAGAGCAACGAAAAAAACCGGGGTCAGATTCCTTGAGTGTGTACACATACCTGGCCAATGAAGCTGATCCTGAGTCTGGTTAGTTTTGGTTAGAGAAGAAAGTAACACATCTAGCAGCTAAAGAGACAGATATTCTTCTCAGGCGTTGGTGGAGACCAAAGCGGAGGCAAAAGGAGGGTGAATATTAGACTTACTGTACATTCATCAAGTGGACACCATCGCCACTCTAATGGGGTGATAATGCTGCTCAGCGTCTCCTGGACGTCAGCTGTTTGCTAGCATGTTAGCCCGAAACAAGCTTGTCAGTAAATAACGTGTCAAAGATGCGCATTCTTTAGCAAGATGTGGAGTCATTGTGCCCTCTGGTGGCATTTTTATATTTTTTTTTCAGCTTTAAAGGTGAGACAATCATGTGCAGTGTGAGCAGATTTGAGCTTATGGAGGAGCTTTTTTCTACAACATTAACAGCTAATCAGACGTTGATGTAGACACGCTGAACAGTGCATGTGACCTGACACTCGCAGGAGGAGAGGAGGCGGATGAAGGAGGACATCGAGAGGAGGAGGATGGAGGCGGCGGAGAGGATGAAGAGCCTGAGTACGTCCAGCGTGGACGGAGACGAGATGTTCAGTCCCTTCAGTCCCAAAGCTCCCACACACAAGGTAAATATCATACATTACTTTGCTCTATTCTGACCAGCAGACGCAGCTCCGGCTACATTTATCTGAGCAGTTTGCATCTACAGAGTATTGAACAGGAAAATTATTAATTTATGTTGGTGTCATCTATGTGCATTCCCCAAAGTCCCAGAAGCCGGTAGTATTTATTTATCAGTTAGGAAAAAGGTCGCGGAAACACGAGTTGCCAACTTTGTTCGAGCAAGAAGAAAATGGTCGTCTTTTTAAATAAGATTTCTCATCTATTGGGAATGTTTGGAATCTGCTTGAGCTCCAGTTTTGCCACCTCAGCAGAATTAGTCCCCATGAAGCGACGGCAGAGATGATGAAGAAAGATGTTTCCCAGCAGCCAATTTACACAGTACTTCATTCTTTCCTAGCGAAGTCGCTTCTTACATTTTAAATGACACGACCTGATTTAGTCTTTTAGTTACAAAGAACTGAGGAAGCACTTTAAACACAAATGTAGCGACGGGTTTACGAACAGCCGGTGAAACTCGATTCCAGGCGAGTTGGCACCTTTTGAAAGCGTCTGCTGTTTTTATGTGTTTGGTTGAGCTACAGCTGACAACTTCACATCACGCAGAGACTATCTGGATAGACAGGATAAATAGGTTTTTTTTGGGTGAAACGTCCTTCGAGCTGGTCATCCATTAGGTTTTATCAACCAAAACGGATTACTGATTGGCTTGTGTGGAATGATGTCACTTCTGTGAAAAAACAAACTCGATGACTAACAACTGTGTGTTATCTTCACAGCCGATGGGTTCAGGCTCAGCTTGTAAGTTGCATGTGTGTGTGTGCGCTTGAAAGGCCAGCGAGTCCTGGCTGCACCAGGAGAAGCATGTTGTGTGATCAGAGAACTCACTGACACAAAGCGTTTTTGGCGTTTGAGTTTGAACAGTGAACAGTGACCTCGTGAGTTGGTCTCCTATTTCCTACTTTACTGTCGAATACAGAGCCACCAAAGTCCTCAACAATTATATTTCCTTAATCTTGAGCCCGCGTGTTAATATACTGTATTTCGGGCACAGGATAATAACAAGTTATGATCTTGTATGTATCTCGTGCGCACAAGATTTAAAGGAATTAAAAAACTAATTTTCAGGACTTCGTGGGGGGCCTCTGTGTTTGGATGTTAAATCAGTGATGGTTGATGGAAATGTCCATGTGCATGCCGCTGCATGTGTGTTCTGCACCTCTGCACCCTCTAGTTTTTCTTTTTCCTCATCGACCTGAACGTTTACAGACAGAGGGGGTTTAAGGAAGATCGGAAAAAAGACATTTACAACTAAAACTCATAATTTTATTAGTCATTCAAACTAGAAATGTATGTTTAAAAAAAAAAAAAAGTGTGAATTTGTGTGAAACATGGTGCTATAATTGTGTTCTTCTTTGTCTCTTCCATGACGTGTCTTTGATGCGTTTTTTGCTGTGTTACAAGTCCAGATGGTTACTTTTACCTCAAAGAAGTCACATGTTTTTGTGCCCAACAGGGTTTCACACAGATGGATACGTCTGTAGTTGTAGTTAAAATGTTCCCCGCATGTATTTGTGTGATTGGAACGGCTTCCTGTGGAGATCACGCCCCTCACGACATACCTCAAATGACAAAACGCCATGCTGATACATCAACCTAAATGACTGACGGCCTCATCAAACACACACATTCGGTCCATAGGCGTACATAAATAAAAATGAAAGCCACAGCTCCATTTACAACGGATGGGCAGCTAAGTTTAATGTATCACATGAGCCCTTAAACCGTTTTTCTTTTTTTGCTGTTGTAAGTTATGTTACAGCTCGTGAGCTTGCTGTTTATGTTGTTGATTGATTGTAATTGGACGGCACACTTCCTTCTGAGGTGCGTTCAGCTGTGTGTGTGTGTGTGTGTGTGTGTGTGTGTGTGTGTGTGTGTGTGTGTGTGTGTGTGTTGTTGTTGTTGTTGAGAGCCTGCTGTTCTGACGTTGATGTTTTGCCGCCTGAGGTCAGAGAAAGCGTCGATCCTGACCTGGACACCAGGCGAAACAAAGCTTCACCAGCATGTGACAAACATGTGCAAACGGCAGCTGCGGTACAAGTCTGTTTACAGGGTTTCCTGTACAGCACGCCGCCTCAAAGAGCTGCAAATGCTAAGAAGAAATTAAGACAGCAGCCTCAAAAATAGGCTTTGACAGTTGGGAATACCAAACTGTAAAAATACTCCATTATAAGTAAAAGTCCTGCATTGATAATAAAGTAAAAGTAAAAAAGTATTTTAAGCAAAAGTAAAAGTATTCAATGCATAAAAATGGTCCCTACCAATTTATAATCATATTATTATGATTATTATTATTATTATAGATTAGCAGCAGCATTTTCCTGTTATAGCTGGTCGAGATGCAGCAAATTCTATTATTCTATTTACTGTTAGTATTAGTTTCATCTATAACATTATAACATTATTATATAAGACAATCATATTTCGTATGTAAAATCTTAATCTGTAATATAACATATAAAGTAAAAGTACAAAGTACCATGAAATGGAAGTACTCAAGTAGGGTACAAGTACCTTAAAATAGTATTGTAGAGTAAATGTAGGCTACTTAATTACTTTTCCACTGCTGGGTTTAGGGCCCAAACGTTATGAGTTTGTTCTCAACAATCCACAAAACACATTTTCTTCCTCACCTCTAGTGGTCTTAACCATGAAACTGTTTTAGATTTTATTCAAGATTTTATTCAATTTTATTTTAAGTCGCAGAAAAACTCACCGGAGGACAAAATTAGAAGGAACCTCGCTACACGAAATCCAAAGAGAGACTATGGAGCTTTAGGCCCGAAAACTGAAAATGAACAGAACGTTTTAGCAGAAATACAAAATGCAACAATGGGATTATTCATTTCAAACACCTGACAACAAGCTATGAGAACAGATATTTTCTTCAGAGAATACACAGTTCTGTTTCCCATCGTCCCGTGTTCCTCCTAAAAAAATGACTTCAGACTTCCTCATCTTTTTCAGATCACGGAGAGGACGGAGTCGCTGAACCGCTCGCTGAAGAAAAGGTGAATATCCTCATCAATAGGCTACCCCGATCCCTTTTACAGCTACTAGTTATCATTCTTTTACGGCAGCATCAATCCATCAAATGGACATGTTTTGTGCATCATTTAAAAAACATGACATATTTAATATTGATCCGACTCTTTGAAAGATTGAGAATCAGGCAAAGACCAAAGTCTCAAAAAACTTCCTGCCGGCACCGAAGCGCTTATCGATCCATTAGACAGTTTAATAGAGCTGCCGCGCACAGCCATTTTCATTCTGCACTGATCGCCTTATTTGTCTTTGTTTAGTCTACAAAATGTCAGAAAACAGTGGGGGGGAAAAAGCCGATCACACGTTCGCAGAGCCCGAGGCGACCTCTTCAGATGTCTTGCTTTGTCCGACCGACACTCGGAAACCCGCGGGTTTTCAGTTTACAGCGATATGAAACTGAGAAAAGCAGCACATCCTCACATTTATAGGAGCCGGAACCAGAGAATGATTCTTTTTTTGGATCGATAAATGACTTAAACGATTATCACAGCCGTTGTTTATGAATTCAATCAGCTAGTCATTCCAGCTCCTGCTTGCAGCTCGGTCACGTGTTTTCCTGGAGGTGAACGCTGACGAAGAGGGTCGGAGGGTGGAGACCTCTCCACCTCTGTCAGTGCATCGCCCTCCTCAGCCGTGATTTGTGGCTCTGCTTAACTCCGTCCAGATGCAGGCGGCCGTGTTTTCTCTGGTGGTTGGTGAGGTATGGCGGCTCCAGGCAGTCTGCAGCAGGAAGTTATCAGCCCTGAGGAGCTCTCAGCAGCGCTGAATCCTCTGTGTGGATGCTTTTCTTTTAAAATAACTGTACCAGGAACAGGGACAGGGTTCAGACGAGGCATGATGTCAGCAGCCAGCGGAACCTTTCACTCGTTAGCGCCAATGCACGTTTGGATGTAGCTAGCTAGATATTTAGATGAAGTCCCCATTTTTATTTGTAGTCCCCCTCTACAAAGCTCTGATTGGTCGACTGCTTCTCCAACTGGAGGAAACGACCATCGGTGGACACGTTAAACTACCCGCTCAGCAGCAAACAGCAGGCGGACACAGTTAGAGACTAGCTGGTGAACAGAGTGGAACATTTAAAGAACCAGATATCTTTCTCAGGAGACCAAAAACAGAGATAAAAGATATTGGACTTCATACTACTACTTTATAAAGTGATAACATCTTCAGTGTTTTTGGTCATGTCTCTGGGGATGGCTGCGTTGGTATCCTCTGACTTTTCCTCCAGCGTCCACCACGAGCTTCACATTCACCGTTTTGAGGGAAACATCCCAACAACTATTTGATGGATTATCATGAAATTTGGTTCAGACATTCATGTCCCCCGTCAGGATGAATTGTAATGACTTCATCGAGTGTCATCATGTTAATCGACTCGAACACAGACTACATTTACTTTTTCAGGATTCTTACAGACGGACTAGTCAGACAGACCGATCCTCTAAATTTATTGCCGAAGGTAAAAATACAAAACTTCTTGAATCTTGACTTTCTCGAGCCAAACGCGTGAGATCAGCAGCGCCTCTGCTGTTTCCCTCCATCAGTCATGACATCATCTGGTGTAAACTTCCCTTTTAAAGTGGGCGTCGGCCTGCGGAGGCGCCTCAGACATGTTGAAACAGATGATTCAGATGATGAATGAGGTCCCCCCCCCCCCGCTGTGAAGGAATGACATCATCCAGCAGCAGAGATCGAATATGGAACAAAAAAAAAAAAAAAAAAATATTAAAAGGGATTCAGTGTTTGGGGAAGATGGCGGCGGTTGAGTTTGGACAGCTGGACACAAGAACGAATCCCTCCCGGACAGGCGTTCATACAAGCCTTCATTCATTACTCCACAAACTCACAAGACGTCCGTTCCTGGAGTCCACATGTGCTGCTCCGACATGTGACGTTTGATTTAGTTTTAAATTTGTTAACTTATGATAATGCCTTATTATACATAATAAAATTAGGAACATTTTTAATAAAATGAGTTGGGGGTTTTTTGCACTGTGAGAACAAACTAGATGCATTTTAAAGAATTACATACAAAGAACTTCACAACTTTATTTTAAATTAGTGAAGATCCCAAAGTTTCCAAAAAATAGAAAAGCTGAATTTCGGGGGAAACCTGTTTGAAATGAAGCACATTAGATCATTAACACATCATTCCACTAAATAGAAGTACCATAAAAAACCCGGAATCACAAACAAGATGATTCACAGTATATTGAATATAAAGGTAGCAATGATGCAGTGGGGAGAGAAAGTGACTTCAGGTGGAATTTAAGGAGAAGTTCATGAGGGTTAGGACCTCAGCACATGAAGTTATCACAGCGACTAATCTGATCCCAAATCTGTGTCTCTCGTTCTAACTGGTTGTGTTCTGTGTTGTTTGGTGTTTTTTTTTTTTTTTATCAGTAACAGCTTCAAGAAGACGCAGCCTCTCGTCCTGCTGCCCAAGATCGACGACAAGCTGGAGCAGTACGCCCACGCCGTGGAGGTCAGCTCACACACACACTCACACACGGTTAAAGGGTAATTCCAGTATTTTTAAACCCGGGTCCTGTTTTTACATATCTGGGGGTCTAAATGGAAAAACAGGTACATAGTTTTGGAACTGGGCCAGTAGATCGACTCAGCCGGCAAAGTGCTCGTTCCCTACAGAGAGACATTTTTGTAAGATCCTTTTTGTTCAACCAGAAGTCTCGCTCTGAAATCTCGCAAGAGGTGAATTGTTGCAGGAAGACAACGGTGGATACACTAAGTCATCCTACTCTAACGTTTCCATAATGTTGTCAGAACCACAATCCGACCCCTGTAAGTGGCAGGAACAGGCACTTTTAGTGGCCATACTTGTGACGGGCGCAATTGCCCCCAAGGATTACGTTGCAGCCAGTTTCCATTTTTCTTGTAGTTATTTGTCATTAAGGTGTCACCCTTTAAGGTGTGTTCAGAAAGAATTCAAAGCAAAATGTTGCAGCTGAACGTATGGCTATAAATTCATGGAGTTGAGCAAAACGTTGGTGCTTGTCCCCAGAGTGCATGGACGTGAAGAGTTAAGTAGAACGAGGAGAAAGACAAATGTATAATAACTAACAGCCTGGCTCTGTCCCAAGGTAACGAAATCCACTTACCAGCACCTCTAAAGCTCGCTAATTAAGAAAGAAAGAAATAGTTTGGCACATAACCCCCAGCAAAAGTGCAAATGGTCATTTTTACACTTCGGCCAAACTGTGGAGCTTTCCCTTTAAAGTATTTAAACCCTCCGGGGTTTTCTGCACACTGCGGATGAACCTTTGGACTCTTTGTTCTAAAGCGGCCGAGGGGCAGAAAGCAGCTCCGACCCGTTTTGTGCTGCGTTCACAAACCTCTGCAGCAGCTTGGCGATGACTTCACAGCTCTCTGTTTTTATTCCTGCGCCTTGTCTGACAGATATATTGACGGGAATACCCAACGTTCAGAGCTCCGTAGCTTTACCCTTC
This sequence comes from Coreoperca whiteheadi, assembly GCA_011952105.1. Lineage (NCBI taxonomy): Eukaryota > Metazoa > Chordata > Actinopteri > Centrarchiformes > Sinipercidae > Coreoperca > Coreoperca whiteheadi. Next base: position 2,084,919 of record CM022474.1, on the reverse strand, counting down.
CGTTCCCTGTTTCCACACTTCACCTCAGGCGGTTCCCAGGCTGATTAACAGCACGGTGAACGACCTGCGGTTAACTCAAGACACTTATTTATGGAGAGCTTTAAAAATATGACAGGTTTGACACAAAGTGCAATAAAGGACAGAAATGACAGGTGTGAAGAAGAAAGAATATTTCAGCATAAACCAGTGTTGAGATGATTTTCACATCTTAGTCTTACCTTGATAAATGTGCAAGCTAAACCTGAATATGAAATTGCACATTTGAAATTAGCATTTTGTCTGCTTTTAGCTTGTTTCTAATAAAAAGGGCCTTTTTCATGGTCATATTCGTAAGACTCAGGATGGAAAAAAAGGGCTTCATAGACATGAAGCAACATGATTATGACAAATAAAACCGAAAGATCCACACAGAGAAACATGGTATAAAAGCCAGATATGAAGACAAAACAAGTCAAACATTACAGGAAGTCTTAAGGATAAAATTAAGCTTAAAGAAGTTAGTTGATATTTAAGAGAAAACAGAAATCGTGAAAAGTCTCAAGAAATTTTTTTAGAAGCCTTTTCAGATACGGAACATTTGAGACTAAATGTTCCCTGAAACTGTCAGATTGATGACCAGGAACATTACCAGTGCATCAGCCTTTGTTCTTCTAATAATAAAATGTGAAAATCAGCCTTAATAGCAGCTGGAACATCATGTGTGTTTGGAAGTCGCTCAAAAACCATCTCGGTCCAGTGTGCACAGAGAAACTCTGAAGTTAGGGATCAACCACAATAAGAGCGTTATTTTTGGGGGGGTGGATGATCCCACTTTCAGCATGGCCCCATGGCTAAAAATTTAAATATCGTTTATTCATATTTCAGTATTATTGTCACTAGATTCTTTAACTTTAAAATGTTGTAGAAAACCAGTAGAAGATGTTTTATCAGCTGTGAACAAAATCTCCTCATCAAGTCATTAAAGTCCCATTTTCTTTAAACACGTGAAACAAAGTTTGTGTATTTCAACCTCGCTCGTGTGCAAAATCAGCTTCTTTCAAGTGTTTTCTGACATCACGTTCCTATCAAGAGAAGTGCAGCGACTTCTTCCCTCCTGTTTCAAGATGCTGACACTCACCTCTCAGACACTCTTGAGACAAACTGATTTGTAAATCAGAAACAGGTTGAAATATTCTCACTGGAACAGGAACAAATCAGGTGACTTTTAAGAGATTTTGTTTTTAGGTCTGAATTGTAGAAAGAAATAACTTAAGATGGAGATTCGTCATGAATGAGAAGTTCACTACATCAGAAGTGCGTAGTACTTGAATGTACCAGACAACCTTCTGCCAATCAGACGTTTCCATGGTATTACTAAAGTCATGAACATTACACTCATATGTAAGTCGCTTTGGATAAAAGCGTCTGCTAAATGACTAAATGTAAATGTACACAGTTGTCATGACAGGATTACTGTACACTAACTCAGGGTTGTTGTTGTGCAGAACTCCCAGGAAGCCCGGGCAGTGAAGGCATCACTGACCGACCTGCCCAGCTCACCTGAGGTCGTCGCCTCCAAGAAAAACCTGTTTGAGGCCGGAGAAGCCCGGAGCCTGAGTCCCATCAAGGGAGCGACCTGCAAGGTGAGAAAACACTCCGAGACCTGGTTCACTTTCTGCTCCAGCACCGAGTCTTAAAAACCTGGTGTCCTTAAAGCCCCTGGGTGAGAGATTTAAGAATGTCAGACTTTAGCGCAGATGTGTGGCACGAAACACCAGAGTGTAACGTGCCAAAGCAGGGAACTCAGGGGGAAAACAAGGGACTGGACCCAAAGGCAGACACTGGAGGCAGAGCAGATGCAGAAAAGTCAATGTACAAAAGGCTGGCGTGGGGCAGGCAAAAGGTCAAAACCAGAAAGCAGTCCAACACAGGCAAACAAATCGGACAAGGAGGACGTAGGAAATCCATAAAACAGGCAAGGTCCGGGAAAACAGTCCAAACACACTAGAAACAAACACCGGGGGGAAATAGTGAGGCACAAGACGAACTGACGATGACGGAGTGAAATCACAACAGACTAAATACTGAGGTGAGATAACAAGACACAGGTGGAACTAACAAAGGCAAACAATCAAAACTGGAGGGAAACACACAGTGAAGTTTCTGACACGTGAGGAGAGATAAAAAAAAATAAACAGGAAACGCCTTTAAACCAACTATCAATCCACGACGCAGAGACAATGAATTGTGAATTGGTGGAAGGTAACATGAAAAAAACAACAACGTTTCACAAGGACAAAATGTTCTAGAAACAAAAGCTTATGCCATCAGAATAAGGACTCTGCTCCTGTTGAAATACAACATTTTAAGCCCCAATTCTTCACAAGGTACAGAGGAATCAAAATGTTTCTTAACTCCTCCCGACATGACAAAGAGCTAATCTGGGCTTGAAATGTTGTAATTTTAAGGGGAGTGGATAAGGCGTTGTAATCACGTAAAATGTCTATACGCAGTTGCTTTAATCAGGTTTAGGGATCAAGAGAAAGGTAGTCGGATATCTGCTGAAAGAAACCTGATGTCTCTGCTTCCTTTTCTAACAGGGTTTTTACACGTGAGCGTGATGAATACTGTACTGAGGACATGGAAAGCATCATTAGTGGGGTCCGTCTGCAACAATTAAACATAAAGTCTGACTAAACCCAAAGAGGGTCTGTTTACGTTAGTGAAGCTTGAGCCGGGTAACGTTCGCAGCTAACGGGGCTCAGGGACAGGCTGCACACATTGTCTCTCATTTTTCTACAAACAAAAACTCAGCAGAATGATCTGAGCAATGATATAATCACATCGACGTTTTTAACACAGCGAAGAGGCAAAATATATTTCTGTCAGTCAACTGATGAGATAATTACTTGATGATAGTGTGGCTCCGAATGTCCTGCCAGCTGTTTTTAGTGAAGGTAAACAGCTGTAATGTAAAAAAAGAAGAAAAAAAGTGAACGCATACCAGCCGGGCAAATCTGACGAGAAGCACACAGACAGTTCGTTCTCTGAAGATCACGTTTGTCAGTTTGGCCGAACTCAGCGCTTCAACCTCACTCTTCGATTTGAACTCCGGGCAGCACTTCTGACTCTCTCATTTTATTTATTTTATTCCAAATGTTTGTGGGGTTTTTTTTTTTTATCTAACAGGCAGTTAACTAGGAGCTGATTTAATTCAGACTCACCAAACTGCTTCAAAACCCTTCCCAGCATTAACAAAGTGCTTTGTTTTTTTCTTCACCAGGACACTGAGGGGTTGAAGGTGGGCGTGGCCGACCTGATCACCCAGTGGGTGAAGGGTCCGTCTGACGGTAGCAGACAGTCGCTCTGCAAACCGACGGTAAGTAAAAAACACAAATTTTCAGCTCAGACACGTTGTTCACTGTCCTCTGCCTGTCCTCCTCCTCCTCCTCCTCCTCCTCCTCCTCCTCCTCCTCCTCCTCCGTGGCCTCGTTTAGCTTCTGAGCAGATTTTAGAGCCGTTTTACGACCGAACTCTGAGCTGTGATTCACAAAGAAACTGGCCGAAGCTCTTGGTTGGTGTTCCACGAGCTGTGAATACCGTGAAAATGATCTTTTATTGTTTTTTTTAATTTATAAATGATCAAAACAACAAACACAAGAACTTAGTGAAGGAAGATTTTTTCTTGGCAAAGTTTCAGTTTTTTTCTGGTTAAAGTGACAGAGCAGCTGCAGCTACGCTTTACCTGAGCGTAGAAACCGAACTGAACACAATGGTGGAAAGTGACATTGTATACAGTACATTGACTCGAGTACTGTATTCGGTTATTTAACCACCTATAGTTACTTCTCAAATTCAGACTTTAAATTAAGAATCACATAAGAAGATTGTAAAATACAACACATTTTCAACCAGTTGTTCCCAACCTTTTTCTGGCTCGTGACCTCTTACAAAGATCAGCGTCTCCAAGTTCATCACAATTGCTGTTTTTAGTACAAAAGAGGTAAAATTATTCAATCTTTTACAAAAAAACAAATATTAGAGAAAAGTACAAAAAATATGAAAACAGATTTGTGTATCAGAATTTTCTTTTTCTTCTGTCCTCATCATCTCACGAGCCCTCAGATTTATCAGGGGATCCTTTGGAGGGGCCCGACCCCTAGGTTGGGTACCAACTAAACTAGCTATCTGTACATAAATTAGTTAAACCTATCTGACTGTGTATAAAGTCGTTAAACTAGCTCCACCTCGAGCAGCTACAACAGTAGAATGCTGCTCTAAGAATCAGATATCAGTCACATCGCAGAATGAGAACTTTTACTTTTGATACTTTAGGTTCCTTTTGCTGATAATACTAGTAACCGTGTATTAATTGATTAATATTAATAGTACTTCCACCTCTTCCAACATCAACATCCTGACTGCCAGTGATGTGATGTGTTCAGGTGCAGCTTCAAAGTTTGTTCTGCGAGGTTTCCCTCTTGTGGAGAAACAAGATACAACTAAGTGAAAACCGTTTCTTCCTTTCGAAGGATTTCTCCTCATTTGTTCCATTTGAAAACTATTTTATCTATGAAATAAACTGGATGGGAAACGAACTTCCCTTTAATTTTTTCAAATTAATGAAAAGAATATTTAGAAGCCACTGGAAAATGAAAAAGCCCTGTAGAGTTGTTGGTAGATACATTTAGACAGAGCCGTTTCCAGTCTTTATGCTAAGCTAGGCTAACCACGGCCTGACTCTGCACAGACATGAGACAGAAAGAATGTCCCTGATCATGTTTCCCCAAATGTTAAACTATTCCTTTAAGATTTTGACGCATCTTCTGAACACAGAATATCGACACGTTTGTATTGATTGCTGATTGATTTGTCAGGATGTAAAGCCTGGAGATGTGATGCAGAAGAAGAACATGTGGGAGGTGATTGGAGACCCGTCAGGGCAGCCGGGGCAAAGGGCCAGGGTGAGCGTACACACACACACACACACACACACACACACACACATATACAATGGCAATATCTTCGTGGGGACCAGTCATTGACATAATGCATTCCCTAAACCCTAACCCTAAACTTAACCATCACAACTAAGTACCTAACCCTTACCCTTACCCTAACCCCACCCTTACTCGAACCCTTTTCTAACCCTAAAACCAAGTCCTCAAACAGCCCTTTAAACTTGTGGGGTCCAGCAATTTGGCCCCCTAAAGCTGTCAGGACCCCAAAGTATAGTGGGCTGCTGGTTTTTGGACCCCACGAATATAGTAAAACAAGCGTCGACACACACACACAAACGGATGAAAATAAAACATAAACATAAACTTATTTTGACTTTCCCTATAAACTTTTACTGTTATGTTCTTCTTTTACTGTGTTAATTCACTCTCTTTCTTATTGAAATGTTGCCTTTATTGCGACACACACTTTATTGATTATAATTATATTTGAATATAATAGTCAGACTACAGTTTTACCACAAAAGACTATACACATAAGAGATTTCCTAATGTTGTTCTTCCTTTACTTCTTTGCCTCTGTGAAGCACTTTGTAACATTATTGCATGTGAAATGTTTGGCATATGGTTAATAGAGAGCTTTACTGTACAATGTTAGTGGATGATAAATGCATGATCAAAGATCTCAGTGCACTCAGACACATCAAAGTGAACAAACCCTGTCTCATCTCTCTTCAGGGCTCAGCAGCTGGTAAAAAGTACAAATTTATCGTCACTGGTCACGGCAAGTACGAGAAGATCCCTGTGGACGACGAGAACGGTGGAGAGTTCACTAACGGGAAGTCTGGTAAGACCGGAAGTGTTGAAGTAGAGGTTCCCTCTGTGATTCCGTGTTAAAGTCTCTCTTCATGTTTCCCAACATGTGAAAACACGCCTGTTTTTATGTGTGAAATCATATTATTGAATACATTTTAAGTTGTATTCCTCTTGTGGGGTCCAGTGGGTAAAGAAAAACACTGACACTGCTGAGTGTTATGTTTCCGTGTCATTCCAGTTTAATATATCGTTGGACATAATACAACAGTCCAGTAACTTAAGAGTCTTAATCAAACGTTTTGTTCTTCTGGTGCTGCTGATTAGGATTATTTTAAGAAGAGATCCTGGCTGAATCAAAGTAAAGTAGGGAGAACAGATGGAATATTTAGAAGGTCCAGTAGTGCTTTAGTGTATGACATTAACGGGCACAACTGGTTTTTAAATATAAAGCAAATTAAAGAGGAAATTAAAATATCACTGCTGCATTAATGTGTAAGCTGCATTTTTACAGCTGCAGACGTTTATGGTTGAGCTCATTTTAACTGCTTTATATCATCTTGGGTAGTTTAATCTACTGCAATGCATCATGGTCTATGTGTTTGAAGCGTCGTGGGGAAACCCTGGCGCAACATGAATAGAATGAGACTCCCCTCTCCAGCTCTCCCAGAAAACACAGCGACAAAGGATTTGCAGCCCTTTAGAAGGTTTATTTACATGATTCAACTTCAGGGCGAACAGCAGAACAATAAACCAAAGGAAACTGAAGTTAAGTAACCTAAACTTACCTACTCAAAAAGAAAAGTAAAAACAAAATGCAAAACTCCAAATACAAAAACAGGAGAAAACCAACCAAAGTTTACGTACAAGTACCTCAAATTTGTACCTAAGCACAGTGCTTGACGGCTGATCAGTGATGACCCGCAGGTGTGTCTCTGAGACTCAAATTATTCAACAGGTGAATCACCTGGGCCTGTTTCTCCAATCCGATTCTGAAAACAAACGACTCGGGTTTTCACTGATGCTTTAACTGAAATGAATTCGCTGTCAGAAGGTAGAAATGTTTAAGTCGGACGTTATTTGCAGCACCTTGCGAGCAGGGAGGCAGTACAGAGTGCTTCGCATAGGAAAACAAAACAGTTCAAAGTGCTTCACTACGAATAACAGATCAGTGGTAATAAAAATACAATATAGTAGATGACCTGCAGCACATTAGTCACAGTTGGTTTTACTTTGTAAATGCTGAGCAGTAGTATATCTGTAAACATATATGGAATACATGTTTTTTGTATTTTTTCCTTTAAAAGCCTCTTTTACAAAGTGCAGAATGGTGCCTGTAACGCTTATCAGTTTTATTTTTCATTTTCAGAAATGACATAAAGTTTAAGTGAGTTTTTAAAAAAAAGTTTCTTTTTTTTGCCAGATAAATGTAAGATTTTGAGCTATTTTTCAAAAATGCTCTCCTTCTGGACCACTGCACTGAATCAGTGTCGTCCATCCCAAAGTCTTTTTTTGTTGATTTTCCGAATGAAAGCTCACGGCAAGAATTGTTTTATGAGTACTACTTTTGCGTTCCCTAGCAATACTTTCATTCTTCCACTCCTTCTGAGCCGTATGTCCATTTGTAATGGAAGGTAGTGTGGAGATTCTCAAGTTAATGCGTTTGGCATTGATTATGGACACCTCAAGACGTTATCAGACAGAACATTTTCAAGCGTCTGGATAGGAGCTGTATGTTTAAGCAACATCAATTATTGATCCACACTCATAGCAACAGACCTTTTACCAAAACCTGTTTCAGCACTGAAGGTTGCTTTAATTTGTTGTTTAAGTTTGACTTGTTTGTTGCTTTTTTGACTCCTACAAATACAGCACATTGGCTTTATGAGGTGGATTCAACTGCACATCTGTAATTTGGCCTCTGGAGACGTCTCCTTTTCCTCAGGGAAAACCCTTCTGAGGACAAAGTGCAGTAACGAACGACATCCAAAGCATCCTGCCGATCACCGTACTGCTTTCTTCTGGAGAGACCTCTTGATCTAAGAGTTTACGTTCACTATTTACAGAGCAGTAGTACTATATCAGCATACCTAATGCCCAGTTCAAAGCAAAATTCAATGAGCTGATCTACTGTTGCGTTGCGCTCGGAGCAGCTGAGCGGAAGGAATGGAAGAAGAAAAGCATTGCGAGGGAACGAAAATGTTGTCCTCAAAAAAATTCTCGCTATGACCTTTAGGGGGCTCCGTAGGAAAAAACAAACAAACAAAAATAAACTAATGCAAAATATTTAATTTGCCCTCATCGGACATATTTTTCCGATGAGGGCAATATTTATTTATTTATTTTATTTTTATTTTTTTTACTTGGAAAATTAAACCCATGAGCGTTACTTTGCCCGTGAATGCTTGAAAAATCTTCCAGAACATTCAGTTCAGGCGCAGTCATGTGGATGGGAAGATTAATTCCCTTCCCATTCCCAAACAGAATGCTGCTTAGTGTTCGACATCAGATCTCCATACAAACTCAGATAAAGTCAAGATGAGGGAAACTCTGCTTATTTATTTTGAAAGTGTCAACAGGTTCTGGTTCCCTCAGAGGGAAGAATCACAGAAAATCTTCCCACTGAGGTTTACATCTTTTAGAACTGTACCTAAATAATCAGTAACTCCAGCACAAATCATTGGAAATAACATTAGAAAAAAAAAACGTCACCGGGCAGATTTCTAAAGAAAACCAGAAGAATAACGTTTGGATTGCGCGCGCTGCATCACAGTCATCTAAAACCCTTCTGTGTCTCTTGACCTTTGACCCCACAGTTCACTATCCCACCGCCCTCCATCATGGCGGAGGCTGCTCTTCATTGCTTTCCTCTATCGACTTACATAAGCTTGTAGCTCAGCGGCTATCTTTCAAGTCACAATGAAATCAAACATTTTGTTAGCGGTTACAATTTGATGTAAAACTATATTTTAATTTGCAGAAGTATTAGGGACACATTTCCACCGGTTTCTATCAAAGCTGTGTCCGAAATCACTACTATATATTACTATATTTACTGTCTGGATTCTGAGTTGGTGCATTCCTTTAATTGATCCATCCATGCATTATGTCCCGCCACATCCCCGTTTGAGCAGGGAGAAGCTGAAATGAAGATGCTCTTAAAATGTTGCTTCATTGTGACTTTAAGAACGTTGTTCAATCACAACAAATAACCACCTACAGCCTAAAAAAGATCATAGTACTCTACATACACATCCTTTATCTAGTGAGAGGTCTTACCCTGAGGCAAGTAGCACCATTTTGAATAAAACTGGATATTTGAATGATAATTAAAGAGAAAATGATTTGTCTTAAAATCATTACATTTTAATGTGTCTATAAGAATACAGAAATTTTAATAAAATATCCGTATTGTAATAAAATACCAGTATCAATTATTCACTAGACGTTGACTTTTTTACTAAAAAGCAACTTTATGCTGTTTAGCTTAAATAAGATTCTAAACGTTGAGTGAACTACTGCATATAAATAATCACAGTCGCAGTTTCAAAATTTTCAAATCCACAATTCAACAGTCTATATGTATTGTGAACATGTGATGGAAGGAATAAATGAGAAGCTCTGAAATTACTTAAAACATAAACATTTTAATCTGATGTGACGTCTGAGTGACTTTAAGACAAATGTAACTCTCTCCTTCCATCTAATCCACAAATACAAACATTTAACATCCAGACAACACAAAGCATTTGTCAAGTATAAATTTCAGGCCAAGCTTTCCACAACACTGCCACAAACTACATTCGTTAAACACAGAGACTAAGATTTCAGACCTGTACATTAAACACATATCATAACTTTTTTTCTTTACATTTTCATATTGGCAATTTATATGTGTGTATGTATATTATATTATATTAGCTTAAGTAGCAGTGAACCCCCTCGCTGTTCTATTAAAGTCTTTTGGTTCCTCGTCTTTACCTTTCCGCCCAATCAGACCCATTTCAAAAACGGTTGAAATTTTCGTCACCGGCCTCGATGCCGCCTCTTTAAGCCTTTTAGCGTCAAACTTTGGACTAAAAAGCAGCACAGGCAGCCGGTGCGCAAATGAAGGGATCTCTTTCAGCTCATCCTTTGTGTCTTCCTTCTTCTCCTCCTCGCTTTTGTTTAACTCGATCTGGTGCATGATGTTCTCTTTAGTGGAAAACATTTGGAAGAGGACAGCGTCCCACATCTTTGTTGCTTTGGGAGCGTCTTTGATTTGGTTCTCGTCCTGAGTGCCAGGCTTGTCGTCGGCCTTCTCGTCTGCCTTTTTCACCTCACTCTGGTCCTGCCCAGTGGCCTCCTTCTGAGAGCCTATCTCTGGAAATTTGGGCTCCTCCTGCTCCACCACCATGTGCTTCTTGAGTCGGGACCAACCGCTCACTTTGGATTTCACTCCCTTGGGCTTTCGTATGACTTTAAGAAGGGGCTCGGCTGCTGGAAGGGATTCCTCGCCTTCCTTTTTCTTAGGTGCAGATTTAACTGCTGATTCTGCGTTGTTATCTTTTCCTTTGTCTTCACTTCCTGTTGACTCAGCAGCAGAAGTCTTAACAGGCAGAGCAGGCGCTGCAGTGCTTGGCTTTGAGCCTTCGGCTTTAGCCTTGGTTGCAGCTACAGGTTTTGCTGACTCTTTTTGATCAATTCCTGATTTCTGCTGGGCCGGCTGGACTTTGTCTTTGCCTAAAAACTTTCTTACTGCCTTCAGAGGATCCTGGTTGTCACCTTTGGGAAGAGGATGTTTGGCTTCAGGAGTTTTTGTCTTTGGTTTGGCGACTTCTTGAACTGATGTTTTCCCCTCCACTGTTGGAGGTTTAGCCTTTGGTGTTTCTTGAATCACCATTTTTTCTTCTTTTACTGCAACCTGACTGGATGCCGTACTTGTCTCTTGTGTTAATGTTGTTCCTCGGGTGTCAGATGCTTGTGAAACAATAATAATAGGTACTGAGGGGCTGGTGGCGGCAACCTTCTCACCTCTCAAATGGGTTCGATCTACATCATTTGGGGTTTCTTTGACTTTGGAAACCTCTCCCGTGACTTGTGCCTTCACAGATGGTTCTTGGCTAGATGTTTTACATTCTGCTGATTCCTCTTTTGTAGCTTTAACCTCCTCTTCAGTTGCCGTCTTAAAATTGGAAATACTAAATGCTGGAGAGAAAGTTTTGATTCCACCGTAAGCAGCATATTCAGCTGGTGTCAATCCACGGTAGGCAGACTTTGATTTTTGAGCCACTTGGGTTGGGGTTTTAGGTCTCTGAAGGGCTACAGGTGATACACCAGAAGATGATGTCCCATATGTAGGTGTCTTTGGTCTTTTATAGCCGGGTGATGTGGTCATAAGTCGGGATGCCTCGTATGTTGGCGTCGTAGGCCTCTGACAACCATAAGATGTCAAAGCTGGTGTTGTTGGCTCAGATATAGGAGTTTTAAGTCTTTGGGGGACAGCTGTGGCAGTGTTGATCTTGTCTCTTGTCAAATCAGGCTCTGATTTTGACTTTGTAATACTTTGCTGGATTGGTTTAGCAGCAGGTGTCATGCCTGAATGAATGTCCCCATTCAGTATTGTTTCAGCAAGCTTAGGCTCAGTAATCTTCACGCTTTGGGAAGCAGATGAACTGCTTGCATCAGAAACTGTTTTGGGTGTCCTTGACCTCTCTGGCTCTACTGTGATTGGCGACACTGCAAACAAGAGAGGATTGGGTCTTGATATTTCAAAGACGGGCGTTGTAGCCCGAGTCATATGGTATGCCGGGGTTTTAGACCGTCCTGCTGAAGTTCTTAATGTTTGGAACTCATAAGTTGGTGTTTTAACTCTGATTTCAGCTGTTGGGGTTACTCGTTTGATTTCAGCTGTCGGAGTAGCTCGTTTGATTTCAGCTGTCGGAGTAGCTCGTTTGATTTCAGCTGTCGGAGTAGCTCGTTTGATTTCCGATGTTGGAGTAGCTCGTTTGATTTCAGCTGTCGGAGTAGCTCGTTTGATTTCGGATGTCGGAGTAGCTCGTTTGATTTCGGATGTTGGAGTAGCTCGTTTGATTTCAGCTGTCGGAGTAGCTCGTTTGATTTCAGATGTTGGAGTTAGGATTGTATTTATCTCTGGAGTTGGTGTAGTGCCTCTTTTAGTTTCTGAAGTTGGTGTTTTTACCTGGGGATCTGTGCCCAATAAAGGAGCCTGAGCTGTTGGTGTCGTAACGCTTCTGACCTCAGATGCTGGAGTCAAATCTAATTTTGTTTCTGTTGGTGTTTTGCTTTGCGGTACTGTGCTGCCAATAGCAGTTAATCCAGCTGAGTCATACACTGGTGGGGTCCTGGATGTCTCATAGTACGACGTGCTCGCCGTGTACATCCTAATTTGAGGGACTTCAAACATCGGTTTGGGCGATCTTGAAGGTTCGGTTGCTTTGAATGTTGGACGTGGACTTTTGGATTTTACGAGCGGGGTCAACACAGTGAGAGGACGAATCAAAGCTTTACTCCCTGTTGTTGGATAAGGAGTGGGACCTGGACTTGTGAGTTTTGGCTGTGGGGTTGCTACAGTTACAGCAGGTCTAAGACCAGCATGAGTTTCAGCAAATGTGCTTTTCACCTCAGCAGCTGGTACTGTTGCCTCAGGCACGGAAAAAGCTGGCAGAGATATTTTGGGTACTGCCAGCTGGACAACAGGCCCTGGAGCTGGTGAGGCTCCAGAAAGGTGGGCCGATGAAGAATATGAAGAAGCTGTGGTAACATGCTGCGAGTAAGAGTACGACGGGATTGCAACCGTCTGAGGTGAGAACTTCGCTGCTCTGCCATAAGCTGCACGCTGCGGGTAAGGGGATGCCACATGTTGGTACAACGGCCTGACGGTGAACCGCGGAGGTTGCTGGATGCTGTAGAGGTTGAACGGTGTCTCTGGAGTCCTGGGAGGTGTGGAGTGGTCACTGTGCTCGAGGTCAGGGCTTGCTTCGTTCACAGGGGAAAGGCTGGAGCGGAAAAGTGCGGCGGACTGCGACGCCTGAGCGGAGGCCTTTTTCTTGGCAGTCCTCTTGAGGAGTTTTTGAAGCCGAACGTTGTCCTTTCCAGGCTTGGGCAGCAGGGGTGGGGGGTACTGCTGGGAAAGCAGGCCCGGCTGGGTGACAGCACCATAAGCGACAGCCATGAGCGCATCGGCACCCTGTGGAGAAAAAAATCAATGTCAGAATAGGGAGATTCATACCGAGTCTTGAGCATTTAAGTATAAAGTTCAGGCCGAGTTCTCTGACTAACTGAGACTAATACTCCGGATTTTTTTTACTTTTTTGTCTTTGCATCTCACATTAGACATAGTTTAAGATGCAGTGAACTGCCTTCTTGTTCTATTAGTAAAGTCTTTTGGTTCTTCGTCTTCATTTTTATGGATTTGGAGCACTTTATAATATCTGCATATTTAACATTTTCTTTTTGTGCCTTTTGCAGATTTATATCATGGTGATTACTGAGGAGGTGTCGTCTCTTCAGGTGGTTTCCACCTTGATCTCGCATAAAAACATCCGCTGGCTATAAAGACGTCAAACAGAAGCAGCAGTTACAGACTCAATAATCCATTTATATCCAATAAAAATCACTTTTCTGACTTTTAGTGGGACAAGTACAAGCCAACAGCTCAAGCCCAAAAGATTTAATGATCACATGTCTATATTTCTTCAATTTCCTCTTTGCTTTTGTATTTTCTGACATTCTCTTTTTATTATAATGAATACTGTATATCTGACTGGGAGCTTCAAAGTTTCTGTAATCTTCACTACAGTGTGAATCATTCCTATCATGTCTGGTCGATCCTTGTATGATGGTGTGTGGGGAAACATAAAAGTCTTTTGAATAGAAAAAGTTTACATTTTCCAATCATGTAGTAATGTAATTAATGGATCACACTACGTTGTGTTATCTGTTCTGCACTTAACACTTTAGCTAAAGAACAATCTGGAACAGTTGATCTCTGGAGGGATATACTTCAGTCAAAAACTGCAAAAGTTTTAAAATTCATACAGATGATAAAAATAACATCAAAAGTATAAAAACGGAGTTTATCACCCAATTACCCAACATGACATTTATTTGGTATCTGTTACTTATTAATAACCGGTGTTACGCAGATACCTGATCTATACTGTCAAACTCTATTTCCTGTGTATGTTTTTATTAGCTCTGTCTCTGTACATTTTTCACCTTTGATATCCATTAACTGAGATTTCTGATTGTATGTGTTTATAACCCCTTTTCTTAAATAAATTAAAATAATTTTCTACTTTTGGAGTGCGATTCATTCTATCTCATTTTTGTTTTATGTATTTTTAAATTATCAAACTACTGCAGCCTGCAACACATTTATCTTCTGAAATTGTCTGACCGCTTTGGTCGAAAGCAAGATACTTAAAAAACTACTAGCTAAATGTCTGTGAAATCATCAGCGGAAATTCATGGTCCCTAGAGGATAATAACTATTGATTTTGGTGACCCTTTGACCTTTGCTGTAGCACCAACATCATGCGAAAAGTTCCTTTTGCTACACAAGAAACATCAGTGAAATTTCCTGATTACATTCCTGTTCCGCAGAGGATGAACCCTTGTGATTTGAATGACTCTACGACCTATTCTCCAGTGGCACCTGCAGGACAACTGCACTGGTAAAACATTTTTCATTTACATTTACATTGAGTCATTCAGCAGACGCTTTTATCTAAAGCGACTTACATATGAGGAAGACAATGGAAGCAATTATAACAGCACAAGATAACACAACGCATAAGCCCAGCATAGTGTACAAAGCTAAGGATAGGAAAGTTTTTGTTTGTTTTTTATGAAAAGAGATAGAAATAAGAAGTTAGTGATTGTCAGTTAGGTGTTGATGGAAGGGATGCGTTTTCAGGAGCTTTTTAAAGGCGGCTACAGAATCTGCTGATCTTGTAGGAGCAGGTAGATCATTATCTGAGAAGGTGCGCGAGAGTGATTTTGTTGCTTTTTTTGCTTTTAAATAAAGTTTATAGAGTTTATAGATAAGAGTGGAATAAATACAAAGATTTAATAACACATTTCACAAATGAAATAAAACTAATGCAGTAGAAGCACAGAATCCAATCCAGTTACAAAACATGTGTCCTAAACTCCACACACAGATGTACTGAGGATGACTCATCATGTTTGTGTGAGTGCTGCTTATAAAAGCCAGAGATCAATGCTGCAAGCTGGAAAACCAACAGGAGAATTGAGCTGAACTCTTTCTGGATGATGTTGCCGCCTCACAGCTGATCCTGGAAGCATTTACTTGGCCTAATTTTAGTTTGAAGGGAGAGCGGAGGCCGGCCAATCACCTGCTTCTCTTTTTTAAGACTGCTGGCTTTTTACAGACTGCATCACTTTCCCTAAAACAACAAATCAGAGTGCTGTGATGCAGATCAGATGGAGCCTGTGCAGCTTCAGCTGCAGCTTTCCTTATAGCACAACTAAAGGTCAGAAGTTACGATCGAGCCCCATAGAAGCTGCCATTTTCATCACACAAATAAAAAAATGTACCGTTACAAACAACATACTGATGATTTAGCTGTTCTTTGAAAATTATTCAACCTCTGGGGAGCTGGAAAATGATTAGAAAATTTCAAGGCGTTCCGCCCGTTTTTATTTTGAAGTGGAGACTTTGCGCTGATGATGGTGGTAGAGGAAAGGGTAGGAGGTCAAAAAAATCATTAGGATTCATCCTCTGGGGACCATGAACACCCACAGCAAATTTCATGAAAATCTGGCCAGTGGTTGTTCTTTTTTCTTGAATACAAGAAGACGTTTTGTCCTGATGATGGCGCTAGAAGAAAGGAAAAAATCTGCAGAAATCATACCTATCCAGATATCTACATATCTGCATATCAAATACTTTTTTTTATTTGGGGAGATATCTCTCCTCTCAATCCTTTGCCTGAAATTCCTAAATGTTGGATATTACCTTGTGCCTCTGTTGAGTTTATTGTTTTACAATTAATATTTGATCTCCCAATCAGGATATCAAATCTTTGATATTAAATAGAAGAGAAGAACTTATAGGTCTACGTATATGTGAGGTAAGAGTTTACAGGCTGAGCTTTATTTCCGCAGCTGAAGTGCACCTTTCTCACATGTCTCTTCCCACATAAATACACACATATTGAGTTTTATATATATCTGCTGATGTGGGAAAGTGAATGCAGAGCATCTGACCTCATGACATCACAGCCCAACGACACTGGATAAGGCCTCAGAAATATATTGTCACTGAGAATACCCAATCAGACGAGAGGACAAGTAGTTTACATAAAAGGATTGAAAAATTAGTTTGAAGAAATTTGGTTGAACTGTTCTATTCTTTTGTTGTTGTTTTTTTCAAAAATGTTCTTTCTTTTGAAACAACACTGCACAACATCACATTAGTGTAATACATTTGAACTTAAAGAGTCAGATAAGTTTATGATAAGACTATCCATAGGGTTTGGGTTGCAAATGAAGGATCCCTGATGTCATGCAGTCGGTACAAAAACAAGAGTTTAATATCCTTTACTTTGTGTGTCACTTCAGTGAAATGTAGGCCAGAGCTGGTTGTGTTTTAAAGACCCCCCCCCCGGCACCCCCTACTTCCCTCCCTGAACCTGCTGCCTGCCTGACACATGAGAGCTCACTCCTCCTTTTAAGGCTCTGGTAGGTTCGGTATTTGGAGTGCCTTCAGGATGCAAGCTCAAAAGAGGAAAGTGTAATAATAGCTGTGCAATTAAAACCAAGCTGGTCCACAATAGCCTCCTTAAGTAAATGATTACTCCCCTCCAAAAAGTCATTTACCTCCACTGAAGTTGTGAGGCTTCACACACAAACACAGCAAACAGTGAGATTAGATGGAAAAAGAAGGAACATACCAGGTAAAAACTTGCTGATGTTCAAAGCACTCCAGGCAGGTTCCCCTTGACAGAACAGGAGAGAACATTGGTTCAGGTTCAATGTAAAAGACCAACCTTAACTTAATTCCCACACAAGTACACAACAGGGAGATTGCAACTCAAAGCTGAAATGTGATAATCATTCAGTCATGCCACTTTGCAGCCAGGGCAGATAAATGACAGGAGTGTGTAGAAACAGTGCAAGGCTAACATTTAGCTCAGCCCGACTGGTGCTTGAATGTTGCACTGAGGACAAAAACACCCTGAGCTCTCCAAACATGTCTGATCTGTGGCTGCAGAGGTGGGGGGGTTCTGCATTCGACAGCAGCTGCCTCCCTAACACTGCCAACCGCTTCCCTGCACACTATCTGGAGAATAAAAGGCGTAAATATGGCGTGTTTACCTGTGCGACTGCTGCTTGGGGGGCGGCCGGCTGGCTGCTGCCTGCTTGTCCCAGCCCGGAGTGTCAGAGCGGCAGGTTCATGCTGAGCCCAACTCGACCCCCCTTCCTACAAATGGAAGGAACAGGCGCCATGGCAGTCCAAAAATAAACCCTGAGCCCTGTGAGCTGCTCAGAGTGACAGCAGCATCGTTGTGACAGCAGAGGGAGGTGAGCCGAGACGCAGTACGGACAGGCCACAGGACCTGAGGTTTCACCACCACAGGGCTCTAAAAGTGGGGTCCGAGAGCCACCAAGGGGTCCTTCAAGGATGTACTAGGTCCGGCAGGGGGCTCAACAATGTGCTTTCAATTCTATAGAAGGAGTCCTATCTCAGGGGTTCTTGTTTATGAGGGATCTCATGATGGTGGTTAGGGATCCTTCAAGGACTTCCAAGGATATTTGAGTGGGTTCCAAGTATTCTTGGTGGGGCTCTAAGGGTCGTATTCAGGGGACCTCTATGGGATTTTGTTCTTGAGTCCTATTTGAAGTTCCAGAGTTAGTGGCAGGCATCACTGATGTGATTCTACAGGTCCTGGAGGGGTTCTGAGTGTTGCAAGGGTACATTGAATGGCAGACTTTGGCTGATGTCAAGTATCCATGTAAGTTTTCAGGCACTTCTGTATTATGAAGTGCTAAGTTAGATCCAGGAGTGCTTTGTGGGGGTTTTAGGCTGCAGTTCCATGAGTTACTTGAGAGAGTTCCAGGGCATGCTTAGGGGGTTCATGTGACCCTTGAAAGAGGAACCTTAGGGTGCTGGTAGTTGTAGATATATTGTATTAATGTAGTGAGGGGGTTCCTAGATTCTTTGAACAGGCCCAAAAAATCCTTTTGTTCTTTAGGTCTTTGAAGGAGGGTATGTGGTCCTTGAGATGTTCGAGCAGTCCTATAGAGGGTTTTAGGGATCCTTCATTGCGTTACAAAGATCTTTATTGACACTATTGCCAGTACTTAGATTAGGTTTCACAAGTATTTATGGAGGTCCCAAGAGTCCTTTAGATGGTTTATGGGGTTCTCGTGGGGTTTTATGCGATTCAGAAGGGCTTTCAGGAGTTACAGGTGTCCTCAAGAGGATTTTAGGGGTCATTCATGGGGTTACAATTGTGTCACAGCAGGTTCTAATGATTTGTGATGGCTTAACAGTCTTGGACAGGATGATCCTTAATGGGGTTTAAATAATATTTCAGGGGGTATAAGGAATTCCTTGTTCAGTTTGGCAGAGTAAATTTTATTTGACCAGACTGTATAATCCCAAAGAGACAACGCACTCTATAACTGTTTTTGTTTTACTGTTCATCCCAACAGCTAGAGTTTCAAAAAAGTTCAGTTCAACTGTAAATCAAGGACAAGAAAGTCAAACAGGAGGTCCTTGGCCTGAGGTTTGTCAATGTGTGTTTCTGTGACATGAACAAATGTGACACTCCGACATGTGGGTGACCAAGAGTGTCTGTTCTTTATTCTGGCATTGTAGCTCTCCCTGGAGGAAATGAGAAGATCATTCGGGACCCCTGAGACTGACACCCATATCACAGATCCAGCTTATAAATCAAGCTGAGGCGTTTGCTGAATGATTCATGCTGCAGCTTGTTTTGACTTGCAGCTAAAGTGAAAGACATTAGTAACAGATCAAACTGATCGTGCAGAGGATTTATATGAGATAGATAGTTGATCTCTGAAAGAAGATTGCACTGGAAAAATACAGCCCTACACTCCCAATCACCCATTCTCTGTCCAATAATTAAATAGCTTAATCCAATACAACTTGTCTTATAAAAAAAAACAACTAAATCTTTAATGGGGCATTTTAAAGCGCAGACATTCATTAGTACAGACTTCACGTATTACATAACTAGAAGACACAGATAAGTTTACATTTTTACGATTACACATCACAGTGTGGGGAAGATCAAGCTGTCAAACAGATACAGCACAAAATGTTCACATTTATACAAAGTTTCATTTCTTCTCATTTCTTCTCAAGCATATTTTTCCTTTAATCTTTCCTAGACTGAGGAACTACAGACTGAACACCTGGTGGGTGAGTGAGCTGTTTGTGTAGTATCGCAGTTATCATCTAATGTTGTTTTTGCATGTTTTTAGGACCTGCAAGGACTAAAACTGTCTGAGGTATATCCAGTGATGTTTGGGGGAACTACTTTTGCCCTTCTGGTTGATTCTTCTTCAAACCAGGAAGTCATTGGAAACAAGACCCCAAGCAAAAGATGGATCAACATGTAGAATTCACAGCTTGGATAGACAAATTATTCAGGTTCTTGTCTTTCTGTGACCATGCAGTGCATTATGTTAATGTGTCTCAGACTTCTTCAAGAGGTTCAGGAACACCACCTGCCTCTCTTCCCTGACGTCCAGCTCTCGTCTCACTCTCAGATTAAATTTGCTTGCCTAATGCAGCTGCCCCAGAATAGCAACCTTGGGGGCATCTTGGCTGCCCCCTTCTCCAAACTTGAGCCTCCTTCCTTAGCGCTCAACCCTTCCATCTCCTTATTGAGTGCCAGAGGTGGGGGGGGGGGGGGGGGGACCCGGGGTGGGGGCCCCCCCCCCCCCCACGGCCGGGCCCCCCCCCCCGGCCCCCCCCCTGGTTGGGGGGGGGGGCGGGGGGGCGGGGCCGCCCCCGGGTGGGGGGGGGTGCCCCCCGTTGGGCCCCCCCCCCCCCCCCCCCCACCTCTGGCA
>CM022474.1:2011427-2065071 GCA_011952105.1 Coreoperca whiteheadi | reverse complement strand
TAATGATGGGAAAACAGGTCCAGCCTCCGTCCTCGCCGCGCGGGCGCCCTCGCGGTGGGGGGGGGGGGGGGGGGGGGGGGGGGGGGGGGGGGGGGGGGGGGGGGGGACCAGAGTCGTGGACCCTTCCCCACCACAGGGCCGGCCTCGCCTCCATGCCGACTCCTCAACCAATGGGGAGGCCGAGCGGATCGTGTGTCACTATAACAGAAGGACATAATCAGCGCGGTAAGTTTGCAGAACCTTACAGCCTGTCTCGGCCAGCAGGGAGCTCGCTTCTTTCAGCTTTTCTGAGGTAAGGAAGAGGGGAGAGAGTGAGAGTGTGAGTGGTGGAAGCTCAAGTGCAATATCCCCAAACATTACCCAAACTGAGGACAGCTGAGGCCACGTGTTAAAATCCCTGCCACAACTAGAAGAGGCTGCTGCCGAGGTCAAGGGCTGAGATGGGAGCTGTCAGATAGTGGATCAGAGAGGAAACAGGCCTCCTATTGAAGCACAGAGTGTGGGATGCTTCTGTGTTCGAGCTCAGTGGCAACAAAATCTTGTTTTTAGTTGGTGTTTGATTGCATCTGTGTGCCTGAGAAGCCGACAAGCAGTGTTTTTTGTACATGTTCTTTAACCTCTGCATCTCCAAAATGAGCTGAGGAATGTGGTTATATATTGGAGGTTGTAAAACCTGTAGCTGAGTTTAAAATATGAAACTTTCCGAGGTTTAAAAGTTCTTGCAGGACATCCGCTGTTATCTTATCGCCGACTTTGTTGTTGTTTTCGTGCCAGCTTGGTTCGAGTCCAGTGATCCAGCGGAGGTTCATACCTGAGGGATTTACAGAAGGCTTAAAGCCTTTGAAGCAGCTTTCCGCTTCAGGAGACAGACGATGGTACTAATGAGTTATGTAACATCGGCGGCGATGAATCATGTTGTTATTTTTGATATTTTAAGTCAGGGACATTGTTGTAACTTTTTTTTTTGGATTGCAGGTTTCCTTGGCTTATAGGTTTTATGGGTTTAATTGTTGTTTTAAATGTAGCTGTTGATGTCCATTAGAGAAGCTGTAAATGGGTGTGGCATGTGTGTACATTAAAACGCACATAGCTTGAGGATAAACACTTTAACATCTTAAACGGGAGCCAAGAACCTCCAGACTGGATGGAAAGGAATCGTCTAAATTTGGAGAGTTTTATCCTGACTACCAATATCACATCATGGCGTAAGCACTTTGAGTTTGTTTGGAATTTATAGAGGCATGAGACCTTTAACCTTCACGGCTTCCTTTCAGGGTTTTATTTTAATTCTCGAGCAAAGTGGCCTGAGTCAGCGCTGAGCCTCAGGAAGATGATTGAAGGAACCATGTGAGAGCGAGGGAGCCAGATAAGGAGATGAAGGTGGAATTATGGGGTGGTCGTTCAGAGGAAGGAACCCAATCTTCAACACTGGGTCCACTGAAACCGGATCAGGGACCCGTGCAGCTGTCTGTTGGAAATAGTCGTGATGTCGGGACGCCTTCATGGCGACCTCACGCTAATGAGGCCAATGGCCAAATAATCCGACATCTAACCACTGATAGATTAAATTATGGATACATTCAGGTCATGTGTGTTTATCATTGAGGGTGTTTATCCGACACTTCATCCAGGAATTTGGGAATTTTACAACCGACTTCCAGCAGGGTCATGTGCTGAGAATGATTTTAGATGTGACAGAGTTTGCTAGAAGCTGTCAAGAGCTGAAGTTGTTTCTAAAGATAAAACGTCTTTAACATCTGTGAAGCCAAATGGATGCGGAGTGATGGGAGAGAGCAGGAGGTGGACCTTTACCACGACCCCAGGAGGAATCTTTATTTCTCTTCCAACATTAATCTCTTCTCAGCAGTTGAAAACTGACCATTGGCATAAATCTATGTTTGGCTCCCCTTCTCACTTATCATCAGAGAAGCAGATTCAGGACTGAGGCTCAAATTTCAGTCCAAAGTCTAACTAATTATAAACCGCAGATGTTTGGATATCACAAATGTTGGGAACGTTTTAAACACAAGATCCCTCTGAAACATTTCTAATGACGAGGAACCGAACCTTTCGAAATAAATCTTTATGAAATCATTTTTAATTTTTAGGTTTGTGGTGAAATATGCGTAGGCAAGCAGGTGGGTTTGGTCAGGGTGGGGCTGGCAGCACATATTTAAGACATCTGCAACTTAATCCTGAGCTATAAATACAGCAGGCCGCTCAGTAGCTCCTTGCAGACAGACTTTAAGTTCCACTCTTCTCTCTTGTCTCCAGGTTGCAAAGTCCACTGTCACCATGTCTGACACTGAGGAAGTGTAAGTCAATTCACATTTTCGTTCACAAATTAAAAACTTTGAACCTTTTTGGTGAGTAGCTTGACAAAATAATCTTAACTCAATGTCAATTTACTAGCTTTGTCTGTCCGAAAGAATTTCAACCGTATCTCTATGTTGATCTCTATGTTCTATGCAGTTGAAAGCTCTGGAAGAAGCTACTAAATGGACCTTATGAGTTAAAGATTATTTTGTATTTTGTAACTACTGTATCCATGGTCGAGCATGAATTTTCAAGCAAAATTTTGATGATCAGCTTTAACTCTAAATCAGAATTTCTTTCCCTTCTGTCTTGCAGTGGGGTCGAGGGTAAGTAGCACCATTTTCCCTTTAAAAAAAATTTTAATCCCCAAAATTAGGTCCAGGTACAGTCCAAAGTTCCACGATAAATACCAGGATAATTTCTGAATCTTGTCTAACTGATTTCCCATCCCCTGTAGAGAGTTATTTGCACTGGACAAATTCGTACATTTGCAGGTTTGGCTTGACTCCTCCAGATTCAAATTGTGCAACAATGCTCTATCTTTTAAGAAGCTCTGTACCTATATTGTCCTCCCGCTGTAACACGGTTGCCGGCACCAATTCTGGCACCAGGACAGTGTCAAATATGCTGTGTCAAATCAAAATCTAAACTTGTAAAATCTAAATTGCATAAGCCCGCACTGACCTGTTGGCCACGAGTCCTGCAGCTCTGCATGACTATCTGCAACTGAACAGTCCTCCTAAGCTGAACACGCTTTCAGATAAAAGGAACAGTGACATACGTGAAGTTCAATGCCACTTTGAAGTCCCGCCTGCGAGGTCTGATCAGCCCAGGAGGACTGTGTTGTCTATGCTTAGCATGGATCCCCAGTGTACCCACATTTTGTATTCTGTCAAAAATGGGTACAAATGGGATCTTTTGATGATGTTCTTCTGCTCCTTTCTTTCTCGGACGGACGTGAAGAATACGATGGTAAGACGCAGACTCCGGATAAGTCTCATGTCATTGATACTAATTTGTCAGTCACTTTTGAAGACGTGTGCTCTTACTTCCCCATGTACTTTTTGTAGCATGCTGGTTAACACTAACACTATCTGAGATAAATGAAAAGAAACAGGTTTAAAATAAGTAGAATTCGTCAGGGTAGAATGTGTCTCTTTTTGTCTCCGACCACACCGAGCAGCAGTGCAGGTATTTTCAGGAATCAATCACATTTCATCCATCAATGACTGACCATCAATGACCTTTTCCCTCCTGTAACTGCTTGCTGTCTCACCTGCTTTAGCGCCATCCGGTGGCAGTTTCCCCAAACTGCCCCGTTATGAACCTCCTCATAGCTCACATCTCTCCTTTCATCTACTCACCCCGACCACCTCTTTCCCTTTTCCCTTCCTCCTGCTTCCATTAACCCCCTCACCGCCCCTTCCTCTCCCCTGGTGACTCGCTGCATGTTGTGTAGCCGTACAAGAGGAGGTAGTAGAGGAAGTAGAGGTGGCCCCTGAGGCGGCCCCTGAGCCAGAACCAGAGCCAGAGCCAGAACCAGAACCAGAACCAGTGGTAGAACCAGAGCCAGAACCAGAACCAGAGCCTGAGCCTGAGACTGAGGTTGAAGGTATGTGGCATGGAGGGGGGAAGGGGGTATTCTATCATCCTTTCCCAGGCGACAGGTGCGCTCCACGGGCTACAGCCAGCCAGACAGACCCTACTAATCCTGATCCGCACACATGTTCACCATGTCTGCTAATGCTAACGCTACCTTCCTTTCACCTCTGAACAAAGTCCGTTTATGCAACACTCAAAGGGCCCCAGGTGGGATGTGAAGACATTTTATATACATAGAAACATATGTGGAGATACCCACAGAATTTTACTGTATGACTAATATTTGAAGGCCGATATTTTTGCCCTGCTCATGTTTTAGGCTGATATAAAGAGCCAAAGTCTAGTTCTAGCTCCGTTAGCTTTCCATTCGCAAAATATTTTCTGATAGAAGCTTGTCAAAATGAAATTATTCTTTCATTCATTCATTAAACATTCTTTCTGAGAAACAGAGTTAAGTTTTAGGGGGTTTTCTGTAAAAACTCTGAGGTAAATTGACAGTGGGCAGTAAAAACTTAAACACCAAAATTATGTCTCCGACTAAGTAGATACATCTGTCCGATGTTCGCGCTAATACGTTAGCATACAGTACGATACAGTAAGTATATTAGAGGCTTTTAGTATCCTAAGGTAGAAATCATTTCAGAAATCCAAAGTTTATAATTTTCATTCTGGGAAAAAAATCGGAAAATGAAAATCTCAGTTGTCAGCTTAAGTAACTTAAGTCATATGTCAAGTAACAAATTTACAATAAAATAAACTTTTTTTGTCAATTTTACAAGTCCTTGTTTACAGGTTTTCAAGTCCTTGAGTAAACCTTGGAAACCTGCAAGCATATACATAACGAGAGTGCTAGATAGTTAGCAAATTAGCCTAACATACTGAATGCTGAAATGTTGTCTTTTCCAGTGGAAAAAGATATCTACACCAAACACAGGGAATATTTTATAAAGAGATTATTTGAGGGATTAAATTCATGAAAAGACTAATTTGGCTTCTTTTATCAGTCTAACCCTACCACATGTACTGTAGTGAGTACGTGTATCTAGCGTACACGGTTGCTTTTTCTTTTATTCATTGATGAAGCTAAACATCAGATTAAATACATACTATATCTTGAGCTGCTTCTTTTAAGGGAATAACACTTACTGCTAAGCATGAAAATAAACGTGTCCATTCAATATAGAGAAGAGAAAAAGATGGTGTCTCAGATTTCATCTTTTTCAGAATTTGCCTAATGGATACCACTGTGCCATCTTATAATATGCTAACATGCTGGTGGGAAAGTCCTCCAAGTGGGTGTTGCATTCACGTCCTATTTTGTTGTAGGATGAAACTCCAAAAAGAAACTGTCCTTTTGATTTAATGCCATTTAATTGATGATTTATGGCCGACAATTTAATGCCAAACCCAAAGCAATGAAAATCTTGACAACTACTACTAAACAAACTGTAATTTTCCACCGTGCTGATGAAGTTAAAAACTATTATTGCATCATACATGTCCACCTAAATCTGCTCTGACTTTCCAACTTCTACATATTACTTTGATATTTTCTGAAATGTCCGATGGCATGTGAATGCAGGGTAAAATGTTAAAGGGATCGTACTTTGTTGACCTGCTTGAAGGTGAAACTGTGGCTTCTGCAAACCAAGACTTTACTTGGCCGATCGTAAATTCTCAAACACTTGCCTTTATTTAGCTTTATTTGAAACAGCCTTATATTACAGGCAGGCTTTCATTTAAAAACGTCATATTTTGGTGAGCAGCCTCCCTGTGTTTCCCAATCGCTTCCTGTTTGTGATTTTCATTATCATTTTTTATTGCTGTTGGGCTAAGACGAAACAGCAACAGAGTGCTATTACATGACTCTGTTGTCGTATTCTGAATTTATCACGTTTGCCATTAGAGTGCAGGTAATTCCACATGCCCTGAGTGTTTTTATCCCGCCTTTATAAGTAACTAGCCTCTATTTGTCCGTGCTGGCCGGTAATATTTTAGACTCGGCTATTATTTGAGAATTTACGGCAATTCAAAATTCCTCGAGGTGATGAAGCTGCAGCAGACTGACAGTCTGCCATAGTTTGATAGTTTCACTGTCTTTAGCTGACCTGATGTGCAGTTTGCTGCTCTCAGTGCGCCTGCTAATTCTGTTGTCTATTCTGCTTTGTTTTGGATGCTTGCTGCATGCAGAGGCCGTTGAAGAGGAAGGTATGTTGATTTAAAGACTTCTGACGAATATGAAATCTGTCGATTCTGGTTTTGGAAGGACCACAGTGTCCAGGTCTGACGTCTGTACTCAGGGGAACGCCTGCCGTTCACAAAATGTCTTTCCAAATTTTACCTGTCCGTCAAAATCCTGCCTAATTGGCACTGAGAGCTTGAAGTCCAAATTCTGAAGAGGAAAATAGACAACGCTCACTTAACGAGTTTTGAGAAAAATTTAAACTGCTAGTGGAGAAAAAGGGTGAAAGAATATGAAATGCTAACACGTGCTTCACCGCGCAGCGACCCCGCCGTACACTCTTGCTATGTACCTCGTCATCTGCATGGCATGGAGCCGCCAGAATCTGGGTTAAAAGCAAAGAAAGAAGTGGGCGAGATGACTTTGTCTTGCATGCGTAGAAAGGATTTTGGGGTCAAGCCAAAAAAGAACATGGCACATTTTGCGGCACGTAAAAATCTCAACTTTTTTACGCAACTTTTAGACAAAAAGCTAGATACACTGAGGCAGAAAAGAAGAAGAAATAATGTTCATTTCTGTAACAGTACAACAATGTGTTAACAATTAACATTTACTGTAACTGAACTCAGCAAGATGGTTCGCTGATATTCACAAAACTTCTGTTGTGTTTTTTAATATGTGAAGTTTTCATTTGTTTGCTCTTACAGTACGTATTGTTCTAACCCTAACTTAAACACTGATAAACAAGGCTACAGATTACATTTTTAACCTTAATCTAACGTGTCACATAGAGCCAAAACCATACAGTTCAATCCTTGTAATGCCTGATGACATGTACTTGTCCCCTCTTCGTTTCCTAACCTGCAGAGGAGAAGCCAAAGTTCAAGTAAGTCTCCGCCTCACGCGACCTGACTTCAAATGATTTCTGTAGACATTTCGATCTGAGCCATGTGGCTGAAAAGAGAGATAAAAAAGCATAAAAAAAACAAACCAGCATTATACTCAGCGCCAGTGCACTTAACACCAAAACCCTCTCTCCTAGGCCCAGTGCTCCAAAGATCCCCGATGGTGAGAAAGTGGACTTTGATGTAAGCAGACCTGAAGTGACGACGTGAAGGATTTCTGTTGATGTTGACTGTTTCTGTTGGGCTGAGCGTTGTTCTCTGTACTTCCGGCCTGCAGGACATCCAGAAGAAACGTCAGAACAAGGACCTGGTGGAGCTGCAGGCCCTGATCGATGCGCACTTCGAGTGCAGGAAGAAGGAGGAGGAGGAGCTGATCGCTCTCAAGGACAGGATTGTGAGTTTTCCGCCCGAGCCAATGAATCACGCTGAGGGAGAAAACACCTGTAAACCCCATCAAGCTTTTCATACAGACACTGGTGAAATGGCATAATAATAACAAGTCACTTTAAAAAAAGAACACAACTGAAGACCAGGAGACCAAACAAAGAACTAAATGTCACTTACTCTATGCTCATCATCCTGGCCCTACATTTAATGAAATGAACGAATAAGTCTAAGGGCTCACAAGCCGATTAAAGTTGCCTTTGAATGACACTGTGAAAAGTAGAATTCACTTTTCCCCACGAATCACGTCTGCAATAAGGCCGTAACGAAAGCTGTGATGAGGGATCTGGAAGGGAACCGGTGCATTAACCACTGAATTCAAGGTTTATTTTAGCAGCCTGTCCCTTAATAAGCATGTTGATGATTTGGGTTCACAACCTGTTTCCTGCCCCCAAGTGGTCAAAGAAATCAGTTCTACTTCAGTTGCACAATGACGCTGTGGTATGAAACGAAGGGATTCACGGGACCCTCAGTGTGCATTGAGAGACGTGTGCGTGGATTAAGAAATGACGACGGTTTTCTTAAAAGAAAAAGTTCGACATTCTGGGAAAGGGCTCGCTTTCTTGCCGAGAGTTAGGTGGGAATATTGATACCACTCTCATACTGTCTGTACACTAAACGTGAAGCTACCACCGGCAACTGGTTGGCTTAGCTTAGCACAAAGGCTGGAAACAGGGGGAAACGGCTAGCCTGGCTCTGTCCAAAGGCAACAAACTCCTCATACCATCACAACTGAAGCTCTATGATCGACATGTTATGTCTCGTTTGTGTAATCCATACAAGGTGTAAAAACAACGATGTTTTTAGGGCCAGTCTCCGCTGGTTGCCTGGCAACCGGTTCTTGCCAGGCAATATCTTCATGCTAAGCTAAGCTACCCAGCTGCTGCAGCATTAGTCTTCTCGACATCTTGGTGTCGGTGAAACGGTGTTAAATCGTGCAGGATGATGTGTGTGTGTGTGTGTGTGTGTGTGTGACGCTGTGTTTGCTGCTGTCCTGCAGGAGAAGCGTCGCGCCGAGAGGGCCGAGCAGCAGAGGGTCCGCGCTGAGAAGGAGAAGGAGCGCCAGATCAGACGTGAGGTTGGTGCCTTCACCTTCGTTCATCATTTCTGTTCACTGGGAGCTCTTCCTTCGCCACCAGGATCTGTGATCCTCGAATCAGATTTTATTTCTCACTGTTCGCGAGCTAAGAAAAAGAGGCTTGTTCTCAAAGCGCAATTTAATTTTGTAAAGAGGAGCGCGCCATCCTGCACAGTGTAAAAAAATTTAAAAATCACTAGTTTTAAGACTGTAGCTATGCTCTGAATACGTACTGCAATCAATAGTTTTCATTCTTTCATTCAATTCTCATATTTCTTATTAATACGTTACAAAACTGTAATTTTTAAATCTTATTAATGTAAATACTACATTTTCTATTTTATATGTTTTTGGGGTTGTTGGTGTTGTTTTTTTGTTTTTTTTGTTGCTCTATTTGTCAGTCTGCCTCTTTATCGAACTTATCTGCTCTGCGTTAACGTCCCTGTGCTGCGTTGAGCGAAAGAAAGGTGGAACCCGACTCGGAGGGCTCACTCTGATTTGTTTGTGCGGACCAGGAAGAGAGGCGGCAGAGGGAGGAGTCTGACGCCAAGAAGAGGGCCGATGACGAGGCCAAGAAGAAGTCGGCTCTGTCCAACATGGGCTCCAACTACAGCAGCCACCTGCAGAGGGTCAGCGCACGCGCACGCACACACACACACACACACACACACACACACAAACACACACACGCCTGATGCCGTCTACAGCGGGGGAATCCTGTCATCGGGATAGCAAGTGGTGTAAAACAACTAAGTTAATTAAGTAATAATTTTAAGGCTACTTTGTACTTAAACTCCACTACATTTCAGAGGTAAATATTGTACTTTTTTTACTCCGCAACATTCGTCTGACAGCTGTAGTTTCTTGTTACTCTAAGATTAAGATTTCAAACAAATCTACTGTATGATGACCCTATAAGAGGAAATTAAGCCACCCGACCGGATATAAAAGGAGTAAAATTAGCTCTTCCTTCTCTGCGACAATATTTAAATACTGCTTGCATCTATCAATAATAATAATCTGTATAACATACAAAATGTATCCCTAAAATAGCCCATTTTGGCATGAAATGAGTGCTTTTACGTTTATACTTTAAGTACATATTTCTACTTTGTTTGGAATGCAGGACTTTTAGTTGTAGCTGAGTGTTTTCAATCATTGCTACTTTTGCGTAAGTAAAACCCTAACCCTAACCCTAATCCGGATAGCCGTTAACCTGCATCTGTACGACCGCCCTGAACAGGCCGACCAGAAGAGAGGAGGAAAGAAAGAGACTGAGAGAGAGAAGAAGAAGAAGATCCTGGCCGCCAGGCGCAAGCAGCTGAACATCGACCATCTGAACGAAGACAAGCTGAAGTACGACTCAACGCACACACACACACACACACACACACACACACACGCCTCGACATTTCTCTGTGGTCAGGGTGAGAGAAGGCGTCCACCATGGCAACGCTAGGACACCATCGAATCAGCCAGATGAAATGTTTTAACTGAAACGCTGCTCAGTCGTCGTGTTTCAGTTTTTTGGCGTGTTCTTGTGTTTCCCCGCAGGGATAAGATCAATGAGCTGCATGAATGGATGACCCAGCTGGAGTCTGAGAAGTTCGACCACATGGAGAGACTGAAGAGGCAGAAGTACGAGGTGAGACCCTGTCCCCGTCGGTCTTAAATGTTTTCCTCTGAGTCATTTCGGCTTGACCTGCTGGACAGGAAAGAAACATTTTAAATTAGCTTTTTGTTTTGTTGTTAAAGCACAAAATGAAGTGGGAATTTGTGAGTTGTAGCGGTTAATTGACTTATTATTTAAGCACAAAGGTCATCAAGCAAAATAAATCGGATCCCGTTTTTATGACTGATTAAAAAGCCTTTTTGAGAAGGTAAATAATAATGCAGATAGAGCTACACTCGGTACTGTTTCGGTACAAACCCGAAATGTGTTCACGCCACATTTCTGCCTTCAAGTACTTGAAAACCATCAATTACAGAAAGTTTGCTTTGAATTTCTGGTTATAATTTGTCATTTTTGTACCGATTCATTCTTTGATCATATCGTTCCTGATTCAATTCATTATTTTGACCATTTTAAGGTCTATTTTATTATTAAAACTGGCATTCAGTGTTAAACTGCCCGTAACATCACAGTAAATCCTGTAAGGACGTCGGCGGCTAAAAACCATAAATCGACACTTTTCTCGCACTGTGCCGGCTGTATGTTGTTGTTGTTGATGATGATGATGACGACGATGCTGGTGTCCCGAGGTGACCGTCCAGCTGAGCGTTCCTCCGGGTTTGAACCCCCCGATGTGCTCTTTGATTCCCTCCAGGTTACAACCCTGCGTAAGAGAGTTGAGGAGCTCAGTAAATTGTAAGTAGAGCTGAGCAGGGTGTTTGCCTGCTGGCTTCAAGCTAGCTGCATGTTAGCATGAAGGAAGGTCAGAGAACCAGATCCCCCCCGCAGGCCGAGAGAGGAGGCGACACACCACCGAAACAAAAAACTGAAGGAGAGAACTGAAGAGTTTGTTTCCAAAAGTGACATCTGCTTACAAAACATCCACAAGTTCAGGATTCAGCTGTGACGTTAATCAGAGAGTGAAGTTTCCTCTTATTGTGTGAGTCATTTTGCATTAATCAGCCTCCGCAGGGTTAAAGCCAGATATGGGTCAGGTAACTCGACGCCCATTTTCTCAGGATCAGAATTTTCCTAATACTTTAAAAAATAACGAATAACTAAAAAAAATAAATAATGAGGAAACTCTGATTTGTCCCGGTGAAAAAAGTCTAATGCTCCCAGTATTTCATTAATCAGACATGCAAAACGAAGATGTAAAAAGTTTCCGTTATAATGAGATTTTTCTGTTTGTAACAACAAAAATAGCAGAATGTTTCGTCCAACAGTGACAGTTCTGAGCATCCGTGCGTAAGTTAAACACACTTAAACTGAATGGATGCAAAGGCTAAGCGCTCACGAGGATCCTCGTTGCACGTTAGACATGAGACAGTTGAGCTTCCTTCCGTCCGTTCCAGCGGTCCGATGGTTTTATCACCTGTGCCATTTTGGAAGCGAACCCTTCAGCTGCAAGCAGACGAATTGTCTAAAGTGGATGTAAATGGTGGCGTTGGGTGACTGAGCTTCCTCCACATCCTGTCCCGGTCTGGATGTCAGTTTGAGCATCACAGAGCTTCGGTCAGGTGTGCGAGCGAGCGGTCGAGCAGGTGAGTCAGAGCCTGTAGAGGTTACAGAAGCCGAGCCGAAGCGGAATCTCCCTAAACTGCCCACGTTGTTCTGTTTGGGGAAACCAAAACGGGGCGTTTTAACGATCAGATTGTGACGATCAACAGGTGTTTGATCAGGACGTTACTCTTCCTCTGTGGTTTCTTCTGTGTGATTTGACCCATAATAGAATTCGGTGCAAAATATGAAATAAAGTCTCTTTCGGGGGAAATAAAAGTGTGAGCAGAGGAAACCCTGATCACACGCGTGAGCCCGTCTTGGTTTTTCCCATGATGCCTCAGCCTGCAGCTTTCAGCCCATGGAGCCGGAGCAGAGGGAGGTGCTTCTCCTGGGAGGTAAACGTGTCCAGGTGTGTGTTAAAGCTGCCGCTGTGTCGTTTTTCAGGTGCTCACGTTCAGGAACCGCATCGATGAGTTACAGAAGCAGTAAGTACTGTCATTGCCGTGTTCGCCGACCCTCCAGCTGTTGTCTGCGTGAACCCGTCCCATTCATGACCATTCAGCACAGTTTCTGTCGGTTTATGGCAGAAAACAGTTGCAGACGGGACATCGGGTCAATGCTTCGCCTTTAATATGAGTCGGATGCAGGCACGCCAGTGTTTTTCGTGGTGGAGACGATTTACAGCTTCAGTGTATAAAACCCGTTTCGCTCTGAAGTTTTAAAGTAAGTTTGAAAAATAGCAGCGTTTAGCATTTTACATTCCTAAATCTCAGGATTTTTCAGATACTTTTGTCAATTTTTTTTGTGGCAATTTGTTGAGCCAGAAAAGCCGTGAACACACCAAATCCTCACCAACATCACCGGTGAGTGTTTTCAGGTTCAAGTTAACACAAGCACTTTACTTTTTGCTTATTTTGAAGAAACGCTAATGCCAGTTCAAAAACAGCTAATGCCGCTGCAGGCTAATGTGGTTAGATTGAGCAAGAAAAGCCAGCTAGGCTAACTAGCTAGTTAGAAACCCTTGCATAACTAAACTGAATTGTTCACAGCTGATAGCAGGGTGCCAGTTTCCTTGAAGCTCTCTTGTTTTTCTCGAGACCTCAGTTTGACTTTACTCACCTGAAGACCTGGTTGTTTGTGTGCGACACGAATAAAACGCCATCTGCCCTCGTCCCTCTGTACGGAGGCCCTGCCGTGCTCCTGTGGTTGGGGAAATACTGGCGGAACTGCATGCAGATGGTTCGAGCCAAGATTTGAATGCGTTAGCTTGATTTCGACAGCAGTTTTTATTTTTTTTCTACATGACCCCCCCCCCCCAGTGGCCTCCGTATTCATGTGTTTTTGTGTTGCTTCTCTCACATTGTTTTATTATATAACACCATTACAACGCTATCCATTATAACACCAGAGAGCACATTTCATTTGAAGCGTAAATGCGCAGAAATCATCCGCAGTGTCAGTACGTGGGGAGCGTTCCTCTGAACAAGGATGGGTAAACCTTCCCACTGGTCAGTACAACGAATGATAGTAGCAAGACACACGGACTTCCCAAGAATGAAAAGAAACAGATTTCTAGGTTGATAAATATATACATATTTCTTTTGTTATCCAGCGGGGTTGAAGCAGCCTAACAAAGCCGTCTTCACTAAATGTAGTAACCTAAAGGGAGACGCTCACAGACACGCCCAATTACGCGGCAATTACATTATATACGACCCAGAATGGTGCATCCTTTTTCAGTGTGAAGGTCAGCGTCCTCCCCGTCATGCCTCGTTGTGTGTGTGTGTGAGTGGCAGCGCAGTGACTGTAAAGGTATCGGACTCCGCCTGTGCGGGTAAGTGCTGCACGAGTTTGTGGCTGCTTTCTGTCCGAACGGGGACTTCCAACGCGTCAACAGACGCAATGTCGCAGGCCGGGAATGTTGCTCCCCCCCCCATTTTGCATGTAGCCCAAGATCCCTTTTAAAATGTTACGTTGTTTTCTCATGATCACAAAAACAGTGTTTTGTGAAATGAAAGATGTATTTAGTTTGGCTTAGTATTTTGTGATCTGGACAGGTTTTGTCCCCCCCGTCTCTAATCAACCACCCTAAAGTTTATCTCAAGGCAAAAAACACAAAAACATTCCCGCCACTACCTCGTTCTATCAAATGAAACACACTTTCATACTTCAGTTACTTTTTAAATTGCTAATAATTTGGGGGAAGACGACGAAAACAGTCATTAGCTCCGTTAGCTTCCCAAAGGAATACACAAACACCAACAGTTACATGCAACAAGTCGGAAAACTTGAAAAACCGAAATATTTTAATGCTTATTGTCATCAGATTCAGCTTTGGCAACAAAAAAATATGTGAACAGGAGGTAGAATTAGTTATAGTGCGGGCTGCTTTCCGTGTTAATTGGCATTTTGTTAGCAAAAGTCCGCGATAAAAGCACACTAACCAGGTAAAACTGACTTTTTTGACCCCTCAAACTCACTGGTGTTTACAGTGTTGAGGGTTTATTTTTGGAGTCCTTTAAAAGTAAAGTAGCCCCTTATTGCCAATTACATTTGTAACATAAAAAATAAATTGCTAGTCACTTTACAGTATTGGGAAATTACGTATGTGTTACTATTATCCTTTCGGGATTTCGGATGACATGCTAGCGGTCGCGCTAATCGGCCCATTACAGGATGATGCTAAACATCCGCCACCATTTTCATGGGTAGTTTAAGTGTTGCCAGATCCAGACTGGCTGCGCAAACGTTAGTATTTTTGGTGGAGGGGGAAAACCCTTTTCTGTTGCTTCGCTGCAGCTACTTTAAGAAAGGCGCCAGATAGTCGGGCTGTTCGGTGGGAAACTCCGCAGGGTGCATCTGTGTCCCTTGTTGAGCAAAGGTGTTCAAATTGTTAAAAACATCCCCGAGTTCGGACGTGTTTCCCATTTCTTTTTTGTTTTTCTTGTGTTCCGTATTACAGCAGCAAGAAGGGAGCCGCCGCCCGCCGCAGAAAGTAGGTGGGTGCGCCGCGCCGCTGCTCAGAAACCAAACTGCGATCGTCTCGGACTCCCGCCTGATGAAACAACGCACGCTGCGGCGACGGTCGTGGCTCAGAAGAAGCCAGTAACGCTGAGGTTCACCTTGCGGTTACCCACCCACGTCCTGCTACGTGCAACCAGGAGCCTTTAGCTGCTGTTCAATAGGAACAAAAACGTGCTCGCCATCACGCTTCCTCGCCCTCCACTGTTTGGTTCTCAGTATTTTTGTAAATAAAGTTTGACTCTTCAAGCCGTGTCTGTAGATCCTGTTGTCCTTCAGAAATCAATAAAGTTCAGTGTTTTTAGCCGTGTCACTTTAAAGTGGTTCTGTGTTTTCTGACTTGCAGAGCTGAATTTGAACTTTTAAAGATGCAGTCGGCGGCATCTGGAGGCTCCGCGTCGCCAGTTAATTACCTCAAAGTGTCAGAATGTCTTTATTTCATCCGAACGCTCCCAACATGATTCAGTGCTGGGACGTGTTTTTAGGCCTTGAGTAGCATTATTTTCAGTGTGAAAGCAGGGAGAGTTTTCGGAAAAACACATTTCTGGAAACAAGTAACCAACTAAAGAGCTTTGTATACAACTTTTTACGGCCGAAGATCCACCAGTTCCGGGTCAGAAACTCTTGCTTCGTGCACTGATCAGCGAGTGTAATGTGGCATGAACCAGACAATCGTTTCTAAATCCTGTCACTGGTTATTTACCATCTGACTGGGAGAACTGGGAGCAGGTGTGGCTGTAGATTGTGAACACCTGTGTGCAGGTGCAGGTCTATAAGGCCCAGCAGGGCTCAGCGCGACACAGTCGCTGTCAGGGCAGTTTTTTGTGGCCGTGACGAGTGACGTTGGGACCGGATGTGAAAATGTAAAGAGTCAAACGTCTTAGGACGAAGGTTTTAAAGTACAGAATCTCTCTGCGGCTGTTGGGTTTATTTTTTATTTAGCTTTTTCACTCACGCAGCCCCTCTTAGTCTCCCTGCCTATCATGGCCCAACACAGCGTCCAGATGCATGTTCCCAGAGACCCAAGAACCCTACCCCAAGAACTGAGGAACACAGCAGTGACCCCCGTATTGAGCATACTAGCTCACTGTCACATCCATTCAAACGTACCGCAAACTTTAACCTGAAAGGAAGCGCAAATGAATGCACGTCATTGGGCACATCACGTCATTTCTGCCGTCAAACCAGCGCAGAAGAAGAGGGCACGACGAGATGACGTCACTTAAAGCGCTCCAGTCAGAGCTCAAACGACGACGGAAACATGACGTGTCGTTAGGGTCGTGCGTCAGTGCGAGGAAGGTCGCAGCCTCCTCATCGCCCCGCACGGATCTGATGTTTTCACCTCCTCACTGGAAACAAATCTCTCAACCTCAATCTAATTTATTTATATAGCACTTTTAGAACAACAAAGTTGGCCAGAGTGCTGTACAGTGACAAAAACTAGAAACACAGAAATAGCAACACAGAAAAACTTTAAAACGGGGTAAAAAAAATTCGATAAATCGCAGTCGCAATAAAAGCCAACATCTCCAGACCGTGTTGAAAGCCAAAGAGAAAGAATGTGTTTTAAGAAGTGATTTTAAAAACAGAAGGGGCGTCCGCCTGCTTGATGTGCAGCGGCGGCTCATAAACAAGTCGCATGCTTCACGTACGTCATCATTTAGTCACCGGATCTCTTTCCGTTTCGTTTTCATCGATTCACCAACTTTTTTTTGGCACAAATTGAAAATGTGCGTAAAAACAAGTGGGTGCAAACACACACACTTACTGTCACCAATGTTGCTAACACCTGTGCTTTTCCTACTATGAAATAAACACCTTCCCTCATTTGGTATTTTGATGACGGTGGTGGGAAGGTTTTTCAGTTGCGATCAGGTGACTGACGGCCTTAACGTGTGACTCACGGCGTTTCCGTCCAAACACTCCGGGAGCCTCTGTGTCCCACATGGAAGTCTAATTTCTACACCAATTAATAGGAAAGTGTATTTCTGGCCACGTGTCGGTGTGCACACAGGCCGTCCTGCCGTACAGCTCAGTGTTGCTTCCTCTCAGTATCAATAGCGCTCCCTGTCAGGTTTGTTTGGACACTCAGTGTGTGTGTGTGTGTGTGTGCTCATGTCAAATTCATTTAAAACAATATGGGTACATCCAACAAGCATGATTTATTGGGAGGTGGGATTTCAAGAATCTCGAAATAATCAGGCGCGTTTCCTTAATATAGGTTCCTTATTTTGGATCTATAAAAACATGGGAGGTCTGAGGAGCCTCGTGTAGAACAAACAGGATTGTGTGTCAGTATATCCTGACACAACAGGGTGACGTGTTTTCAGGGTTGGATCTTCCTGAGATTGAAAGCTTGATGGAAGCGGTGCAGGAAACGCCTGCAGTTCTTCAGTGCGGCCGCATGATGGCGCTGCCGCTCTTTGAGTCCGAGGCCAGAGGGTCAGGCCTGACAGCAGGTCGACTGTTCTGTATGTTTGTGAACGTTTGTTCGGACGAAATGTCTAAAAGCTAACTGTACATTGCACAGACTTGGGGTGACGGTTATCATACTTTTCACAATTTTAAAATTCCCCTCTTCAGCCACTTCCCCCGCAGTCTCACTGAAAGTGTGCTCGGGTTGTCACACATGCAGAACTCAAATCATAAACCTCATTTGTGCAGCTGTTTTTAAAAGCAAGATATTAAACACTTTGAAAAAATATCTATTCAATTAAAATATATAACTTCACAAACTTAGACGTGTGTATGAAAAGCGGGCTCGCTCTGAAAGGGCCGTTGGGAATGAAAATAACACTTGGAAAATTAGTTGCATAAAAGATCATTATTTCTAGTTAACTTTCGTTCGTTACTTTTATATATTAATTGAATGTTCATAAACGCCTACAGTTACCTTCTATTCGGGTAAAATAAAGTTCATATTTAAATGTTCTGTTGGGTTTTTTTTGTGCAAAATATATATCAAATAATTAAATTCCTTGTAGCCTTTCCAACTAAAATGTACTGTCATTCCCCTGAATAAAAATATCCCGAGGCCTAAATAGCAAACATTGTTGGATTAACTAAGTTCTTATATTAAAAAGATCCATAAATTAAAAAGCAGAGTCACTTTTTGTTTTGTATAAATAAGCAGGTTCATTTATTCGTCATTAGACTGTCACTCGGTTTTCAGGTGTATAAATATAAAGTTTAAGTTTAACATTTTCACAACAAACAAAAGCACATAGAGACAGAAACATTAAATACATAATTAAAACTTTCAGTTGGAACAAATCAGCTCTTATTTACATAATATGTACAGAAACAGAAAAATGGTCCTCCGCTGCAGTGTTTGATGAAACGACTTCGTTTTAGTTGGACTTGGACAAGAAGTCACCACATTACGCCAACACTCGTGCTTGCGTCTGTGGTCGGGCTGCGTTATTTTTTACTGCAGTTTTTCTTCAGAAATCGTCACGTTTTTGTGTATCACAGGATTATTGCAGTTCTTTTTTTTCTCTTTTCCTGAGGGAATTGAACAGCTGGGGCGTTTACGACTTGAGATGGACAAAAGTGGAGGAATGTAAATGGATGTTTTTTTGTTTTGTTTTGTTTTTTTGGGGGGGGGGGGTTTGGCCTCTGTCCTTCATCGAATAGACTTTACACACAAAGGAAGAAAACTCCATCTGAATGACTCAGCTGAACCGTAAAGTATTTTTCCATAAATTAAAAACACAATGAAAATACAGCAAGAAAGCAAGAACTGAACTTACTGCTATTCGTCAGTAAACCTGTTCTCAAAATGTTGCAAAAACTACATTTCCCAGCACATTTACAGGAAGGGGAATCTGGGGGTCAGATGTGCTGAAGTATGGAAGGCCATTCATGCCAGGAAAATTCAATTAGTGTATGGAAATTTTGGAATGATCGACTTTTCATTCTCATAACATACATGGTCCAGATTGTGACTCTGACTGGCTACTTGCTGGCTGTTACTTTAATTTGTATTTAAGTTTGAGTTTTTAAATAAATTTCCCTGTGCGGATCGACAATCATGTAATTCTGACCTTTTTATCTCAAGAATAATTGTTATAAATAATAATTTGCCGCTGATGCACAGTGAATTTTAGTTTTTTTCAGCGATTGAATTAAGACTGAATGAAGATTAAGATATAAACTTGTTGTTGTTGTTGTTGTCTTTACTGGCGCCCCAAGTGCGAGTTTTTGAATGCGTCTCATCAGTACATGGAGTTTGTTCAGTAACTTTAAACTCCATCCATTGATGAAGACTGTGCGATGCGGTTGAGAGCTCAGCAAAAGGCCAGTAGGTAAAGTTAGTAAGTGGGCCTTTTTAAATTTGTTTCCAAACTCCAAGGTCACGATTGATCTTCCACACTGATTTAGTTTTGTTTTTTCCCTTGGCGGGAATGGGCTTCCACACGTTTCAGCTTATGAAAGCAGGTCGTTTGGTGAAACTCGCGACACTTCGGTTCTAAATGATAAAACTTTCCAGTTGATGCAAACAGGCTGTAAAGTTCAGCCCGGTAACCCTCTCTGTGTGTGGATCTGTGTGGCATTGACTGGACGGCGCGACAGGATGGTAAAGTCCCAGGTGTGAAGGTCTATAGGACTTGATAGATCACGTTGGGG
Source organism: Coreoperca whiteheadi (assembly GCA_011952105.1). NCBI lineage: Eukaryota > Metazoa > Chordata > Actinopteri > Centrarchiformes > Sinipercidae > Coreoperca > Coreoperca whiteheadi. Next base: position 2,045,719 of record CM022474.1, on the reverse strand, counting down.
TCCTGGCTGGCGGTCGGTGAGGGGATCTGGACTGGCCCAGGGGCCGCCGCCGCCTCACCGGCCGGGTCCATCGGTGGGGACCCGGGGCCGTCGGCGGCCGGCAGCAGGCTGCCGTTGTCGGTGGAGATCCGCTCTACGATGCTGGACAGACAGTCCAGGCTGGAGACCACCGCGCTCCGGTCACTCTTCAGGCCGCCTGCGTGAGACAAAACATCAGAGTTCATGCTGAAATTACTGTTCTCATGAACGTATTAGTTAATGGGGGTTCACACGTTTTTTGACTTCCATGTTTCATGTAAAACCACAAAATGATCCCGAGACAAAGAACAGACATGCGGTCTGACATCATGGACACTTTAACCGTTCAGTTAGTTTAATCTCGAATCAGTTTAATAGATCAACTATAAGTAGAGCTTGATGTTTCACTATTTTTAGATACTAAATATGAAATAACTGTTGTCAGGAACTATTTGTCATGCCCATGGTGGGATGTTTTTTGACTCCATCGGTCCAATTTTTATTTTTAAAAACCTACGGACTTCCTGTAAATAAAACATTTTGCTGTACTTTTTGATTTATTTTTATTTTTTTTTTACAAGTGTTGTTCGTCTCTTGATTAAAACCGAGATGTTTCAGTGAAATGTGCCAAACGTTGGGTTCAGATTCCCATGGAAGCCCACTATTCCTGTGAAATGATGCAGCACTAATGACTATTCTCACAATATTTTCAGTAAAATCTTTGAATATTTTTGCCTACAAAACATCCAGCTACTTAAAATGTTGCTGTTTTTTTTTTTTTTACGCAAAAGCTGCTCCTTTATAATCGACAGAAGTTAAAGAAATATTTGAATTGTATTAGCCCGCTGTTTTTACTGCTTGTTCTGTTTGTCTTTTCCTGATAATGGCGAATAAATTCAATTTAATTGTATTTATACAGCCCAATATCACAAATCCCAATTTTGCCTCAAAGGGCTTTACAGAAAGTCGTTCATTATCTGAATTAGTAGCCTAATTGGCCTGTTACCTGGTAATATCATCGTTATTATATATTATTATTATTATTATTATTAAGTCCTTGCAGGTTTCTTACCGTTTGGAGTCTCAGAGAAATAAGAGCTTCTCTCATAACTTCCTCTTCTGTTTGAGTGACACGTCGGGCCGTTAAAATCCGTCTGCAGAGAGAAAAGAAAAAGAGGCATTCATTTAGAAATGAGCTTATGTTACATATAACGTATTAAATCAGCCACAGAAAGTCGTGATCTTGAAATCGGTTTTAAGCCTAAATCTTGCAGCAATTAATTTAAAATAAAATAAAAAAAAGAAGAAGCCACATTTATATGTTAAACGAATTCACAGCACACCGAGTGTGTCTAGTTAATGATCATATTTTATCTTCTTTAAACTACTGCGAGACAGACGAGACGATCATATTATCAAGTAAATACAAAATTAACTGTAACAGAAAATGAAACTTTATGGTGAATCGGTTTCAACGCATTCGTTAGAAAAATCGAATATATTTCGATCTCAACAATGTGTTGCATGATTTTACATTTAAAAACCGCGACTGGCTCTTGAAAAAAAGAGAGAGAGAGACAGAACCCATTTGAACCAAAACTATAAACAGAAACAACTTAAAAAGTCGAGTTTCGTGGCCTGAAATGACACGTGGAAATTGTTAAGAATCTGAATTTGAATTACAGCCTTCACTATGCAAAGGAGATCAACGCGCTTCACAGAATAAATCTAAGAAATCGGTGAGTTAAAAAAAAAAGAACTAAAAACAATGAGCCCCAATTAAGCAAGTGAAAAATAAAACGTGCGTAAAGACGCACGCAAAACCACCACCGCCACCCTTTCATAGCACCTGTCAGTCCCTGGACTCACCATGCCGTCGGAGCAGTTGGAGCGGGGACTGGAGGCGTCTGAGTCCCCGCTGTAGTGCTCCAGCACCGGGTAGAAGCCGTCGTCCTGCCCGCCGCGCAGCAGCGCCTGCAGGGACTCGATGTAGCTGATGGCGTTGCGCAGGATCTCCACTTTGGGCAGCCGCTGGTTGGGGTTGGCCGACGTGCAGCGCTTCAGGGTCTCGAAGGCGTCGTTCACCTTGCTGAGCCGCCGGCGCTCCCGCAGCGTGGCCGCCTTCCGCCGGTCCGCGTTGGTGGTCTTCCGCTTGCAGGCCTTGCAGGCCCAGAGCAGGCAGCGGCCCGCCTGGTGGTGCCCGCTGGGGGCGCGGACGTGCTCATCGTCCTCCCCCTCGGCGTGGTGATGGAGGTGCGGGAGGGAGGACGGGGAGGAGGAAGAGGAGGAGGAAGGGGAGGGTGAGGCTGAAGAGGAGGAGTCGTCCGGCTTCAGCAGGCCCACATGGACCAGCCGCGGGTCCAGGTCCTCGAAGAAGTGCATGTCGCTGGTGTTGAAGCAGGGGTCGTCGTAGAAATCATCGGCGGCAGGGATGGGGAAAGAGATATCCGACAGCTCCATGGTTCCGGTCCCGCACGCACCCAAGAAGCCAGATCCAGTGAAAGAGACAGAAGCGTCTTCAGGCCAAAACCCCACACTTTTTACAGGAAAAAAGAAGACGAAGAAGAAGAAGAAGAAGAAGAAGAAGGGAACAGATGAGAGGAACTCGGACGTGAAGCGGCTTCGCTGTTTTCGGGGGAATGTAGAGTCCAGTCGCGAACCGTTCTGCCCTCAGCTGTTGACCTGGATCATCTTATACCTGGGACACCCGCAGGGGGCGGGGTCAGGGTGACGATGGCCCAGAGAGGTCTGGCCAATCGGCTGGCGGCAGGAGGGGTTTACCACTTCACGGTAATTAGTGTACAATTACCCCTAACGGAGCAGGAACGGCAGGATGACGCGCAGCGGGGGGGCGCGCGCATGTGGAAGTGGACAGTTCAAGAAACACCAAGTACTTAAATCATAGAATATTTTAGACTGGATGGATGTATGTATATATATTCTGCATACACGTGTTGGCCTGCTGGTTGACTGATCCATTTGAACATAAAGCCGCTTAATGAAACGCGGCATTTAAATAAAACGGTCTCGCCTTGCGACATGGGACTGGCTTGGAAAAGAGAATAATATTAACAAAAAAAGAGAAATTAAAAATGTAATCGCCAAGGCCTTATCTGAGCTACAGGCCCGCTGGAAAAAAACTAATAAATTGAAAAAAGAAAAGAGACTTAAAAGGAAACAAATATGTGTTTAAAAAAACGAATCGAAGCGTGATTAAATGATACATGTATAAAGATCTATATATCCCTATATATACATCTATATATAAAACAATAACGTTTCAAATTAAAAAAAATCCAAATACAGTTCAAATAAAAGCCAATCTGTTGTGTAAGAAAACGAAATGTCTCATTTATATGAAGTAAAAGAGAAGAAGTAGCAAATAAATATAATTTTAAAAAGAGGAATTTTCTAACTCAAACAATGTTTGAGTCTTGTTACTCTTTTAGATTTGAGCAGGTAAAATTTTATAAAACTAATCCAATTTGGGCAAAATCTAATAATTCATAAGAGAGTAGGCCGTGTTCATTTATTTTCCTGCGTACAGCTCCTGACCTTTGACCTCCTCACCATACTGGCAGTTTAGTGTCAGAGCTGAAGCTGCTCCCCAGAATGCCCATAACACTTCTCCTTTTCTTCCCCTCCCCATGTTAACGGCAGTAAAACTAATCCAGAGACGCGTCCCGTTCCCGGATCAGCAGAAACGACTTCAGGCCGCTTATATGTGAGCCGAGGAGCGCAAATGCTGCGTGAAGGAAACAGTGTGAACGGAGTGATCAAGTTAAATGTCAGCGAGGTTATTTTTAGTCTGCAGTCGGAACAGACTCACCCCCCCCCCCCCCCCGCCTGCAGAACCCCTCCCAGCTGCACCGACTCCACGCGGACCCTCTCGAAATGCAGGTTGGTGACTTTGACGCGAAAACACGCAGCAGTTGCGCGTCGGCCGCAGTGCGCGGGCGCCGCAGCCGGGTGGCGCTGCCGCAGCCGTCAACCCGCCGTGTCTCTGCTGAGCGCCTCTGCCAGTCAAACGCGACAGATGGTGAGGAGCTGCACTCCGCGGATGCTCTGAGTGTTTGAGAAAACGTTCAAACCCTCCACTCAGAGGATTATCACTGCCACTGCAACAGTGATGGACGGGCCTTTTAATAAAGGGCCCAACACCAGGCAACAACGAAATACAAGCACTTCGTGTTTTTTGCTGCTATTATTATTATTTTGGGTGTAAAAGTGGAGAGTTTAGAAACACCAGTTAAACACACTTGAATTGAAATGTTTTAGTCAAAGTGTAAAATTATGCTGTATGTGTAAATTGACTTGTAATTTACATGGTAAACAAAAAAAAAGGAGAATTATCCTTTTAAATTCACTGATTTTGACCGATATATTATTATTTTTCAGTAATTTTCAGGGTGCTGATGCAGGGGGGGGGGGTGTCGCCATAACACAGTTTTTCTAACCTCAACTTTATTACACAGTGAACAACAAACCCAGAGGTTGTGTTTTTAAATGTAGTCACAAGGAATCCCCAAACCTCAGCGATATCAATAACTGTTTCATACCCCGGTCATGCAACACCTGATGGCTTCTCCTTCACAGTGGAGCGCCGTCGGGCCAATAAATGTCACAAACCGAGAGTATATGGTTTTAAATGCTTAAACACGTGGTTAATACATCATCAGAAACAAAATGGCATTCATACGTGGGAAAACGCAAGTTCACAAACAGAAGACGCAGAGTAGCAGCTGTATGCCGGCAAGAAAATATGTACTTGTACGAATTATACGTTTGCAACGCTTTCATTAGGAAACATTCATCGTTTGTTTGTTTTTTTAAAGTATTTACTCACCCAAAAACTACATTCCCTTGCTGGTGTTTACGGGGCAGGTTACTGAACCAAAACACTTTCAGTCAGATTAGAAAATGATCAGGCGGGCCACCGAAAGCTTTGAATTTATTGATTGACGTGTTACAGAAAAACATGTATTGAAAACTCTTCAAAGGACGGTCTTAAAATATATCATTTTAATGCAAATAAAACAAACATACAGGAATTTTAAAATTTCAAAAAGTTCTAGGTTTCTTATGTACATGTTGTATCTTGTTTATTGCGTACTGGAGGCAGAGAGATGACACTAATATCCATCTTACAACGGGGGGAAGATGGCTCACAAGCAGATTTCCCCAAAATGAGGAAGAGGAAATGTAACTTTTGTGCTATAATTTCCAATCTTGTACATTAATCAAGACTTGTCTTTGACTGACGCTGATCGATCATCTGGTCAGCTCCTCCTGCAGCTCATTCAGGATGTACTCCCCGAACCCCCCCGTGTGGTCGTCGGTGCAGCCCGCCCGGCGGGCGCCGGCGAGCAGGTCACCCAGCAGTTTGAGGCGGTCCACCCGCGGCGTCAGGAAGTGGCTCTTCACGACGCTGGCGGTGTGTGGGTCCCCGTGGCTGCGGGCCAGCTGGCTCAGCTCAACCAGGGCGCCAACCTCCTCCTTCCGCTGCAGCAGCAGCAGCTCCAGAGCCGGCAACACCGCGCCGACTCCCTCGCAGCCCGGCTTCTGAAAATCAAAGACGCAGAGTACAGAAATCCGGCGTCAGAGCGATAAACCACAGCAAAGCCACCATCAGCATCCCCAAAACCTGACCTGCTGGTGGCGGCCTGTGGCTCAAACACTTTGGCAGAAGTGTTTAGTAGGAACCTGAACAAATAAATCCTAAAACGTAACACTTGTGTCCCTGACCGATTCAGTGGTATTATGCATCAACGTTACCTCTGACTGAGAGCCTACTGAAAGACAGCAGAAGCCACAGAAACAATCATGATGTGATAACTGTGTTGCTGAGCTATTAACCTAATAAACAGGGCTTATAAAGGTGTGTTTCAGACTCAACTGAACCAAATAATCTGAATCGGCAACAGACTGAACTTACTTTTACTCAGACCAGCGTTTATGTCAGCAAAACTTCAAAATCAATTCATTTCAGTGGAAACGCTGCGGTCAGTCGATTCACTTGCACGGGCAAGTAAATCTGCGCTTTTCATGCATTTTTCATGAGCTTTGAGGGACTGGAAAGTGTCAAAAACAAAAGGAAACTATTATTAATTGTGTTGCAACATCTAATTTTACATCACCTGCACCGCAGAATGGGATGCAGTCAGTCGGGAGGGCGGCAGTGAACGATACAAACACTTCTCTTGAACAAACTGTCTTTGGTTCGCTAACTAAACTATCAATTATCCCCGCAAGTATTCACTACGTCGATGTGTGAAGGGATTTCGATGTGTCCCTTTCCCTCTACCATCTTGTCTACGGTGTGATCACACATATAACACACACAATAGCTGCAGGTAAGACGGAAGGAAAAAACGCACGAGGCGGCGATGTGGGTCTCTGAACTGAACTGAACGAAATGGCTGATCAGCAGCTTTGGTCCAGAGCCGCACATCTTGACAACTGTAGCCAGGTTTGCCATGAGCTCGGCTGTGAACGTCCCCAGAGGATGGATCCTAATGATTTTGAAGACCCTCTGACTTTTCCTCTAGCGGCACCATCAGGACAAAATCCAGATCGCAGATTTCCACAAAGCTTTCTAATCATATTCCTGCCTCCTAGCGCAGTGGTGCCCTACCTTTTTTGTCCGAAGTACCCCCACAACCCTATCCGATGGGCCTAAGTAGCCCTCGATCATACCCTTTGATAGATGTGATGGCTTTATGCTATTGTTCAGTGGTATTTTTTATTAGTTTTCATCAAGTCACAATTTAAATTTTTTTTCAAATTAGCTGAGCTCCATTTTTCCGCGTACCCCCTGGTAACTGAAGAAATACCCCTGGTTGGGAATCACTGTCCAAGAGGACGAACTTTACATTTTTAGCTCCACTACTAGTAAGAAGAGCTGAATCGTCAATATGTTCTGTGTTGCGTTCAACATTTTCTTACTGTGGCAGCCTCCGGGCGATGCTAGCAGACTTTTAACTCTTGTATTTCAGTTAACAGCTTCCTCTTGAGACAGTTAGCCGTCTCATGTAGCATTGAAAACCTCCACAGCAAAGCCCTTTAAACGTGACACTCGAACTAATTTGACGCACTTTTCTCGCAGCGTTTGTGACAGAGGTTGATAAAAGCCCTTCTCCACGTTGTCTCCGTGTTGTGTTTGAAGCAGTGTAAGCTGGGGTGACGTGTACTTGGTCAAACTATCTTACAAACAAAACCGTCCACGACCCACAGGAGCTAAATCAAACTGGAGTGAGCAGTAAAGGACTCTGTTGTCTCGCTGAGGTACACGGCACTTGAGAGGCGGATAACAAGGTGTCCCAAACTGCTGCTGACTGGTCCCGGGCCGCAGCCCTGAAACGATTTCACACGACTCATAAACCCCGGGCCGGCGGTCGGGGGCCATGCTGCGACGCGCCAGCGCCACTGCCGCCGATGCCGCTGGCCATCTGGAAACACCATCAGCACCACCGTCCCTCTGCCGCAGCATTAATCTCGCCAATTTTCCGGAACTCGGGGGGGGGGGGGATGTACACCCTGACCGGCTTGAGGCCAGAGCCAGGGGCAGGTCTCCAGGGGTTTAACCTCCCTCCCTCCTTCTGCAGCCTCTTAGTATATTAACCCCCCACCCGGCGGGTCCTATCGCTCACGCCTGGCCCAAATGAAGAGCTTCGTTTCAAAATGAGATCTCTGCCTGTTGGGGGGGAGAAACACAGTGAGAGAAGACACCTGCTCTGACTATATGAAGGATAGCACAGGAGGGGGGGGGATCCTTTTGGGGAGGAACGCGAGGTAAAACGAGAACGCTGTTACAGACTGAGGCTTCTCTGTCTCACAGATACAGTTCAGATCATAAATTCTGTTTCAAAATCGTTCCACAAATCAACTTTTCATACCGGATCATCTAAACGCCCCTCGGGACCCACGAGGATTCAACCAGAGGAGCGGGGTCCGAAAGCCCTCCCCCACCCAGCTGAAGTGTCTTTGGGCAACGAATGCTCATGACCCTGACCTCTGACTGTCTGTGTGACAGAGGTGGAAAGTAACAAAAGTACATTTATTCAAGTACTACACTCATGTACAATTTGTAGCTCCATCTCAACCAACTGAAACAGAACCCATAGTCCAATAATACAACAACACGGGGCCTTTCTGCATAATTCTGTATGTACTTTTGATACATAACCAGTAGATTTTGCAGATAATACCTGCATACTCCTTATTACTCCTTAGTATTTACATGTTTAACTTTATTTTTACGTTGTGGTACTGCAACTTTGACTCAAGTGAAGGATCTGAACGCGTCTTCCACCACTGGTCTGCGAAGACACGTTGTGTAGTGCCATAGAAATACTGTTTGTGGATTTTCATGAAATCAAACCCCACGTTTGACACTAGTTATCGTCTGCATTTCGTCTCAGCAATACCCCTTCAACGGGTTTCCGTTCCTGTGATTAGTAGCTTTTATTGATAAGTCAGCATGCAGCATGTAGTCCCGCCCAATTTGACCTGATTGATATCAGGCTCACTGTTCACTGCTCACTCTCCTGCAGCCGTATCGGGGCTGGATTAAGCTACTGCTAAAGCTACGCCAACATTTCTTACTGCCGCTGCTTCACATTAATAGTGTGCAACTGGACAAACACAGGGTGGCGTTTGTGGTGAAGCCGCAGGAAATGCAAAACTGTTTATCACTGAGGTTGGTGCTAACCGGGATTTTTCATCAAAACATGAGTTTGTTTGGCTGCACTGCAAACGGATCCGCCGGCTGCTCTTCGGTTGTATTTCAGACAAAACAAGCGTTTGCTGTAGTATTCAACCGCAATAACTGTTGCCACGGTGACCACAGGGCCGAAATGTTAAGGATTTCAACTTACAGCACATTTTCAAAGTGATTTACAACACTGTTGTGACACTTGACCTAGTTGAAGTCATATGATCATATCAGTGCAATGACATGTTCACCTTTCACATAAGGGTGGAGTGTTTGAGTGTCCACATACTTTTGGCCATGATGTCAAAGCCCCATTATATTTGTTGGTGTCAGGGGAAGTGTTTAACGAGGTAAACAATGTGTTCAAACAACAAAAAACAACGAACAACAAAGTGTTACGACCCAGGCTCAAGGGGTCGGGACAAATGAGCGGACACCAGGCAGAAGGTAACATTTGACAAAATGATCTTTATTTAATCAGTTAAACCAAACTGAACCAAATTAGCTGTAAAGAGCGCAGGTAACAATATGGGATGTGTTAATCTGTATGATCAGTGAAAGTGAGTGGACTGACTGGTGTAACGTGCAGACATAACATAATGTCTAACTAAACAAAAGAGCAAACTAAGAAACCAAGCTAAACCATAACCGAGGCAAACCCAACAGAACAAAAGGCAACGTTGCCGACCAGCAGATGGAAAGACAACCAGCATCGAGGCAGCGGTCACAATGCCTTCAATAGTCACCTGCCTCATTAACTCAGGGCCCGCAGGTGTGCCAGGACAGGCAATCCCCCACAGAAACCTGACAAACCACTAGGGGCGTCACAAAAGTAATAAAGAGGAATAACAACAGTAAAAAAAATAATAAAGAACAATAATGTTGGTTTAAAAAAACAAAAAAGGAAACTTCGCGACAGATTTTACCTGGATGTCCTTGCCACAGAAGTTGCCCCCCCTCTCGGCCAGGTAGCCCAGCATGGCCTCGGCGTCCTCCACCTGCTTCAGCGCCCCCTGGTGGAAGAAAGAAGCGACACGGGGCAGAGCGACATCGTCCCGCTCAAACACACTGGCCTGCAGGAGACAGAACAAAGGCGTTACATCGAGTGATGACACAGCCTGAAGGTACACGAAGGAGACACACTGGAACACCCTCATCATGATGTGTTACACTGCCCCCACCTCGGCTATAAACTCGGTCCCACTCGGCCCAGAGACTTTACATTGTTGTTCTTTTAAATAGCCTAATTGATTTTAAATTTTAGATGGGCAAACACTTGCTATAAAAAGGAAACATGTAAGAGCAGAGATTGCATTGCGACGACATCTCACACATAAAAACAGCTTTCCTGGGCTCTGGGAACGACACTGGCTTCACCCCAGGTTCTGCCTCATCTTGAATTTTGCATTTCAAGACTGAATAAGACATATAAAGGCAGACAAGCAGCTGTCACATTCAAAATCCTCTGAGAAACGCAGCCTGAACCCTTCGGCCCTCAGTATCCCAACATCCACTGTGCACATACTTCATGTGTACAACGGTGAAACTGGATGTGAAGGTCGGACCCTTAAAGTGTGCCATCTCTTCATTAATATTACTAATCTAAATCCTCACAGTACATCTGAACTCAAGTCTTATGCTTGGTTTTTAATTTACTCACTTTATTTTTATGTTGTTTGATTTATCCTCTAATTTCTCAGCATCTGTCTTGTCAAGGTCATAGTTACCTAATTATGAATTAAAACCTCACCTAACCATAATTATTGCTGCCTTATAGTGACATTGTTGAAGGCTATTTGTGCTTTTTTTGTAATATAATGACAAACAGGGCCTAGCCGGGATTTAAAGAAATTAATATGGCCAACAAAAATTGAATATTCGTTTATTTATTATTTAAGTAACACATGTTGGATATGTTATAGGCTGATATAGGATTGTTAACATAGCCTATTTAAATTTGAACTTTAGGGCCAATAAAAATGTAATGTTTTTAATAAAGTTCAAATTTAAATATGTGAAGTATAAAACTCCCTTTTCAGCCTCAACAAATCCAACACGTGTTAGTTTTTGATTTGGCATTTCCACCAGATTTCTGAAACCCCCCCCCCAAGCTCCCGGAACAAATACAGAAGACATGACCGCCAGAGTCCTCAATGGAAGCTACAGCCCTAATGATACTGGAAAATGGTAAATATAATATAATATTTAGTTTCTGTACTTTGGTGAGTGACGTCCAGTGGTGGAAGAAGTATTGAGATCCTACATAAAAGTACCAATACCACCCTGTGAAAATACTCCAAGGAAAAGTCCTGCAATCAAACTCTTACTTAAGTAAAAGTATGTGAGTATTATCAGCAACATGTACTTAAAGTATGACAGTAAAAGTCCTCAGTGGGCAGTAACATGTTCCTGTCAGTGTTTCCTCTTCTATATATCTGATGTTTCTGGATTCTTATCACCGCTGCATTAACGTGCATGCTGCATTTTACTGCGGCAGATGTTTCAGGTTGAGCTCATTTTAACTGCTTTATATCCTGTTGGGTAGTTTAATCTGCAGCAGTGCATCACGCTCTATAAGGTCATCCTGTGTTTGTAGGCGTCGCCGTCCTGTAAGAACCACATATCTCCAAAACCAAAAAACAAAAGTCAACACATAAAGGAAACACTTCATCCTTCAGTTCATCACAAACATTCAGAATCAACACATGTGGAGATACGTGGTTTTCACTGGACAGGAAGGGGATGGAAAATCTGTAAAGTAACTTAAGCTGTCAGACAAATGTAGTGAAGTAAAAAGTACAATGTTTGCCTCTGAGATGTGGTGGAGTAACGTTAGACGTATAAAGTTGCATAAGTAAAGTACAAGTAGGCCTAGACCTACAATTTGAAGTGAAGTCCAGTAGGCTACCTGAGTAAATGTAGGCTACTTAGTTACTTCCCACCACTGATGATGTCCTTGTTAAAACCCTGTCAGTCATGACAGTCACACAGAGCAGGCCTCCATGCTGGAGGATCGTGTCTCCTACCAGAGTCTGAAGCCGGTACGCTCCGTCCCACAGCAGGCCGCTCACCCCGCACAGAGCCTCCTCCACGGCGGCCGGCAGGCTGTGTCTGGCCCGGCTGCCCGCGGAGCTCCGGTGCGCTCCGCACAGCGGCAGGCTGCTCTTCAGCCTCTTTCCCGCGGGCTCAGCCATGTCACCGCCCGCACACACTGATCCAGGTGCCGCACAGCCCGGACACTTTACTGTGACACAATCACCGCCCGCGGAGGTGAATTACAGGTGATAAACTCGACTGCCTGACCACCACTGCCTCTTAAACGCGCCGTCTTGCAGCCGACCTGAACCGTCGACAGAGGATAAATTTAGCCCGCATGGATCAACTGTTTCCCGGTCAGCTGCTCAAGTTCATCCGGTGCGTTTGCGCTGAGAGCTGCAGCCTCGAAGACAACACAAGTTATATAACAGAGTTATAACCATATGAACATGGTGAGGCCCAGTGATGGAGTCGGTTCAGCTGAACATTATAATGTCCTTTTTGCTACTTTTTAACATCAGAAATCTGCAGTTTCTTGCTCTTTAACTGCAGGTGTCACTTTATTATGTAAAGCAGAGAAACAAAAGTTTGTCCTTTCTTGCTAATATTTTCCTTCTCTACATGATGACTCATGGGTCCACTAAAGAACTAAAGAGTCTTTTAACTGAAGGATCATCTGGATTAAGATCTCGCATCCTAATGAGTTGAAGACCTGCATCCAAGTCCCCAGTTAAGTAAAAGGCCCACATAAGTATTAACAACAACATATACTTAAAGCATAAAAGTACTTGTGTCCTCCCTGTGACTGATATATGATTGTATATATGACAATATTAGATTGTTAATATCATCAATGTGTGAGTAGCATTTTACTGTTGTAGCTGCTCCAGGTGGAGCTAGTTTTAACAGTTTAGTCCACTGGTTCCCAACCTAGGGCTCAGGTGTGAGTGTGTGTGTGTGTGTGTGTGTGTGTGTGTGTGTGTGATTGTGTGTGTCAGAGTAGCATTGGGGTGGTCGTAACAGTGGCAGACCCTCCACAGGGCCGTGAATCAGAGTGTCCTGTCATCTGAAGCTCGGCTGTAGGACCATACACAAACTATGAAGAAGAAGAGCGAATCCGATGTTAAAAGAAGCTCACTTCTGTCATGGTGATCTTTTGAATAAGACTGGACACCAAACCAAATTAAATTGCAAACCTTATGAATATCGTATCAAGCTATATTTACTCATATTGCAATTTTTAATACATTCTCTGAAACTGTGAAAAGCAACAAGAACCTGTGATATCTGACCAGATGTTCAACCAACCCAAAGAGGTTACAGTCCAGTTTAACTGATCACACTGCACCATATCATGATATACTGTAGAACATAGGTCGTGTAGTCCAGTGATCACCCCCTGGTTCTTCCTCCTCTCCTGTTTCAGCTCAGCTCCTCGGGGCAGGATGAGTGACAGGAGGGGCTGGCTGCTCCCCGGGGGTCAGCTGGTCCAGGAGAGAAGAAAGGCCGGCTCTCAGCCCGGAGAACACCCAGGGTCAACAGGACCTGCACCCTTGACACAACCCCACCCCCCACCGCCACGACCCTCAGACACCTCAGTAAACTCCTGGGCTGGACCTCGCTGTAAGGCTGCAGGAGGTCAGTCAGCTTCCACCAGGTGATGCAGCACAGCAGGAGGCCCGACAGAGGCCCGGACGCTGCAATACATCCATCTGTGCTACTGCTCCGACCTTCACTGCGGATTATCCATCCACAGTATCTGTAGGACTTCATGAACAACATCTAGAAAACTCTTAGAAAATGTGTAGAGACTGTGTAGTTGTGGCTCCTTGAACATGTTTCAGATGTCTATAAGTTTTGCTCAGTTCCACCAGAGACATTCACCTCTAAAACTCTCACATGGGTGTATTTCAATAACTGTTAGATGCTTATAGAGGTAAAATCATCAATATTTCACTAAAAAAGCAAATATTATAGAAAAATCCTAAATGTAACACACATTTATTTATCAGAACTTTCTTTTTCTTCTTTACTCTCCCATTAATCATCTCATGACCCATCATATTTATCAGGTGAACCTTTGAAGGGGCCCGACCCCTGGACTAAACTAGCTAACTGTGTATAAAGTACTTTAAATTAGCTAACTGTACATAAAGTAGTTTAAACTAGCTAACTGTACATAACGTAGTTTAAACTAGCTAACTGTGTATAAAGTAGTTAAAACTAGCTAACTGTACATAAAGTAGTTAAAACTAGCTAACTGTACATAAAGTACTTTAACCTAGCTAACTGTACATAAAGCAGTTAAAACTAGCTAACTGTACATAAAGTACTTTAAACTAGGTAACTGTACATAAAGTTGTTAAAACTAGCTAACTGTGTATAAAGCAGTTAAAACTAGCTAACTGTACATAAAGTTGTTAAAAATAGCTAACTGTGTATAAAGTAGTTAAAACTAGCTAACTGTGTATAAAGTACTTTAAACTAGCTAACTGTGTATAAAGTACTTTAAACTAACTGTATATAAAGTAGTTAAAACTAGCTTCACCTCAAGCAGCTACAACAGTAACACGCTGCTTGATTTATGCATCAGTATTAACAATCTGATTATATTTACATATAAATATAATACTGCTAAAATAAACTAAAACTGCTGCAAAAAGCAACTTGCTGTTATTTCAAGCTGATGAGAAATCTGTCTACATCTCTGAAATCATCAAGTGTCAGCTTCTCTTTTTGTTAGATTGGCAGTGATGAGTTTTACTTATCTGATGTAAAACTTCTATACAGTCTACAACTACTGAATGATGGATTTAAGGATCATTTGGCAGTTTCGAATCTTCAGCTTTGCGCGCTCGTCTTCTTCATAGTTTGTATCTGGTCTTACAGCTGAGCTTCAGATGACAGGACACAGTGATTCACGGCCCTGCGGAGGTCTGCCACTGTTACAACCCCCCACTTACTACTGTTGGTTTATAAAGCACTGAATGGTTCAGGGCCAGAGTACATTTCTGATCTTCTGCTACGTTATGAACCACGTGATCACACTGCACCACACAGGGCTGTGTAAATGTAAATGTTAATGTAAATGTACTGTACTTGTATAGCGCCTTTCTAGTCGTCCGACTACTCAAAGCGCTTTCACACACTACATATCTCATTTACCCAGACACACACATTCATACACTGATGGCAGGAGTTAACTGCCCATCAGTACAAATTAAACTAATCATTCACACACACTCACACACACACCGAAGATGCAGCTTCGGGGGCAATTTGGGGTTCAGTATCTTGCTCAAGGATACTTCGACGCATGGCTGGGGGAAGCCGGGATCGAACCGCCGACCCGCTCTGCCACCAAGCCACAGCCGCCCCTGTGTGTGTGTGTTGGATGTTGCAGCTGTCAACAGTTGTTGTTGTTGCTGTTGTTCAGCTGGTACTCTCTGGAAGTGCACAACTTCATAGAGTCACACTTTAGTGGATGCAGTTAAAGATACTTATTTTCAAATAGTTGCACTTAACACACAATACTTGTTGTGCAGTCCACGGAAAAGACACTGAAGACTTCGACTTACATCATTACAACTATCTTAAACTATCTGAAGAAATATCAAGCCCGAAAAATAAAAAATCAGAGGGAAAATGTCAAAGCAAAACATGGACCAAGGTGAGTTCCTCTAGACCACCAGGGCGCCCCCCATAATCTATATCATTAAAGGAATAGTTTGACATTTTGGGAAACACATTTATTCGCTTTGTGGCTGAGAGTTAGATGAGAAGACCGACACCACTCTCATGTCTGTACGATAAATATGCAGCTACAGCCAGCAGGCTTAGCTTAGCACAAAGGCTGGAAACAGAGGGGAAACAGCTAGCCTGGCTCTGTGCAAAGGCCCACCAGCAGCAACACCAATTAATTCGTTGTAATATATTGTTTGTTTAATTGATACAAAAACCAAATTCACAGTTTTACGGGGGCATGCAACCCCGACAAAATGCATAATAACGTCTGCTGATATAGTCACAAGTACAGTGAAGTAATTACACCATTTTTAGTGATTTGTAGTTATGCATAGCATGTGGGCCCTTTACTAAATACATGTATATAAAGATGGGGTTATTGTCTTCTTGTGCATAAATACAGGTGAGTTCACATTTCCACCTTTACCCGATGAACCATTTTTGGTAGAAAAGTCGTCAATCAATCACATCCACAGCATGAAGCAGAAGAAACACACGTTGTTAAATAACATTAAGCCAGTGTGCAATAAATATTATATATAAAATAAAACATGTTAAGTAGGCTATTTATATTACATTTATTTATTATATTGTAACATTTTGTCCAGAGTAATTCCCAATACAGTATGTCACGTCAGTTTCTTTTTAAAGAAAGCGGGTTTGTCATTAAAAAGAAAGAGTGCAACGAACGGACGAATGTAGATAAACGCAAGATAATAATGAGACGGGACTCATAAATACTGTACTGTAGGAGGCGCGCACACACACACACACACACACACACACACACACACAAAGCACTTAATAAACCCAAAATGTGCCGACTGACAGGAGAGGTGTCGGCCTTCACACCTGCTGCCTGCTGTAAACCACCAACACTACAATGGCTGCTTTGTGCGGCGCTGGTGGCAGATTACTTTACACACACACACACACACACACACGGGGCTGTATTACCTCGCCGCAGCAGATTTACGGCTGTGCAGACAGTTGTGTGGTTTGTTGTGTTTGCGGACTGAAGACAAACCTCTCTGCTCTGTAATGACGGGAGCTTCATACCGTGGACGGACGTCTCAGTGGATTTACTGTAAAACACTGATGTTGGGGGTTCGACTCCTGCTCAGTTTCAACCTCCGCCCCCCTCTGTCGTTCTCTACTGTCTAAAAACTCCAGAAAATTGCCTTTTCTCCGCCAAACTTGCTGGTAGTGCTAGATAAAAAGTCAGGGGATCAACATGGTCACTAGAAGTCATCCTCTGGGGACCATGAATGTCTGCTTTCACATTTAGTGCCAATCCTTCGAGTAGATGTTGAGTTATTTCACTTGGTTATTTTTTTCCAGCCTGTATTTATCCGAGGAAGGTTTGATTTCTTTCACAGGAACACCCACTGCACAGCCACCGCCCTTTTTTACAGGAGCCGGCGGACGACCAGACGTCTACTCACCATACGTTCAACCCACGTTGGACACAACTGATGGCTGAGACCGAGGCTACGTCCACACTACTGCGTATGAGCTCTGCTACGTTGGCACCGAGCGTCCACACTGCTCCTGCATTTTCGAGGCCCTAAAACGGAGACGTTTGGAAACGCTGCCGGCCCCGTTTTCGATTTGCGTTCTACTCTGGACGGGCAGAAATGGAGGCTCTTGTTAATGATGACGCGGCTACCAAAGTTCGCTTCTTGATTGGGTCTTATCATTCACGACGTGTCCTTCCCTGATTCGTCGTGCCCCCATCACGTGTCCCTTTTCCAGGAGAAAGCAAACACGAAGCATGGCCAGAGACGGGTTATCGAGTATCTTTGCCATGGCCAATTCAACATGGATAACGAATCACAGGCGCAACAGCTGACCGCGCTGCTTATGGCTGGCGGCTGCTGCACAGTTAAATTCTGCATTGTATAATGTTACTACTGCGGCTACTGTTCGAGCGATTTGTGACAATTCCCAAATCCAGTGGCGTTATCAGTCCTGCATGAAGAACCAGTGCCTGGTGGGATCATTTATTCAGGACCTTGTGGTTCCTGAGGAATGGCGAGAACACTTCCAGATGTGTTTCATGGACGCAACTGTCAGTAATGGATTCATTTTGATGCATCAATATTTAACATTACTGATTTGCAAACGTGAACCCGGAGTGTGTGCTGGGATACTGTGGAGTATTTGAGTTTGTCCATTGAAGGAATGGATGTTACAGTTTAGAAAGACACAGAAGAACTTTGAAAATCCAATGATGGAAAAGAAAGACAAAAACAAAAAGCTATTGACAATGTTTTAATAAAGACAACGTTTTGTGAAGAGCAGTCACGTTCATCTGTCTCATTATTTCTGTCCTGCTTCCCGTTTACACCTGCACGCACGTGCCCAGTGGTCGTGAATAGTCACCTGATACGCGTTTTGAGGCGTGGTGGTATGGACGGAGGTTATTTCGGAAACGGAGCCGAAACACTCGTCTGGACGGAGATGGTTTTCATTTTAAAACGGCGTTTTTAAACAAAAACATAGTTAGCATTTATAACATAGCATACCAGTTATGAGTTAGCAGCTCATACATGTCGCTGATAAACCAGAGGAATTACACTGAATTACATGAAATAATTAACAAATAAAGTAAAGTTTCAGTTTCACCACCCTTTCTGTCCCCATCTGTTGATTGCACACACACCCATGCAGGCTTTGAGTTATTTCTCTCTCTCCTCCTTACTTTTTTAAACTCTGTTTTCAGCCAGTTGGTTAAATAAAGTGTGGGACCCACGTCTAACCCTGGTCTGGAGGAGGGTCGGCCGACGCACATCGACCCATTCAGGTAGACCTCTGACGAGGGTTTGACCCGCGTCACCATGTCAGTCTGAATGGGGTATTAAAAGTCTACAGTCATGCCAGCTGTAGTTTGAAACAGCAGCTTTAAGCTAAATGCGGAGACCAGCATGTGCTGTGCTCACAATGACAATGCTAACGTGCTGATGTTTAGCAGGTATCACGTTCACCATCTTAGTTTAGCATGTTAGCAGGTTAGCATGTTCTAATCAGCAGTAAACACAAAGGTATTTGGTCATAAACCAAAGTATTGGACACATTAAAATGTTGACCTGATGGTGGCGCTTGAGGGAAAGTCAGAGGATCACCAGAGTTATTACAAATCATCCCGATGGACTTGAATGCTCTGAACCACATTTCATGGCAATCCATCCAATAACATATTGGATGGATTGCCAGTCTTTGCTAATGTGTCACGATAGCACGGTTCCCGACTCGAATCGCTGATGGATGTGTCCCCCAGGTGGAAAAACATTCGAGCCAATTGGAGCATGGACGATGGGATTAAGAATGAGGACATAATTTATGCCAGAGCCAGAATTACTCGAAACAACAAAATGGACATAATCGACGTATTTCTTCGACATGACAAACGTTGAGGTCACCTGTAACCACGACCACAGCTTCTGCGTCCCCTGATGCATCAGTCATTGATGATTGATTACAGCAAAATTGCCCCAAACATGAACATGGTGTCACCACAATCCAGATAAATAACAAGCCCAATAATCACGTGACCACAGCACAGTTCAACACATTGTAGAGAGGCCTTGTATGACACATGTTGGGCTCTCGGGGCTGCAGCAGCTTCTTTTCAAAGAGCGAGAAGAGACTCCAGCGGACTCGTGGCTCCGTACGCCGCTCAGGAAAGCGATGCCTTTTATTTTGAATTCCTGCCTCTCATCACGTGACCCCCGCTTATAGCTGCGTCCCTGCTCTGGGCTCATGCCGGGCCTCGGGTCTTCATGCTTCAGACAGAACAGCTGGTGCACTAAAACAGAACAAAAACAGATCGTCTGACGCCTGCCCGGGAAACAAAGACTCGTCCAAACTGCACGCCGCTCAGGAAGGATCTCACCGAATGGGTTCATCCAATCCCAAACCCACAGAAGACATCAGTTAATCATTTACACTCACGTCTTCTTGAACAGGTTTTGCCCTGAAATGTTATCAGTTACGAGTTCATCTTATTGCCAGTCGAGTATCATGTCACCATACAGAATCTCTGGACCTGAAGAATTCAAAACACTTTACTGCCGTTTGGATCTTTGTGCACACGTGCGGTGGAGGATCATATTAACACAGGAAACCGGAGAAACTAACTGAACATGTTTTTTGCGTTTTCAACATCTTAGAGGCTCATTTGAATGCTGTGAGCACAAAAGTTTCATCTGGTCTGTGTGACGCTGCCTGTTTCAAAAGTAGGGCTGCTTTGAAATATGATGTATCCTTCTGTTTAATGCAGTTTGCAGGATGATAATGAGTGTCACTTGAAGATAACCTCTATGATAACTTAGGTCTTGTGTAGTCATGTAGTTTTGGGTTTTTTTTTTAAAGCTTCAAGCACAACCAGAGACATCGTCCTTGTCAAAACCTGGCACCTACATTACCCACAATGCTACTCCAACGTCAACAGTTCAGTCAGAGATTCGGGTGTGTTATGCTAGCAGCGGCTAATGTAGCCTGCTGCAGGGATCAGCAGCGGGCTGCAACGGTCCGCTGAGCTCGCTGCTTTCTTACGCCACACCAACAAATTGTTTCCATTTTCAAACTAGTCTTCAGCCCCAACCAACGCTGACTCAAGTGACATCACTTGAGAACATTTCACACAGTTCCTACTGGAGACACTAAAGAGTTTATGCACGTTTTTTCACATATGCGGTAGTACTACACACAACAAATCAGTGGAGTTTATTTTCTTGTCTGCCAAATGGCTTGCCTAAACCATGTGTTTACATGTTCTAAAGAACTTTACATTGGTATTATTAACGGTAGAAGTAGCTGCTGTAGTCACAGGTGCAACACAAGCATCAGTGATGATGTCACTGTAACAGTGGTGGCGATCCTTCTGGTGTTAAAGGTGAATTTGGTTCACCACAACCTCTGTGAGCATCAAATAAAACCAAATACACAGCATTTTCCTTTGGCCAGAGTTTCTGAAAATTAAAGCCTGAAAGACAGACCTGATAGATTTTCCCCCATCACGGGGTTCTGATGACCCACCGACCCCAAACGCCTCACAAGTGTAAAGAGTGTGTTTCTTCCATGGCTGGAAATGGACATTTCAAACAGACTTTTATGCATAAAATCCATCGAATTCTCCTATTAATATACAGTATCTTAATTAATAATCAAATGTTTCCTGAATATCTTCTCTGGTTTTGAAACGTTGACTCACGTAAGAATGAGCTAGTTTAAGCAGAAATGTGGCTGCATGTTAAAGTTAAAAGAACTGAACTGAGTCTTTGTGGGTTCACTTAGGACCTCTAATGCTAAGGTGCTGCATTCACTGGGCTTTTTTTTCGTGGGACAACCAAAACTCGGGAAGATGCACAAACACGATCCTCCATGTTCAACGAGCTCGCGTAAATAAATGTTCTTCAGTAACTCGATGTTGACTGGCTCGAGGGCGTTCACGTTGTTGAGTGTAAATGAAGGCGCTGGCGGACTCGTCATGTGATGGCCATGTTGTGCATTCATGTTCAGTAACTGTATGGGTTGGTGGGGTGATCCGTGACGGTCTTACACCCCGTCTACGCCGGCCTTGTGCTGAGAGCAACACAGCAGCAGCAGCAGCAGCAGCAGCAGCTTCAGTCCTCCACCAGTATCACACAGGCTGCGTTCAGGGTCAATACTGCAGTGTAGGTCACCTCCAGTTTCTCCCTCCCATCCCGCTCTCGTCTGTGTGCGTTCATTATGTGGAGTCCAACAGCTTCAGGGAGAATCTAAAAATCTTTCACTCAAGTCAGAACATGTTCAACTCCTTCGGTCTTTGTGCCCCCCTGAGAGAACCCCCGTCCGTTTGCCTCCACCTCCCTTTGACTTTGCAGGCAAAACTGAAAGTGACGCTCAGCTCAAAATGAGAGACCTGCTAACTAACCGTTTCCTACATTCCTTCTTGGCTAATACAAAAGAGCCAGGAGAAATAGTCTGATCAGAGCTCATCCGAGCCAGGGAATCTGCAAACCAAGAAATGGATCGCAAATTGAGCCAGCAACAGAAAGCCGACCCTAATCGTCATCATGGTAAGACTCAGCACTTTGTACTTCTTCTTAACTGCCACTCATATGTATATAACATGTATATGTATGTGTTTGTGTATTATACAAACGATTCTTGATATAACTTCTTAACCTTTTAATGACTGAAACACACAGAACAGCTATCACCCAAACTGCACGTAACTAAAAAAAGCCTACATCAGGCATCCCACCAACTTTCTGAAGGTTGGTGGTTGGTCTCCATACTCCATACATTTTATCTTCTCAACTCAAAACACACGCCTACATGGACAATTTACCCTGCTGGATAAACTCTGTTTAATGTCTCATTTCTGGCGTCTGACTTGATCGGAGAGCAGCGGGTCACAGCTGTCAAACAGATCAGCAGGACTTCTCTTTAACAGCTGTCTATTAAGAATCCTCCGGATCGTCGTCAGCGGCAAACTCCTCAGCTCGCAACTCGCCTCATTACCGCCCTTAATGGAGGGAAGACGGAGACAAGGTAAATGCGATTACTGATCAGAGCGCGGGACACCCGAGCCTGCAGTTTCACAGCCGGTACCTGACACCAGAGTGTGCCTCGTTACGGGGGCCCGTGACCCCCGCCACAGCGCTGCTCCTGCGTTCCTGAGCGTTGCGTCGCTTCTTTTGTTGTTGTCAGCTTCATTCGACGCACAAAGTCGGCCCATTTGAAGGATGTTGTTGGCCTCTGAAATGGGATGAAAGTAAATCCGAGTTTGGCGCTGAGGCCCGTAGAGACTCCTAGACCCCCGGGATGCCTTTTGTGCCAGACATTGTGATCACCCAGAAAGCCTCTGGAATGCCTCCGTCTTCATTTAAGAGACAAATATAGCGCAGTGTGGTCCAGCGAGGGATGCAGTGTTATGTGGCACAAATTAAACAATGATAAATGATGATACTTAGAGGAGTGGGAGGTTAAAAACAGGACTATTTCCAGCGATGGCAGACACACATTCTTTATCATGTGAGGCGTTTGGAGTCTGTGGGTAATCAGACCACTGCTGCTGCAGCTACTTATACTGTTATTAACACAATGTGAAAAAATGTAAATGTAAACATACAGTTTAGACAAGAACATTAAAGGAGAACACTGATTTTAAACATCAGTGTGTTTTTTTAGGTGTAGGAGTTCTACTATGTACTGTCTGTGCATGTGTAAGAGTAGTGTAAAGCATCTCCTGAGGGAGTGTGATACAGGTCCTCAAGTGATGTCACTCGAGTCGGCGTTGGTTGAAGACCACGAGTTTGAAAATGAAACAAATGTGTTGGTGTGAAGTCAGAAAGCAGCGAGCTCAGCGGACCTCTGCCGCCCGCTGCTCATCGCTGCCGCAGGCTACATTAGCCGCTGCTAGCGTAACACACCCGAAATCTCTGACTGCACTGTTGGTGGTTGAGTTGCATTGTGGGTAATGTGGTTTGAACAAGGCATAAGACTGTGTGGAATAAAAAAGACGTTCATGCTTCATCGATTTTGATCCTCTTTTGTTTTTTACCTCAAGGACACTATTTGGTTAAAATAAGACAGAGGTGTTGGTTAGGGTTAAAAAAAGAGTGAACATTATGAACATAAAAAACTAAAGTAAATAAAGTAAATAAATACTACTACAACTCCTCCTTCTGCTACTGCCACTACTGGCACTTCTCTAGAAGACCTGTTTCCAGTTTAAAAACAGCCCAGGATGCAATATATGGATAGCCTAATTTGGGACATTTTCAGATGGAATTTAATAAGAATTATTTACCAGCCACACAGGATCAAGAAAAGAGATTCTGCGCGCTTGTTTGTGAAAAGGTATAACCCTAATAATGTGATGCATTTTCCATCCAAAGCCATCAGTCTGCATCGTCTATCAGCTGTTAAGGCGCGCGATGAAACTCTAAACGAACGTCAAACTGATCCCCTAAGCGTTGATCCCAGATCCTGACAATCCCCGGCACAATGATTAAATCGCTATAAAGACACAGTAACAGTGGGAGCTGCCTGACCTTAAAAACCAACCGGGTTCTGTGCAGAACCTCCACCGCCTCCCGGTACGTTGCACCATTTAAATCCAGATCTCTAAAGCTAATTCTGCACCCTGAGCTAATTTCTCAGTCATTCAGGTTCGTTTTCAACCCCTCATGTGTGCGCACACATCTCAGCTTAGAAACCCTGTAATTCTAATTAACTCTTACCCTGTAATTAACTCTGTAGATAATTAGATTGTAACGCTAATATAAATAGATTTGTTTTTATTGCATTTCAACACAGATTCAGACCCCAGAAGTGTCAAAGTAAATGGGTAAGAGTATGACTCGTTAAAGGTTGAATGAATGTGAGTTTACACAGTGATGAGGCTACTTAGAAAGGGTATTTTTTACGCAGCGAGCAGGTTGTTTTTGACGGGTTGTGTCGGCCGCTGTGTTGATCTTCAGCCCTGCACAGATTAAAGTCTCCTGTTTCTCCACGTTGTGGGAATAGTGACGATGACCCAGATATCATGCGTAGAGACGACCACCGGCTTACTGACTGAACATCATCACGTAAACCTGCTGCTGTTACTAGTGATGTGCCGACTCCCGTCTGAGAGCCGATTTCTGTTTCCCTTTCTTTCTTTCTTGTGAATGAATGAAAGACGGGATAATGGGATGATCCTATCAATACAATTCAGAAACGTCTCACTTAAGTCATAACAAGTTTTTAAATACATGCAGTGGAGTAAAAAGTACAATATTTCCCTCTAAGATGGAGAGGAGAGGAGAAGTATAAAGTAGCGGAAAATGGAAATACTCCAGTAAAGTACAAGTACCGGACAATACAGTACCGGAGTAAACGTAAGTAGTTATTTTCCACCCCTGAAAACCTTTTGCTAACACTAGCTCTTTAGCTATGTTCATCAAATGTAGATGTGTTTATACAGTATAAACCAACAAGATAACATCACATATACAGTGAATAGATCAGAAACAAACAGTCCGGACGTGCAGTTGGCCGCCTCAAAAGTGAACGTAAGTACATTTTGGATGGGTTCGGTGACATGGAGTGTGTGTGTGCGTGTGTTTCATGTCTAAATGTGTGTTCCTCTCTGTGTATTAAAACGTTGTTGCTGGTTAGTCGATGTGTATTTCTGTAGATCTAATTGTTTTGTTGTATGTGTGTGTGTGTGTGTGCGCGCGCGTGTGTGTGTGTGTGTGTGTGCGCGTGTTGCAGGGAGGCCAGTCTGTCTCGTGTCGGCCTCCCTGTAAACCTCCTCTGAAGTCGGGCTCTTCAAAAACACACACAGCCCACCCTCACGCTGTGTCTGTGTGACGTGACAATATTGCAATTATTTGCAAATTAAGCATTTTTGTGGTGTACCTTTTTTTTTTTGTTTAGAATGCAAGAATCAATGTCTTTTGTACATCTTTATTTATTTCACGTTTTTATCACCCCTATAGCGGCATTTTAATACGTTCTACATCAAATACAGAGTGTGAAACCTCAAAAAACGAAACTGCAACTGAGAAATAATAAACATCAATAACAAAATGTCAAATATATCTACTTAATGTACTTGTTTTAGTCCTGTTGATATGATTTGTCGGCACGTTTTGGTCACTGGAGACCGTAATTACATTGAATTACACTCACGTTGTCTCACTCTTATCAGTGTTTTAAACAGTCAACAGATCATCTTCATCATTAATCACCAAATACATGAATATAAATAATTAGTTTTGCTGCAGGTGTCCCTACAGCTGAATAAAGAAATAAGACAGATCGGTTCAGTTAACCAAAAAGAAACTCATACCCGGCTAACTAGCCAAGCGTCTCATTTAGCACAGACACTGATGGGAACGTTAACTTGCTAATGCTAGCGTGCAAACGTAGATATGCTAACAAAAAGCAGTGATGGTTAGCTGAAAGGCTAACACAAGGTAACTTTAGGTCATTTAAAAGTGTAATAGATAAAACTACAAATGTAGGTCATGAACAAATAATAGCTATAGTAGCTAGCTATGTTAGCAAGCATTCAAATTCGAGTGTATTAGCAAAAAGACAGTCATGTTGGCCTACTAAGGATAGCTAGCTAACAAGCTAACATGATGTAAACAATGAAATGATTGGAAAAGCGTAACAACTATAAATCCATATGAACTTATGTTAATGTGCAAATATATAAACACATACAAAGAAAACGTGTGTTGATTGTCACAGTAGAGATTTTCTTGGTGGTTCAGGTAATAATAATCACAACAGAAGACTGTAGAAATATTCTGCTTATTTTAACAATGTCAAAAACCCATGACGCCAGCGCCCAGCTCTTCTCGGGGTCCAAGAGGACATCTTTAAACTTTTGTCTGACCAACAGTCCAAAACCCAAAGTCGATGTTCGGTGTTCATTACCATTTTAAAAAGGCTGAGCAAAGCAGCAACTCATCACATTTGAGATGCAGAAGCAGATTAATTTATACATTAAATGATGGTTTAAGCACTTGGAAAGACACATTAATCCAATTTATTTGATCCCATCTTTTACAACCAGGCAGATGACCCTCATCATTGTTCACAAATCCCCACAAAGACCCCACTAATCATCTGCGGTGGCCCGAAAGGGGACACATGTATACAGGAACATCACATGATACGTTGCTTTTTATGCTTTATGTAAAGCACTTTGAATTGCCTTGTTGTTGAAATGGGCTATACAAAAACACTTGCCGCGGCTTCAAACAGCCATAACAGAAACTATATGAAAAGCTAATTTAACAACGTCCTATTTTAACGTCCTGTTAATTTACCTATTTAATACACACGCACACAATAAAAACCAGCAACAAACTCATAATCCAGGGAGGAACTAGGCCCGAGGATGTGTTCTGTGTACCTTTGTTGCAGAAAAAACAGAACTGAACACACAGGTAGCAGCAAACACACGGTTAATGTTGTGATGAGCAGGTCGCAGTTGTCCCTCGCGGACCAATGAGACTCAGAGTACGCTGAACGTTTGTGAGTGTATGTCATGTCAGAGTGTGTGTGTGTGTGTGGTCACGAAGTGGCCGGCCTCTCTGTGTGGTCCGTCACCCTTTAACCTGCAGGCCTGAGGAGCCTCCACCGTCTGAGTCAACACGCCGCCACGATCTTTCACTGAAGTAACAGTAGCGATACCACAGTGTCAAAGTACTCTGTTACAAGTAAAGGTCCTGCATTCACAATTTAACGTAGGTATACTGGTACTTAAAGTACAAAAGTAAAAGTACTCGTTATGGTCGGTTCATAATAAATTGATGTGTCTTACAGATGATCACTTTACTGTTGCAGCTGAAAATGATGGAGCTAATTTTAATTGTTGTAATTTATTAGTTCATTATATTTTTTCATGATTAATCTGAATCTGCAAGGAAACTAAACGTGTTAAATAAATGCAGTGGAGTAAAAAATACAATATTTCCCTCTAAGATGTGGCGGAGTAGAAGTGTAAAGTAGCAGAAAATGGAAATACTTAAGTGAAGTACCTACAAATTGTATTTCAATTGTGAGAATTGAGCACATGCAGTCAGGTCAATTTGTATCTCTTGACAATCACGAGGAAGTAACTGACTGAGCTGACTCTCAGTCCCACCGCTAAAGGCTACTGATTCAGTAACGACGATGATTCATTAGAGTCCGTTCAGTTCGATGGTTCTCCAGTTGCCTAAACCTGACCACGCGTGACCCTGTGAACCCAGGTGTCAAGGTCGTGCACTCTGTGAGCCCACCATCCACCCCGAGCACCTCACCGCGACGTCGGCACCGGTACGTGAATGCTTATAGGCGCACTGTGGGGGGGGGACGTGTAGCCTGTCCTCTTCCAGGTTCCGTGGTTGCTCTACGTCCTCACGGATCCATATTCATCAGAATGTTGTCACCCTGATTGTCCATACTGTAATTTCGTTGGTCTGTTCTGTAATGACATCTACTTCCTGTCTGTCCGTCCTGGGAGAGGGTTCTCTCCTCTGTTGCTGTTCCTGAGGTTTCTTCCACTCTTTCGCTCCTGAAGGGCTTTTCCTTTCTGATCAAAGAACAGAGGGCGTCGTATTGCTGTGCAGATTGTAAAGCCCCCTGAGGCGAATTTGTGATTTGTGATATTGGGCTGCATGAATAAAGCTGACTTTCATTCACTCTAAAGACGTCGTCTGTCAACATAATCTTTGTTTGTCACAGAAGTAACTGGCAAAACAAGTTAGTAATATATAAATGTAGTTTATGGTCAGCGTTTGGGTGAGCGGTGTGTTGTCCGGTCTGGCCCCTGCAGGCTGGCTGTGCCCCCTCCTGCTCGGCCCTGCAGGACATCAGCAGACCTCAGCTAAGATCACAGCAGCTCCGTGTTTACCTTCATCTCCGGACGCTTAATTCCCCGCGTCCTCTCAGACCTCCAGCTGAGCGTCCCGGGAGGGAGAACACACAGCGAGAGGCGGCCCTGACAGTCCCAGCAGCTGAGAACAAGCCGAACACAGACACAGGTTCAGGCCTGCAGCAGAGGCGAGGCCGGACGGGTCTCTGGAACCTCCTAACCAGGTGTCCTGTCCTCTGGTGGTCCACACACTTTGCTACATTCTTCTTCTGTACAAATGGTGGAGGGCCATTTGATGAGCTGAGCGCCGACAGTTGGACGAGACATTCCTGAAGTGGTTAGAAAAGCTTTTTGTCCACCACACTTCACCAGAGATGTTTGGGAGTGAAGCGGGTGGCAGGAAAACTGGAAGAGAGACTTCAAAACTATTTATTCAGGCCTAAATGTTACTTTCTACTGTTTTCATGTACTGACACTCGTTTCCAGAAACTTCATTGGGAACAAAATTTGGGATTACTTCAGCCCAACTGGCAGCGTTGTGTCTTGATTCATCAAAAATAAGTCTTGAAAACTGAGTATCACACTAAATGAATTGAAAGATGGATTTGTTTAGCAGTGGATACGGTGCTGCAACTGTCGTTGTCATTTTAATACACATTATCATTTAAATATCTGATTAATTGTTTATAAAATGGCAGAGATCATCTCAAATATCCATCGCAGTTGACCAGAGCTCAGCATGATGCTTTCAGATTGCTTCCTCAGTCTCTCCAGCAAACAAATAATCATTGGAGATTTAGTGTGTATATATAATAAATATATATGTATATATAAATATGACCTGCAGATGTTTCACCAAAAAATATATATGGTCAATCACTCATTAAAAATGGAGAAAATGAACTTTGTTGATGAACTAATGTTAAATCAGATAAGAAATGGTAGCAGTCATTTATCAAACACATGTGATAACAGAGAAGATCCACCCTCAGGTGAGATGAGTAACCCTGTAAAGCACCTGAATTTGTCCCGTGAGACAGATTTTGTGGTTTTGTTTTCGTGTGAAATGTAAGACATTATATGTGAAAACGACAATGTCACGTTATTTATCACACGTGACACCCATGTATATATTTGACATGAGAATATACTAAAACATGACATTACACTTGTGCTTTTTTGTAAGGATACACACTGCGTATACTGTTACATAAATAACAGCATTTACTTGTTTCTGCGGGGCTTGCTGCTGTTGCTAGCACTATGTCGTGGTTGTGTGCATTATAAGGATCCGCATAGAGACGTGAAGCTTTTCTATACTATTAAATCCGTGTTTCTGATGGAACGGCAGCTGTCCATTAACATCATATATGCGGACACTCCGACTATAACTCCGGTCAACAGTGAAACGTTTGAGCTCATGGTATATTAAGCTGCAGGTAACCATGGCAGCAGTACAGATGCTTCAGCCTGCGTTAGCAGTAAAATAACCTAATCATGAGTTTTACACTGACTACAAACACACTTTAAAACATGGAGGAGGATTTAAACTCAGCTTCCATTGTTGTCTGTTTTAAGTGGGCGTCGTATAAGCGCCATTAATTGAAGGAAAAACCTAGAGAAAGTGTCTGAGCAAGGTGCGTTAGTGCTCCCCGTCATATATTCATCCATTGATGACAATGGTGGTCTAACACGTCACTCCAAAACCAGAGGTGTTCGGTTGGGTGGAGATCGGTTGACTGTCAAGGCCACAGCACGCGATCCACGTCGTATTTCGTGCCCATCAACTCGTTCGGGGAGCCTTGTGTGCCGAATGGAAGCATCTGGATTCGCCGCGTTTCTCCGGCTTTTCCTTTCGTTTGTAGAAAACGAGCGATCCGGCAGACATGCAGAACAGCGTTTCCTCTGAATCCAAATGGTCTGCTGACGTTGTTGGTTTGCTTTGATTTCTTTTATTCCACTTCCTGTGTGTGCGCTGCTGCTCACACAGGAGAGGATTTCCGGTTTCATCAGTTCGCGTGGCCGTTTTACATACTGATTTTGGCCTTTCCAATGTGTTGACAACCGTCTCCAGGAAATGTAACTTCTAGGCGAGTCATTTTGAGACTCTGTTTGGTTAAGAAACAGACAAATATAGCAATATTCATCTTTTGAGCCTTGCATCTGGACAAACACAAAAAACTGTAATTTCACTCAGGTACAGTAACTGCTGCTCTCCTCCTCACAGGGAGGAACTAAGACTATGTGTTTTGTTGTGGGTCCGTTGGTGTGGGTTTTGGGAATGTTGTGTTTTTTTCAGTTCCTAGGTTGCCTTAGTTCTGTGAGTGTCATGTCTTGTTTTGAAATTGTCTGTTTAGTTATGTTTTTGCCTGGTTCTTCCTGTTTTATTTTGGTAGGTCTCGGTTTCCCTCTGTCTTGGTCGACTTTACTTCCTGTCCCTGATTCCCTGATTGTGTTCACCTGTGTTAGTCCTGCACCTGTGCCCTGTTGGCTTCACCTCCCCTGAGTGTATTTAGTTCGTGTGTTTCGCTGTCTGCTCGTTGGATCATTGTATTTCGTCTTCATCGTGGATACTTGTCATGTTCCTGGTTTCCTGGTTTCCTGCCTGTGTTCCAAGTTCGCCTGTTTAAAGACTCCACTCCCCAAGCGTTGTCTGCATTTGGGTCCTCCTTACCTCGTCAACTCCTAACACTATGTTTATGTCTGAATGTTTCATTTGCAAAGCAACTACGGATAATGACAAACAGAAAATATCTAAAGCGCGCTCTTGTACTCTTTGTTTCGCGCTGCACCCGCAGTGCACAGGTACGGTGTCTATCCTGTATCTGTGCCTCGCACAGATATTGAAATAAATGCACAAACACAAACGGAAATAGTCATCTTACAACACAATCCCCAAAATTCAGCCTGACGTATTTGCTATCTTTGGAAACGAGTTGAAGTGGAATATAAAATAAGGTTTCCGTGAGTTTAACTAATGCCTGGCTGCGCAACACGCTGCCCAAAATGTAAAGCGTGATCATCTGCAGGCCGACATGATCCTCTCACCGCTCAGTGAGCTGGTGGAGCGAGTCAGCAGAACTGTTTATAATCTCTTACAGGGCTGAAGAATTTCCTCAGTCATGGAAACTGAACCTCGAGGCTGATCCAGCTCCTGACATCCTCCAGCTTCCTGCCCTCGTCTTCTTCCTCTTCTTCTTCTTCTTCTGTTTTCTTTCCCCCCGGCAGCGTGGAGCGTGGCTGTGACAAAAGCAGAGGAATGCTGGGCTTGGCGGCAGTAAAAGGGCCGTCTGGCCTCGGCCCTGGGCGCTGTAACTGTAGCACGCGGGCCATAAACGCTGAGCGGTGAGCAGCGAGGGAGGCCTCCAGGAACGAACAGCGATCAGGTTTCAGCATGTGCACCGTGAACAATTTCACATCCCGAGGCTCACAAACGGAGACTCAAACTGCACAATAAACCAGCAGCAGGAGGAAAGGGCTGGGATTTCAAAAACTTTCTGAAAATGAAGTGGCTGAATATATTTGGGAGGAGACTGCACCTGCACTGATGGATTCAATGGTTATCCAAATTGTGATTATCAGTGGTGGAAAGTAACAAATACAAATACTTTGTTACTTTACTTAAGTCCATTTTTCACATATCTGTACTTTACTCCAGTAGAATCAATAGTGTATACTTTTGACTTTTACTTCGTTACATTTTGCAGCAGTTATTTTACTTTCTACTCCGCTACATTTCTACAACGTTTCGTCACATTTTCGTTACATTTTCAGTTCAGTTTCCCCCCCCTACCAGAACGTAGTCCTGACCGTCCGTCACACGTTTGTCTCACCAGTGGAGCTGGGTTGCCATAGATACGGGTTGCTACGCTACCAAAGATTCTAGAGCGCTAGTCTTTGACTCTATCAGAGCCCCATAAGGCTCTGACTGGACCCAATCAGCTGTGAATGATCCTTTCGCTCTTCCAACGGCCGCACAGTCTGGTGTGGTCGGGTCACTGTGGGTGTGGTGCAGAAGATGGAGTCTGAGCCTGCGGTAATAAGCCAGCCGTGGCCTTATTTACAAGAACGATTCGAAATTACAGGACTTGTGGAGGTTCCAATGTAAACTATGCCTGCCCCGAAAAAATGAGCTGCTGGCAGAAGAAGCATGTTGAGCTCAGCAAACCTGTTGCCATCTAACATTAACGTTAGCTAGTCTTGACAAATAGCAGTCGTACTTTTACTTTTAATATTTAAAATCAGGTACTTTTTACTTTTTACTTAAGTAGGGTTGTCATTGTGGTACTTCTACTTTTACTAAAGTAAATATATCTCTGGTTATATTTACTTTTACTTAAGTACTTAGATTAAGTACTTCCTCCACCGCTGGTGATTATTCAAGTGGTAACCATCAGGATTACAGCTGCATTACTTATTTGATTTTTTTTATTGTTTCTTCTGCTCACGGATGTGAAACTGCAATCTTTCATTCATAGAGACCGTGTGGTGGAACGTAGTCAAGTCACTTTTATTTACACAACTCACAATTAGCCTCAAGGGGCTTTACGATCTGTACAACATACGACAGCCTCTGTCCTTAGACCCTCGATTGGAATGAGGAAAAACTACACCAAAAAAATCTTTAAACAGGGGGAAAATGGAAGAAACCTCAGGAAGAGCAACAGAGGAGGGATCCCTCTCCCAGGACGGACAGACAGGAAATAGATGTCTTGTGTACAGAACAGATTCACAACAGACAGTCATAGTATATACTATTATAATGACATAATGTAGGTTGTAGAACATAAGTGAAGGGGACGGATCGAGGAGGAGCAGCGTCAGGTGTCGCCCACTTGGTAGGATCTGAGCCGGACCACCTCCTCTCCACCACAGAGAGCTGGAAGGAGGACCGGCCACGCAAACACAGGCGAGGACGACAGCGTCCACGCAGAGAGGAGAAACAAGCACAATCACACATAAACCAGGGGGAGAGCGAGAGAAGGGGAGAGGCTGAACCTCCAGGGGGGACGAAGATCCAGATGCAGATCCAATGACTGGAGGAGAGAGAGAGAGGGAGGTCGCAGGACGGCCGATGGTCCACCAGAGAAGCCCGAGTGCCAGAGAGGAGAAAGAGGAGAGTCTCTTTGCAAATGAAAGCTCCAAACTCTCCCAGCGGCAACATTTTGAATCCTGTCTTTATGTGTCTTGATAAGGGGACGTTTTCGAGTTTTGTTGCGGACGTGACGTCGTCTTGCACAGCGCGGAGCGCAAGGCAACGTCACAGATTGTCTTCTTGTTTTGGTCTCGAGGGCAGAATCGCTCAACTTTCAAAAGATAATCACCAGACTAGGCGGTAATCACCAGACTAGGACCAGAATCAATTGCTAGCACGACAACGCGACTGGAGGCTGCGTGTGATTTACCCGCACAAAAAAAGTGAACTTAGTGTTAGTCTTTTAAGTGTGCCATTATGATGTAATTACCACTAGTGGCCACAGTGGCCGCTGTTCAGCAGAAGTTGCAGAGGGCGTCACAGGTCACCGGTTGCTTTTGAGTAATTATAAAAGGCAGCTTCTACCGTGAGTAGCACATGTAATTTGCAACTTTACATATTCTGACCCAGTTGTAGCCAGATATATTTGGTATTTTCACCCAGAGTCGTAAACAAACCGATACGCCTTGAGAACTCTAATGTAACCACAGGTCTATGTCGATGTTCGGTACGGTGAAAGCTGATGTGACGCAGTTCGCCGAGTTAACGCACAGTAACGACAGCCCTCAGGGACCGTTAACGCTTCATTATTCTGGTTTTAACCTGCGACTGCTGTCCAGGGAGGACACTTCCCTCCCACATGAGCTCATCGGTCTGCCGCAGAGCAGCGATATTTCCCACTGGCAGACTCTGCAGAACCGACGCTCAAACACACTCTGTTCCTCTGGCTTTTTTGGCTTGTTTTTTATTTCAGGCTGCCATTAGCCTCTTGGCACACGGTTCACTCTGCGTTATGGAGTTTGTCCCTATCAGCACCTGCCTGTCTGCCAAAATCTGCCCTCGGGCCCCTCGGCGGCCAAACAAAAGGTCTTTAAGTAGCGGAGGGTCGCAGCAGGACGGACACATGAAAGTTCGAGAGCGCTGGTGGCTCTCAGAGAGACGAAACACGAGCTCTTGTTTTTCCAAAACAAAATTATGGAAGAGTAAAAAAAAAAAAACGAGATTTGATGCGATGAGGCCCTGTGTGTGTGTGGGTGTGTGTGTGTGTGTGTGTGGGGATGGCAGAGGAAGTCAAACCAGTTGGCTGTCAGCTCCATTTGGCTCCTGTCACAGTCTCCATTTCTCATAGAGAGCCATAAGGAAGGCCTCAGCATGACCAGTTCCCAGAATGCCCCTCTGCAGTTCCCAACGGCAGCCATTCATCTCCTCTCTCACCCCCCACCCCCCACCCCCAC
>CM022474.1:1989053-2011402 GCA_011952105.1 Coreoperca whiteheadi | reverse complement strand
CCACCCCCTCAGCCCCTCACCACTCCCCTGAGCCCTCATTTAAACCCATTTAAACCCTGGGATCAAGTGTCCTGTGCAGCTCGACCAGGCAGAGCAAGGCACGGAGGTCGAGGGTTTGATTCCCGCTGGGGCTGCAAACACTGCAGATATCTGCCCTTTAAACCCCCGCGAGCTGCGTCACGCAGGAGACGTACTTTAGCAGCACATCTTGTGTTACAGGGAGAGCGTTCCGGCAAAATGTTCAAGCACATTCAAAGCAACAAGAAAATAAAAGGTTTTACATCCCACGTATAAGCTGCAGTAGAGTCCACAGCCATGCCAGCATCTCTGTGGGTCTGTGCTTCACTGGTGCTTTGAGCTAAATGATAATGTCAGTGTGCTAACAATCTCAAACCGCGGATAACCAGGCATGCTAACCCCGTTCACAATCTTAGTTTAGCATGTTAGCATGCTAAGATTTGCTAATCACTTGTTTGCGTTTGTGTTTGCATGAGGCAACTTAAGGTTTGAACTGCTGGTGGCGCTAGATGGAAAGTCAGAGGATCACCGAAGTCAGCAGGATGCATCATTTGGGAACCATGAATGTCTGAAAAAAGCTGTCATGGCACCCCATCAAATAGTTTTTCAGAAATGTCAGTCCGGACCAAAGTGGCGGACCGACCGGCTGACATGACCGGCCGGCGCTTTTGGACCAAGACTGGTTGCTTCCTGTTGCTGTTGCTAGGCAATCTCAAAATCCGCAGCCGTCCATCACTGAGCCGGTGAAGCTGACGGCTTTTGCTGATACCATCACCGATGTAGAGAAGAAATTAAACGTCATGCGCTCTGATGTCGCTCTTCTTACATTTTCTCCTGCTGAAGCGGCCTCGACACAGTCATCTTCTCCTCCATCTTGCTTTATTAACAGCAGAACTAACACAAAGCCAGGACGCATTAAACAGCGGATCAGGCATCAAAACACGGCAGATCTTTTTTTTTTTTTTTAAATGATGTAGTGGTGAAGACGTGTAGTTTCAGGTACAGCTGAGACGATAAATACGACGAGTAACAAGTGATCTAACAAAAATGTGGACTCACTGAAATGACTCATTTTGATATAATGTTTATTAACTGCCTGCACGCATGAATAGAACCTAAATATTATCTTTGATGCAACTCTCGATGACTTTTAATCATATATTGGACCAAATAGATCAAATTGCGATGATTCAAAGCTACAATTTTGATGTATGTGAAGGGCAAGAAACTTTACTTTTAAAGTTTTTGGGCGTAATTAGTGCGTCAAAAAGGCAACATGAGTGGACACCACAGTTCTTCTGCTCACCTCTCAACTCTGAACAGTACAAATTAGTAGGCGGTCCAAACACAAGGTGCCAAAGCGCAGCTAAACATACAGTGGCAAGCTAAAATGCTACATGTTCGATATTACTGTTGCAATGCCGTATCTCAATACCCAACAAATGTTTATCAATTCAACCTTTTTCTTTTTTAAATTAAAGAGTGCTTCTGCTTTAATTTTTTCAATGAAGTCTTTTCACATTTCAGCTCATTGATACTTTCAACTGTTTATCTCATTAAAATGTTTGAGTTTCAGCCTCATGAAGCTCCACCTGCTGCAGTCAGTGCTCTCTGGCCAGCTGAATACCTCAGATGTTCTGTAATGGTGTTTCAGGCTCTTAATCAGACATCAGCCCCAGAAAACCGAAGCGAGAGCTTTTCTTTTCCCCGGGTCAGTGGATTTAGACAAACCGCAGGATGTAATCCCATTTTCCACTCACAGACGAAGCTGTGAACCCGGGGCGAATTTCGCCCTCTAAGTAGTGGAGGCGCCGTCCTGCCCTCTGCAGCCCGGCACTCAGCCAGGGCAGGGTGGGGGGTCCCCCGGCTCAAACCAACCAGGAACAGCAGGAACAAACCCGTCAGGCTATATGAGGGAGTGTGTAAGTGAGCGTTCGAGAGAGCAGTGTGGGGTCCAAATGATGAAAGAGAAGAAGGAGCTGTGAGAACTGGCCCGACTGCTGGAATACAGAACGTTTTTGGAATATTTCGACCACTTCTTTCCTTTTAAGAAGCCAGAATCATCCATAAGTGCCCCATGCTACATTTTTTATCTTCTACAGTCGATAGCCATAAGTATGTGGACATTAATGTTATAATGTTCGGCTCTAACAGCCTCCGCTCTTCTGGTTTCAGTCTTTCCGCCACACGGTGGGACCTGGCTGCAGGCTGTTTTGCTCCCATTCAGACACAAGAGCGTTAGTGGGGCTGATGTTGGGGGATCAGGTCTGGCTCACGATCAGCGCTCCAGTTCATCCCAAAGGTGTTGGATGGGGATGAGGTCAGTGCTCTGTGCAGGCCAGTCCTCCACACCAAACCGGGGAGACCCTTTCTTTATGGACCTGGCTGTGTGCGCAGGGACATGTTGGGACATGGAAAGAGACAACCACAAAATGTTGACAAAAAAAGTGGG
The DNA here is from genome assembly GCA_011952105.1 of Coreoperca whiteheadi. Classification (NCBI taxonomy): domain Eukaryota; kingdom Metazoa; phylum Chordata; class Actinopteri; order Centrarchiformes; family Sinipercidae; genus Coreoperca; species Coreoperca whiteheadi. The sequence continues at coordinate 2,008,932 of CM022474.1, read as the reverse complement.
AAGAACACTGTTGTCTGAAATATAGTTGTACGCTTTCCAAACCAGGAAACAGAGACAGAGACCGAAAGTACACAAAAGCGTTCGGACTGTTCAAACTGAGTGATAGTTGTCTCCATGATTAAAACCGAGCAACTGATTCATTTCTGAATCTTGTTGAAAAAATGAAAAGGTTTCCCTTGAAGGTAGCGTCAGCGTCCCGTGGTCTAAGCTTTTTAAACTCTGACAGGACGAAGATAACTGTGATGAAAATACTGAATCTCTGATGTGAATCTTGATGGTTGGATATAAACATATATCCATGAATATCGGCACCGAATGTCAACAGCGGTTTCAATCAAAGTTACCATGTCAAAGTACCAAAGGTGTGTGACATTCAGGAGGAGCTGTAGGCAGAAATGGAAAATATAATTTATATGTGTGTTTTCATCAGTGTGTAATCACCTGAAAATAAGAACCGTTGTGGCTCCAGATAGGGCCTTTTTCCAGAGTTTCACGGCCACCATACTTTTTCCTGCACGCTTGGAAGGGGAGGGTGAGGCGAGCGGTATTCAAATGGTTGCAACCTGCAGTTTCAGTGCTAGACGCCACTAAATCCCACAAACTGGACCTGACAAACGACTTAAATGGGAGTTTTAACACAAACATTTAATTTTGGTGTAACAATTTTGGTTTGTTTTTCCTCCTTTTCTGTTTTTAATTAGGTTCTGTGCCTTTTCACGTTGTCCTCCTCTCTTTATGACTCTTCCCTCAGTAAAAGTTTGCTCAGAACTGGTTTGCCCATTTGGGCGGCAACTCGAAAGAAAGAAGGAAAGCAGCAATCTCAAAAAAAGACATTCATCCTGGTTAAATAAAGGCTGATCTGAATAGGCTGGTATCGACCTCCAAACGCCTTAACTGACCCAAACGCGCTGAGAACATTGTACATGTACATAAACTACAGGCTGAGAGAGGGAACCCCTCTCTGCTCTGTTAACAGGTGGAGCTGAGAGCTTGATGTTTTTCACAGCCTCGGTTCTGCTGGTCGGTTTATATAAACACGGGACATTACGACCAGCAGCCTGGTATCAGGTTTAATATAAAACCTGCTGAAGCTCACGTTCACTGCACCTCAGGGAGCTGCGGGCCGGGCGGGGCCGCATGGCACATTGGGGGGGTAACCTGAGTGGGCGTGGAGAATCAGGCTGCTCGCTCAGGTGCGTTCAGACGGGGAGCAACGCTGCGATGATTCGGGTTTCTTCACACAGGAAGCTCAGCACCCACTGACGTGCTAATAAAGAGCGGTTCGTGGCAGCGCACAAAAAAAGGAGAGAAAACAACAACACTTCTGATTGGCTGGCTGGCAGGTGTCTGTAACACAACACCTCAAACGCAGCTCAGGGGCCGATTTCACAAAGATAGTTTAGACTGGTCTGTAGTCTTAGATTAGTCTAATGTAACTTAGACCATTTCGTAAAAATACAGACTGACTTATTTTAAGCCTAAACAGTTCGCCGCCCTACCCTGAGGCTACCTCTGCACTGAGAGCCATGTTTCCACGGTAACGGTGAGCAGTGTTGTGCAGCAAGTTATGAGTTAGAGACGGCAGTAACCTGTTGGAACTATACAGCTAACACCTGACTGATGAGTTAGCAGAAGCCCTGAACCCCCACACCTCTCAGCTCTGCACTGGGCGGGAGATTTTATGTTGCTGATTTTTTATTTTGTTGCGCGCTCTCTCAAAATGTTCAAAGGAAAACGTCCTGGTAACTGTTCAACTCAGGGTTCAAGGTTCGGCCTTATTGTCACTATACAACACAGGATTACACAATGACATGCAGCTGTAGCCCCCTCCACACAGAAAAAGTATAAATATACAAATATGAAAATATTTTAAATAGGAATACAATGAAGCAATGAAATGGCCAATACAACAGAGCAAAGTATAAAAAGTAGCACTAAAGGGAGAAATAAAAAGGAAAGGTCTGCAGTTATGTATATACACATAGAAAATATGTACAGTGTTATAGTAGGTAGGTAGTAGTGGGAATGAGGGTAGTGCAAAGGTAATGGAAATGTGCATAAGAAGACCTTCTCGGTCAGCCGTGTTTTTTTTTTTGATTGAAAAAAGCTTTAATTCACCAAGAATTCATGGCAAATTTACTTAACCCTCGTGTGGACCTCACTCTGTGCACTCACTATAGCCCTTTGGGTCACAGAGACCCGCAATCTGTAGCAGGTACACTGCTGTGCATTTCTACAAAACTCATCACACTAATAATAATAACACTAAGAAGAGTAACAATAATAAGAATAACATTTAATAGCAATAATAATAACAATAATCACTGGCAGCGGGTCCCCGGGACCCCTCGAGACAACGTGAGGGTTAAGAACCGGCCCGCTTTGTGCAACATACGAATCCAGATGTCTGCTTGAAGTGTGGCTGTTAGTTCGAGCGAGGCCGTGGTTAGAGGCTCTCTTTGTGAGACAGCTGAAGCACCTGCGGTAACGCAGCCGATGCACACGGCTGTGAAGAGGCAGCTGAGCCTAAAGTCCTGGTCCATGATCCAGCAGTCCAGCCCTCACCGGCGGCCGCGGGCTTCGGGATACGAACCCGGAAACATTACTGATAGTGGGAATCGACGTGGCAACAGAGAGGACTCCATGAACGTGGAGCAGCTTAACAACGTATAGGCCCATAAAGAGCGAGGACGACGGGACGGACTTCAGCTGCTCGGTCACATCGTGTCATGCTATGAGATGAGACAATGAGCTCATTGTGTTTCTTTAATATCACGAACAAAGGTGCAACGCCGCACTGCCCATCCAGTCGCTTCAAATCAGTGCAGAAGCATTAGATTCCTCACATGTGATGGCTGTGAGACCTTTTCTGATTCTAGTTGATCCTTAAAGTCTAAAGCTGGTGCTTGTCTCTGGTCTTTCCGGTTGTTTTCACCCTGCGGCACTCCGACACTTCCCCTCCCACTCTGCCAGTGTTTTTGGTTCCCAGGGCGGCCGTGGAGAGATTGGTCTACCATATTGAGTCTGATGTAGAAAACAAGACTTCCAGGTCGCCGCGTCCCATTCTGTAACATGGCAGGATCGTTTGCCCCCCCCTGTGGGAGTTTCCCACCTGGACACTTCCCTCAGGCTGGTCCTCAGGCTGGCTGCTGTCCCCTCCAGGTCCTGCAGTGTCCCAGGCTGCAGCCTGCAAGGGGGTGGAGCGTGGACGCCGTGTCGGAGGTGGAAGGGGAGTAAGTTTCCAGATGCTCCAGTGCTGACACTGCAGCTCCGGCCTGTATGTGTGCACTCAGGGCCACGATTTACGCTTTATTGTGTTGCTTCGACTCCAGGCCGTCGTCATTCGCCTTTTTACTTTTTATCCTGCAGTCCCCTGTTCTCATCTGGACCTTTTTAGATCCTCTCTTGTTTTAGCTTCATGTAATTACCTGCACAGCCCTCTGTTTAGTATTGACATACATGGGCTGCACTTTACGATTTCCCAGAACCCAAAGTGATGTCACCAAACAGTCTGAAGCCCAAAGTTAACGCTGATATAAAATAGGGAAATACAGCAAATCCTCACGTTTTCGAAAACCAAAGCCAGAGAATATTTGGTGTTTTTAAATAATAAAAGGCCTCTTAACGAACTACGAGCCTGATCACGGTCTTCTCAACAGTCTGACTTGCTATCCAGAGGGGTCACGACCTCCTAACTCTGAAATGCACTTCCTGTAAAAGTTAGAGTATCGAATGAAAACATGTAAGTGTAAAGTTGCAACACACTGTATGTGTGTCACTGAGTCTGCATACGTGTATATGTGTGTGTATACAGTACGTATGCGCACGTTACGGCTGCAACCCACATTTTCATCTGTTGATTTCTTATTTTTTTGATGAACTGTTGAATCATTTACGTTATAAAATATCAGAAAGTAGTTAAAATATCCGGCACAAGTTCCAAGAGCCCAAGGAGACGTATTCAGATTATTTGTTTGTTCGACCAACAGCCCAAAACCCCCACAGATATTCAGTTTACAATGATCGATACATGCAGTATATGGACGTATATGTCTGTATGTATATGTGCATGTGGAGGCTACATTCATAATACATACAGTTTGTGCATGTACTCGTCTATGTATGTATATACTGTATGTGTTTTATTATTTTTACATTTTTATCATTATTGTTTTGAATCTATTTTTTGTGTTAGTGCCGCACTGTTTCAACACGGTTTATCTTTGCTTCACTATATGAATAAAGTTGAAATGTTTAACCGATTATCAAAACTGCTGCTGATTAATCTTCATACTCCTAACGTCCTAAATCTGTTGCCTCAAATGAATAATTGATGACAAAAATACTTACAATATATGTCTGTATAGTTAATATTTTCCCTCCTGTTCCGTTATGTTGATGAGGAGAAAGGCTGAAGTCAAACATTTTGTGTTCTGGTTGTATCAAGAGGATGCAAATCCACATGAGCTATATATCTATAGTTTTCTGAAGTAGGCTAGTGTTTTGTGCTTCCCTGTGACCTTTTGACTGGGGGTCATTGTGTCAGTACGACAGGTGTCTGTCCATCTGTGAAAGACATAACAGCTCCGAGCTCAGGAAACACTACTGTTTATTACCCCAACTAGACAGACAGACAGACAGACAGATAGATAGATCGATAGAAGACAAGGTAGGGCAATTTCATATTACTGTAATATTAGAAATACATATAATGATACAATAGAAATATTGCAAAAACATAAATGAATACATAAAAAACAGACTAAATAAATAGATAAAGATGAATTCTATGGAGACAATTTCCTTTTTAACAGTTTTATTTATTGGTTATTGCTTTCAAGTAATTAATTTATAATAATTCATACAAAAATAACAACATATTGCCCAAAAATATAATCCAATTAGCTTTTAGAACGGGGCTTAGTGTCAACCAAGATTATAGCACCATGCTAAATAATGTCTACTGTAGGTTAGTAAGGATTCGTTTTACTGTTTTAAACAGTGCTGAATGGTCAACCAATCAACAAAAACATCAATCAGCAACACTCTTCATAATAGATCAATGCTGCAAGTAATTTTTAAAGCAAAAATGCCAAAATTCCTCTGGTTCCAGAGGAAACTAATTATTATTGTATTATTTTGGACTGCGGATCAGACAAAACAATCCATTTAAATATGTCACCTCGGGCTCCGGGACGTAGCGGTGGGCATTTTCAACGATGTGTCAAGTAATGGGGACTATAACAGCTGGATTAATAAAAAAGAAAGAATTGTTAGTTGCAGCCTTGGTATTAAATGATAAGTATCTAAAATAATACCTGAGAATGTATTTGATTTTATAGCAAGAGGATATGGGACGCTGGAAAGGTCCACTTTTTAAGATAATAAATGAGAAAAGAAAACCTTACAGAAAGTAACCTTTCACACAATTATTTAATAAGTGTATGACTTTTTTCAATCCGCAGTATGATCGCTTACTATCTGTCGTCGTAATCCCCTTGACTATTAAAATGGGTATTTCATTAGTTATTGGTAACCAGTGGTGGAATGTAACTATGTACATTTACTCGTGTTACTTGACTATGTAGATTTTATGCTATTTTGTACTTTCTCCTCCATTTAAATGGGAAATATTGTACTTGTTACTCCACCACATTTATTTCAAAGCTGTAGTTACTAGTTGGATTTCAGATGCAGATTTTACAAATAAAACATAAGATTAGTTTATAAAAGGTGATGCATTGTTATAGAAATGCTAACTGACAGCCTGAAAAGTTGTTAAAATAAACTCCACCTTGACAACATTGAAATGCTTCTTACATGTTTTTGCATCACTAATAATATTTCAATAATGATTATTAAAACACTCTGAATGGTGCCATTTGCATGAGTACTTTTACTTTTGATACATTCAGTACATTTTGCTGCCAAAACTTCTGTCCTTTTTTACTTAAGTAAAACTTAGAATGCAGGACTTTTACTTGTAACGGAGTATTTTTATAACGCGGCATTGCTACTCTTAGTTAAGTAACATCTCAGTATTTCTTCAACCACTATTTGTTAACACAAATGATTTAAAAAAAGAAAAAGTGTTTCCTTTGTCAAATAACAGTTGTTTTGCATCTCTTCCCCACTTTTCATCGAGTGCTTCAAAATGAGTGAAACAGCGCCTCTCTGGGGTGTAACGGCTGGTAGATGTCGGTCAATGTAAGCGGTCAGAAAGGGGTAGTGCACTCCTCCGGCGCAGGTGTACAGTCATGTCGAGTCTGCCGGAGAAGAAGCCAGGTGAAGTGGACGTCCCTAGATTTAATAAAACAGTAGGCTGTGGTCGCTGCTGGGAAGCTGGGTCACTTGCACTTTAGCCTAAAAAAAACCCAAAACTCTAGCAAGTTATCAAATCAAACAACCGCTATAGTTGAATCGCGAGCTAGCTAGTAAGACATACTAGCTCCAGTTGCAGCTAGCTAGTAAGACATACTAGCTCCAGTTGCAGCTAGCTAGTAAGACATACTAGCTAGCTGCAACTGGAGCTCCCACCGTCGAAAAGCAGCAAGTTCAGCGGGGCATTATGAGGTGGATATGGACCAGAAAGCCTCCATGAAGGAAAGGAGAACGGCCTCTTCAAATAACGTGAGTCAAATGCAACCCTCTGTCTGTCTGCTTCTGTCTTTGTTGCTGGCTCTGTCTTCTTTACTGCTGGATAAATTCCCCGCCGTGGCTGCGTCTACTTACTGGCGCCGTCTAACGTTGCTTACTGGCGCCGGCTACTTACTGGCTGTGCTGTTGTTGTTAGGGACAGTGGCGGGAGAAGTACTCAGACGTGTTACTACAGTAAAAGTAGCAGTACCACCGTGTAGAAGTACTCTGTTGGCATCTAAACATACGTTTAAGTACTCATTATCCAGAACAATTATTATTATTAGCTGGTAAAGGTGGGGCTGATTGTAACTACCTTATATGCAGCTGGGTAGTTTAATCAATAATAATACATTGTAATTTATTTGTTGATTTTATATTTCATATTAATAATCTGAATCTGCAAAGTAACAGACTCTTTAAAGTAAATGTAGTGGAGTAAAATGTACAATATCTCCCTCTGAAATGTAACTTAGTGGAGTCGAAGTATAAAGTAACAGAAAATAGAATCACTCAGTAGAAGTACCTCAAAATTGTACTTAAGTACAGTACTTGAGTGGATGTACTTGGTTTCTTTCCACCACTGGTTATAGAGGTTGCATTAAGCCTGTCTGAGCCTTAGATGTATATAGGAATTTCCCCAATTTTGCATTTCTGTCTTAGTGAAGTGACATGCTGACTGTGGAGTTTGTGATTGTTTGTTGCCTGTTCTAGACGTCTTCTAGTTCCAGTAAGATTATTATTTTTTGTTTGTGTCTACTTATGTTTTCTACTTTAATATAATATGTAACTGGATTACCGAAGGTCTTATAGGCAGACGCAACAGATAATTGTGGCCGAAGGAGCTAAAGATTGTCCTTAAGACAAATGAATAACTAAACATACAAGGGATAGTAAAGATTTGTGTGCTTAGACTTTAATGCATCTTATGCTGACATGGTGGTTTTCCTCTGAGGGCCAACTCCTCAAGTCATCATCACAGTATATGCATGCAGGTGCTAAAATGGATTATTGTAATCAGTGCAAAAAAAATATACTTGGTCACTGAACTGGACACATATGAACTATACACATGATTCGTCACACACCACATGTTTGAGCCAAAGAAAAACTGTGTTACTATGTTAATTCAGTCACTTAATATTTAAAGATGCGGTCTAAACACCTGTTTATGTGATGAACTGAGCAGCAGTCTATCACAGTGTCCAGTTTTCAGTCCTCCTACCCTCGCTCATATAAACAGAACAACAGATGTATGCATTTAGGCAAACCACACGTCATCAAATCTTCCAACACTTAACTAATAAAGCCAAACCTTCTTTCTCTGATGCATGAGCTTTCTGCTACCTGCCAAAACCATTTTTTGTTTTCATGAAATACAGTTATTTTGAATATGAATTAACCTTATTTAAGTTAACTTTTTAGACAATTTCAGGGGCTCTTTAGAGGGAGCAGCTGCCTTTCCGCTGTGCTTAATTGTCACCCATTTTTGTATGCTGAGAATATGGATAAAAGGAGTGTGTATTAGCGCTGTCGAAATTGGCCAAAAATGACGTTTGATTATTCGTTCTAAAAAAAATACACATAGGTTCAAACTATTCGAATATATATATTTTTGCGCATTATGTCCATAAGATGGAAAACCAATACAACAAGAGACATAACTACTTGTAGGTATATGTGATTATGTGAACATAAACATGTCTTTTCAAAAGATCTACTTACCTACACAGTACAAAATAAACAATGTTTGGGTGGAGGCGCACATTTTCGGATTGCTAGCGCGGGAATGGTAGGCTAACTGTAGCTTACAGTACATAACTTACATGCAACTTTATCACGAGGTTCCACAGTTTTGCCGTCTACTGACAAAAATCTGGATCACATTACACACCTGGTCTGTTTTAAAAAAAAATTTTTGTTTTATGGAATTTCTTTGTGTGTATAAAACCTCTTAAAGCCCACCGGGTCGCCCGCTTGAGCTTCTTCTAAGCTGCTTTCATCGCGCGTACAAATATACACGTCTAAACTTGATTCAATATGGACATGCTACACGTCGTTAGATCGGTTTGATTCGCCACAGCTAAATCGTTCAGTTCATTTTACGGAAACCATGAGCACCGAAGTATAATTCATTCAGATTTACCGTCATGGCGTTGAATTATTCGCTTGAGCTACATTTAATTATCAATCAAGCGATGTTGTGTGACTCCTGTCCGTCATGCAGTGCGTTCAGTGCAACTCGAGTACTCGAATAGTAATTTTCAGTAATGTGTGATTTTAAGAAAAAAAAAGAAAAGTCTTGTATTTGATACATGCATTGATATTTCTGATGTGAACATGAGCTTTTAACTGAGTGAATGATTGCGCCTGTTTTCACGAGTGACTTGCACCTTGTATCGGAGCAAAAATTCGTGGTTTTCAGGTAGCACAGATGAATTTTTCAGGTTGTATAGTTTTGTTAGTGTTTTTGGTAAACTCCAGTGTATAAGTTTCTCTCATGGGAAGCATGGGGAGCTCCTCTAATGCTCCTTCACTTAAATCAACCCTGTTTAAAGTGACTTTTCTCACCACGACTCATTCATCTTCATCACTGAGGCACGTCGTTTCCACACAGACGCATTCAGCATTATCAATCATACATTGATGATGTTTTGTCTCTGCTCTATCAGGCTAACAGGTGTGTGTGTGTCTGTGTTACAGGTTACTTCCTGTGCCCCCCCCCGTCCTCCAGAACAGACTGCTTTCTGTGAGTAACAGCTGTAATTCCCCCCAGTTATCACAGTGCCACAGGTTTCAGGTTCAGGCTGCAGGCCTGCAGAGGTGTTCAGTTAGAGAGGGATCTGAACAAACTGTAATGCTGTGTTAATGTGTGTGCACAACAGGGATGTGCTAGTATCACAATATACATCAAACTTTAAAACCTTATCTTGAACCTGAAATGCTGCTATTACAGCTAAAATATAGTAAAATTACCTCACGCTATGATTTCCTTGGATTTGATCAAGCCTAACGACGTGAATAGTGAACAGAAAATTGCAAAAGCATAAACATAAAGTGTACAATTTCCAAATTACCATGAACATGAGCAGGTTGGTTGTTTAGATATTTAGCACAGTTGACCTAAAGGCAGGGTGATGTGGCAAGAAATGTTGTCATGGTCATTTTACCACTGGTACTGTTGTTTATCACAATAAAAATTAATTCACTATTTCTGTTAAAGATCCCCTTAAGCTTACATTTTATTTCTTTAATAAACAAAACGTTGCCGGTGCTTGAGAGTGTAAGCGTTTGCACTGTGTGTGCTTAATTAAATGGTGTTGCTTCAGGTCACATACTTGGTGTGTGTGGTATTTCCTCTTGCCTGTCGACAAGTTTTCGGCTTAGCAAACGGCATCGTCACCAGTCTGTTTGACTTGAAGTAGCCGAGCCCTGTAATGGGACTCTCTCATCCTCTTTAAGTCCATACGCGGCTTCAAGTAGCTAAAGTAGCGCCGTGCCGCCGACGTGTTGTTACCTGGTTTATCCACAACAGGCCATTACATTTCAGGTTGTCTTGACTGTTGAGCTGTCGTTTTCTGTGCGGACGCTTGAAGTTTCCTCCTTAATACCATAAACAATAGCATGTGGTGTGTCAGCTAACTCAACCAGCCCCGCTGTGTCTAACCTGGGAAGTGGGCTGTCTATTCGTAAAGTATATACCTTAGTACTGACTCGTCGTTGTCAAGGTACCTTACTGACAGTACATCAAAGTTACTAGTTTCCTTATCTTATGTGGAAATGCTTTTGTTGCGACCAGTTTTTATGTCTTTTATCTTTCCCAGTCCGACATCCATTCATGTTTTCATGCATGTTCTGTTGTCTTTTGAATTTTAATGGTTAAAATCCTATTTAGAAGCCTGAACTCTTGTAAATAGGGCTGCAACAACAAATTGGTAAAATTTGATTATTAAAAGAGTTGGCAACGCGATTATTACGCCACTCAATAAGACGCGGAGATGTTTTGAGTATAAAAAAAGTGGTTGAGCGCGAAGCGAAAATAAAAACTGGGCGGAGGTAGAGGAAAGCCCATCGGAGAGACCCGTAACGTTGTTCTGAAACGCACGGCGCAGGCAGAGAAATCAGTACGACCCAAGTCATCCGAGGTGTGGGAGCATTTCACACTAAATACATCGGAAAGGTGTGTTAACTGCAAGATATGCAAAAGCGACAGGGAGTGTGAGAGTGGGTGCGTCTCAGAGGTGGGTAATAACGAGCTACATTTACTCCGTTACACTTACTTGAGGAACGTTTTGAAAAACATGTACTTCTGAGAGTAGTTTTACTGCAACAGACTTTTTACTTGAGTAGAAGAAACTCTGCTCTCACTCCGCTACATCGGGCTGCACTTGACCCTTTACCTCTTTTTTTTTTCTTTTTTTTTTACATTTATTCTACATATTCTGTGCTTTATGTTTGCCAGCGAGACGCCGTCAGTACATCTACCACGTGACTCCGTTTCACCAGTCAGCCGTAGCGATGCAGTCACATGACTACACACAAACTGTGGCGCCATAGCCTCAAAAAAAAAAAAGATTTATTGTTCTGACAGCTCAGGTCACTTTAAACAAAAATATACATCTTTTTGTGCACTTTATTTAAAAGAGCCTATGTATTTGGCAGATGTAAAGCATACATGTGTATGTTTTTTGTGTTGTTTTTTATTACTTTAACCACTCAGGGACGTTCAAGGAGCAACCTGTTTGTGCACTTTCTGAAGATTGTTTGCACTGTCAGTTCTGTTTTTGAATGAAGGGTTGGATTTTAATGCTTTTTTTTTTTTTCATCCGAAAGAATAATCGACAGATTAAGTGATTATTAAAATAATCGTCAGGTGCAGCCCTACACACAGAACCAAACAGCGATGGACTGTAGTACGGTTATGTTGGTTTCTTACCAGACACTTGCACCTCCCGTCTTGACAAAAATCTTCATTTTATGGCCAAAAGAGGCCAACTAAACCAGTCTTTTGTTGCTTTTGTGATGCAAGTTTAAGCCATCAAACTCCTGCAGGTAAAGAGACACAGCCGCCAACCGACAGCAACATTTTGAGGTGAAAACAGTAAGCAGGTCAAAGGTCAGAGCCTCACTGCTTTTACAGGTATCACAGATATTCCTGGGTCTCCATTCAGTCCAACAGCGCTATGAAGAAACCGCCAATTAACTGAAGTGTAAATTCCTGCAGAAAGCAGCTCTGTGGCCTCGGAACGTCTCTCTTCACCCAGGATGCTATTTTAAGGCGGAATCTGGTCCGGGGGCTTAGAGGTTGTCCATAGCTCACATTCCCAACCAGAGGCGCTCAGGCTTTATTTTTATCCCGACTGCTCGTTGCAGCGCTCGGACTCTTGTTTTACTGAAGCAACTCTCCCACACTTCCTGTTGTTACGTCAGTTAGTGTCTTTGGTTAATGTCAGGCTTAGTGCTGGGCAGGCTGCAGATATTAATGTATCTCTTCTTTAGGGATGATTCTGGTTGATTACAGCTTGGCTCTTATTTTCATAGGTTTGGCCAAACACAAATGCCATATTTCCATCGTGTTGCTCTTTTTATTACTCCTTGTGTCCGCTCCTTCTGCAGTGGCATAATGGCACCTGAATGGAAAATTACAGTCACCAACTGGATATCTCCATGCACTCCTATTATTATTATTCACATTTTCTTTTGCTGCTTTTCCAGAAATTCGGTTAAAATTTGCTGCACATTTGCATGGAAACGGTTGATAGTCTGGCAGGCTCACAGCATGACTACAGCAACATTTACTGTCTGTGTGTGTGTTTGTCAAGAGAGAAATGCAGCTTCCTGTCCTCACCTTCACCAAACATCTTCCTCTGACACAACCAGCTGCAGTCCACATTCACCGCTGAAAATAGTTCACTGCTGAGCCGGCAGACACAGGTTTCAGTTCACCTGGCTCTTACAGAGGTCTCTCACCCTGCAGCGCAGTTTGCAGTCTGTGTGACCTCCATTTTCACACGAAGCTAGATTTTATTTAAACTTTTGCAACGCTGTCTCCTCCCCTTTTCCACACAAATAGCAGCATAAATGACGAACGCTAAAGGATTTTTAATGAATGGCGATTTTTGCTTTGGTACAGTCACGTGTGGGAATTCATGTTCTTACTGGATTTCAGGGGTTTCTTCCTGACGCAACTCTGATCGTAGTCTAGTCGTCGTTCAGTTCATCATCATATATTAACTCAGTCTTTCAATATGCCTCTTCTAGACTCAAACAAATCTGTGTATGTTGGTGGACATTATTGTGGGTTTGTCTCCTCTAGGTTTCATCATACAGCTCAATTCTCTTCCAGGTTTTAGGACTGTTGAAGTCAGATTTTCTTTCATTTCTTAAATGAATGAGGTTTGCATGTTTTCAACTCCGTCACAGTCAGTGTCACATGCAGTCTTTTGAATCTGAAGGGTTTTACAACCATAGTGTGAACTTTCCTGATACAGTAACTGTTGGTGCTAAAATACACCAAAATCAATGAACCGTATACTGCAACTTTCTTGGACTTTTAAAAGGAGCAGTGTGAAGGATTTAGTGGCCTCTAGCGGTGAAGTTGCAGTTTGCATCCACTTGAACACCGCTCGCCTCACCCTCCCCTTCCAACGGTGTAGGAGAAACTACGGCTGCCACGCATAAACTTGAAAGGGCCCTAGGTTTGGTTTGTCCGTTCTGGGCTACTGTAGAAGCATGTTGGTGCAACGTGGCGGTCTCTGTAGATAAAAACAGCTCGTTCTAAGGTAACAAACACGATTCTTATTCTTTAGGTGGTTATAAACTAATGAAAAAACACTTATAAAAATGATATTCCATCTCTGCCAATAGCTCCTCCTAAATGTTACACACAGGACCTTTAACTGAGAATTAGCATCGGATTCACTTAAAACAACAAAAACAAAACCAGGTTGGTTTTAAGACAGTTTACAGGAATTACGTTAAATACACTCTCTGCTTCTTTTAGATTCTACACACCTATTCACGTTTTCATTCTGATTTCTTTTGAGTGTGAATAGTTACAATTAATTTTAAGAGGCAGAATGTTTGTAAATGTGCATAATAGTGATAGTGATGCATGACCTTGAGGCAGCAGGTTTCCTCTGCATCAGTCACTTAACGTTTCAGCTCCGCACCCATAAACGAGCCTCCCTTCTGTCGGTCGACTAGCTAATGTTTGCAGAGCAACGGTAGCGAGTGCCAGACAGACAAGGAGCATGGTTCACTGGTCCTACTGGGGCAACTCTGCCTGTCACTGGGAGAAAGGCGCATCTTTATGGCTAAAGTAGGACTGCTATTGAAGGCAGGAGAGCTGCGATGTGTTCATGGTGCCTTCTGAAAAGGATGGTAGTTATGGTAATGACCGTAATTGAAAATTGTTGGTGGTGTTCAGTCAGTATGTTTCACCACGGCATGTACAGTAGATGCCGTACACCTCACAAATTAATTTCACTTTGAACTTATTAAAAACCACAGCATTAAAATGAGCATCCTGTGGACCGGTGACTTTCCCCTGAACGCCACACACCACCCCAGAAACATCCTCCAAGATGGCCGAGCTGTCAGCGGGCGGCTGGCTTCTGAGTGCTTTGGGCTGTAAGAGGAGAAAACTCGACCCCCTCCTCGATGAAAAGCTCATTTAAAGCTCTGGGGTGCGGCACATATGGCTGCTCCATTTTTAAGAATCTCTCTTTTAACACTTGGAAGAGAAGTGCAGGAGAACGAGTGCTGCCCTGCGAGCCCGGGGTCGGGGTATAAATAGCTCCCAGGGGCCCGCTTCCGACTGACGAGGTCCGAACTCTGCCGAGCTGACTGCTGGCTCCGGCGGGCGGGGCACCCAGGGGACGCCGCAGTACGAGCCGCAGGATTCAGGCTGGTGAAGAGCTGAAACCCAAGCATCATTGAGTATTTCATCGGCCGCGCCGAGAGTCGCCGCTGTTTTGGAAATGCGATAGTTTAGTGTCAAACGCTGGACTAGAGACATGCAGGAGGACGCCAAGTTCAATGCCAAAACAGACCAGCAGCAAATAACTCAATGTGATGTTTACAGCTTCGTACCAACTCAGGAGAGCAGCTCTGGAAACCGAACCTGAAAGGTTTTTAGCTCCTGATTTCACCAAATGAGGCAGGCTGCAGCTGCAGAGGTTCATCAGCTTAGTTTTCACCAAATTTTAGTTTAGAAAATAATAGGATTTAACACTGAAACAAATCTTGACAATGAAAGCATCCGATTACAGGGTTGTCTGCATGATTCACTTTATAAAGAACATCAAAACAAGGTGAAAGTTAATTGAATCCTTTGATGAAATGTGATAATTGAGCAGCACTGATGCTAATGCTATGGAATAGATTCTGTTTGTGCAGTATCAAAATAATGAAATACCCGTCATCGTTTGCCCAAACTGACCAACAGTCTGAAAACCCCAAAGGCATTCAGTTTAAACTTATTTCAGTGTGAGGGCTTGAATCATACGGTATCCTTGTAAATATTTAATTGGTTAAGAAATTGTGCTCAATAAGTAGTTAAACTAATCAGAACAAACTAAACAATTAAATAGAAAGTTTCAGCTCTGGACTGGTTTGTTTAGATACTCACGTCACTTTGAGTTTAATTATTCCCCCTTGCTTGTTTGAGTCTATTAAATTTAAGGTTTTATAAATGAAGTAAAATCACAGAAATTGTCTTATCCTTGCAGAAAGCTGCTGATCCTTTGGAAACATGAAAATAAGCAGGTGAAGTGTTTGGCGTGAAGACGTTTCCCCCTGACCGTGAGTTAATTCAAACCTCAGGAATGAAAACTAACACACTAGTTTATTGGCGGGTTCAGAAACGTGGAATCTCTCCTCGGTGTCCGTGACCTTCTGATTGGACATGAACCCGCTGGCTGAAAGGTCGGGACCTTTCTGACCATTTCCTCTGTTTGGCTTTACGGAGTTGATACTTCAGAGCCAGCTGGGAATTCAGATACACAAACAAAACAAGCTTGTGAACCGACTGAGTCACTGACCAGGAAAATCCGGAGACTCAAGACTGGGGGAGGGCTTTCAGCAGGCCCCATTAACAAGGTGTCACTGATCTGATTTCAGATTACGATGTTTTAAAGTATATTTGGGGCTTTTTTTTGACCTTTTATTATATATAGAGAGAGAGAAGGGATGACATGCAACAAAGGTCTCTGTAGAGCATTGCAGGGCTGACATTGTTTTGCAGGCCAGCCGTGCAGTTAGCATCGCTCTGGTTCCCTCGACAAAAAGCCAACGAGATTTTTCTGTTGGATTTTGGTTGATTTGCAGAAAATAAGCTCTGTGGAAAACTAGAGTTTATGACACTTATACGTTTTGTTCACCAAGGTAATCGCTGCGAATGAACACCACTCATGAGTTTTGAAGCGTAAATGCGATCGCTAGAAGTACAAGTACTGTAAGACTCCGCGGTCGCATGACTTCAGCGTCACCACCACCAAGCTTCCAGTTTATAGTGTGATTTTGTGCTCTTACCTCTTCTACAAAAGCCTTTCCTCTCAGCGTGACCTGAAATACTTTGTATGAGTGCGAGTACAAACAATGGATGTTTAATACGTCACACAAACTGGACACAGCGCGGCTGTAAGGGCGGACGAGTGAGCAGATGAGCTTCCGTGTTCGGCGTGATGACGTTTAAAGTCCCCGACTTGTTGGCAACCGGCCTTTTTAAAGCAACGTAAAAGCTTCCAAATGCAAGAGTGAGGTGTTTACTGACATATGTCAAGTCGTAGAACAAAACGTGAAAATCTCTTCAGCCTTTTGTTAACCACAGCCCCTATTTCAGGCATCGAACCGAAAACCCTCTGACAGCGAGACGAGGGAACCGGAAGTGCTAACATGCTGACTCACTTCCAGGCTTTAGGACTCATTCCTGCGATGCTCTATTGTCAAACCCCTGGGCCACAAGTAAACTCCACATCAGGATTTGTGTTCTTTTCCCGTCATTATTTTCAATATTGTAACCCAAAAAGTGAATATGCAGAGTTCAAAACACATGTTCCAACCAAAACCTCAGAGTCTGTGGTTAGTTTGTGGTTAGTGCATTCATTCACTAACATGGAATTCGATCACATTAATTTCAGCGCAACAGCGGTGGAAGAAGTATTCAGGGATTTTACGTAAGTGAAAGTGCTAATATCACACTGTGAAAATACTCCTGTATTCAAAATCTCACTTAAGTAAAAGTATGTAAGCATTATCAGCAACATGTACTTAAAGTATGGCAGTAACAGTCCTCAGTGGGCAGTAACATGTTCCTGTCAGTGTTTCCTGTTATATATATCTGATGTTTCTGGATTCTTATCACTGCTGCATTAACGTACATGTTGCATTTTACTGCGGCAGATGTTTCAGGTTGAGCTCATTTTAACTGCTTTATATCCTGTTGGGTAGTTTAATCTGCAGCAGTGCATCACGCTCTATAAGGTCATCACGTGTTTGTAGCGTCGCCGTCCTGGGAGAACCTCGTATCTCTAAAAAGTCGACTCTTCGGGAGCTCAGAGAAGCAGCCCTGTTTTCAGCTTCGTGACGGCGCAGCTGATCCGAGGGGGGTTTAAAGAGTGAAGGAGGAGGAGGAGAAGCTTCACATAAACATACACACAAAGGAAACACTTCATCCTTCAGTTGATCACAAACATTCAGAATCAACACATGTGGAGATACGTGGTTTTCACTGGACAGGAAGCTTATGCAGGGTTGTAATCTGATACATAACTAGTAACTAAAGCTGTCAGACGAATGTAGTGGAGTAAAAAGTACAATATTTGTCTCTGAGATGTGGTGAAGTAGAAGTATAAAGTTGCATAAAATGGGAATACTCAAGTGAAGTACAAGTACCCCGAATTTGTACTTATGTTCAGTACTTTAGTAAATGTACTTAGTTACTTTCCACCACTGGAATACAACCCACTTAACCTAATACTTCAATCTGCTGTAGAAGTGATGCTGTTCTGTTCATTTGTGGTGTCTCTGCCGCCTGAGAGACAAGCTAACGTCATTGGAAGGTAGTTACGTTGTACAAAGTCCCCTAGTAGCCTTTCCTTAATCCACAGTTTTTCCCTCCGTGGTTTCAAATAGAAATTATTTGTCATGCATGTCATGATTATCTGTTCAGCTCGGCTCGGTAGTGTTCTCCAGTTTGAGTTAACGTTAAAAAGGTACAGTGTACACGGGCACTGCCTGGTTTGAATTTGGAATTGTAATCATTAAAGATTGAATATTGAAAGTTTGACAGTTCTTGTAGCTATAAAAGCGTCCCATGAGGGTGTAATGCTCATGATGCGCCAGAAAACTAAACTAAAGGGATGAAATCCATTAAAACACATTTACTATTCTCAGATCACATTCGTTTGTCCTGAAGTTGGTGCCAGAGGAAAGGTCACGTTGTTACCCAAATCAAAAGGGTATATCCTCTGTGTACGGTGGCCATTGTAGGACATCTCACACTCTACACGGTCAGACGTCCCTCAGCTTTTATCAGTCTCAGCCTCATCTGTACTTGGTCTCAGCTGTGTTTTTAAGCTGGAATGAAATATGTGAAATACTTAATTGTCATATATTAGCATGTCTACTGTTACCATGCCAACTGGTTATGAACTTCCAATTTTACCTTGTTGCTTATAGGAAGTAGTAAACTCAATTCTGACCTGAAATCACACACCGCTAAGGCTGAGTACTGATCTGTAGGACTGGTTTGGTGTCGACTGAAATGTGTCCATAACACTAAACATTGAAAAACAGTCAGAAAGTTTGAATGTCTGGTCAGATTCATAATCTTGTTTGCTCATCCTTTGATCAGATGGTTTCTGATTTAAATTAACATTTTGCCAAGTTTAGACTGTATTGTATTTGGACAAAGTTCTTGTACGGCTGCTTGTGAACAGACAACATATAACAGTAAAGAACTTGTTCTGTTCTATAGTGACAAAGAGGTTTGTGGAAAAACATGTTTGTATTCCTCAAATGAAGGTGTTGGGGGGGAGCATAGTTTTGATGTTGATACCAACACATAGTTTGCTTGTTTTAAACAGACCAACTGATCAAACATGGACCCGTTTTGGGGTTTGGGGGGGGACAGTCGAGGTCCAGCAGGTTGACCTGCAGTGAAAGCCTGCACTCAGACAGGACACCAGATCGCACGATTAACAGAGAGGAGACATAAACACGCCGTCACCCTCTGTCTGGTCACTGAGCGTCTCCTCCTCGTGTGTTTCCCAGTCAGTCTGACCGAAGTGAGAGGGTCTCTTTTGCGTGAATGGCGGGGGCGTGGACGCTGCCTCTGTTTACACTGAGGTGAGGCCAGCAGCCGGACTGAAAGTGATACCCCGACCGATGTTTACTCAACTGCTGTGTCCTAACCTTGGTACCTACGGTGCCTCCCGACATGATCCACCTTAATACTGACAAATGACTTTTTGACCAGGAAGTGCCAGAACTGAGGAGGGGGTAGGGGTGGTCGTGGGTAATAGATCTGTGAAGAGGAGAATAAAGATTCCCATTGCTAAGTTGAAGTTCAGCGCTCCATCGCTGATAATGAAGAAGCTCGTCTGATCAGGATGAAGGTTTCGTCCAAGTGAGATCAAAGAGAACAACAAAATGACACCTGATCTATGTTGTATGTAGACCTGGCTGTGATTTAAATAATTATAAGGTGATATTCTATATTTTCTTGTCTTTAATAAATTCCATACAAAGACCAAAACCAATAATGAAGTGAGTATTGAGTGAGAGTATCACGGCCTGATGGATTTCCTTCCTCCACTGTCATCCAGAAACTATTAAAAACACCTCAGTGAGCCTCACTGTTGTTCCTTCATCACCACGAACACACACACACACACACACACACAAACACCGTCCTGCTGCCCCAAACACTCACTACAGCTACCCATGTGGATTCATCCGCCGCTGAAAATAATCCCCAACAAATTAACTATTTCCTCCTGTTTGTTTGATAAAACCTACAGGGAGCAGCTGTTAGAGGAAATGACTGAGCCTTTAAAAAAAAAAAAAATGGATAAACAATATATTTTAGACTTCTGAAGATTTAAGTCTTCAGAAGGGGCCCTTGATGGGCTTGGAGCTGAGTGCTACAGACAGGGTAGTAAAGTCAAAGTACTGACAGATGGACCAACACATTGTTTGTTTTGGACAATTAGAAAAGTGTAGAATAATTCCTGGCTTC
>CM022474.1:1971462-1986229 GCA_011952105.1 Coreoperca whiteheadi | reverse complement strand
GCAGGATTCAGGCTGGTGAAGAGCTGAAACCCAAGCATCATTGAGTATTTCATCGGCCGCGCCGAGAGTCGCCGCTGTTTTGGAAATGCGATAGTTTAGTGTCAAACGCTGGACTAGAGACATGCAGGAGGACGCCAAGTTCAATGCCAAAACAGACCAGCAGCAAATAACTCAATGTGATGTTTACAGCTTCGTACCAACTCAGGAGAGCAGCACTGGAAACCGAACCTGAAAGGTTTTTAGCTCCTGATTTCACCAAATGAGGCAGGCTGCAGCTGCAGAGGTTCATCAGCTTAGTTTTCACCAAATTTTAGTTTAGAAAATAATAGGATTTAACACTGAAACAAATCTTGACAATGAAAGCATCCGATTACAGGGTTGTCTGCATGATTCACTTTATAAAGAACATCAAAACAAGGTGAAAGTTAATTGAATCCTTTGATGAAATGTGATAATTGAGCAGCACTGATGCTATGCTATGGAATAGATTCTGTTTGTGCAGTATCAAAATAATGAAATACCCGTCATCGTTTGCCCAAACTGACCAACAGTCTGAAAACCCCAAAGGCATTCAGTTTAAACTTATTTCAGTGTGAGGGCTTGAATCATACGGTATCCTTGTAAATATTTAATTGGTTAAGAAATTGTGCTCAATAAGTAGTAAAGGTCGGGACCTTTCTGACCATTTCCTCTGTTTGGCTTTACGGAGTTGATACTTCAGAGCCAGCTGGGAATTCAGATACACAAACAAAACAAGCTTGTGAACCGACTGAGTCACTGACCAGGAAAATCCGGAGACTCAAGACTGGGGGAGGGCTTTCAGCAGGCCCCATTAACAAGGTGTCACTGATCTGATTTCAGATTACGATGTTTTAAAGTATATTTGGGGCTTTTTTTTGACCTTTTATTATATATAGAGAGAGAGAAGGGATGACATGCAACAAAGGTCTCTGTAGAGCATTGCAGGGCTGACATTGTTTTGCAGGCCAGCCGTGCAGTTAGCATCGCTCTGGTTCCCTCGACAAAAAGCCAACGAGATTTTTCTGTTGGATTTTGGTTGATTTGCAGAAAATAAGCTCTGTGGAAAACTAGAGTTTATGACACTTATACGTTTTGTTCACCAAGGTAATCGCTGCGAATGAACACCACTCATGAGTTTTGAAGCGTAAATGCGATCGCTAGAAGTACAAGTACTGTAAGACTCCGCGGTCGCATGACTTCAGCGTCACCACCACCAAGCTTCCAGTTTATAGTGTGATTTTGTGCTCTTACCTCTTCTACAAAAGCCTTTCCTCTCAGCGTGACCTGAAATACTTTGTATGAGTGCGAGTACAAACAATGGATGTTTAATACGTCACACAAACTGGACACAGCGCGGCTGTAAGGGCGGACGAGTGAGCAGATGAGCTTCCGTGTTCGGCGTGATGACGTTTAAAGTCCCCGACTTGTTGGCAACCGGCCTTTTTAAAGCAACGTAAAAGCTTCCAAATGCAAGAGTGAGGTGTTTACTGACATATGTCAAGTCGTAGAACAAAACGTGAAAATCTCTTCAGCCTTTTGTTAACCACAGCCCCTATTTCAGGCATCGAACCGAAAACCCTCTGACAGCGAGACGAGGGAACCGGAAGTGCTAACATGCTGACTCACTTCCAGGCTTTAGGACTCATTCCTGCGATGCTCTATTGTCAAACCCCTGGGCCACAAGTAAACTCCACATCAGGATTTGTGTTCTTTTCCCGTCATTATTTTCAATATTGTAACCCAAAAAGTGAATATGCAGAGTTCAAAACACATGTTCCAACCAAAACCTCAGAGTCTGTGGTTAGTTTGTGGTTAGTGCATTCATTCACTAACATGGAATTCGATCACATTAATTTCAGCGCAACAGCGGTGGAAGAAGTATTCAGGGATTTTACGTAAGTGAAAGTGCTAATATCACACTGTGAAAATACTCCTGTATTCAAAATCTCACTTAAGTAAAAGTAAGCATTATCAGCAACATGTACTTAAAGTATGGCAGTAACAGTCCTCAGTGGGCAGTAACATGTTCCTGTCAGTGTTTCCTCTTCTATATATCTGATGTTTCTGGATTCTTATCACTGCTGCATTAACGTACATGTTGCATTTTACTGCGGCAGATGTTTCAGGTTGAGCTCATTTTAACTGCTTTATATCCTGTTGGGTAGTTTAATCTGCAGCAGTGCATCACGCTCTATAAGGTCATCACGTGTTTGTAGCGTCGCCGTCCTGGGAGAACCTCGTATCTCTAAAAAGTCGACTCTTCGGGAGCTCAGAGAAGCAGCCCTGTTTTCAGCTTCGTGACGGCGCAGCTGATCCGAGGGGGGTTTAAAGAGTGAAGGAGGAGGAGGAGGAGAAGCTTCACATAAACATACACACAAAGGAAACACTTCATCCTTCAGTTGATCACAAACATTCAGAATCAACACATGTGGAGATACGTGGTTTTCACTGGACAGGAAGCTTATGCAGGGTTGTAATCTGATACATAACTAGTAACTAAAGCTGTCAGACGAATGTAGTGGAGTAAAAAGTACAATATTTGTCTCTGAGATGTGGTGAAGTAGAAGTATAAAGTTGCATAAAATGGGAATACTCAAGTGAAGTACAAGTACCCCGAATTTGTACTTATGTTCAGTACTTTAGTAAATGTACTTAGTTACTTTCCACCACTGGAATACAACCCACTTAACCTAATACTTCAATCTGCTGTAGAAGTGATGCTGTTCTGTTCATTTGTGGTGTCTCTGCCGCCTGAGAGACAAGCTAACGTCATTGGAAGGTAGTTACGTTGTACAAAGTCCCCTAACAGCCTTTCCTTAATCCACAGTTTTTCCCTCCGTGGTTTCAAATAGAAATTATTTGTCATGCATGTCATGATTATCTGTTCAGCTCGGCTCGGTAGTGTTCTCCAGTTTGAGTTAACGTTAAAAAGGTACAGTGTACACGGGCACTGCCTGGTTTGAATTTGGAATTGTAATCATTAAAGATTGAATATTGAAAGTTTGACAGTTCTTGTAGCTATAAAAGCGTCCCATGAGGGTGTAATGCTCATGATGCGCCAGAAAACTAAACTAAAGGGATGAAATCCATTAAAACACATTTACTATTCTCAGATCACATTCGTTTGTCCTGAAGTTGGCGCCAGAGGAAAGGTCACGTTGTTACCCAAATCAAAAGGGTATATCCTCTGTGTACGGTGGCCATTGTAGGACATCTCACACTCTACACGGTCAGACGTCCCTCAGCTTTTATCAGTCTCAGCCTCATCTGTACTTGGTCTCAGCTGTGTTTTTAAGCTGGAATGAAATATGTGAAATACTTAATTGTCATATATTAGCATGTCTACTGTTACCATGCCAACTGGTTATGAACTTCCAATTTTACCTTGTTGCTTATAGGAAGTAGTAAACTCAATTCTGACCTGAAATCACACACCGCTAAGGCTGAGTACTGATCTGTAGGACTGGTTTGGTGTCGACTGAAATGTGTCCATAACACTAAACATTGAAAAACAGTCAGAAAGTTTGAATGTCTGGTCAGATTCATAATCTTGTTTGCTCATCCTTTGATCAGATGGTTTCTGATTTAAATTAACATTTTGCCAAGTTTAGACTGTATTGTATTTGGACAAAGTTCTTGTACGGCTGCTTGTGAACAGACAACATATAACAGTAAAGAACTTGTTCTGTTCTATAGTGACAAAGAGGTTTGTGGAAAAACATGTTTGTATTCCTCAAATGAAGGTGTTGGGGGGGAGCATAGTTTTGATGTTGATACCAACACATAGTTTGCTTGTTTTAAACAGACCAACTGATCAAACATGGACCCGTTTTGGGGTTTGGGGGGGACAGTCGAGGTCCAGCAGGTTGACCTGCAGTGAAAGCCTGCACTCAGACAGGACACCAGATCGCACGATTAACAGAGAGGAGACATAAACACGCCGTCACCCTCTGTCTGGTCACTGAGCGTCTCCTCCTCGTGTGTTTCCCAGTCAGTCTGACCGAAGTGAGAGGGTCTCTTTTGCGTGAATGGCGGGGGCGTGGACGCTGCCTCTGTTTACACTGAGGTGAGGCCAGCAGCCGGACTGAAAGTGATACCCCGACCGATGTTTACTCAACTGCTGTGTCCTAACCTTGGTACCTACGGTGCCTCCCGACATGATCCACCTTAATACTGACAAATGACTTTTTGACCAGGAAGTGCCAGAACTGAGGAGGGGGTAGGGGTGGTCGTGGGTAATAGATCTGTGAAGAGGAGAATAAAGATTCCCATTGCTAAGTTGAAGTTCAGCGCTCCATCGCTGATAATGAAGAAGCTCGTCTGATCAGGATGAAGGTTTCGTCCAAGTGAGATCAAAGAGAACAACAAAATGACACCTGATCTATGTTGTATGTAGACCTGGCTGTGATTTAAATAATTATAAGGTGATATTCTATATTTTCTTGTCTTTAATAAATTCCATACAAAGACCAAAACCAATAATGAAGTGAGTATTGAGTGAGAGTATCACGGCCTGATGGATTTCCTTCCTCCACTGTCATCCAGAAACTATTAAAAACACCTCAGTGAGCCTCACTGTTGTTCCTTCATCACCACGAACACACACACACACACACACACACACACACAAACACCGTCCTGCTGCCCCAAACACTCACTACAGCTACCCATGTGGATTCATCCGCCGCTGAAAATAATCCCCAACAAATTAACTATTTCCTCCTGTTTGTTTGATAAAACCTACAGGGAGCAGCTGTTAGAGGAAATGACTGAGCCTTTTAAAAAAAAAAAAATGGATAAACAATATATTTTAGACTTTTTCTTAAAGATTTAAGTCTTCAGAAGGGACCCTTGATGGGCTTGGAGCTGAGTGCTACAGACAGGGTAGTAAAGTCAAAGTACTGACAGATGGACCAACACATTGTTTGTTTTGGACAATTAGAAAAGTGTAGAATAATTCCTGGCTTCTACTTTAAGCTGAACGCTAACATGACCATGTTTAAAGCCCCCCAGATATGTGGAGAGCCTCACTAGAAGAGTGGAGGCTGTTTTAGCAGCAGATTAATGCCCAATCACACGTTCAACAATGGGTTCACATATGGGTGTAACAGTCAGGTGTCCACATACTTTTGTCCATGTGGTGTATGTTGATTGTAATAAAGATTGACAAAGTGGGCTTCCTCTGGCCATCCTCTATACCCACATTTGGCTGATGCTTTCATCATTAACTGTGACCTTTTTTACGTTACAAACATTTTAAAAACATTTTTTTAGCTGCAGCCGGCTTCACTGTTGTGTAGCTTCCCGAGCTGGCTGTTGGTTGGCCGATCAGCGTTCTCACGTCAACACGCTCTATAACGATCATTTCAACTCCAAGTCGTATCACAATTCATCCTTTGTCTTGTTAAAATAAAACCTCCTTAATGGACATTTTGACAGCTGCTGTCTAAACATTTTATTCTCTGCGGGTTTCATGCTCGCTCAGCAAACTGCAATACAGAACTAAAAGCGATTGTTTGAGGAGAGTTTTAGGGTTTCGGATCCTGTAGACATGTCGGCGTCACTCAGTGGTTCCCACTTAGTGTTTAGGAGTCGCTCCTCAGTCTGGACTGTTGATATAAAGGAGGCGAACTGCTGTTTTCATCCAAACTTGATGAAGCGAATCACCTCTGTTTAGAAAAAAAACACATTAAAATCTCTGGTACATTTTAATTTTACAGTAACGATGCCCAGCAAATGTTCACAGTCAGGCTTCAGCATGCACACAGTTACAACAGACACAGTTAGAAACAAGTAGAAGTGAGTTTTCAAAATGTTTTGATTAGGGGGGGGGGAAGATGGCTTTAGCTTTTGATGAGGGACGTTTTCTCCAAAAATCTTAAAGCATTTTGTAAATTGTAGCTTGAGGCAGCAACCAATGTTTATGAATCAAAGTTCATTCTTGCCCTTGGAAAGAGTAGTTGGGCAACATTTCCAAAATCAAGGTCCACTTACTAGCTTTTTACAGGTTTCACTTCCGAGCCAAAACCGATGAGGGGTCCTAAAAGTGCTACGAATGAAACCATGACAGCTGCGGCGCTTGCACGTCGACAGATCTGTCTCCATGGCAAGTGAGTAAACTCCTTCCGCTGATAAAGCGTCATACGTTTAAAAGCGCTGGAAAAAGCTAGTAAGTGGGCCGTAAGTCTGGATTGTTTTGTCAAATGCAAATAATTGTTTGTTGCAGTCCTAGTTAGTGTGGTGGAGCGTGGTGACGCAAATTTTAGAGATTTCAAATCCGACACCACCTACATGGCCAGACCCCAGTGGAAGGAAGGGATAAAGTCATTTTTGTTTGGCAGAAGTGACCCATGCATGTTTAGGTTAATTGGTGACTCTAAATTGTCCCTAGTGGATGAATGCGAGTGTGAATGGTTGTCTGTCTCTGTGTCAGCCCTGCGACGAGTTGGCCACTCTCCGGGTGTACCCCGCCTAAGGCCCGAAGTTACTGGGATAGGCTCCAGTCACCCGCGACCCCAAAACGGGAACAAGCGGTAGAAAATGACTGACTGAGAAGTGACCCATGATTGAATCTGCTTTCTACCGTCGGACGTCAGTGCCACATCTAAGAACTGTCTGTCTGGATTCAGATCTTCAGTGTTTTTAGGGTCAGGCTGTGGCTCCTGCGACACGTCGAACTCGTTGATCATCGCCTGCTCCTGATATTTGGACGGAGGCCTTGACCTCGGCCTGACCCCCCCCCTGACTAGTTAGTGTCGGGTTTCTCCGTCCAGCTACTGCAGAGGATGCTGGGACAGCGGAGGAGAACCAGACGGAGTGTCTCACACGGCACAAAATGTCCAACGTAACGAGTGATTTCATGTCATAACTGCTCAGCTTTTAAAAGGTTTTCGGTTCGGTTCGCCGAGCTTCACGTGTCTCATCTGAAACCAGGTGATGATGCAGCATGTTCACATATTAGAGGTTGTTGTTGAGATATCTGATCCCAACCGACGTGACCGTCCCTGGGTTAGTTTTAATTGTCTGTTCTCAGAGAACAGACAATTAAAAGCAAGATGAGCCAATCAAACCAAACTGAAACCAAATCAAAGCTCTTAACACATTTTCAACTCTTCAGTCAGACTACAGCATCACACCACGACACAACACTGACTGCTAAACTCAACTCCCCAGAAGGTCAAAGGTCACTCATTTGATTTGATTTCGCTTTCACTACCCTTCTGAAATGTGTCTTACGTCCCAAGCTGTACACCGTTTCACATACACAAAAAAGCGAAGCATTTGACCAATAAGTAACCACGTGGTTCGGCATCATTGCCCCTAAATTCAACACACATAAAGATGATTTTGTAAAGATTAATTCATGTTGATCGGTAAGGAATGTCGGGCGGCAACTAACGATTATTTTCATTACTGATTCATCTGCAGATTATTTTCTTGATCAATCACCTGTTAACTCATCGGTGAAAAATTCCCATCACAATTTCCCAAAGCCCAAGTTGGTGTCATCAGATGTCTTTTAGTTCAATAACAGTCCGAAGACATTCACTTCACTATGATGTTAAGACAAAAGGATGACGTCTCGCCTACAAAGCTCCGTTCGGCATGCTTGTTTTTTTCCAACCGGGGAAACGGCCGACAGCAAGCACAACACAAAAAGAGAACAAAAAAAGAGTCTGCGGTGTAGGCAGCGATTCAGAGATCTGGAACCAAACTTATCCGCTTCAACCAGAGTCAACATGAATCTGAAATCTAAAAATGAGATTTGCATTTTGTGGGGGTTTTTTGAGGTTCAGTTTATATTCGAGAAACCGACAAATAATATCTGAAAGTGATAGAGAAGAAAAACTGTAGCTAGTATCGCACACACACACACACACACACGGTATTGAAGCTGTGTCTTGAGAACACAGCAGCCTCCTTCAGACCACATCAGCGATTTTTCCTGCGGGAGGTTACGGGTTCAGCGGACGTCATGTTCAGAGGTGTTGGGGTCACTTCCTGAAGAGCAAATGTCATGCCCTGTCACCGCGTCATCTGGCCAATCACTTTACAGTTTGTTCCTCATTCACTCACCTAGTTATTTTTTGTTTAAACTCCACCTGTCTGCTGAGGTCTTGGCTCAGGT
The DNA here is from genome assembly GCA_011952105.1 of Coreoperca whiteheadi. Classification (NCBI taxonomy): domain Eukaryota; kingdom Metazoa; phylum Chordata; class Actinopteri; order Centrarchiformes; family Sinipercidae; genus Coreoperca; species Coreoperca whiteheadi. The sequence goes on along the minus strand of CM022474.1, from coordinate 1,978,080 downwards.
TGATGAAGGATTCGTCACCACAGACTCTTTGATACCAGCTGTCCCCCCTGGGTTCACATCCACAGGCCCGAGCTCCTCTGCCTAATCGCTCTCCAGGATTTCTACAATATTTGTGCATGGAAACTACAGTATGGTAAAGGCTGGGTTAAGGTTAGAGAAAGAGAGTCTAATAGAAAACAAAAAAAAATAAAACGGCAGCAAATCAGCACATTTGTGTTATCAAAACTGTTGTAGATAAATGTTTTGCCAGTTTGACTAATCAATAAATCACCTGATTGGTCCAGCTCTAAGTACTTGGCCATCCAGCACCTCACTGCACACAGTGGTCGTATTAAGAGAACCAATCAAATAAAGCCTGAAAAACATTTTTGGGCCCATAAAGCATTCGAATCCTTCTCCAGCTGAGCCGCTGACTCCCTGCGTGAAAGTAATGTACTTTTTTTATTTTATTGGATCAAATTATAGCACAAGAAGTAATTTCAGAATTTTTTTCTTCATCTTTTTACAAGAGTTTATTTTGTAATGGTTGTGTGTAGGAAAAAAAGTCTTTCTCGGCCAACACACACACACATGTGCATCGTGGGAGCCGCAAGTCTGACTTACACCACTAATGCTGCCCAGCCCAGTGCTGTCCCTGGGGTCTTGGTCCAGCTACATTAAGCTCGCACTACTTAACAGTATCATTGGACGTGAATGGTGCGACGGCAGAATTGAGCAATGAGAATGTAATTTCTATGGATGTTAGGCTGCACAGATTTGTTTGTGTGTACACAGTAGGACGTACAGCACAGTTCAGGCCTTGGTCAGGCCTGCGTGCCGGAGGTAAGCTTACACTGTTTCAGTGGAGCCTTCGTCTTGTCCCAGCAGCCTCTTTACACGTCCAGCTGCTAACTGCAGGATCAGACCCAGAATTATGTTTCCTTGTTGAATCTATATGGAGACTTTTCTTCTGCCACAGTGGGACTGAAGGAATGGTGTTTACTGCACAGAGCCAACTGGACTGCCCCGCTCACTCACACACACGCACACACCAACACAAGCTGTGCTTCATACAGTTCGTGTAATAATCTTAATTTCCCAGGCTTCATTATTTTCTGTCTGTATTTATTTACAAGTAAAAGTGACTTTACTTGATACTTGCCACTCGATATGACCAGCCTTAAACACACACACACACACGCACACACAGGCCAAACCCCCACACCCGCTCCCTCATTGGCCGATCGTGTCGTCACGGAGACAACAGCTGTCTCCAGGATGAAGAAGCTACTTTGAGGGTGCCAGCCAGTCTGCAGGCCTGCAACTGGAGAGTCCCATGGGGTCCCTCATGGCCTTCAAAACACACTCACACACTCTCGCACACAGACACACACTGGCAGTACAGCAGGATTAGCGCCCTCTAGAGATGACAGGGTTTTTTCTCCTCTGCACAGAACGTAGTGTTCGTCCTTCATGTTGGTCCTCAGCAGAGGGCGAAGGCCTGAAACGAGTCAAACTAACAACAATCAGATATTATCGGTGAGAGTATTTATACAAAAGGCCATGCTTGTAAAGTTCCTCATCAAAAGGGTGTTTTACACTAAAATTGCTGAAGTCCTGCTTGGATGACTTTCACACGGCTGAAAATAATCTGTGTGATTCCCGTTCGATATGATGAAAGCAAATTTCATGCAAAAAAAACCAGTTGCACATCACAAAGAGACTTACGGTCTCACACACACACACACGCTGGTCCCACCCGTAAGTCCATCATTACAAACACATTACTTAATTTAAACTGTTCTAATAGAGTGTTCAAAGATGCACAGTTAAAGTCTACATTTCTGGGAAACGTCTTTTTAAATGAAATATAAACGTCAGAGAATTCCTGGAAGAAACAAACACAAATGTTATATGTGACATTATTGTATTTATTGTATCTATATCTATAGTAAATATTTCCTCGTCAGAGTTATCGGTCTTATCTGTGAGCCTGCACCTCAACAGAAAAGGTTCTCAGATGACAAAGTAAATTAAAAACCAAATACCAAGTTTACATCACATTTGCTGTAACATTCATGTTTTCCTCAGAGACGACGATTTCCAAACACGCGAGTCATTTCTGTACATGTTTAACTTTGTTACTTGCTGATGTGAAAAATCATATCGAGTGCAAACTGCTGTAAATTTAAAAGGGTGGGTTCCACCTTTTTTATATTTGCACAAGTATTCATATTTTTTTATCATGCCAGCTTCTGGTATCATGTTCGCAGCATTCATGCTCTTTAGTTGCATTGTGTGCAGTGCTTTCTCTAATAGTAATGCAAAGGACTAAATGCCCAAAACAATTTAAAATAGGCGGGCACATAATCTTAACTAATCTAATTTAACACAGCTTTACTGTATTAAAGGAAAGTGTTTTGTTGGAAGTGTAATTTTGACACAACACACACACACACACACACACACACACACAGTGCTGACTCACAGAGTGTGTGTGCGTGTGTGTGCGTGTGTGTGTTGCATGTGTTGTTTTGGGTCGACGGCAACTGTCGGGACAGCGACGCATCTAATCTGCACCTGCCACTGACACAGCAAATGTACGTCTACACACACGCTTTCACGCAGCCGGCCTACAGGCGTCCAACCGACAGACTGCAGTGCATGCTGGGAAACTGCCCGGCAGATAGCAGATCGTCCCCTGGTCTATATATATATTTCCTCCTTTCTTTCCTTACCTCCGCATTTTATTCTCTCCTCTCTTTTCTTTTCACTATCTCCTCCTTCCTTTCTTCACCTCCTCTTCTCTGAGCCCCCCCTCACTTCCTTTCCTCACCTCCTCGTATCCGAGGCCCAAATACTGTAGGAATGATTGTTAGCAAGTTTAGTCTGATGCTCATAAAGTGACGTCAAACATTTCCCGGATAAACGCATTTTTCACCCAAGTTGAAACATTTTCATCTTTACGTGGACGCATCTTCACTGCAGTCCATTCGCCTTGGACTGAATTGTTGTTTTTCTGCCTCCTCATCTCCCCGTTAACGTATCTAAAATCAGTCTGAACTTAACTTGATGTCTTAGCTGCTATTGATATTATGATCCTGCCAATTTTGTAGAACCAGAACGAAGGAGGAGAAGGTTTAATGTGGCCCCTTTCAACACTTTGAACCTGATTGAGGCAATTAGCTTCCGTAACTCAGACAAATGTGAGCACAGACGTGTGATACGGAGTGAGAGTTTGCAGTGAAAGCGGTGTATCTGTGGCAAATCTGCGTAGAAAATACAAGACGCGCCTCATAGTTTCAGATCTTGCCTCATAATCGCGTTGAGATGTTTTTGAGAAAGTAATCTAGGTGTTTTGTTTAAAGCGCCCAAAGCACTTAGTGCCCTAACTCAGAACACGTTTATCCTAAAAATAGGAAAAAGGAAAAACAAGGGGAGTGACAGAAATCAAGGAATATGAGTGGTTTTCTTTTACACTATCAACATATTTCTTTAAACTTACTAGAGCTCACAGTTTCCCATCAACAACTGGATCACTGACCCTCTCCTCTATCCATTCACATATATTCAGTGTGTGTGCGCTTGAAACCGGTGGACATGCTGTACAGGCAAACACAGTCACATGCCACCTGATTTCCTGGCATTTCGGAGTGCTTATCCTGACACGGCTAGTTACAACATGTAGGCTGGTGACTCTGCTCAACGCCTGTAAGTGGAGAGTGAAGACGGAGCAACACGCCTCCAGTTCAGAGGGTTGTCCTGGTCAGAATGTACACCGATCATAAGAAAAGCAATGTCAAACACACAGACACAAGGTCCGTTAAAACGGGGTTCGTCGCTTGCATCTTCCTCTCTTTCTTTATCCGTCTCTCTCTCTCTTCTCATTCACAAAACACACACACACACACACACACTCACTCTTTGTAAACCGTACACTCGTGGCTGGACGTTGATTGACAGGCGGGGCAGGTGTGGCCGGTCCGAAGCAGCGTCCCACCTGTCGATCCGACCCCCTTCATACCCACACACACACCCACCCACTTACCCCACCCCCCGACCCCTGACCCCGTGACCAACTTCCTATTCCCGTGGGCACGGTAACAACCCCCCCCGCCCCTGGCAGCCGTGACCCAGGCCGCGGCTGCAGCTTCATGCCTGCTGTGGCCACCACTGCTGTTTACAGCATCCCCGTCACCCATGACCTTTGACCTCTGCGCCCACCTCACCCCCATGCTGACCCCACTGGGGAGCCACAGACACTGTTGCAGTACAGTAGGGCCTTCATTTTATCCTGTAATTTACTTTTTTACAGTAAAGATGCTGTCAAAGGCACATCCGTGATGATGTCAAACTGTCTATATCGGCTTAAAGAACAAACATTAGTATTTGTGGCCACTCGGTTTGCACTCCTCTTGATGTTTTGGACAATCAGGAGCAACAAGCTGACCGACACGCCCCATCTGACACAATATCTTCTTGTAAAGTTGTTCTGGCTAACACGTTAGCAAATAGCTGCTCACGTTAATTAGTTTAATCTTCTGTGCTCTAAAATGGAGTCGATTTTGTAATTTCAAAACTCTTCTGACGCCACATCAGCCATAGATTGGGAACGACAACTGGATTGACTGTGGAGAGTCAGTTTGTTGAGTGGCATGGACGAGTGAGGAAAAGCGCTGCCTTTTCCGCTAACCTCGCGATAGACGAGAACGGCGTCCGTAACCACGGTAACACGGCAAAGACGGCGACAGCCCGTGGCCTCAAAAGTTACAAAAAAATGTGACACCAAGTTCAGATGAAAACTAACTGACTAAATGACTAAAATGTCTCTAGTTTTTGACTAGAACGCTCAAAAATCAAATGACCAAAATTTAGATAAAACTAATATAATTTGTACTGTAAAATACTGAAACTAACTCAGGTGCCAGAGTGAAAGCTGGTTCCACCACGAGCCCCAGAGCAGCTTCCGTGCTCCTAGATTTAACAAGTCTCTGGAGGGACGAACAGGCAGACAGAGTCGTCCAGCAGCATGATTAAGTATTAAGCCCAGAAAGTATTGTCTCTGCGTTGTGGCTTCGTCGAGCTCATTACCGTCCCGACACTAAACTGGAAAGAATGTCTCTGTCGGGGCGTTCGGCCTCTTTGCCGTGCAGAATCGGTGAGGTAATCCCTGTCTTTTAACAGCCGCTGACTCTACTCTCAAAGCATGAGGGTGTTTTTCACGGCGATGAGTAGTAACTGCAGAGAAAAGACAAACTGCTGGACCAGATTGTTCTCCAGAGTCCCACAGCCGGGAGGCTTTTACTGCGATTCATGTGCCGAGACTGATGGATGTGTTCACATATAGCATGGTACATACGCACACCGGCGATGCAGGCATGCTGTATTAGTACACAAGGGGGACATCAGGGTGTCCTCTGGCCCTCAAACGTCTGAAAACATTTTAATTGCCTGAATTTAAAGTCTTTAAAAAGTAGTGAGATGTCTTGGATGAGTTGAGACCTTAGTGTTTTTCTTCACCGTGTTTTCTTCATCTTGTCTGCTTTCAGCATCTCTTTTAAATGCTCTCCTGTCCTACTCAATTCTTTGCTGACAATAGTTTTAAAGTTTTTTTATTAGCTCTCTTCAGTCAAAAAAACAGCTTTTTTTAAATTGCTTTTAAAAATTTCAAATCACCCTTAAATCTATAGACTGGTAATGTTCTAGAACAAACAAAAGTTCAACACTTTTGGTGCTTTTATCTACATTTCCACCCAACTGGCAACATAATCACTGCAGAGGAGCAGCTAACAATCACTGTCCTCATTGATTAATTTGCCACATCATTTCTCCGTTAGGTGATTAATCACAAAATCTATAATAACATGAGACAGAGAGAATTCCTCACACTTGAGGAGCTGCAACCAGAGAATTATTGGCGGTTTTACTTTTAACCGCTAATAATCAAAATAGTTGCCCTCAATCAATTAATTTAGTAGTTGACTACTCATTGCAGATCTAAATTGATACGTAGAGAACGTATGTGGATGGCAGAAGGCAAAATGTTACCATTTGTTAGAGTCGCTGTGGCCCAATGTATAACTATGAATATCTATGCAAGAGTTTCTCGACCTTGGGGGTCGCTTGATACGTAGACAGGGTCCAGGAGAGTTCTTAGATTTCTCGTCTAATAGATATTTATAATAATTTCGGGTTTCTCCTGTACTCTTCAAAATACCAAAATATTCTAAACTTAAAATCAAATGACAATTTAAACTCTTGGACTCATGAGAATTTCTGAGTCTAAAAATTGGGGAAAAGATTTAAACAGTCACAGTCAGTTGAATGGATTTTTGGTAAAATGGTCTTTCAACTCAATTTTAAACTAAATACTTACAGTAGAACATGTTGTACAGCATGTACCAATATTCTTTCTCACGTTAAGGTCGCCTTTACTGCACGTCACAGAGATCAGCCGATCATGTCTCTAAGAAAAGCTCCTGGAAATGTCGGCTGAAGTTTCGCCGCAGAACCAAGAAAGCACCCAGAATGTCGAGTGTTTCTCACCTTGGCTCACATGTTTGCTTTTTTTTTTATCAATGTCGGAACCCTAGACGTTAGCTTTTTTTTCCCGTCAGACAATAACTGATGGGTTCAGAG
>CM022474.1:1937915-1965129 GCA_011952105.1 Coreoperca whiteheadi | reverse complement strand
CTCATATCCATCTCCCCTCCAATAACACTAAACCGCCCCCCCCCCCCCCCCCCCCCCCCCACACACACACACACAATGTTTGTAAATTAATTGAAAAAATAATTGACAGATGATTGATAAGAAAATTAATAGTTGGTTGCAGCCCTAATATAATTTATGTTGCTGGATGGTGGAAGTGTCTGCTGCGGTCAACTGTCTGCTGGTGGTTTATTTGCAGCTCTGTGAGAATAGATGTTGTCGTCCCGGTCTGTGGACTGATGTTTCATGTGCTCCAGCAGTGCCAAGGTACCACGGCACAGTTACGCGCCCTCCTCCTCCTCCTCCTCATTATCCCGTGCAGATGTTCAGCGTCAGGCCCTCGCAGTATCAGGTCACCTCAAATCTAATTGATATCAAAACTCTGGCGGGGGAAGCCTAAGCCCCTCTGTGCTCTCAGGTTACAGCCTGTTATAAGCCCGGCCCGACTTCTGACAGCCACTTTCAGCGTGAAACATGCACTGTCCTCACTTCAAAGGAGGCGGGCGTGGAGGAAAAAAAAACATCCCACCGCCACATAGGAAGAGACCCGCTAGAGCCGTGTTGTGCCTGTTTCCACAGCGTTCGGACCCATTTCGGACTAAATCAGATGAATCACGCTCTGGTCTTTTATCTGCCGGAGTGCAGGGCATTTGTTTAGACACGCCGAAACAAAAGCATTAATAAGCTCATCGGCAAACAGTGAGTTTAATATGGGAAAGTGATCCGAGTCGGGGTATTACAATGCAGCTGAGAGGGGGAATTGGAAGCTTAAGGAGAGGATGTGATGGTAATGACTTTAAGGCGACATAATCCTCCCCATCTGGGCCTGGCGATTGTTTGATATTTATGGTTGATGATCAGCACTAATAGGTTTGTTATTTTCTTATGGGATGAATATGAATGGCGGGGAGCATGGGAAGAGGGTCGATTTTGTTTTGTTTTCATTTTCTTTTGGGTTCAAACCAGAGATCAGTTTCAGACGGAGACGTGCCTGCTCTTTGTCTCGCTGCCCGGACACCGAGGGGAGGGCTTTCTCAGACTGAAGTGCTGTACCGTCTCTCGCCGCGTCTCAAGTCAGATTATAGAGTTGGACGGCGGGGTTGATCCTCACACACAGCGGGGTCGTCTACCAATCGGAAGGTCGGCGGTTCGATCCCGGCTTCCCCCAGCCATGTGTCGAAGTATCCTTGAGCAAGATACCGAACCCCAAAATGCCCCCGAAGCTGCGCCTTCGGTGTGTTTGTGTGTGTCTGGGTAAAGGTGATCTGTAGTGTGTGAAAGCGCTTTGAGTAGTCGGACGACTAGAAAGGTGCTATACAAGTACAGTCCATTTACATTTACTTTACGAAACAACACATTTTTGTACTTGCACCTTTTTTATTGATATTTTATCTTTGCACTCTTTCCGAGTTTGTACTGAAACTGCTGCTCAACAATTTCCCAGTGTTAAATAAAGTTCTATCTCGTCTTCTACCTCCTCTTCTAACCATTGTGGCATTTTGGGCTGTCTCAGTTTAGAGAAACGTGGCGAAATGTTTTGTCTCCCATCCAAGACAGTGGTCCTACATCTCACTGTGAGACAGTCTGACACACACTGAGATCCACATTTTATTTTTGACATGCAACAGACCTACAAGATTGCGGTTATAGCACAGCGTGTTGGGACCGATCGTCGGTCCTAACGTTCTGAAAAGGATCTTTGCGCACAGCTGCGTTACCAAAACAATGCAAACAAATTTAAACAGAAATATCAAGTTGACAAAACTTTTAATTATCTATCTGCTTCGAGTTTCTGCATGTTGACCTTTTATAGAAATGAACTGACAAAAGAAAGCAGGGAAGGAAGGAAGGAAAAATACTTGAGTCTAAAAATTGTAGTGTGAATTCATGGGTATTCTGGGACGTTCCCGCTGGGTTCAGTTTTTATCTCTGTGGTTTCCCTCGGCTGCTGCCTCGTTACTGACCCTTGGCCTACTTGTTTGATGGATGACTTTGTGGCACTATTTTAGTCCGGAGCGTCACTGAGGGCCAGGCTGCCCGTGCCCAGGGGTATGGGACCTTTCTCCGGGTATGTCTTTACAGGAAAAAGATGCGTCAGGACGAGTTTAGTGAATCCACAAGATCATGTTGAGCATGCAGAGCTTGACGGGGGTCCAGAACGTTCCACTGGACCAGAGCTGCGCCATCCAAAAAACTGCCGTTGGAAGAACAGTTGTCACACACGATTAGAAAGACAAAAATATTTATTACCACCCACTTTAGATAATGTATACAGTATGTAATATATCGTAAACGATTTTAGGACAACCAAGTTGTAAAAGAGTTGCAGATCCCAAAGAAGGTGCTGGTTGGTATCGATTGAAAATTAGTTTTGTTGCCAAAACAATACTGTTCTTTTTAGAATTAACCAAAGAAGCCAGTAGTGTGCCTAAGTGTTGTCTAAGCACAACATCTGTTAATAAATACAGTAAATTGGCAATATTTCGATTATAATATTATGGCTCTTACCAACGTTTTTACCGGACAGTTTCCATACTTGGTTGTACGGACACATTTCAGATGGTAACAAGAAAGCACAGAGGTTTGAAGAATCTTTAGCTGAAAGACAAAACAGCCCTGGCTGTTCTTTAAGTCATATTCAAAAACTGAAGAGGCCTGACGTTACTCAGCCCCACAGGAGGACGTTTCACTTTCTGGTCAGATCCAGAGGTTTTGCTCTGCTCTCCGTGAGAGTTGGACTGCCGCTACTGGAAGTGAACAGTTTTGAAGAGGAATTAGTGTTTGCTGAAACCAGCGGATACAACATCGACTTCATTCAACATTCTGTCCTTTCTGTCTTGCAAAAAAGAATCTGTCCCTTCTATCCTCTAAAACTCCCTTCATACTCCAAAACAATCTGTTCTCAGCTGCTCCGTTTTGGGCTTTCTTTCAGAAGTATATTTTTTGGGCTTTTTTATGCCTTTATGTGGTAGAGACAGTGGATAGAGACTGGAAATGGGGGATGACATGCGGCAAAGGGCCACGGGCTGGAGTCCAACCCGGGCCGTCCGCGGCGAGGACTATAGCCTCATATATGAAGCGGCTGCTCTACCGACTGAGCTAGCCGCGCTCCATCAGTTCATTTATTGCCCATAAAACTATTAGGTGTTTACAGTGTTTGTATATCCAAATCTGGGCTGTAAGCTGACCGCTGACACACAGGCCCATTATGGAAGTTCCTGATGGTGTGCTTTTGACCTCTGTGCTATTTTAGCCAACTGAAATAATGACCATTTGGCCTACAGTGCTTGCAGAGAGTTTAAAGTTAGTACCTGAATAATTTTGTCACTAATGAACTTCCATAGTTTCACCCATCTCTGCCGTGTTATGCTAACAGCCAGTCACACAGCAGCAGTGACATTTGAAAAGTTGACGGTATGAAGTCAGATGACCGCCAAATCCACTCGGATCTCATGTATGTCTTCCAACGTGGCTGCCAGAGGACAGTAGGATCACCTGTGCGAGCTTCTACTCCCGCTGGATCCTCCCACTGCTAAAACTGTATCTGCTGCAGATACTGTAAGATACATCTAGAATAAGATCCTCCACCGTTCACAGTACAACATGACATGTGTTTTCATAATTCTCCCGTTTCCCTGCTGCGAAGTCATTTTGGATAAAGCGTGTCAGCGAAATGCCTGAAATGTAAAATGAGAGAGCGGATTGTGTCGGAGCCAACCCACAGCGTCACAAATCATCTCTCTGGGAGGCGTTTACGTGCCGTTCATTCGTCGGGACGCCGGTGTGTTTGTGTAGGATGACGTTGCACAGAGAGAGAACAGGTTGTTCAGTTGATTATAGTTAACAAGAACCACCTGGGGACTTTCAGGATTAGTCGGTATTTTACACAATGCACCTGCAACAGCTGATTGACATCAGGGGGAAAAATCAAACTCACCTCACCATATTTATTTAAAAAATTCAAGAAGGTGAAGAGGAAATAGAGCAAATGACAATAGAGAACAAAAACACAGATAGCCAAAACGAATACACAGAATAAGTAGAGCTCGGTATATGTATGTACAAAGACAGAGCATTTGAATAAAAGTAAATCAAACTTTGTTACGCGTAACATTGAAGCATCAGAATTAGCTTTATTGCCAAGTAGGTTTACACATGGCAATCCAAGACACGCACGATGACGAGGTTCCCGAAATGCAGAGTATTTATTCAGTTCAGAGAGTTTGAAATGTAAAACAAGAGATCCTGACTTTTGTTCTGTTAAATGGGTCAAGCTCCAACAACACTGGATCCTACATTTCCCATAATGCACCTTTTATAGCATGTTTTTGTTAGACCCTCCCTGCCCAGAAAACACCCACGTCTTTAACTCCAGAACCCGTTTGTTAAGGAAAAAAAAGAAAAAAAGAGCCTAAACTGAGATTTTCAGACTTGAGAGCTCCCTGCAGAGCCACAGAATACATCAGACACCTGAGTTACACTAAGCCTGACGAGGAAACGACTAGGCATGGAGAGGATGTTTGGCTCCCATCTAAAAGCCGGATTTGGACACAAGGGAAACATTTTATAAATTTGAATAAAAATGCGATCTTTATTTACACTTTAGTATCATCACGGTTTGGCAGAGACTTTGTTTCCCTCCTGAGGCGGAGGCGACCACTGCAGCGTGTTTCCTGAGTCGTCTGGCATGTTGGTAAATGTGTCCACTAATGCGCTGTAAGACCACGGACACGCTGGGAATGTATGAGACGCACGCACACACACACACACACACACACGCAGCGTCTGAATTTAAATTTAAAGAATCCTGTCTGAGCTGAGATACCTGACCGTCCTAATGGGCATTTTGTTCCTGCAAAGACTGCCAAACAATTTGTTAAAAAATGTTTTTCAATGATGTCATTGTTTGTTAGTACATCAAACAATATTTCACATTTTTCTAATTTTATTATTGATTCTGATTGTCAGTCTAAGCCTTCGCCCCGAGAATGGGTCAAACCAGGCGGCCGAACGTGAGCCCGAGGCGGCTCACGTGGGGTCCACTGGTGCCGCAGAGTGCCGGCACGCCGCGCAGCTAGGACCTTTAATACCTTTTTAATTTAACTTGTTGAAATATGAATTGTGAATTCAAATCCAATCATTTGATTGGACACAACTTATTTTCATCAGCAGTCATGTGACTCGAGCCTTCAGTGTCAACTTACTACTACATGCCACACACACACACACTCTCACACACACACACACACACACACACAAACACACTCTCACACTCACACACACACACACACACTCACACACACACACACACACACACACACTCTCACACTCTGCTCTCTCTGCAATAAAACCTCTGGCAGCCTCCACCTGCCCTCCTCCCCGACTGCACATCATGCCATCACTGGCATGTGTGTGTTTATACTGCGTGTGTGTGTGTGTGTGTGTGTGTTTGTGTGTGTGTTGGGGGGGTTGGGTGGGGGTTTGTGAGGTTCAGGAGTCCATCTTGTTTTGCTCCGTGACATTTGTTCCTGCAGCTGAACATGTGCAGGACAATTTCTCGATTCTTCCAGCAGTGGACAGCTGCGACGTGAATTACACTAAAGCTGCAGCTCTGGGGGGGATTAGGCCGGTGTGTGTGTGTGTGTGTGTGTGTGTGTGTGTGTGTGTGTGTGTGTGTGTCTCCTGGGACATTAACCCTGTGCAGTCAGAGGTCCTCCAGGCCCTGGACCAGGATCTGGACTTTTACTGTCTCTCTGGCACTTTCATCCTTTGTACCAAACTGATTAGACAAGAGCTGCTCAGGTAGCTGCTAGAGAAGACTGTCGCAAGATCTGTACATTAACTTACATTTAGGGAGAAAGGAGTAATTTTTTATGACTACATGCACCACAAACTGTCAAACTAGCGGAGTCTGTGTTTATTATGTTAAAGTGAACACTCTCCAAAGTAAATTAACTTAAGCTTAATCTCTGAAAAGTGAACTGAACAGCTGTGGCAAGTTCATGGAAAATCATATTAGTCATAGGAAATTCGCATTTTTGGGGGGTTTTTTGTGGTATTATTTGTAACCAATGGTGAATGGTGTAAGATATGATTAAAGTTGGGTTCTACATCATGTTCAAAAGAAGTATCTGCATTAGAGATTGACCGATATTCCTGATGCCGACGCCGATTTTCAGAGGTCGGGGTCAGCCCACGGCCGATATGTGCAGCCGATCTTTAGGCCTGATATCTTGAATGTTTCCCCTTCATTAGCTAAAATTTCACACTAATAACAAGTGGATGCACAACATTTCTAAACTTAACTTCATTTATTGAACACTGACTTTAACCGTCTCTCGAATCTTAAATTTTGTGCACTGTTAACCAAACAAGTCAATAACTGACCAAGTATTAAATATACAAAACAGGTAATATAAAAAAATAACTCATTTACTCATGTTTTAGAGTATTTATTAAGCAGATTTTTTCAAGTTTGTTGGAACATAAGTGTAAACTTAAATTTACATTTAAATAAAAGAAATACAACTTTATAAATAAAAATCAGTTAAATTGAAAAATATAAAAAATAAAATAAATAATAGTGCTGCAAACACACTAGCAACCAGCAACATTTGTGTTTGGTATAAATGACACAGAACATCTAAAGAGGATTTTAACTTTCTGCATTTTTTATATAAAACAAAGTCCTCAAGTTACCAACTGTGAATAAAAACTTAAAGGTTTTTGTGCACTTGACTTAGCAACATCAAAAATCTCTTAGTGCACATAAAATAGCAGCAAACCCCTCATTCTCGAGTGAACGTTTGTATTGTTGGATCCAGAAGTTTTGGCTTTGGGTCCTTCACGTGCGGCAGCAGCACGTTCCACCGCACCAATAACACGGGGCTGCCCGAGGACGTGCCTGATTTTCAGTCGACGCTACTGTTGTCGTCGCTGATGCAGTTGTTTTTGTTTTGAAGAACAAATAAATAAATCGGCGCTACTAAACACAGATATCGGCCAATGCTGATATATTTAAAAATGACAAATATCGGCCCGATATATTGGTCTGCCTCTAATCTGCATATGGGATTACAGCTCAAAATGTGGCTCTTTTGGTCCAGTGGGTTGAAGATGAACTCCGCATTATTACTGACGTTTCTTCAATCCACCGTACCTACTGTTCGATTCATAGAAATACATTATTCACGACCTCCACCTAGTTACACTACAATCCAGTGCACCTGCAGAGCGGCCGCCCCACGCTAAAAGGTTTCACCAGCCTACATGTCAAGTCTCATATTTTATCTGTAATGGACTGACAAACTTCTCGACTGATGATTCAAGTACTTTAAGGTTTAGGGGGCAACTTGAGCTGCATCTTTTGTCCGTCCACCAGGCTGTTTTGTCTTTATTGGACGGTTGAGATAGAGAGATGACGAAAAACAGAGGCCTGTATTCAAACTGGAGACATTACAGCTACAGTTCCTGAACCTGAGACCACTGGGACACCAGGACATCCCAGCTACACCTTTCTCAACAACTTTTGATGCCAAGACGCCAGGGCTAGGTGCTTTTCTAATCCTCTTTATCTTTGAAACTTTAAGAAAATGGCAGAAATATAGTCACTTAAACGCAGTTCAGACCGTTAAACTGCCCGTTTCTGGATGGGAGTCTTGACTTACACGGTAAACTCTGAAATGTAAAGACTCAACTTCGGACATTGGATCAGCATGAAGAAAATAATCTATCATCCTCTGCCTGTGCTTCAGCCAGCACTGGCTTTACCTCCTCTGTGGGATTCATTTTATACCTTCTGACAAATCACAGATAATGTCACATGTGTACTGCGGGATGGTAAAGTAAGTGGGCTGCCTGCTGGCTGAGTGGTTCGGGGGTTAATCTGAAGGTCTGTGGATGAGCACTTTGAAGTATGGCCTTTCAGCAGCAGCAGCAGCAGCGGGCGGCCGCTGAGCTCAGGATTCGCTTTGGTCAGACCTTCACCATGAATCATTTTTACCACAGAGAATATATTGATTTCCACAGGAAGACGTTAAAACCCCTGAAAATTGCGCTGGGTAACAGGACACACCGCGGCAAGAGAGGGGATTTCTGCCGCTCTGAGAGCCTCTTGTGTGTTAATCGTCCGCTCAATCTGCAGAATCTGAGCGTCGTGCCAAGTTGGAATCCTATTTATTGATAGTTTGAAGGGGCAGAGCGGGAGGCTGCAGCCGTGCCAGACCTCTAAAGCTGGTCTGGAGCTGGGTTAGTTCTGCTGGAAATGACATCTGACCTCTGAGGGAAAAGGTCATGGTTGAGTCCGACTTTCTTCTGTTTCCATTTGCATCCATGTGAACCTTTCCACTAGCTCTGTTGTTTTCCTGACCAAGTCAAAACCTTGTTGCTGTTGCACAGCGGAGGATGCGATGAGCTGTGTGGAGCAAGACACTGACAATGCACACGTAAAATATGAATTATTATTAGAAGACAATGGAGTAGAAGCGCTTGTAGGTCTTTTAGGTAATCACATACAGGTGGATACTTTGGATACTAAATGTGCGCTGCGCTCCACCCATGCAATGAGCCCTTCACAAGATGGAATATGAAATATTATCAATTTTTACCTCTGAAGTCATCCTATAGCACAAAGTCAAGTTGTACTTTGGGATGGCATCAACGTAACTTTCAATTCAACAGCTCTACGCTGCCACATTACAATAAAATAGGCTTTTAACAGTTAAAGAAGCAACACACAGAGGCAACCAGTGTTTATGGCAAACTCCTGTGGGGGAAATGACCTTTCCAAACACACCTTTTGTTTGCATAATAATTGTATGTAATACGAAGTATAGAGGCAGCTGGAGTTGAAAACCTTGTATTTTATTCATCGTGAACAGCTGCACGATGCCCCAAGTTTTAAAATAATAGCAGGTAATGGTTAAGTTTGGTCGGACTTTCAGTATTGAAGAAAGTCCTTAGATTTGGTATTTTATACTTCAATTAAAAGCATCATGACTATTACAGATCTACATACAGCACTGTGAATATCAAACTGAGTCTGGTTATATGATGTGAGAAAGACGTGTGAAGCAGACCTCCTGTGGAATAAAAACACTGTGACTGATATATCTGGCCAATATACGTGTGCCAAATATTAAACATTGTTGAAGAGTCATTCAGTGTCTGGTTTTACCATTTAGAGGCTCTGACAAACACAAGAAACATTTGAACTGAAACTGAATCATCGCCTCTGTGAGTCACTGACCTCTGATTCAGCGTGGAGGAGTGTGTGTCCAACATGTGGTCATAGACACCTCTTTATTGTTCAAGCCACAGAACTTTATTTCATTTGTGTTGGTTGGCGAACAGTCAACCACACACATAATGGAGTGATCTGGTGTCTCCTTCCTCTTAAACCTCCACCCTGGTTTGAAGACTGCTCTACCATCTTTAGTGAAGACAGTATGTGACCCGACTGTAACACAACACGACCCTTTGCTTCCTTTAACAGGCGAATGAAACTGCATCTGGGGGTGGATCAGCAGTGAAAGCTCTTAGGTTTTCAGTTGGATTTGTTTATCGAGCTCTCACTTCAGAAGTAGGAAGCCATCTGTCTGTGTGTGTTTGAAAGGTGTTGTTTTCTTGGAGCGCCACGCCGGCCGAAAGTAACGGGCTCTCTAACGAGGTGTATTTATGCGCAAGGCGAGTGGCGACATTGCATTGAGTTTACGAGTGGCCACACAGGGAGGCGATGAGCGAGCGGCCTCGGTTTGATGGAGGGCCCCCGATCTTTACTGTGAGTCTGTTTGGAGGCTTTACAGCCTCAGAAAACAGAGAGAGAAGAGGTGAATATGAGGATCAGGTGAAGCGGCGTTGGCGTCTCTGTGATGATGTTTAAGGTTTAACAGACGAACACCCGCTGCAGTTACGGATGTTGAAACTCATCAGATCGTCAGACCTTTCCTCCTCGGGTCACGACGAGTTCCAACAAACGCACATATCCAAACAACACAACCAGGCAACCGCCCTGCGACGAGTTGGCCACTGTCCAGGCTGTACCCCTTCCAAGGCCCAAAGTCACTGGGATAGGCTCCAGTCACCCGCGACCCCCAACGGGAACAAGCGGAAGAAAATGACTGAGTGACTGACAACCAGGCAACCAGTGATGGAAAGATCCAGCATCCTGCCGACGGCTCGAAAACCACTTCAAACATCAAACAGACATCAAGAACCTCCTCAGGTCCTTATCCTCGTTGCATCGAATCCGACAACCAAAGGGTCAGAAAAATGGGCCAATTTTGATTGAAAGTAAACTTTTTTTTTAAACATCTTGGTCACATATTACCCAGAGGTTGTACAATAACCCATTTTAGAGCTGTGCAATACCGTGAAACCGTGATATTTTTGCCTAAGGTTATCAAACATCTTTGCGTGTCATACCCCGTTTGAATCAGATCCATGGTGTTTTCAGGGTGAAGTGGTTTTCTGCAGACGGTCTCTGAGCGGCCGAGGCAGCAGAGAAGTGAAGTGACAGCTGCAGGTGGCGGCGCAGGGCTTCAGAGAGGACATGAAGCAGAGCAGCAACTGTTGGCCCAACGCTGGCAGATAAATAATAAACCAACTGTGAGCTGAGGGCAAGAAGTGATACAGAGGGAGGAGGAGGGCAGCAGTTTAAACCTCTGCACTTGTGGTTTGGCATAGATCGATCGGGCCTGGATTTCTAATTAAACAGATGTCACCATGAATATTTCAACTTTAGACGGGACGGGAGTGATGTAACTGAGCTTGTGTAAAAGGCCAACGAGCCCGGCGATGCTATGCTACTGCAGGGATCCTGCACGTAGGGAGATATTGTTGAGTTTTGAAGAATGAAGTGAATAAATCGGGCGAAGTTGGACGGTTGAACATTTTGAGTTTATTCGCTTCATTCGTGAAATTCACTACACAACAGACGCGAATTCGCGTGATGGGAGGGGCTTCTGCCAGGCGGGCTCAGCTCATTGCGAAATCGAAATGAGTAAAGAACGTTTTTTACAATTTACCAGATGGTCCGACCTCCGTAATCACGTCACTACCCGAACAAGCTCCTGATTGGTTAACGCGGCGCGAATATCTGCCAAAGTTCAGATTTTTCAACTCGCACGTCAAACGCACGTTCGCTTCATTCGCACCGCAGAAGGTCTGTTCGCGTCTGGTGTGAACGCACCATAAAACTGCATGGATGTGTCGTACGTGACGGGGCCATATCATGCTGTAATTATATTCCCCACAGTCGCCGGTGATTTAGTCTAGAGAGTTTGCTCAACCTACCAGCCTGGGTGGCGGGTAAATAAAAAAAGCGTAACAGAGCGATTTGTGACGTTCAACAACGCAGATTGAATCGCGAGTCTGCTTGTTTCACTCGGACACTTTTTAATGAGGGGACGCAGAAAAAACAATGTGACGTCAACTCACGCATTGAGTAACAACAATCCTTCCGTTCACGATTCGCTCTTCTGTTTCTTTATTTGTGATGCATTTACAAAGCAGCCTGTTGAACGGGCAGCTCGCGCTGCGTCCACAAAGCCTTCAGGAAAAGAGAGCTGGCGTAGCTCCCCTTTTCAAAGCCTTACGTTAGCCTGTTAGCTTAGCTCGACCGCTGCCTGCACTGCAACTTCTCCTCCAGAACGGATGTTTCCAATGCGGCTTCTTTTGCTCGGCACAAGTAAATTAAATCATTCAAAATGCAAACTACTTGTGTTCATTCTCCTGTAAGTTGCTGCTTAAAGCAGCTAATTACAACCTGCCACATCCACAGCGTCAGCTGATGCTGCTTGGCTCGATGTTTGTCTGACTGCCATTTCTTTTTGATTACAAAAACAGGGGTAAGTGTACTGTGAGAATATACTGTAAGAATATGAGGAGCTGTTGAAATACTATATTATCACTATTTAAGATTTCAGGGAGACTGTGGCAGGTGGACAAAAACGGTCAATTTCCAAAGCTGAGCTGATCCCAATCCCAGTTCACGTAACTCATGCTCTTCAACACTGATGCTTTTTATCAGTTGGCATATTTTTTGTTTCTTTATTATGACGTGATACCCTCCAAAGTAGAGTCTGTGTATCAGCTAGAGAAACATCCACTCCTTGTTCTTATAGACGGCCAAAGGAAGGAGTCCGTTATCTGGTGAAAGTCTGCCAAGTCTGGTTGTTCACAGTTTTGATGTCTCCTGCTCATTTGCTGTAGTTACAAAGAGTGTTCAAGTCTCTGAGCCTGTTCAGAGGGCTCCCTCTAAACTAGCTGGTTGATGAGTCACCTACTTTGCGAGCGAGATTGACAGCGGCTGGTTTTGGTGCTCCGACTCGACAACAGATCACGTGTGAGCGATATAAACGGCCTGACGCTCGAACCGTGACACGTTCCATCTTAACAGGGCGTCGGAGGGTGAAGCAGCTGGGTGACATGCAGCCCAGGGGTGAGGGAGGGAGCTCGGGTAGTGTCGTGGTGGTCGTTGGTCGTCCCCCCCCCCGCCCTCCTCCAGATGCCCTACGATGACAGCCATCGGCCCGCAGCAGGACACTTGGCACTGACGTGAGCTGTCGGTTCTCCCCGAGGCGGGAGCATGCCAGGCGACAGCTGCAGGGCTCAGGGTCTCCGTGCATAACAACCCCCCCCCCCGCCCACCACCTAAAAACCATCCCTATCAACCCCCTCTGTAACCCTCTATCCACGCCAGGCCACGCGGGGCCAACGTCCTCCTCAATACGACCATTGTTGTGCTCCGGGCCGGCTAAGCCCTCCATATCAGAGGGATGAAACCCCCCCCCTCAGCACACACCAACACACACACACACACGGTCGTGAGTGTGGTGGTGTGTTAACATGAGGTCGAGGATGATGGACTGGACTTTGATAGCTCAGCAGCTGTTTGCTGTGTAGAGATTCAGGATTCTGCAGGAGAGAAAATCCACTGTTCAACAGGCACAAGGCACTGCAGAGCAGAAGAGAAGGCAGGAAAGCAGAGAGGCTCACACTGACGGTTCTGTTACGGACTTATTTTACATCACCAATTAACATTTTTCAAGTCATCGGTTTTTAGATTTCCGTCCGTCCGTGCAGCCTTTGGTTTCAGTTCACTTTCCACTTGCAGAGACTCAAAACCTCCTTAAGAATCAGAATCAGAAATACTTTATTGATCCCTGAGGTGAAAGCCTTTGTTACAGCAGCTCACTCTCACGTCAGAATAAAAGTACTAAGCAAAAAATAATCTCCCGTTAGGGGTCGCGGGTGACTGGAGCCTATCCCAGTGACTTCTGGCCTTAGAAGGGGTACACCCTGGACAGTGGCCAACTCGTCGCAGGGCAGCAAAAATATAATACACTATAGAACAGGTCCGATCAATTAAGTACCAGTGGGTATAAGTATAACATTTAGAATTAAATTAGTGTGAAGTACAAAGTGGAATTACCGGTTTATGATGATAATACGGTAAAAAGTAATAGTGCATGAGCTGTCAAGTTAAGTGTAGCTTATTACGATCACCCGTCACAGTGACCATGATGCTGCCTTTATTCTTTCGTCACAGTTGCATCATCAACAGGTGGCACTGCAGCTGCAGGCAGAAAGTTGCGAGTATTTAGTTTGTTTCCGTATCTGAACTGAACCGACGGGGCGAGCTGTTGAACTACTGTAGCTCGCGAGCAAACGGCCAACACGCCACCCAGCCGAGAACATGCCAGAGCTGTAGCTCTCCAGGCTCGCCGGACAACAAGTTCACACAGTTTATGCAGGAGACGTGGTGGCACCATCGACTCCTGTCTGCAAACCGTTCCTCTCTTGGTGGAGCAGTTTATTCTCTGACAGAGGAGGTTAATTCAAACTGGATGGTGCCACACAGCTAATAGGCTGTGGTAGCTTCTTCAGTTTTGGATTCTCTGGCTCTCCATTCCCTGAAATGTCAACACTCTCGAGACGACACCGCACGGCGATGCAAATTTGTCAAAGTCAAAAACCATGAAAGTTTGACAAAATTGAAAGGCAAAAATGTCCCCCTGCTTAATCCGTCCCCATCAGCTGATCGCCAGTCGTGGCAGTTCCAGTAAAATGAATTGATTTCCATCAGAAATGTTGTTGTTATGATTGCTGGTGAGGTTAGAGAAAGACGGTGGCCATGAATAAAAGAAACCAATATTGGCTGCTAGTAGGATGTGAACAGCAGTCTTCGGTGTCAGAGTCGCACTCTGTTGAACCATGTATCAAGTTCAGAGTGATGCTCCTGGCCTACAAGACCCCCACTGGTTCTGCCCCATCATATCTTCACTAACACAGACCTGTGCTCCTGCCAGGTCCCTGCGCTCTGCAGACCAACAGCGTCTGGTGGTACCATGGCAACAAGGAACAGGATCCCTCTGGAGCAGCTTCTCTGGATCCGTTCCTCATTGGTGGAATGATCTGCCTGCTCCTACAAGATCAGCAGGTTCTGTAGCCGCCTTTAAAAAGCTCCTGAAGACGCAGCTCTTCCACCAACACCTCACTGACCATCACTGACAAAAACGTAAATATGTTGCTTTCTTACTGTTTCACTTATAGCAATGAGTGAAGTAAATCTCTCTCGTCGTCTCCTTTTGTGGCAGCAAAGGATCTGACTGTCCTGAAGGCCCACCGCTCTTCCCATTGACTCGCAGAGCACCAGTTTTATAAAATCCAAGCTGGCCGTCGCTTTGACACCTGGGAAAATTACATCTATTCTCTGATTGGCTATGAGGTCCACTTTCTAAAAATGTGCAAATTTCCAAATAAATGTTAGAAGAGCTTTCTCACTTTGAAACTAAATATTTGCTCATTTCTATTTATATGAAGACCCTTTAGAAATATTCTGTGCCTTTATTTTAATAGAAAGCAAAAGTCATGACGTCACTTCCTGTCTCGCCTCTGCTCCACTAGCTTCTGTAAGTCAGTGCAAACGTCACCATTTTCTTTCATCTGTCTTTCAGAAAAAACGAAGCGCGCTCCTGGAGTTTCCATATTTGTTTTTTTTTTAAGAATATTTTTCGGGCTTTTCTTGCCTTTATTTGATAGTGACAGCCAAGAGACAGGAAAGGCGGGGGATAGCTTCCATTAGGCCCCTTATTATTAGAAAATGAAACCATTGTGATTTTAACAAAGTTACAACGTTTACTTTGCGACAAAATTACAGCTCCCAAGGGGAAAAAAAACTACAAGCCCGGCAGTGGGGACACTTACATCATCCTAACTCGGTTTCATTCGTATCGCCAACGCTCTCTTGTGAAGTCTAAAACCTCTACAGCGTTATCACAGACATGTCGGAGCTCACTGCGATTGTGTACTTGTGAATAGGGCTGCAGCTATCGATTCTTTTTGAAAATCAAAAATCTAGCACTTAATCGATCGCTTAATCGATTAATCGGATACATTTTTGTGTGTGTTTTTAAACAACCAAAACAAATAAGGCATAACGAAAATGATGTGGCTGTAAAATGATCAAGCATTTGGCTTATATTTCTAAAACAGAGGTATTGATTCCAACTCCAACATTTGGCTCCAAACTAAGCCTATTTATTGCAATTTTTACCCATTAAGTGCCAGCGCCAACAATTATATAGCAATACAGTTAAGTCAACTTACTGTAAAACATGTAAAACTATGAATCCAAACTTAAATAGTAAAGGCCATTTGACCTTAGTTTTGTCTTCTTAATACAGCATTACAAAAAAGGATTGCACCTTCTGCAAATTACCCACCTGAGAACAAAAATAAATGAATATAAAATATCAAGCCAAACAGGTACACTATATACAGGTACTAGACGTGTTCAGCTGTGATCTCCAAACAAACATCAAAATGTTTCTAGATGAGGGAGGGTGCGTGCGTGCGGAAGAGCGGCGCCCCAGTCAGACCGGTTACTTCATTGCAGTTTGGTTCGGCAGAAATACAGACATTCATTTTCCATAGAGACGGCGTTCGAAAACCACATCACACAGCATCACGTCCCGGTGTTTACAGTGAATGCATGCTGAAATTATTGTTGCGTGGCTACATAAAGGTTTAAGCATATGTGACGCATTGCCGCGATTGGTCTGACTGGCGCGTGAGAGAGAGACGAGGGTGCATGCGCGCGCGCTAAACATCATATCTAGTCAAACCGCATCATGACATCGCTACAAATACAGTGCGGGATTAAAATCAGCGAACATCAATCTATAGGCTTAGGCTACGTTACCTTGTTTCAGCGACCCTTGGTGAAATGTGAATGTAATAATCCCAAACTTCAGACATTCTCTGCCGTTAATGGACATCTTTACTCGCCGCCATCGCGCCAACTCAATTCAAAATGTATCATGCTCAATGTTGTGCGGTCCGTGTGAACCAGATCCCTGCGCGTGCGCGTCATAGAAATTTACCTCGAGGCTTCGAGGTAAGCGATTTTGCCTCGAGGAATGTTTGTAATCGAGTAACTCGATGACTCGTTTCAGCCCTACTTGTGACCCCTTATCACAGGCTGCTGCAGTCTACAGGTGGAGGCCAGCTCAAAGAGGGATTTTCCTTCATGTTTTATTTGAACATTTTCAAACGTTTTGAAAATGTTTCTTGTAACTTTCAAGAATAAAGCAATAGATTTGGTCCCCCCCCATTTTTCTGTTCCGTTAAACCTCTCACAACTCCATAAGTTTATCTTTGGACCCCCTTGGGTGGCTCGACCCGCAGCTTGGGAACCACTGGTCTAGGGCACATGGGAAATGGTGTTCCTTAAAGACAGCTACAAAAACAACAACATACTTATTGAATAAACGACGACAACAGAAGCAAACCGCACCCCACATACTGTCGAGAGAGGTTCTGTTCCGAGGCTGGATTTTAAGTTATTAGAGTAGCTACAAATGTCAATGGGATTTTGAATGAAGCTCTTGTTTCACTTCGACTCTCTATTGAACACGTTTGTCTCAGTCAGACTGCAGGAAACAGTTTGGAACAACAACAACAGTGTCAAATAAAACTCTGAAAGACCGGAGTTACATAACCGTAACTAAATACCAGTATTTACTGAAAGTGAGCGCAGCACTGTGTGTGTGTGTGTGTGTGTGTGTGTGTGTGTGTGTGTGTGGGACGGAGGTTGTCTAACTGGCCTGTTGCTACGGACACTTCTTGACCTCTGACCCCCGGGGTGGGTGTCAACAGGAGGCCGGATGATGATCTAGCTCAGCGGCAGGCATGTCGAGCTACGTGTCGCACAACTCAGGTGCCACAGTACGTTCTGCTGGGCGCTGTTTTGGCTTCAAAATGAAGATTGATTCTGCTGCTGATGGCACGTTTCTCTCCTCGAAGTTTGACAAAAAACATGTAGGAAACAATTAGAAAAGCTTTCATGTTTGTTTGTTTTTCTTCTTCTTCTGTTCTATCTATAGCTGACGCTCCTCCAGTCGGTGTAACGAAAGCTGTTGATTTGTGCAAATCGACTTACAACGAGCTGTACATCCCTTCCACGCCTGCCGCCATGTTTTTGGCTCGAGCACAGGAAGTGACGTCCCCACAAAGCTGTATTAAGACATTTGGCTAGATATCACTAGTGTAATGCAGGCGACCTAACTCTCAATTTTAGTGTTTGCTATTTCTGTGTTTTTACTGTTCACCCTGAACAAAATGTAAGAGTGAACGGCAGCATGCAGACCAAACGTTGAATGCGGCGTTTATTTACACTTTTTGTTCTGCAGTAAAATGCCCAACAGAGCAGAAACAGAGGGGCTGCTTACATCTGGACAAGGTGAACCGATTGTGCGGTGGTTCTAGCAGTAACCTCAGAAAACACAAGTGTTTGATCTTTAGAAAAACATATTGAACTTTGTGTTATTAGAGTTGCCATCATTGTTTGCAAAGATGAATTCAAGTCCATCAGCTCACATCTTGTTTCATGTTGGTACTTAAATAGTAATTTCTTATATACCAGCGTGTGTGTGTGTGTGTGTGAGCGAGCGTGTGTGAGAGCATGCGTGTGTGTGAGAAAGCGTGCATTACTCATGTTGTGGGGACATAAATCTGTTTACATTGTGGGGACTCGCCATAACGTAAATCATTACATTTTAGGGCGAAGTCTTGGTTTTTAGGGTTAGGTTTAAAAGAAGGCAGTCTACAGTTTAGTCTCCAGGAAATGAATGTAAGTCGATGTAATGTCCCCTGAAGTGAAGGAAACACGAGTGTGTGTGTGTGTGTGTGTGTGTGTGTGTGTGTGTGTGTGTGTCAGTGAAGTACTTTAACTGTGTGATTTACTCCTGAGCTCTGACACCGAGACCACACGGTTACCAGATCCTCCGCGACACCCCGAGTACCTGGAACCCACCTCATCAGCATCTTACAACACACACACACACACACACACACACAGTTCGGAGAAGTCGAAGCGAAGAATGTGCTGGTGTGACGATTCACTCGGTGTTCAAAGGACGACTGACCTTCATGTCGAGGATCATAAAATTTGCGAAAGCAGTTTGTATCTTAAAACCTGGTTCATCACTTTTAGCAGCCGCGTTCATCCGAAGCGACTTAGACACTCACACACCGCAGGCGCAGCTTCGGGATCAATTTTGGGATTCAGTATCTTGCTCAAGGATGCTTCGACACGTGGCTGGGGGAGGCCGGGATCGAACCGCCAACCTTCCGATTTGTAGGCGACCACTCTGCCACCAGGCCCCGTCCCATCACCTTACTGCACTTAACTTATTCATTTCTGTTCTGATCAGTGAGAACATCGTCAAATGAACGCAAATAAACACGTAATACACGTGTTACCTATACATTTAAAATAATTATTCATGCATTTATAGTAAAGAAGTGGCTCCTTACGCATGTATGCACAATAATATACAATATATTGTCCCTACAGCACAAGCTGCCTATACACGCCACGTTCCTGACCGATTCCTGGCCTTAGCACATGTGAATAAGATGCTTTCACATGTGACATATGACATTTTACACATGTCAGGCCTCAACAATAAGGGTTGCCCGGGGAATGTAATATGCCACGTCGGGGCAAGTAAATCTAGCAACTCGCTGGCGCGATTGGGCAGGTGGTCAAAAAGAAGTAAACGCATGCAGTTTTCCGGAGCTGATGATTGAAGTAGACATCTCTGGTGAGAGTTGTCATGCCATTTTCCAAATGCAAGACTATTTGTTGCTTTGCATCTATGACTGTCCTTGTTCTGATTCATTTCCTTCGATTAAACATGACAATTTAGTTTTAGTTTTTGCTATTTGATAATCGATAATAAATAAAACAATTTGCATTGGGGGAAGTAAAAATTGACTTCAGGGAAGATTTCTGACCCACATGTTCGACCGGGCAAGTGGAAAAAAACTCTGAACCCTGCATGTGCCTGCGTGGGGGATTAGGCATATGTGATATATGTCTGGAAGTCTTACATTTCACATGTAAACTATATATATATATATGCTTTTAGGTTGTAGAAAGTCCTCTTTACAACAGAGAATAAAACGCTGTACCAGCCTGACAACTGAAAGGGCAGAAAGAGACAAAGATCCCTCTGAGCAACAGTTAAATAAGAACAAGAGCAATCAGCAGTCGCTGGTAAAAGAAAGTGGAAGCTGAGCATTAAGATCTGTGCAGATTTAAACAGGAACAGGTTCCTGTCTCAGTGTCTATTCCAGCTTGTTCGAGGCATTATTGTGCACTTAACAGGCGTGTTACTTCAGCAAAGCTCTTCTTTAAACTTCACAGCAGAAACAGGAGGTCAGTTTAGGGTTGGCACTGTTGGAGCTGGATCACGGAAGAGCAGCTGAACACACGGTGGACGGACACATCACACTTTAAAGTATTTGGGGGGGGGGTTGGCAATGGTCACAACACTGTGGGGACATCGACTAAATGGAAGTTTTAATCATTTAATTATCCTAAAGCTTTCAAATGTAAAATATACATTTGGTGTATAGTGTTTTTAACTGTTAAAATAGCCATTAATGAAGGAAAGAAGAAAAACATCAATATAACAGGTGATTACAAAATTAAACGAGACATGTCAGTAAAGAAAATTCAAACATGTTTGGGGTCATTCAGCAGTGCCTCCATTACATAGTTTGTCCACCAGAGAGCACTGGCTGAAGGTTAATCTTATTTTATCGGCCTCAAAAGTCCTGCATTGGTCATTTTAAATGTAAATTTATATAGTAAAGTAAGATTCTTTGGTCCTTCTTAATGAAGGGGGAAAGTAGGAAACTGGTTCTCAACACAACCAAATCCATTAAGTCTTTCTTACATTTATTAGGAAACTACAAAGATAATAAGAACACTATTCAACAAGTAACGGTCTGATTCATTATAGTGGGAGCGGTTTCTGTTTGTTCATTGCCCTCTGAGTGTGTGTGTGTGTGTGCTCTTTTACTTCTATCTTTGCGATGATCCAAGTTGTAGATTTTGAACTGAGAACATTTGGAAAGAGAGGACATTTATTTTGGTTCCTCACTTCTTCTAACGGCTTTTTATTTGAGGGTAAAGACTTGGCTTTAGGGTTTAAGTTGGCATCGGGGAAAGCGTTTTGTCCTCACAAGCTGCTGCATGTATGTAATAGGTAACAGTTGTATGTTATGCCTTTAAACGCTAGAGGGAGCTGTTGATTAATTAGTTTTCAGAGGTTTTATCTGCAGACCGGCTGTTTCTATAACAGGAAAGGAACGTGTGTTGTAAAAATCCACTAAACTAATTGACTTATCAGTTTTAAGATTAGAAAAGATAAACCTTTTATTGATCCCCAGCGGGCAAATTCTGTTGGGGCCAGCAATAAGTACAGATAAATAGAGAAGGTAAAAAGAAATAAATAATAAGGGGCATGTAAAACTAAAATAAGAATAGAATAAAAAATAGAAATGAACAACATCAATTGGAGAAAAAAGACAATGTAAAGTTATCAGGTGTTTAGTGTATCTAATGAACTGTGTTTGATGCACATAATTGATTAGGACCCAGTGTGGATGTGATCATGCAGGTCAGTCACTCCCAGATCTTCTTTGACACTTGGATCGATTGATCACTCTGTGGTTATTCTTGTGCCTCTGATCAATAATTAAGGAAGCGCTGCCAGCAGACCTGCACGTTCTACATCTGCACACCTGAAACCTTTAGTCTCAGGGATTTGTTGTCAAATTAATATAAAGTCAGATGTGCAGTACAGGTATGGAGGACTGAAAGTCCCAGAATGAAATAAATAAATACACCATTAAATAATTACTTAAATGTGTCATTAAATAATTAAAATACCAATTATTTCAATATTTACATTTACATTTCACGATTTACATTTCAACATTTAATGATTTACATTTCATGGTCCTGTGTTGCAGTGCTTCATGAATTGTCAAACTGTCAAACTCACCCATCAAAGTCAGTGGGTGGGGCTAACGCTAATCTAGTCTGATCCATTGCTTTGGTCTGAAGTCTCTTTCCTTTCAGGGGTCGCCACAGCGAATCATGCGCCTCCATCTAACCCTGTCCTCTGCATCCTCTTCACTCACACCAATTAACTTCATGTCCTCTCTCACTACATCCATAAATCTCCTCTTTGGTCTTCCTCTAGACCTCCTGCCTGGCAGCTCCAACCTCAGCATCCTTCTACCAATATATTCACAGTCTCTCCTCTGAACGTGTCCAAACCACCTCAATCTGGCCTCTCTGGCTTTATCTCCGAGACATCTAACATGAGCTGTCCCTCTGATGGACTCGTTCCTGATCCTGTCCATCCTCGTCGATAGCAACCGTTGCCTGGCAGCCTCACCGGGAAGTGCCACTACTAGCTGACGCTGAAGCGGCAGGGTTCTGCTGCGACTGAGCTGCCGGAGCTGGAGGAGTTTTGCTCAGAGCTTCTTCTATTAAATTAGCTGCTTCTCGCAGCAGCTCCGGGCAACTTTTAGCCATTTTGTCCTGGCGTTCTCAACGTTAGGGGTTAGCAGGTTCGACTTGGTGGTAAAGTTTAGTTTAATAGTTATCTAAACCAACATTAGAGGCGAAGAGCGCCACCCAATGTATTGGAAGTAGCTCTGCATCGATCCATTACCTGGAATTGATTTGTCTTGACTTGATGCGCAGGGTAACCAATCAGGTGTCAGGATCCGCCTACCAACTTTGATGGGTGAGTTTGACAGTTTGACAATTCATGAAGCACTGCAACACAGGGCCATGAAATGTAAATGTAAATCGTGAAATGGAAATGTAAATATTGAAATAATTGGTGGGGTGCATGGTGGCAGAGCGGTTAGCGCTCCTGCCTCCCAATAAGGAGAACGTGGGCTTGAATCCCGGACCAGACCACGATCCCTCTGGGTGGAGTCTGCGTGTCCTCCCCGTGTTACCGTGGGTTTTCTCCGGGTTCTCCGGCTTCCTCCCACCGTCCAAAGACATGCATGTGTAGGTTAATTGGTGACTCTAAATTGCCCCTAGTGGATGAATGCGAGTGTGAATGGTTGTCTTTCTATGTGTCAGCCCTGCGACGAGTTGGCCACTGGCCAGGGTGTACCCCGCCTAAGGCCCAAAGCCACTGGGATAGGCTCCAGTCACCCGCGACCCCAAACGGGAACAAGCGGTAGAAAATGACTGAAATGAGAAAATGAAATAATTGGTATTTTAATTATTTAATGACACATTTAAGTAATTATTTAATGGTGTATTTATTTATTTCATTTTGGCACTTTTAGTCCTCCATAGCCAGGTGCTGCGATTAGATAAATGTGGGCTGTAGGTTCTCCAGGTTCTTACAACTTTCTTTGAAGGCACGTCAAAGGTTAAAGCTGGACTGAGGCCTCAAACTGACTGTAAGTGACTTTTAGATTTCAGATACACTGTAAATAAGATGATCGAACTATTCAGACTTCAAAAGTAAAGTGTTTTCCAGTGCCACAGAAAAAAGGCACTTTGTTTGCTTCACTTGCAACTGACAAAACAATGGAAGAGATACTTTATCAGAGGGGGTGCACGGTGGCAGAGCGGTTAGCGCCCCCTGCCTATCAATAAAGAGATTGTGGGTTCGAATCAGACCAGACCACAATCTCTATGGGTGGAGTCTGCGTGTCCTCCCCGTGTTACCGTGGGTTTTAACCGGGTTCTCCGGCTTCCTCCCACCGTCCAAAGACATGCATGCTTAGGTTAATTGATGACTCTAAATTGTCCCTAGTGGATGAATGAGAGGGTGAACGGTTGTTTGTTTGTCTGTCTGTGTGTCAGCCCTGCGACGAGTTGGCCACTGTCCAGGGTGTACCCCGCCTAAGGCCCAAAGCCACTGGGATAGGCTCCAGTCACCCGCGACCCCTAACGGGAACAGGCGGTAGAAAATGACTGACTGACTTTATCAGAGACCTTCCCGAGGAGCCACATTTAGCTCGGTGTCCTCCGCTCTGGAGTACGTTCCTTTTTGTACGGTAAAACAAGTGTAACTGGACTCAGCCGAGCTCTGAGACCAATAATACATGAGGCCAGGAGGAGCGTCAGAGAAACTATGAGACAAAAGACAAAAACCCCTCTGGACCTATAGAGCCGTCCTCATGTGATCTCTGACTTTATGATCTTTCTTTCCCCCCAAACTGTCGTTTCATCTTCACCCTCATCTTTGTCTTCTTCCCTGATCTCTGATCTTTCCTCTTCAGTGACAGCACCAGGAGTTTGTGTCAGAGCTAAGGTTTCCATTTCCAAAATCACCAGCAGGACCAGCAAGTCCTCGACTAGAGCGGCAGCCATTGATTATTTTCACTTAACGATTACTCTGTCAACTGATCAGTTTAATTATGTGTTCTGTAAAACATCTGTGAAACTCTATTCTGGAGCTCAAGGTGACATCATCGTTTAGTTTTGTCCAAGCAACCCCAAAATAATCAATTTACAATAATGCAAGAGAAGCTGCTAATGCTCCCATATGAGAAGCTGGATCCGTCAGATGTTTTTGCTTGAAAAGGACTTTAATGATTAATCGCTTGTCAAAATATTTACAGATTAATTATTTGTCAGTTCATGAATTGACTAATTGACCAATCGTTGCAGCCCTGACCTAAATGACCCGTACGACTGTTACAGTAACAGACTTGTATGACGCCTTTTTTGTTTTATCTGCCACCTTTTTGTGGTTAAGGTCTCGTTAGGTTTTGGCACAAAAAGACGTTGGTTAAGAGAAACCAGCGAGACCTGATGCAATCAGCAGTCTGCAGTGTCAAAGTCACGCCCAGACCAACTCCCGAAGAGCTCTGCGCCTCTAAAAACGACGTCCCACCACCTCTGCCTTCGCACTGAGACGCATCAGAAGTCACTCACACGACCACACGAGGTCACTTGTGGTGAAAACGTCAACATAAGTTGAGTCGCTCTCGTTGCACAAATCAGATGTATTACGGTGATGACGAGCATGGATGATAGTGAGATGATGCTGAGCTGTGGTCAACAGCTTTGCCTCTAATTAGGTTTTCATCAGATTAGATTTAAAGTCCTGATCGATCAGGTTCCCGAGTGTCGACTGAAACCTGTCGGGGTGTGTGTGTGTGTGTTTTAGCCTCATAATGTGAACTTGTGGTTTTGTGGTGGTTGTTGTTTTGTTTCCTCCCAGCCCAACGCACACACGTCGGGTATCAGATGTCTGCCTGCGGCTGCCCCCGAGCCAGGCACTGACCTCAGAGCTGCTGGTGCAGTGAGGTCCAGATGAGTCAGACGTAGAGGTCGAAACCCCCCACAGGGGGTCAACGGAGTGTAGCTCACGTGTACGCAGGAGTGTGTGTTTGTGTTATTTCTGCGTGATTATTCGGCTCGTTGTCTGAGCGTGTGATTCATCTGTGTTTGTGTGTCGAGGCATCATGTCAGCGTTGGCCGCTCGCCCTCTCTCTCTCTCTCTCTCTCTCGCTCTCTCTCTCTCTTTCTCTTTCAGCAGCCGAACTGAACCTCAGGGTTTCTTTTCTTTCGGCAGCTCCGATTGGTCGCCGGAGGGTCTTGTCTCCAGCAATCGCTCTAATCCTCTTAGATGAATCAGAGCCCTCGTCCAATCCCCTGCTGCTCCAATCCCTCCCCTCCTCTCTCGCTCTCTCTCTCTCTCGCTCTCCCTCTCTGTGGGGAAGAGGAGTTTTTAATCCAAGTGGATTACGTTGCAAATTGGTTGACAGTGGAGTCGAGCGGCTGCAAAATCTGCTGCAGACTGCCGACTTTTTGTCCTCCTAAATATCTGCAAGCTGGAGAAATTAACCTGCTTATTTGTGCTGGTTTCATGAGGAGCAACCTGGAAGAACTTGGAAAACTCTGGGAGAACCTGGGGCAGGTGCAAAGGAAATTGTCTCTAGAAGGATTGTCATCTTTGACCTCCAGAGTTTCTACTTCTCCTTGCACTAAAACTGGATTTGACCTCCCTGTCCGTTTGTCCTTTTTAAAGTCATTGAGGATCTCGTGGAAGTTTCTTTAAAGAGGATGAGACACTACGACAGGAAGCAGTGAGAAGATGCCGTCGGCAGGACGGGTCGATCCAGACATGACGGGGAGCGTTCAGGGTGCGAAGCGCACCGCCGTGAGCGTCGTCTTCTTCCTCTCGCTTTAGCCAACATGAGGAAGCCGTTTCCTGCAAACTCTTCATGAACCGTCAGAGCTGATCCCAGTTTTTTGAAACTGCCTCCAAATTTATTTATTTTTTTTAATCTGAGCTGCGAGGAGCTTGATGCCGGGAGTTGGGAGCAGGATGGGGGGCTGGACGCCGGGAGGGAGGAAGCTCCTGGGGATGCTGGGATTGTTCTGCCTGTGGATTACAGCTCAGGCTCAGATGAAGATCCCACCGGAGACGTAAGTGTGCACTTCTTCTGCCGGATTTCACCTCCCTAAAGATTATCACATCTACAGTCACACAGGCGGATGCTGTGAAGGGATTTAACCCCTTAATATGCAGGTGTCTCATTTTTCACCCTGAAGCGCTTTTAAGGAGGTTTCTTTTCCCCATCAAATGGAAATATTCCAGCTGTCTCGTGCATTATTTTAGACACAGTACCACTTTCCACACTAGACCCATATTTGGCATCTTTGGAAACACTGGGATCTCCACAATAATCTATAACGAAGTTCTGTGGGTTTTAGCAATGTTTGGCTGCACCCCATGAGCTTTGTAGTGACAGACGCGCAGGTCGGTGAGGTTTAAAAGTTCCTAGCGGACTATAAAGTGGAGTCATCCCACTGCGCTGGCACATTTTTATTTTCTTGATTTCTGTGGTAAAATCTTGAGGGCTCCGTGTGGGAACAAATGATGTGCTAACATGTACATTTAATTTTATTTGTAGTTTGTTTGCGCTGCGAAAGATCCGTTCAGAGGAAAACACATTATTAGCTGAACAGCTGAATTTCATGATTCACTATCTCTAAAATCTTATATTCCACAGTGTTCTTGTTAAGAGGCACGTCCCACTGTCTGCTACAGCATACATATCTACTGTGTCCTGTGTTAAAAATCTGAAACCGAAAGAGAGAAATTCTTTTTTTATTTTTTGTATTTGTTCATTAAATGTTGGGCGACATCATCTTTTTTCATAGATTGGTTTGAATACCGTCCGTTCTCTGTCTAGGCAGATGGAGAACTTGTTTCCATACAGCCAATCAAATAGGTTCATTTGAAACCATATTTGCATAAAGCAGTCACGTTAGCGTTTTTATCAACCTGCTACACCACCACTTTCCTGCTAAAGTCTCCTTCGTATCTAACTAACAAACATGAACACGCGATGTCGTGCGTCTTAGCTTGTTCGAGTTAACCCACTTATTAACTGGGGAAAAGTGCACTGCTAATTGCCGTTTGCAGGCTAGTTAGCAAATTAGCTGGTCAGCTGCAGCACATTCAACAGAAGGTACCGACAAATGTCACTTTGGTCTGTTTTAGATGCTGGTGCGGTTCTTACTCTTCAATACCTCGGCTAACAACACACTGTCTGCTAACAACACACTGTCTGCTCACTGCTAACAAACCACTGTCTGCTAACAACACACTGTCTGCTCACTGCTAACAACACACTGTCTGCTAACAACACACTGTCTGCTCACGGCTAACAACACACTGTCTGCTAACAACACACTGTCTGCTCACTGCTAACAACACACTGTCTGCTAACAACACACTGTCTGCTCACGGCTAACAAACCACTGTCTGCTAACAACACACTGTCTGCTCACTGCTAACAACACACTGTCTGCTAACAACATACTGTCTGCTCACGG
>CM022474.1:1918369-1937497 GCA_011952105.1 Coreoperca whiteheadi | reverse complement strand
CAACAACACACTGTCTGCTCACTTCTAGCGTTACAGCACAGGTTTGTTCCTGTGCTGTAACGCTAGCTTGCCGGTGCTCAGCCTGCCAGCTGCTGTCAATCAAACGCAGCAGCTGAGACAGTAAAGGATAACTTCTGATATTTCCCCAAATACCTTTTTTTTTTTCTTCCTGTTTAATAAAAAAATAATTATTATATATTTAAGAAAACATGTTGACAATATTTTTGACTGCAAAAAGGGATGACTAAATGTGATTTCAGTTGGACTTTAAATTTAAATTTAAAAACAATTTATTTACAGCTTAAACCGCAGATTGGGACAATTTGGAGATTAGCACCATGCTGTTCTTCTTATTGCTCCATGCAGCAGCTGCTCCATAACACAGTGTTGAGAAACCCGAAGGTGGCTCCATGTGCAGTCTGGTCCCAGTAATGGGACCCTGGTAGAGCAGAAGGTTCTACTGTTGATGTGCCCTCTGAGCAAGGCATTTGTACTGGGCAGCTCCCAGTGTGAACCTGTAAATCTGTGTGGATCTGAAGCTTATAGCAAACAGTCCTGAGTGGACTTGTTCCAGATACATTAAGCTTCAGATAAAAAACTCTGCACTGTGTTTACATGAAGATCCTGAGGGATTTGTCAGCTGACTGCAGTTTTCCCTCAGGACTCACTGAAATCTGCTCACCTCTGTTTCTGTCCACAACTCTGAGCAGAGAGCTTATTCCCAGAGCCGGGGTCACAACTGCCTTAAAGGTGGGGTATGCGATTCTAATCCAACACACGTTTTGTCAAATTTAGCGAATATCTCCTCACGGTCCGCTAGATGTCTGTTCTGTTTGTGAGCTAAATGTAAATGTGGCGTCTGTCCACAGCCCTGGAAATGCTGAACACAGTTAGTTAATGTACTACATTATAGCTTGACTAATCAGCATTTAACTGAAGCAGCTTTGCGTGATAAATATCAGGAGAATCTCAAGCAAGTGATCCTTTTTTGGTTAAAATCCATCTCAGTAATATCTCAGGTCCTCTGTCCAAGTTTTAAAATGCAGTTCCCAGAATTCACTGTCGGGCAGTGTTAAGCCTGGGTTATGTTCTATACCGAGGCACCCAGTGTACCGTGCGCTTTTCACCTCAACATGGAAGCTGAAGCTGGCGGAGCAGGTTCGCCTCTACAAACACATCTACCAACCTTTTTTGAGGGACCACAGGGGCAGCCACGTGACTCTGTTCATGGAGAGAGATCGCTGCCGCACTGGCACAAGATAAGTGATTTTGTCGGAAAGTGTAGAAAAGTATGAGGGAGCGCCATGTTGGATAATGACATTCTTCCGGTAACACTTGTTGACTTCTTGCTAATTCACTTGATATTTTGTTTGTACGCCCCCTGGTGTGTCGGAGGATATTACAACGGCCAGCGCGGTTGGAATGAAGGCCACTGTGTTTGCTCGCAGCTCTGGAAGCGCGAGTATAAAACAAGCCTTAGAGTGGCGCCCTGCAGCAGGACGTGCAGCGCTGCAGCTTCCTGGAGGACACACTCTCCCTCCTCCATCACCATCTGTGTGCCAGCATGCCAGCCCCCCCTCCCCCCATCAGCCCCTGACCAACATTCCCCACCCGAGTGACCACTGCAGGCCTGGACAGAGACAGCCATGTTACCTGGTTGCAAACACACCCTGAAAACCAGTCTCATCTGCTCTGGAATTCAGAGCTAAAGAGATGCCACTACAAAAAGCTGGTGCGTGCAAATCCGCTCCACAAAGGCCAATATATATTTTTAGGAGATCCTCACAAGAAAAACAACGAGGGTTTTGTGAATATAGCTGTTGTTTCTCAGGAGTAAAGGAGGAACCAAGTAGCGTTACATTGTTCAGCCACCGCAGACGAAGGCGGTTGGTTGAAATCCATATTTGAGACAAGGCCTGCACAATTCAGGGAAAAATATGAATCAAGATTTTTTAGCTTAGAATTGATATCACGATTTTTTCCGCATGAAGCGTGATGTTTATTACACACATAAAACCAGGATAAAACAAACTGGCAGTACCAAAAATATCTGTTTTGGCACATTGCACGTCGCCACAAGCCTACAAGTTTTCATCAATATCCAGCAGGGGTGTAACGGGACGCAGTTGATCACGACCCACGGTTCGGCACGCACCGTGACCCGCGGATTAATTTCGCTTTTTTTTAAACTAGCGGATTAATCTAAATTGTTCAGCGACCGGAGAGTGAAAGTGAAACTACACACAACAGTCATGCGTTCACATGTTAATGAGTCAACGACGGCTCGCGGCGGAGCTCTAAAAACCTCCCGCATCATTTAAATTGCATGTATGGGAGCCCTTCGGCTTCCCCGTAAAATATAATGATGAGGAGGAAGGGCGGTGGACAAAACTGCAACGGTATGTAGACACCAACAGTTCCAAAGGATCCGATCTTCGTAATGTGATCCGTTACACCACTAATGTCCATTTTGTTTATTTCCGTACTACAGCGCTCGCTCGAAACACGTGACTAAAAGGTGCTTTGTCATTGGCTGAGGGTGAAGCCCTGACATTTGTGAGAGCTGTCCTTTCAAAATAAAGGCCAACGTATTTATTATTATTATTCGTTTTAAATCGAAGACATTTAAAATTAAAATCGTGACCAGGGGGAATCGAGATCGCGATTTTATAACGATTTATCGTGCAGGCCTATTTGAGACTTGTTTTCTGTCAGCTGGAGCCAGAACATAGAAAGACAATGACAAGAGCAGTTACCTTGTAACAGGTTTAACATGCATAATAATAAATAAATAATAAAATAAAATCATCCTAAAATAACACATTTTGACTTTCTCATAACGCTGTTTCAGTGCCTTTCCCTTTCCGAGCAGGCTTCCCTGACCTCGGGGCTTCTGAGTTGTAGTCTCCGGTGGTGGATGTTTGATTTTCGTTAGGTCACTGCAGGTCACTATCTCGACTACTGACGGTTGGCCCTTCTTTCTTAATGAATTGAGATGCTGCGATCTGTCTGTCTTCGTGTCCTGGTTACAGTCCGGTTTGGCTTCAGTCTGTTGGACAGATCAGCCTCAGCAGGGTCAGGATCAGCTGATTAGATTTTGAAGGTGATCTTGATAGGGGATTTATGTTTTGGGCATTTTTAGTTGAAATTGGTGACAGATGGAAAGACAGTGCAGGTACACAAGCTGCACCTGTTGACCAAAGAGTCTTTAGGGCCCCTTCATTTTAATGAATGATTTACATTATTAGTTTGATAGAAGCTGATTTAAATCTAAAGTCCAGAACTCGTAACCTATAAAGATATCTCTGTGCTTGTGTAAAATGAACAGATGAATATGATTCGGTGTGCTGGGGGTCTGAGTGTGACACTACACGTCACCACACTAAGAGCATTAATGTATTTTTGTGTGGGATGTGATGTTTAAAGCTCCGTCCGCCGTTGAGCTCTGAGAGAGCCTGAGATAAAAGACTAAAAAGTAAATCTGTAGAACGCTGAAGGCCACACAGAGGGATTTATGAAGGATCGTTGCTTCGGGGGTGACCAGCAGTTGGAGAGGTTCTCCTGAAACTGAAAGACAACAGGTCCGGTCCCGAGTTCATCAGCAACTTCTGATACATTTCTAATTCCGTCTGTTGCCTACGACGGCATATCAGTGCAAAACACCTGCGTGAACACGTCTCGACTCAGAGCGCACGATCCCATGGCGCTCATATCGGCGAGTGGCAAAGAGGCACGATGACCAACAGTGTGACAGTCCAATAATACAAGTGCCAGATCTTCGCCGTCTCTTGAACAGCATTTAGCGTATTTGTACCAAAAAAAAATGACTTTAATGACTTAATATTGTGAAACTGGGAAACAAACAAACCCACAATGTATTTTTAAACACACATAACCGTTGTGTGTGTGTAAGTCTGCACTGAGAGGATTAATGTCCAGAACAGATGGATCAATAAACTCCTCCGTTGTTCAACACATGCTGAGTAAGCGTGCACACACACACACACACACACACACACACACACACAAACACACAAACACAGCCAGTTCACTGTGTGTGTGTGTGTGTGTGTGTGTGTGTGTGTGTGTGTGTGTGTGCAATTATTTACCACCTGGACCTAAACATTCTGATTATTTTCATCTTTGTTGCAGCAAAAAAAAAAGAACAAAATGATCTTAAATGCAACATGACAACATTTTCAGTTGTGAAAACATTTCACCCTCAAGCTGTTTTATTAACCATTTATTTCCATTTAGTCATTTAGCAGACTTTATCAAAGCGACTTACATATGAGAAAGACAATGGAAACAATTAAAATAACACTAGAGGTAGAAAGGAAGAAGAAGTCAGTGATGGTCAGTCAGGTGTTGGTGGAAGAGATGCGTCTTCAGGAGCTTTTTAAAGGCGGCTACAGAACCTGCTGATCTTGTAGGAGCAGGCAGATCATTCCACCAATGAGGAACGGATCCAGAGAAGCTGCTCCAGAGGGATCCTGTTCCTTGTTGCCATGGTACCACCAGACGCTGTTGGTCTGCAGAGCGCAGGGACCTGGCAGGAGCACAGGTCTGTGTTAGTGAAGACATGATGGGGCAGAACCAGTGGGGGTCTTGTAGGCCAGGAGCATCGCTCTGAACCTGATGACAGCAGGGAGCCAGTGGGACCTGATGAAGAGAGGGGTTACGGCGCTCTCTGCAGCTCATTGAAGACCACTCCTGCCGCCGCGTTCTGGATCATCTGCAGAGGTTTGATTCCTAAATGGGCACAGCTTACCTGTCAAACTAATTTTCAATAAATATTGAACATAAAATAAAAATAGCAGGTCAGGAATTTAGACTTTGTTGAGTTCTGATGCTCTCTCTCTGTGTCCCCCCCTCTCTCCAGCCTGCCCCGAATATATAGCAGAGACACTAAGGGATAGTTCCCACTGTAGAAACGGTGTTGCCAAATCTCTACCGGGGGACACATTTCTACCGACACACGTCATATACCGTCGTTTCGCCCAACCCTACTGTAAGGGCAGACGCATGCAGCCGCTCACCACCCAATTCACAAGATACACATGTAGATAGGAGAATAAAGAAAAAACACTAAACTAAAAACTATCAAAGGCTACAGGCTTAAAAACGGAAAGTGCCCTCTTACACACCTGTCACACATTCAGGTGAGCTGAGAGACCCCGTCTGATAGCATCTGGATTAGAAATGTGAAGTAGTCGTAGCAGAGGAAGTGGAACGAGAACAGCTGAGGAGAACTGTGGCGGACCCGGCACACGTTCAGGTGTGCAGAGAGAGCACTTCGCTATTTACACAACGCTAGGATCAGAAATGCTCTAATCTAATGGATTATTTGTCATTTTGTTTAAAACTTTTGTTTGCTCCGCTGTAGCTCAAAAGCAGCCTGCAGCGCAGTGTGCTGTGAGTTTGTGCTGAGCGGACACCTGCAGCTCTCTGCTGTGACCCAGATGAAGAACAGATTATCTAAATCTCTTGCATCACCGTCATATTTAACAGCCTTTTCCTGCCGCGGAGCGTCACCACGGCAACAGAGGGCCAAAGTTAAAAGCAATGCGTCCAACAAACACACTGTTTACATACGTGCAGTCTGCTGTGTGTACTGGCTGTAAATAATGTATGTATATATTATTTTCCTACTATTTTGTTTTGTTTTTATGTTGTTGTTTTTTTTGTCCTGGAACTTTATTAAATGCAGAACATTAACATACAACAATGGCAAGGTGATGACATGAAAGAGAACGGTCACATATATGAGGAAAATTACATGTAATAAAAAAAGTTGGAAATATAAACAGTAATAATAAATAGAACGACACATAGATCTACATTTCCATTTAGTCATTCAGCAGACGCTTTTATCCAAAGCGACTCACATATGAGGAAGACAATGGAAGAAATTATAACAATACAAGGTGACAAAGAGCACAAGTGCACCAGAAACTAGTCTGTTAAAGCCCAGCACGGGATCCAGAGCTGAGGAGAGGACGGGTTTTTTTTCTTTTGAAAAGAGGTAGAAAGGAAGAAGAAGTCAGTGATGGTCAGTAAGGTGTTGGTGGAAGAGATGCGTCTTCAGGAGCTTTTTAAAGGCGGCTACAGAACCTGCTGATCTTGTAGGAGCAGGCAGATCATTCCACCAATGAGGAACGGATCCAGAGAAGCTGCTCCAGAGGGATCCTGTTCCTTGTTGCCATGGTACCACCAGACGCTGTTGGTCTGCAGAGCGCAGGGACCTGGCAGGAGCACAGGTCTGTGTTAGTGAAGATATGATGGGGCAGAACCAGTGGGGGTCTTGTAGGCCAGGAGCATCACTCTGAACCTGATGACAGCAGGGAGCCAGTGGGACCTGATGAAGAGAGGGGTCACGGGCTCTCTGCGGCTCATTGAAGACCACTCCTGCCGCCGCGTTCTGGGTCATCTGCAGAGGTTTTATTGCAGAGAATCGTCAGGTTGAAAAGACAAGTGGAGCTGCGTGTCATCCGCATAGCGGTGATAGGAAAAGCCATGCTTCTGAATGCCCGAGCCGAGGGATGCCATGTAGACGGAGAAGAGTAGCGGTCCAAGCACTGATGATATTACTTACTAAAAATATACTGTTTATTAAATTGTGAGATCCAACTCACCCATGATGGGGAGCACTAGTACCACTTTGTTTTTTGAAATACTGTTAATAGTACTGTTAATAGGTTAGCACTATCCTCCCTGTTCACCTCTATTCTATAGTATTTATATTACTCCGCCTACAATCACTAAAGTCCCACTACTATTACTACACTACTACTCTTAACTGGTACCACTACTGCCGTTTATTGTGGGTCGCCCCGACGCAGCAAACAGGGCTTTGTAGTTTCCATAAAGCCTCAGTGTGCAGATTCATGTCAAGAAAAGGTTTATTTTACAGAAGGTGCCACTTAAAACCTCGACGCATTGAATCCGATCACGTTCAGACAGTCCAGAGGCTGTGAGGACTTTATAGTCTCCCTGTTTCCACCTGTTCTTCACACCTGAGCTCGGTTTTCAGTTTGTTTGTTTATCTCTCTCCATCTTTGTATTTGGTATATTGTACTTTTTATGTATTTAACTGCTTTGGTTGTCAGTCTGTCTGCACTCTGGCTGGGTTGGGTGGAGGTGGGCAGTTCATGGTTTTTGTTACCAGAAGATGCCTTGGTAGAAGTGTGACAGGTCAAATGTTTAACCACCGCTGTTGTGTTTACATGTTGACCACCTCTGCAGATAATCACGATGATGATGTGCAGCCCAGGGTCGACCAGTGACATGTGAGAGACCAGTCTCTTGTTAACTCCTTGTCTGCCTGTGTTTCAGGGTGCAGCAGTGGGCGTCTGTGTTCTCTGTTCAGCTTCGAGAGCTGACCACTAAATACTCTGGCTCTCTGCTGCTGCAGAAGGTAAGTGAGGTCCAAGTCAGTGAAACACACGTCTTGCAAACGGGAGCTTTAAAAGGAAAAACCCTGTCACACTTTCCAATGACATCAAACTTTAATGAGGGACTTATTCCTGGAGGTGTTCTGAGGGATTTACCTGTTTTTGAACCTCAGCTGTGAACTCAGATATGTGCGTGTTCAACCTGAGTCCAGGACCTGACATTCTCCAAAACCGGTTCTGTTTATGCTTCATTGGTGTTTGCGTGTCGGCAGAAGTGTTCACACGTGCAGTTCCTGTGGATGGTCACATGGCACGTTTCCCAGAATGCCAGTTTGGCAGCCCAAGAACCAGTAGAGTTGTGAAGTTGGAGGACAAACGTTTTGGGCGCCCCTGATTCCTGAAGTGAACATCTTGATAAGTCCTGGCATAGACGATGTTCGATGGGACATGAAACTTCATCAGTACAAGAGATGACAACAATGATGATAACTTTATTTATGTAGCACCTTTCAAAAACAATGTTACAAAGGGATTTACAGTAAAAATAGGAGTAAATAAAATCCAAAATGCAATTACAGCAGATTCCATCCATTCAGAAAAAGCGAAAAGTGAGTTTTAAGAAGAGAATTAAAAGGAAACACAAAGATTGATGAGCAGTTGTGTCTGGTTCTTTGGTCAAAAGTCTTAAAAACTGAAGGGGAGAAGTCATTAACAAACGTCCAATCACAGGGTTTTACATTCTGCTGTCGGCAAGCTGAAGCTCAAGATCACGGAGCTGAGAAACCGAGACACGATCTGCAGCTTAGATGAATTTACCTTCTGATTCTGGGTCAGTTTTGGAATCACTGCACCTCTGACTGGTTTCTTCTCCGTAGCGTCCGCAGCCAAGGCTCATGGGTATTGTAGTAATTAAGAGCCACCATTCTTCTGAAACTGACAGGAAACAGTGACTTGTCAGAAGCTAATCTGAAATAATTAAAACGCGTGGTTATAAGATAAACGTGTAGGACTGTTATGTTATCCGGGAGACTCCGGTGTTTCTATGTTGAGAAATCTTTAAAAAGTTGTGAAAATGCCAGTCAGCATCGGTCAGGAAGAGATGTGGACCCGTTTTATTGAGCCAGAGAGTTTTGTTTCTTTTAGTCTTCACGTCAGTTTGATTTATTTCTTCTTCTTCTTTGGTGTGTTTCTTCCCATTTGATCGTTGAACCTCTGTGCTAAATAGAAAGAAGCCAAACATGACATTTTACTTGGCTTTGTTGGAAATTATGCAGATATACACTGAAACAAGAACAATCCACCATGAAACAAAAAGATCTAGCAGTTTGAAAATGTGTATTTAAATATAAAAGCAGGGTGAGAGTTTGATTTGGATTAGAGTCACTATGAGGACTCAAACGCTATGATGTAATTTTTTTCTGATAAAAGTAAAAGAAACTGTGTGTGTGTGTGTGTGTGCGATAGCGTCTGTCTTTGTTGGTGTGTTTGTGTGTTTATCAGGGAGCGCACACACACACACACACACACGCACACACACACAGGGATCACGGTAATGCCCAGATTGAGGACCGAGCCCTCTTTACCGGCGTCAGGATTTGTGGCCTGTTCTGATTTTAGACATTCATCCATTTATCTGTCAGATTTAGATTTATCACAGGCAGCCTGCAGTTTGCCTGCTTCCAAACACACAACCACCTCCCGCCTCCTGTACTTGGAGCAAACAGCCCCGAAACACGTCCGTAAACTACATGAGCTATATTATACTATAACTAGAACAACTTGTGATTGTGTTATATTTGTATGTTTCCTCTTGTTGTGGATGGGAGGGTTTGTGAGAAGAGACACAGACAAGACTAAAATGCCGACATGTCTCCTGTGAAATAACCAAAGCTAGAGATTTACTGAGCCGATCCCAGCGATCATATCGGGGCTGTTTAGAGCGTGTGAATATGAAGGGTTATTTGGCTACGCTGGTGAGGGCTACGCTCTTACTTTTTCTTACTAGCAGACCAGTGTACAAAACATCCAGCTAAACGTTCGGTTATATCAGCTGTCACTAATTAATGTTAATCCCATAAGTAAGTTTATGGCAGGCCCAAATTAAACTTGGCTGCTGTCTGGTTTAAGTGCTCTCTGCAGCCGGTGTCCGTACTCAGCCTAAGGCCTTTTTGTAATCGGAGAGGCATCCCTCTGTCACACCACTGTACAAGTGGAGCGTTTTTGTAGTTCCAACAACTCCGGCGGAGTGACTCATCTTCTCTCCAGCGCATTGTAATGTTTCTGAATCAGGACCAAAAAACAAAAACACAAAGGTGTGTCAGATTTAGTAGGTTAGAGCTGTGATTTCAGTGTGTGAGATACATGTTTAATCAACATTTACTTAAGTATAAATCTCAGATCGAACCCAATATTAAAAGATTCTCTCCGGACATCTGTAACTAACCTGTGGCAGGAAATCTGTTGTGTTCATGTTGGACCCCATTGCTCACAGGAAGAAACTGATGGTTTTCAGGGCTTTCACTCCTGAGGCTTCACATCCCCTCAGGAAAGTATGGACAAGATAAGATAAGACGAACCTTTACTGTTCTCCGGAGGGAAATTCAAGTGTCATAGCAGCGACAGCAATGAGAGTGAAACACAGGAGAGGTGCAGAGCCAAACCACGATAATAAGAATATAAATACAAATCTGTACAAGTCTATCAATAAATATAAAT
This sequence comes from Coreoperca whiteheadi, assembly GCA_011952105.1. NCBI lineage: Eukaryota > Metazoa > Chordata > Actinopteri > Centrarchiformes > Sinipercidae > Coreoperca > Coreoperca whiteheadi. The sequence goes on along the minus strand of CM022474.1, from coordinate 1,927,388 downwards.
AGATGTATACGTGTACCGTCTGTCTATTAGGTATAATGTACTTACACGAACACGAGTGAAATATATGAATGAATGACCTAAAGACACCTAAAGTTCCGGGTGTTGAGTTTTCCGTATGAACGGATGCAGATCCGAGATAACACAAACTTCACTGAGGCAACACTAAATGTTTGGCTCTGCTCACGTATTCACCTCAGTAAGTGGGTTGCTTGGACTAATTGGGATTAGCGAATGACTCGATCGAGCGATTCAGAGTGTAAATAACCTGACTGGGCCGTCCCTTCTCGCTCTCAGCTGGCTGATCCACCTCGAGCTTCTTGATCCAGAGAAAGTGACCCGATTACCTCAGGGAGCCTCGCTGTAAAAAAAATAAATAAATAAAAACCACACATCTCCACATCACAGCAGCTGATTTTAGTCTCTCAGTCAACAAACCAACCGGCCCAACAGCATTAGATCACTTTCACCGGTTCACCTGTTTCAGTTACTGCGTGGAAGGATGCCGAAATGAAGCAGATCACATGAAGATGACTGCCTGGTTTGAAAAAGATTTAATAAATAACATAATTTATGCTACAAACCAGAGAGGTTACTTCAGAACTCGTTGGCAAATCACATTCTGAGACCCATTTACTCGGTTTAACAATGACGACACAAACCGTGCGTGTGTCCGTGTTTATTAAAGGTCTTTTTTTCCGGGCGCGGTTAGCTCACTGGGTAAAACCCACGTACGAGGCCACGTACGAGGCTACAATCCTCACCACAGAGACCCGGGTTCGACCCCCTCTCTATCTCCTGCATTTCCCTTTCTCTCTTCGGCTGTTACTGTCAATAAAAGGCGAGAAAAATCCCCCCCAAAAATAAATAAATTAATTAAAATTTTGTTAAAAAGGGCAGCTGTGGCTTGGTGGAGGAGCGGTCGTCCACCAATCGGAAGGTCGGCTCAGAAAATAAGTGATAGAACTCTACATATGAAACACTAAAAGCCGATGATGGAAACAAAGTTGTCACAAATACACAGCAAACAAGGAGAAGGAAAGAGAATCTACTTTTGGTCTGTCTGGTGTTTAGAGGGGAGCCACATCCAGGCAGAAGCAGCTCTATAAAGAACAGCTCTCATCACACAATCAATAATCAGCAGATTATTTGGTTTAAGAACACAAACGATAGAGTAACGGTAGCTCCCGAGGTTTAGCATACGGATACAAACACTAGAGCGATAAATGTGATAATGTTGAATGGAAGACAAATGGGAAGAAGTTAAACTATGATTCCACATTGACTCAACCGGTTGTGCATTTGTTGATTTATTCGGATCTCCGTTAGCCGATACCAGCGTAGCCTTGAAGCTAACTGTTCTAAATCTGCCTCTGTTGTCCTTTTTCAGAAACTGAAAGATGTCGAGTCCATCGTTAAGATCGTGGAGTTGAACGGAGACGCCTTGGTGAAGGATTACTCTGACGAAATCGAGCGAATGTTGGGAAGCAAGATGAAGTCAGTGAAGGTGAGGCGACAAAGAGGCTCCTTCGGTCCAGATGCCGTGCACAGGACGGGATGCTGCCATCGACCATGGCGGCATATCAGCTGCTAATATTAAAGCCGTTAAAGTGCTTCACGTCCATGAAGCTGGGGGACTCGCCAGGTTGAAAGACGAATGGTCGACATCGAAGCAGCAGATGCCGAAATGTCCCGACTTCTAGTTCTTTTCTTTCTCCTTCCTCTTTGAAACTCCACGTGTCCAGTCTGCGATAAACGTATGGTCTGAGATAACCCTGATGGCATCACTGAGACATCATCAGGGTTATGTTCTGTTTTCACAGGTTAATCATAACTAACTGACGGAGGCGTAGAATCGGTGGAGCGCCCCTTTCAAAGCCACGAATGTGACTGTTCCTCCCTCTAATTTCTGCTTTTTCTTGGGAAATACTGACTCTACCAAATATTTAAATTCAACAATCCGAGAGAGTTAAAAGGTCGGGAACCACCGTCCTACAGGATGTGAACTGTCCACACGGGCCGATTGTCCTTCACATGGTACACGTTTGTCTGTATTCTCCACATCCCTCCTCACAACTCATAAAGCCTTTTGTATTCTGTTGTTGTTCCTGTCCGTTTGTTGCCTCAGAGGTTAGCGGAGTCTGCAGAGGACGCTGACCTGTACCACGAGTTCAACGCTTCGTTATCGGTAGGTGCCCTTGTTTTGTCCTGATACCTGACCAGCTGACTTTTAAAGGACAGTTCCAGCTGCTCGTGTTTATCTTTAAGTTGAGGCAGCCGTTAGTTTTTATTTCTTCTACTCCACAGTGAAACCAGCAGAGAAATGAAACCCGGCAAAAGGCAGATAATCCTGTAATTTGTCAGCCTCAGTTGCACTTTGGCTTTAAGATGAATGCCAAGGTTAGCATACTGACTGTGTAGTGATCAGGGGTTGGGGTAAGGATCCAAAAGCCTTGGTTCAACAGGTGAGCTACCTCAGATTTAAGCTTTAAAGCCTCAGCTGACACCTGAATTTAGATTAGGTCACTAACTTCACTGATCCTGTGAGGAAACTGGGTTGACGCTGCAGCGAAGAAACTGAAAGAGGAAAAGTACTGTGGCCCCTGAAGGGCCTATTACGGTATAGTACAGTACAGTTACGAGAGTATTTAATTCATCAGCTGTGAAGTAAACAGTAGCATAGAGTCATAATTCAGACCTGTCTCTCTCGTACGTTATTAATCAGATTTTTTAAAACAATATTGACTATGAGCTCTTCTGTGTGTGACAGCATGTTGCGTGTGTGAGAAAATCAGCCAGTTTGTTTTATTTGCTGCAGTGTTGGGAACGTTTTAATACATCAGTTCCCCACATCATCCCCACAGCGCGACACGAAGCCAGATTCCCTGAACTGTGACGAGAAATCCAGTCGATAGATCTAGATTTCTAGGATGGGAAACAATATGAACCTGTTAAATTGTTACACTAAATTGAGCTAATAAGGAAATTGGCTGCATTCAGCACTTTCAGAAATACTTTATTAATCCCAGAGGGGAAACTCTTTAAAGAGAAATAACATATTTCACATGATTATTTATGGGAAACGTCAAGAATTTTGTGTCTTTTCTGCATCATGAAAATACATCAAACTGTTATAATAGGCTTTAAACATGATAAGAGAATAAAAAGATTATAAATACAGTGTAGTACATAAGGATTTTAGTCGAAATAACACTTTATTTTACGGAATAAAATTCCAATAAAACAGCAACAAGTGCACATCTGCCAAAATAAAAACGGAAAACAATCCTTTAACTGATACATTTCTCCAAATATAAAAAACAAGTAACTGTCATTTTTATATTTTCATATTATAGTTTTAACGTTTCCAGGTCAAACGTTCAAAGAAAAATCAGGTCAGCAAAACGCAAATAAAAAGACTTTTTAAGAGCTGAATATTAAGTGAAAGGAGGTACCGCTCATCCAAATCTTAAGAGAAATTAAAAAAAAAATTAAAACAATTCATTTATCTGTATTCTTTTAATCTATCGTCTCGACTTATATAAAATTTCCATTATTTAACGTAATGGGGTTGGATGTCATTTATTTCAAACTGTAATGCTGTAATGTCTGGTGGTTCATGTCGACACTGGTTGGTTGAGGAGAGATATTAACGCCTCCGTCGAGATCCAGATTTATTATCAAAACTCAACGTCAGGATCTTATTCTGAAAAGCAAACCTCTTCCTGCCTCCGCTCAGTTTGACTACTACAACTCCATGCTGATCAACACGGTCGACGAGGACGGGAACAGTGTGGAGCTGGGCGGCGAGTTCCCCCTGGAGGAGAACGAACACTTCAACAAGCTGCAGGTGAACACGCAGATGAGCGACATCCAGATCCCCACCAACGTCTACAACAAAGGTCAGAGGTCGTCCTCCACGTCTGCGGACAGGTTCCTTTGGGACTGTTCCTCCAGTGCACAACAGTGCCTGTACGGTTTCGCTTTGACTCGGGATGTTACCGTCCTCTGTGTGCAGATCCCAACATCCTCAACGCCATCTACAACTCGGAGGCGTTAAACGACGTCTTCATCAGCAACTTCCAGAAGGATCCGACGCTCACCTGGCAGTACTTCGGCAGCTCCACCGGTTTCTTCAGGATCTACCCCGGTGAGTTTAGGATGAATCTCTTGAGTTAGCTGATTTCTATTTAAGGTCCCGCTGAAATTATTTTTTTCGTGTTTTTTCTTCCTGCTACAGCGACATATCTACTCTGTAAATCACGTGTCGTGTGTGAACTCAAATTGTTTTAATGACACCGTTCTAGCATCGGATTTATCGTGAGAAATAACACAAACAAAACTCTATTCATGGATCTCTGGTACATTTCTAATGTATAGTCTACATGTTGGTGGAGAGCTGCTGCCTCAAGTGGAGGAGTTTCAGTATCTTGGCGTCTTGTTCACGAGTGAGGGAAGGACGGAGCGGGAGATCGGTGCATCCTCTGCAGTGATCCGGTCGATGTACCGGTCTGTCGTGGTGAAGAAGGAGCTGAGCTGCAAGGCGAAGCGCTCTATTTACCAGTCGATCTACGTTCCTACTCTCACCTGTGGTCGTGAGCTTTGGGTCTCGACCGAAAGGACAAGATCCCGGATACGGGCGGCCGGAATGAGTTTCCTCCGCAGGGCGGCTGGGCGCTCCCTTAGAGACAGGGTGAGGAGCTCGGCCACTCGGGAGGAGCTCAGAGTAGAGCCGCTGCTCCTCCACATGGAGAGGAGCCAGCTGAGGTGGCTCGGGCATCTGTCCCGGACGCCTCCTGGACGCCTCCCTGGGGAGGTGTTCCGGGCATGTCCGACCGGGAGGAGGCCCCGGGGAAGACCTAGGACACGCTGGAGGGACTGTGTCTCTCGGCCTCGGTATTCCCCCGGAAGAGCTGGAGGAAGAGTCTGGGGAGAGGGAAGTCTGGGCGTCTCTGCTCAGACTGCTGCCCCCGCGACCCGGCCCCGGATAAGAGGGAGAAGATGGAGGGATGGATGAATGGGTGGATGGATAGTCTACATGTGTTGAAATGTTGGATTGCTGTGTGTTTCCAGGTTTACTGTGGGAAATAATATTATCAGTGTCAGAAAGGTGCCGTGAACTGACTCCCTGTGTCTCTGCCAGGTATTAAATGGACTCCAGACTCCAACGGTGTGGCAGCTTTTGACTGCAGGAACAGAAACTGGTGAGTTCAGCCCACCGACGGGTTCTCGTATCTAAACAGACAAATGACGATGCAGTCGATCAAGCCACCATCTCAGCAATTATCGGACGGATTGTGATGAAATTGAATACATGATTTAATAGGTAATCTCCTGACCTTTCCTCGACTAACGTGTCTTGATGACTATTGGATGGATTGCCGTGATATTCGGCACACGCATTCATGAACTGTAATGACTTCGGTGATCCTGAAGGTCCTAGCACTGATTATGTTTATGGCTGGAAAGGCTTTACTGTAGAAATTTTAAAAGGTTCATTGTAGAGAGTATGTACAGGGTTAGCTTAGGCTGAAGTGCGAATGTAAATGGGGTTGTAAATAGATAGTAAGTTATATGTATTGATGTATACATTTTATCGTTTTTATTGTTTTATCTGCCCAGGGACTGCGGATGGAATTTAGCTGTAGCTGAATCTGGTGTGAAGCATCTTTTCTTTTGTAAGATTAATGTACTTGGACCCTGTCAAATAAATAATAAACTTAACTTAAACTTGTAAAGTACAGTGAAGTACAGTACAGTTACAGTAAACCGTAGCATAGACTTGACTCATTTAATAGATCATCAGGTGAAAATTTCTATTTGTTAATACTTTGGTTTGTGAGCAAATACCTGCAAAAGTCAAGTCAAGTCTTTTTCATAGTTGGAAACAATGTTCCTCCTTTTACCTCTGAGAGAAAACTTTCATTATTCTCTCGACCACAAAGAGGTCAGGAAAAAGAAGAAAAGAAAAGGTCCTTTTAAACAACCAATGACGGGGCTCTGCTGGGTTTAAATGAAGCTGGTGGAGATTTCAGCTTGGATTTCGTGTTAGAAGGAACTCACTGAACTAGGTTTGTTCACATATAGAAATGATTTTCAATACTTATCTGGTCTGCTGTAGACTCTGACACAGATGGGTTGCTAAGTTTAGTCGGCTGATAAAGGTGTCAAACCGCCAGCAGAACTGGAAACAGGAACATAAAGTCCTGTAACAAAAGAGGCCGGAAGCAAGTAGATGATACTGTGAATTTGTCTGTTTATAGGTTTTGCAAAAGACAACTTTCCATTCTCTGTTTGTTGACGCTCAGAATGTTAAAATAGACAAATCTTCTTGGTACGAAAGATGTGCCTGCCTGGAAACACACTGGTCGACAGGTGTACAGCTAAGAGTAAAATGTATAAACAGTCATGTAAAAGTAATGTAGTGAATGCATATACGTAATGAGAGCAGGTAGTAGACAGGTATGTACATAAATATATATACGAGATGGATAAACAGCTTACAGACAGGTAGTAAAATAAATATATATACTGAGATATAAACCGTTAGTAAGCAGGTGGAGCCAGTGCAGTAGAATATAAAGTAGTATAAAGTGTAAAGGGCCTCACGTTTGTAGCGTGGAAAGAATAAAAGTCTCGAAAATCATGATGTCAATTGCAGGAAAAGTGCTTTTGATTTAAGTAAGTAAACACCGACTGAAACTGACACTTAACATGATGTTTGTACCACAAATTACAAACTACAACCTCGAAAATGACCATGAAGTTGAGTCAGCACCTCTGACAGCATAAGCGTTTCTGTTATTTTGTCCACCCTCTGTGCATTTACCACATTACAACAGAAATCTGTACAATACAATAAAAAGAGAGAGAGAGAGAGAGAGAGAGAGAGAGAGTCCCCGTGTGACAGATTCAGTCGGTCTTCGGCTGAGCAGCGGCCAGCCAGAGTCCTGATCCTCTGGAAAAGACGATAAGCTGCTCCTTAGCCCGGGTCACTGCGGCCCACATGGCACCATATGTGACTGTTCACGCGTTTTTTAAATGATACCAGACAGCTGCACACGTCCCCGAACGCCTCGTCACGCTGCACTACGGCAGCTGAGCCGCGAAAGCTGCTGCATGGGAGAAAGCCGCAACTCAAACTGACACGTTTTTACTAGTTTATGTCAGTAAAGCAGAGCAACGGGCGTCTACTGTCGAATCTGGTCCGTTTAGAAACAAACACAGTGCTGATTGAACGCTTCCCTCACGTCAGTGGGTGTAGCTCAGATGTAACATATATGTAACGTATCATACATTAAGAGCTGTAAATATCGCACACATTCATATATAAGACTGTATGTAATGTGACACATTTTCCGCTCCAGCTCAGCAGATTTGAAATGATCTATGAACTATGAGCTTAAAGTTCATAAAATTTGAAATAACACTTCATATTGGTTTGTTTTTGTCAGAGATGTTAATGTTTTTAATAAATATTAATATATATAAATACATAGAATAAATACATTGTAAAATAATTGAATAAATTATCTTTTTTTTTTTTATTAAAAAGTTTAACATGAATAAATGCTGTACGTTTGTGCGAATAAATAATCTTCTGTCACGTCACCCGTGTTCAGGTACATCCAGGCAGCCACGTCTCCGAAAGACATCATCATCATGGTGGACATCAGCGGCAGCATGAAGGGGCTGAAGATGACCATCGCCAAACACACCATCAACACCATCCTGGACACGCTGGGAGAGAACGACTTCGTCAACGTCATCGCCGTGAGAAAAGCGCACACACATCTCGGCCAACGGCCAAACACAGCGTCACATTACAGCGGTAGTGGAGGGGAGTACGTGTCTTCAGATCCTCGACTTAAGTAAAAGTACTGATACCACATCGGAGAAGCTGCAGCCAGGAAGTGATACAAAATAGTTGCCAATTAATTTTCTGTCAATTCTCTAATCGATTAATCTATAATGCTTGTATAATCTGTTGGGTAGTTTAATTCATAACAAAACATCATATTTTTATTACCTCCTCATACGTTTTGTGCAAAATCATAATTTGTAAAGTTACTAAAGCCGTCAGATAATCGTAGTGAAGAAAAAAGTACAATATTTCCCTCTCAGATATTGTAGAGTAGAAGTATAAAGTTGGAAATAGTAAAGTAGAAGTACCTCAAATTTGTACTTGAGTAAATGTACTTAGATACATTCCACCATTACATGCGTTGGGGGGGACAGTAAGTTACCTATCCAGGGATTTGAACCAGCGACTGCTTGGTTGCTCATGCGCCTGTCTCCTCCTGTGTGCAGTACACTGACTATGTTCGGTACGTGGAGCCGTGCTTCAAAGGAACTCTGGTCCAGGCCGACTTGGACAACAGAGAGGTAAGACCATTATGTGCTTCATGGAGGCTTAAAGAGCCGGCGAGGCGTCTTAGCAGCCGACACACACACACACACACGCACACACACACACAGAGGAATACCCTCAGCGTCACTGTCAGATCTAGCTCTTGGCCTAATTCTTGGCACACCACAGCAAGTCAACCTGGAGCTCTCTCTCTCTCTCTCTCTCTCTCTCTCTCTCTCTCTCTCTCTCTCTCTCTCTCTGTGTGTTTTTGTTCAGTACTTTTATCTTTGTGAGGACCGACATGAGTTTGAGAATGACCATATTTTTGGAAAGCGAGCGCAGTTTGTGTCCAGTCCGAACTTCTTTAAAGGCCTGTGTGAGGGCTAAGACTTGGTTTTAGGGTTAACAGGGCCTGTTCACCCGCGGGGACTACTTTCTGTGGAAGAAAAAGTCCCAATAAAAGCTGTCACAGTGACATCTGTGATCTGTGATTGTCTGCTGTTAAACTTCGCAAATGATATTTTTCACTACTTTTTGAACCACAAATTGAAATAACATTCACCTCCATTATGTGTGTGGGAGACAAATATCTTAAAACCCGGACAAATGAAGCCCTCTTTACAACCATTACAATACATCTGTTGATGTAGGAAATCTCTGTCTCTCTCTCTC
>CM022474.1:1866908-1911023 GCA_011952105.1 Coreoperca whiteheadi | reverse complement strand
ACACACACACACACACACACACACACACACACACACACACACACACACACACACACACAGACACACACACACACACACACACACACACACACACACACACACACACACACACACACACACACATTATTTCAGGACAGAAATGTAAAATGTTTTTTCAGATTTCACCAGATGAATCTCATCTTATGAAGCTTGGAGAAGTGGATGTAATCTATTTTTATAGTCCGAGATCAGATTACACGATATCAGCCTGATAATAGCCCGACCCGACAGACGCAGGGCGTGGGGACCAAAAACGGGCGTCTGACGTGACGTGATTTGACGGTTTTATCCCGTGTGGTGCATCATAGCGGACGACAACCGACGCCGCATCTGGGACGCCTCACGGTGTCCCGACAGAAAGATGAGGGGGGATTTTTTTGCCTTCCGCGACAAATTCCACGCCGTGTTCTGTGACGCTGACCAATGTAAACATGGCGAAGAGAAAGAGGAAGTTTGCTGGTGCTGCGAGGTGGAACTGTGAAACAGAGGAACGGTCGCAGTCGTCTTTTCTTGCATTTTTTTGGGGGGCTATTCCCGATCACCAGAAAGCCATTGTCATTCACACAGCTTCAGACGCCGTCGGTTGTTTATATTCTTGTTACCGAAAAGTCCCTAGTACCTCTTTCCTGATGACATCACGCAGGTCGTGAAAGGCAGCAAGCTACGATTGGTCGGGGACCGTCGTGTAGTCTGTCGTGTCTCTCGGCTGAGTCACAACAAGAATTTATGACTCTATAATCCCCTAATTGGACGCGGTGACCATCTTAACAGACAAACATATTGTGTAGTCTGAACCCGGCAGAAGAGGAAGAAGAAACTAATTTGACTTTGTATGAAACTTGTTCCAGCTGAGAACAGCCATGGTGAAGGGAGAGACTGGCAGCAGCAGCCTGAGCATCAGAGCATCAGTGGATAAAGGGGTGAGGAATCAGTCACTTCACATAGCGTTAATCACAGTATCTTAATACGACGCCGCCGATGGTTTTCATACATAAGTAAATGTTTTGACACAAACAGTTTTGATTTTCACAAAATGCAGGCCTGACTCGCTCTATCCTGGCCATAAAAGCAGAATAACTGACCTGACGGGGGTGCTGTAATTACATTTATTTGTCCAAGTGGTGTCTGCATCATTCTGCCTTGACCACACAAGAGGTGATGTAATTTAAGCTCCAGGTTTGTTTGACGTAAACGGCGGCCGTAGCTCCGAGTCGTTAGCGTGAGCGGTGACAGACCGAGAGAAGAGCGGAACAGATAGAGAAGCCAGACACAGAGAAAACGCGAGTTTTTAAATGAGCGGTACAGATAAGTCACCGTGTCTGTTAATCCTCACTGGTTAGGGTATGTAGCATGGCGCATAGGTCAGATACCAGCATTCAGAATAAAACCACAGGATGTTTTAGTGTGGTCTTGATGGAAACAGAACTGCTTCTCACAGCTGTAAAATAAAAAACCTAAAAAAATAAAAACGCGAGCAACCTGTGGGCATGAGTGCGACATCTCCAGTGACGCCTCAGAAAACGTAGGAAGTCCAGGAAACTCGAAGTCTAGGAAAGAAGTGTCACTAGCTTTTTGGGACATTTTAAATCTTGACAGTGGAGTTTCCAAAATCAGGGTTCGATTTGATGTTTGTCAGTGCTCTGCTTCTATCATTTACTGTCAGTGGAGTACGGCAATTAATTGTATGCTACTATTAAGTACTTAATAGTATATAATGCAGACTTATGTTGTATGGGAACAGGACAAACCTGTAGTTTCCCTCCAGCTCAGTAGTTGGCAGTAAGGCTTTGTGCTTAATTCCAAGAAGAAGAACTCTCCCCTGATTGGTCTCCAGTTACTGTGAGCAGCCCGTTGTGCTTTTAAAATGTCACCACCAGTATCGCTCAGATAAAACCGCTGGCTAGCTGACGGTTCCGGCCAACAGAGGTGAGTTTTGATGGATGTACAGACACAACAAGCTGCTCCAGCTCTGTTTACAGCCCGGCTGTTTGAATAACTGTGATGGGGATCCAGCTGGCCGGTTTATGACTGAACACCGATCATGACGTGGTTCCCCCCCTCCTCCAACAGAAACGGCCTCTGTACCTCGTCAACGACTACTTCTACACGAACATCGATGAGACGCCTTTCAGGTAAATCAGCTTGTTTTTTTCTAAACAACATTAAAGGTGCTTTTGAAGACGCTAAACGGATGTTCTTGTTAAAGTGTCCTGTGCGGAGAAAACGTGAGACACGAGCAAAGTAGAATTCAAGATGCAGGTTAGCGAGATGTGTGCAAACAGCAAAGCAACGTGTAAAGTACAAGATGGACAGATCGACAGAGAAACGCGTATAAATCCCTTCAGTCAAAACCAAAAGTGGAGAAAATGGGATGGATGTTTCAGTTGGACCAATGGATCTCATTCATTAAAGTTGAACTCGCATCTTTTAATTGCAGAACAGTAACTTATTTAAAGGTTAAAGGAAACTTGCTTTGTAACAAATTTCCCTAATATTGTTTATAGTTGAGCCACTCAGTGCGTCGTGGTCTCATTTAAAAACGTTAAGAAATTGAGGGATGCTTATCAGAAAAAGTGTGCTTATGGTATGTGTTTATTTAAAAAATATTGGGCCAATATATCCTTTTCAGTTTTTTGCACCACAGATATCAACCTCATAAAACCAGTATCGACCGTTCCACACCGCCGTCCCTCCACTGTTAAATTCATCAAAAGGACACTCGTCTTCTAACGGTTGATACGTCCAGCTGTATTTCTGTGATTTGACCACTAGAGGGCAGCATTTTAAACAGTTTATTATTCAATGTGGAAGTCCAGTCAGTGTTCAGGGGCTTCACTGCCTCACCTCCTCCCTGTGTCTCTGCAGCTTCGGCATGGTGCTGACGAGGGGCCACGGAAAGCTGATGTTTGTGGGAAACGTGTCTGTGGAGGAAGGTACGACATCCCATAATAACTGCCGTATATGGTGCCGAATCAACACACTCAACCCCGGAACGTGTAGATGCTGAATCCTCTAGAGCTCCACGAATGATTATATTCGTGCATAGAAAACTGTTAACCACGCGGCGTCAGCTTCTTAAACTGAAGTGCGAGGAAGTAAACCTGCAGCTGACTGAAGTGTTTGTCCCTTCCTCCGCAGGCCTGCACGATCTCACCTCCCCAGACCTCAGCATCGCCGCCGAGTGGTGCGTAAACATGAACTGATGTTTAATTTAATCAGTTCATACGTGCAGGAGACACGGATGAATGAGTCAAATAGGTCATCAAATGACAAATAATGTTGTGTTGTTGTACCGTAAATTACGAGGTGAGTGTGGGAGGGGTCAGCAGTGAGGGCAGAATCAGTCTACCTAAATCATTTAATGGGAGTCCCAGTAATGGAATGAAAGAAGGTTAGAGCCGTGTGTAAAATAAAAGTAAAAGTCAGGATTTGTACGATTTTTAAGTCTTTCCCTTCCCTAAAGTCTTCTCATTTATCAAAGAATGTGTTTCCCCCTCCCCTATACTCTGTCTAGAATCGACTGACAACATATTAAACTGTCGGCAGGCTTCTGTGTCGCTGTTTCTCCTGGTGTAATAAACCGCTTTTCCTCAGGACGTACTGTGAGACGGACATCGACCCCAGCCACCGAAAGTACTCTCAGCTTCAAGCAGCCATCCGCTACCTGCTGGGGAAGGAACCCGACCTCGAGTGTAGGTTTCTGACACTAAAATAATAAACCTGTGAAGTATCTCCCTCCATACATTTCTATTAGCTCCGTTTTATATTTAAGTCCTTTTTAATGAATTATAATATTTTGCTGAAACAGTTTTTGGGAAAGGGTCAATATGAGAATCTGTCTTGGACATCACAACATTTACGAAGTTCTTGTTCAGAGTGATGAGTGTTTATTTGACCTTGATTTAAAAGTCACCTTTGTTTGACGGGGGCTGTCCGTTGCCTAGGTGACGAGGTGTTGCTGCAGCAGATGCTGTTTGACGCCGTGGTAACGGCTCCACTAGAAGCCTACTGGAACGCCCTGATGCTCAACGACAGGTGAGACCTGAGATATATTCAGCACATTTAACCTTTTATAGCTGATAACGTGCAGCATTAAAAGGTCAGCTCACCCAGAAATACACAAATACATAAAAACATCTTGCTGCAGACCGTTGGAACTGGAAATAGTTTTCCATCAAAGATAAAGGGAATAATAAAACTTTTGACAGTGACTGCTGTTGAGTTTATTCTGCATATTGTTACTCCTCACGAACACGACTGTAGCTGTGTGCTTCTGTGTGTGTGCGTGTGTGTGCGTGTGTGTGCGTGTGTGTGTGTGTGTGTGTGTGTGTGCGCAGGGTGGAGCCGGGGGTGGAGACGGCCTTCCTCGGTACTCGTGCCGGCCTGATGAGGATCATGAGATACGCAGGAGTGGAGACCAGAGTGGCAAAGTAAGACTCAAGCTGTTCACAGTTTATGTGTCCAGGCCCCTTTTCTTCAGCTCACCGTTTGTCTCAGAGGAGTTTACAGAGAAAGACTCTCAATCTGCTCAACATCCGACTCAAGGAAACAAAAACAAATACAACCAACAATATAGTTTATTATTATTATTATTATTATTATCAGTATAGTTAGCTTTATTCATGCAGGGACGGTCTCTGCTGCCTGTCATTTATTCAGTCCAGCTCACATTTGGAGCTGATCAATGCAAACGGTTCACAGCTGGTGTGGAAAAACTGATCACAGTGCTACAGTCCAGGGATGAAATACTACAATTTCCCAGGCTTTCTAAATTAATTCACCAGTTATTTTCTGCGCTTGGTTTCTGAAGTTGAACTTCCGCTCCGCAGAAGGTTTCTGACTCCGACTGATAAAGACAACCTGTACACCATCGATCACTTCCCCCTGTGGTACCGCCTGGCCGTGGAAAACACTCCTGGGATCTTCTACTACTACCCCGTTAACGACAAAGGTACGTCTCTTCAGCCCTCAACATGTATTCCTACAACAGAAAAAGTGGATTATTGTTATCATTAGATATGTCCCCCATCAGCTCATCCTGAGGTGAATCTTCTCTCAACAGGAGTGAAGTACGTCATAGCGACGACTGCGGTGACGGTGTCCTCTGAAGGAAAGACGGCCATGGCTGGAGGTGAGTCACACCGCCGCAGCTCTGCTTCAAAACACTCAACAGGCAAGCTGTGGAGTCGTTTAAAGTGTGACCTACTGCTGCGATATGTACCTCATCTGTGGGACATCTCGGATATGTCGTGGCTTTTTTGATTGAACGTTTCTTTAATCGGCCCATTTTTCATCAGCTGTAATACTTACAAGACCTTCAAACAATACACAGGCAGGTCCGGAAAAAGTCTTTAACAGCATTGAATTACGTTTCCTCAAAAAAGGCCGTAGAGGGTTTTAAAAGGTCTTAAGAGGTCAGTGAGGTAAGTTTTATAATGTGTTTGTGTCCGACAGCAGGTTGTCAGGAGGTGTTACACGCCGATAAACTAAAAGTGACCCATAACGGGAAAGTGTTGATTTTAGCAAAAACTTAAATGAACTTACATAAACATGAATTATTTTTAATTGGTTAATCCGTCCGTGCTTTGTCTGCTGCTTATCTGAGTCCAGGTTGCATGAATCTAATGATATTGTTATACGTATGTTGCTGGGAAGTACTGAAAAACGTGACATAATAATAAACCATTCCAGGCCCTATCGTGCCTACTGGTTTTCCACTATACTTTCATACTTTGGTCGGTAATGACCGTGACACAGGGATTAAGTTAAATCTTTATTTAAAAGATCTTAAAAAGTCTTAAATTGATCTGCGTGAAACCTGCACACACCTGAGTTCAGGTTAGACAAAAGAAGTTCCATTTGTCAAATTAGACAACAGGTGACTAGAGAAAAGGGAGAACCAGCTGCAACCTGAGTCTGACTCAGATATTGCCACTTATCTTTATGGCTTTTCATTGACATAAAATAAAAAAATTCAAGCATTAATCTGGAGTTGCGACCAGGTTACATTTTTTTTTATTGCAACGCTCGACTTAAAGATATAAGAAAATGTTTGCACGCCTGCCGTTGATGTTACCTTTCGTCCACATTTTTTCCATTAAGGGAAGCCACAGCGATTCTCAGCAAATAGACAGTTTGAAAGTGATTCAAACATCCCGACACAATGCTCATAGTCTAACCCTAACCCTAACCCATCCCTAACTGCGCAGGCTGTGATGTTTCACAGGTCTGGCAAGTTATTAAATCATTTTTGAGGAAAATTAATGAATGAGCTTGCAAGGTTTTGGGTTTTGTTTATTTTTGGCTTAGTTTGTTTTATAGCTTAAGTCCATAGATTCAAATGTCTAAGTCCAGATAGCTGATGAATTTCATCAGTGTTCCTGAGATGATTTCACCAGGATTCCTTGACTTGCCATGATCATGTTGTTTGTCTGAATCCCAGAACATGTCAACGTTGAGTCCTTGAATTCTCTTTCGTTTCATCTTGGGAGTGTGATATTCACTTTGAGTCGACATGGGAAACTGGGCTCTCTTGTTCTGTGGCTGTCCATTCGTGGCGTTTCTAAGAATCCAAAGAAACAGTTTAGATAAATAGAGTTTATTATCTTCAGTGTGATTAACAGTCCAAGAGTTGAATTTGAGACAATGTTTTGTGTGCATATCACAGAAAATATGGACTAAATAAGTTAAAACACATGGAATTTACAGTATATGTGCGGTGATTCCCTCACACATTTTCAGTCAGTATCTCATACTTTGCTGTGGTGGGAATAAATGTTGTTTTACCTGTTTGTCATAGAGCTTGAGAGTTTGTTTGTGCTGGACTGAAAGCAGTTGTAGCTCGAAACTTTTTTTCTCTAGGTGGCAGTACAGCTCTAGTATTGTTTGAATGCAATTAGCCTCGCTGATGAAGCTTAAAACAACATTTCTCTGACAGCGGTAGACATGGCTTAAAGTGTCTGTTATTTGGAGGGAATGCAACAGAGGTACAAAGAATAATTTCTCAAAGTGGGGGAGTTAAAGATAACATAACTGATCAAGAAATATAAAGAACATTTGTGCAGCAAACAAGAGGAGAAACTTCACATATTCACAGACGTTTATGCTTCTGGACTTTGTGCTCATTGGGCTCAGATACAGACAGGACAGCATGAACAAAAAGGTTGTTTTCATATTTCTAAAGAAGAATGAAAAACACAGATGAAGGGAAGTCAAGGTGCAGAAGTGCCAAACAGCAGCTTCAGAGGAGTTTAAAAGCTGGCTGAGAGATGTAGCGCGGGGAATAACAATTCACAGAGCATCCATACATAAAAAGAAGTGCCGCAGCATTCCAGTTTCACTGAATGTGGTACGGTCCATTAGCTGGACATCAGTTCCCACCCGGAGATTTTCAGCACAGTCACAGAGCTGCAGGCGTTTCTCTCTCCAGACGTTGTGTCGTCAGCGATGACAGCAGAAGCAGCCAGAGCGTCCTGGAAGGATCTAAAATCAGTAAAGAGCAGTGGGTCAGAAGCTGCTGATTCGATAGCCGTGCACGACGCCGCAGGCCTCTTTGGGCGGCGTCGCCTGTGGCGAGCTCGGAGATGACATTTGCCCGTCCTCCAGGTCTGTCTCGGCTCCGGACTCGGCCATCAGGGGCTGGCCACGGTTCTTCATCTCCCTCTGGTACCGCGCCATCAGCAAGGCGTAGACGCAGCCGTAAGTTGCTGCGACCACCATCATGACACACACTGTGCCACAAATCACACCCGCAACTATTTGTGTGCCGTGTGCTCGGCGGACGCTGACTGGCCGGTACCGCTGGCGAACACATTCCTCGTTGCTGCTGACCCGGCCGGGCGGGCAGGGAGGCCGGGTGGCATAACCTGGCGCGCCGTCTTTGGTCGGACTCTGCAGGCAGTAGCTGAACATCTCTGCTGGCACGCTGCGGATATCCCTGCCCTTCAACTCCCCCGGGAGACTGCACTGCATCACATCTACCTGCCCATCTATAAAACAGACGGAGAGAGGAGGCAAAAAGAGAGAGGGGGAAGGACAGGGAGGGAAAAGATGAAATAGAGGAAAGGAGGAAGAAATATACCGGTAGAGAGAGGGGAGGATTTAGAGAGATGTAGGTCATTATATTCTTAGATGTCTTTGCTCAGCATACATCCATCCTACAAAGCGGAGATTAATTGCTTCGATTAGACAGCTTTTGAAGTACAGACTCAAAATACAAAGTGATTCACTCTGGTCTTAAACCACTGCAAGCCGACTGCCAAAACTATCATCTTCAGAGTATTTGAGATTTGGAGAGGCCTGCTAACAGCCCTGCTCACCCCTGTAAATCAACCACTCCATCCAGTGCTTGAAGTCTCTCAGCTTGCAGTCGCACTCCCAGGGATTTCCCGCCAGCTGGAGCTGCTGTAGCCCCACCAGGGGCTCGAAGGTGACTCTGTCAAGGGCCACCAGCCGGTTGCTGGCCAAGGACAGCCAGGCGAGTCTTGGAAGCGCATCCAGCAGGCCCTTAGGCAGCCACAGGAGGCCATTGGAGGACAGGTCGAGCCCTCGCAGCCGCCACAGCCCCTTGAAAACGTCCTTGCTCAGGCCAACGCTCCCTTGACTTCCATTCAAGCCCTGCAGGACCTCTGTGCTGCTGTTGGGGTCAGAAGTTGCCAGGCGCACCCCGAGGTAGTTAGCAGAGACATTGAGCCAACGCAGGCTGCTCAGGCCGGAGAAAGCTCCAGGCTGCAGGGTGGAAAAGTGGTTCTGGGAAAGATCCAGGAGCTCCAGGCTGCTCAGGTTCGACAGTTCAGTTGTGCCCAGGGAGGAGAGGTTGTTCTGGGGTAGGCGGAGGATCAGAGAGTCCTGATCCAGCAACACTAGGATGGGTGTCAGAGAGAGAAGGCCGACAGCGGAGCAGTCAGTGGTGTTACCATAGCAGGTGCAGACACCAGGGCAGCTGTGGACCGAGCCCAGCAGTCCCAGAACCAACACCAGACTGGACAGGGCTGCGCACACTGGAAGACATGAGAAACAAACAGAACAACGGCATCCATTAAACTGCCAAAACTCAGTACTATTATACCAAGACACTTTTTATCACCCTGCACCGACGTCTGACCACTGACTTGTTTGTAATCCTGTTGGTTTACGATCCTAATATTCTATTGTAAGTCTGTGAATTCAAGCCTGCTCCCTTCTGTTTTCCTGAATGTGGCCTCTTATTGGAGTTGGTAGATTTTTGTCTCATGTAACCAGACCTCTGATTCATCAAGCCCATGGATGTTCGGTTCGCAAGATACAGAACTGTGAATTTGAATGTGCTGTTTCTGGAAGTATCCATTTCAAACAGTCACATTTCTGTCACAACATCACAGCAACGACAACAATTGAGGAAGTTGTGAAGAAAATCAAGGAAATCAAAGCTAAACCTTCAGAAAAACGGTTCACTGTCTGCTTCATTGAAACCTGTGGAGTCTTTTATGGAAGCAGATTGCAAACTTTATACATTCTATACCTGCTCTAAACGTGGATACAAGCATCAGTTCAATCCTTCACGGATGAAGCGTCTGTCCAGACTCACCCAGGCTCTCCAGGTGACTTCGTCCATACTGGTCCAGGTTCTTCATGTCTGTCACCTCGACTCTACTGCGGCTTTAGGCTCTCATCAGGATCTCGTCGCTCTCTGCCGGCTCACACCAACCACCAGCTGAGGAGAACGTCCTGGGAAACAAAACAGAAGACGGGATGTTACGTCAGGAGATATGGACTTGTGAAGTGAAAGCAGTCTAATATCATGAGTATAATTGAATGATACCATTGGTTTATATTACGGCCATCGGTTGCTAGATATATTTCAGTATGGTACGAGTCAGCCTCAGTGGCTGTACCTATGGCAACATATGCTGGATCTTTCAGAAGATATATCTGCGTATTATCAGAAACACATAAAACAAGAATTTTTAGAAAGGATCCCTTAAATTTGTATGTTTGTGACCAGGAAATGTGTTGAGGGGGACATTTACTGTTGAAAAATAAGTCAGTCAGTGATCTCTGATGGGCAAACGATATAATTGCGACGCTTTTGCTGAATTAGCTCAAACATATTTTGCCTTTTCTGTACTGACATTCCATCCACGTTTCTTTTCGGTAAACACAAACACCGATATATCGGCCAAAATATCAGCCTGGCTGATTTATTGGTCTAGCTCTGGCAAAGACACCACTCAGAAAGTTCACCCAGTATCTGAAGGTGAATTGATTTAAACTACTGAAATGTTTTTTCCAGCTTTTTTCAAAGCATAGTCTTTAGCTTCAGCTCGTTGTTAGCGGCGCACACAGCAGAATTTTAAGATCTGAGATTGGATGTTTCTCTCTGAAAAGCTGGGATTCTGTTTCAGTTTTTATTTCCACTGGCGTGTGCCTTTTTTTTATTTTGTATTTTTTTAACAATGTTTTTGGACACAGTTGTGTATATTTTGTACTGGTGATTAAAACCAGTTGAGTTTCGTGATCTACAGCATGTCCCCCTTTACAACTCTACCATATAGGATAATCCTTTGAGCTTTGTTTAGATTTACTTTGCTCTCTTTCAGCTCCACATGCCCTTACTTTCATTCATTGTTAGCAAATCCACTCTCCATGCTTTGCATCTAACATCATCACCAGCTTTGGTCCCTGGTAGAGCTGACCTACAGAATACTGGCATTACAGGCCGGAGTTGTGCTGTAATTCACAGCATTTCGCGTGTCCTCATTCCTTTTCATTCTTTGCCTTTCTCGCTCAGAGAGAACACACAAGGAGCTTCATGTGAAGTGAAATAATCCTCTATGTTTGCATCCAGCCAAACCTACACTGGAGAAAAGTCAATGCCGAATTCTTTCTTCTTGACGCCCACTCCTGATTCGCTGTACGCTGCAGATACAGTGGAGCGTCAGCATTGTTTCACACATACAGTCAAGGAAAATGTTTGTATTTTTTGCTGATTCGTTCGTTTTTAATTCACCCCTCATGATATCTCTGGCAGTTTGGGGCACTCAGATATGCCGAGGGATGTGTGCGTGAGAGATAAAGCTGCAGAGGAAAAGAAAAGTGCTGTCACTCCATCATCCGTCTGTAGCTGCTTTAAAGAGCCAGAGAAACGCTGCCTCAAGGTCTTTCTTTTGTTGCAGGTCTTTCTATTGTTAAGTCATTGTTGTCACGGACTGCGTGAGGCAGGAAGGTGCCTTCAGGCCACCGCTGACATTACAAAACGGGAGAAATTACAATGCAGGTAGAGGAGGGAGATAATTGGAGGACATATGGAGAGGCAAATGTGACTCCCAAAGAATATGT
Organism: Coreoperca whiteheadi; assembly: GCA_011952105.1. Taxonomy (NCBI): domain Eukaryota; kingdom Metazoa; phylum Chordata; class Actinopteri; order Centrarchiformes; family Sinipercidae; genus Coreoperca; species Coreoperca whiteheadi. Next base: position 1,899,668 of record CM022474.1, on the reverse strand, counting down.
GACGTCAGTTCACATCAAGAGGCCAAAAATTAGAAGTGCAAAGTCAGAGCCTTAGTTCCCAGATGATGATCACAAGGAAATCGTATGTACGTCTGTATAGAGGATAAAGTAGAGTAAGTACTGATGCTCAGGGTATCTGCAGGTTTAGACTTTTTCTTTCACCAGAAAAACGCCCGAAACAACCCATGTTTACGTTTCCCGAAGTGACCTCTTGCGGTAATGCAAATAACGATATACTAAGGCAAAACCTCTCAAGGAGGCCGACGGGTGGATGGCTGAGTGTTCAACGCATGTGAAACATCGTTGCCAAATACAGACTTGAACGTGCTTCTCAGTCTGCACGCGCACAGGTGTCGCTCAGAGACGTTTGCGTGACTGTTTTCTCTTGTATGGATTGCGGGTATAATGTTAATGCGCCCAATTCAAATCTGCCTCCTGACATGAGGTTGGATCAACCAATCGGCTTGTTTGGTGTGCTGGGCCACACAACGAGCTGTTGAGACTTGGTAAGTCCGTGTTTCAGGCTCCTCTTCGAGCCTCTGCAACCTACATTTATCTACCCACAACTCCCTTCTTTGCAGAGACGTTGGTGTTTCTTCGTGGATGGATGGTGTTAAAAATAGCTAACATTGATGACTATATTTCAACATGACCTGCTAACGCTAATGCCTCAACCCATTAATTTGTGGCTATGTTTATTGTGTGACTTAACTCTGATGTTATTTCTCTTTCGCTGTACTCTGATGTCTCTTGCAAAAGAGATCTTATTGATCTCAATAAGATTACCTGATGAAACAATGGTTATATACAGTATATAACTTCATCTAAAACAGCTTTCACTTTCCAACCACATTAAGCCCGAGTTTATCTTACATGTCTAGTCATCTTTTGATCTGAAAATCACCAAATCAGTGCCTACAGCGGTTTCTTTTGACTATGAAGGCAACTTTGTCATAATCTCAACCAGGTAGTTTTAATGTGTGCACTAAGCGCCAAGCAAACTTAAGAGGCCACATGGTGGCAATGGAGATAAATGGAAAACAGAAGTAGGAAAACCGGTGCGAAATTGCATCAGCGAGTTGAAAATGTTTTTACTTGAGCAAAAAGTTTGTAATTGTCCACCGTATAAACATAGAGACAAGACAAGGCAAAGGGAGTAACAACAGTCAGAGCCTGAAGTGAAAACATGTACAATTACAGAAAAGCTCGTGAGAGTCTGAATCTGACAGTTATATGGGTCGTTGTGGAGTTGCGACATTAGGTCTACTGCAGTAGTCTATAAGATGATGAGCGGGGCCTAGTGTATCCTATGGAGAAGATGACCTCTGACCCCTGTCCCTGTCTGACGGTTCTAACACGAGATGGATGTTGAATCATGTTACATATTGTGGAAACAGGAGGAAGGATTTACAGAAAAGCACGATCTCGCCTTACATAAATCCTACACACACTAGCCGAATAGTTAAAACCACGAAGTCCACTGCGACGACTTTTACTTTGCGAGATAACTTACAACATTGTACACCGTCAAAACACTGCACACACCCACTGTTGCATGCTCATACACACACATATAGCTTCAAGCCGAGGACCAAAACAAAAGCCAACGTAGTGGTTGGTATGTCATCTTCTGTTAATCAAGAGGTGAGGTCGCTCCTGGCTGCTTGTCTGCTATTCACCGTCTCTCTCCTCATTCCTTCGTCACTTTGAGCGTGCCCTCCTCTCTGCGCTACTTGGCGTCTCTTTCTTTGGACTTTATGGAAACCACAGAGAGCTTAGAGACGGCTGCGTGTAGGCCGAGGAACGTCAGATTCTCCTAAGCTCAAACCCAGCAGGTTTATCTGTGAAATGCAAAGTCTAAAAACCTTTCCAGGGCAAGGAAAATCCCGGACTGTCTTTTGTCCACGTCATACTGTGTTGTGACTTGTTTTCTTTTAGGATGTAGATGATGCTTTTATCTAGAGTAATTCATAAAATGTCATTTTACAGGATGAACTGTAATAACTTTGCTGATCTTGCGAAGTTTCATCTAGCGCCATCATCAGACCTAACCCTAACCCTAAATCACAGTCTAAAATAATTTAAATCACGATATATCTAATAAAGACTGAGGCTGGAATTAGAGTTCCTAAACGTCTCGGCGGATCCACACAGAGAAGGGTGTTATGGGTAACCGCAGGTCGCAGAGGGGCCAACGTGGACACCACAAATCTCTAAAATGCGTTGTTCAGCCCCAACAGAGAAAGAGGCCTCAGGAATCTTTGTTTTCCTGTGGCTCATCGCTTCACGCTTGTTTTTACTGTGATTTGGATTGTCCATAAATTGTGGCGGGAAGGATCCTCTTGTGATGACGGCTTAGAAAAATGCGTCCGTAGTTGTAGAAACTGAGGAGAAAAGTGTCCTGGGGTCCTTCATTAGGTGATTTTTATGGAGTTTTTGGGAGCAAACAACCGTTGAAACAGCTTGTGAAAAGAACCATCAACCAGATTAGACGCCGCCCACACAGCAGTGACGGGTCACAGATTAAAACTGTGGTTTCAATCCCTCAGCGGGACAGGCGTCTGTTCGAGAGTCCAGATGGTGTTGGAACAACTGGTCCAGGAGATTAACGCCCCCACCCCCACCCCCCCTCTGTTTACTGTTTCTATTGTCGTGTCATTATCACACATCTGCTGTCATTTAAAGCACTTTCACAAGACCTGTAGTTAATACACGCTCTGCATATGTCAGCTGATGACCTCGTACCCGGTGAGCTGCTCAGGATGAGACTCGGACGACAGCAAGGCGCTGTGAACAGCTGCTGGTGTTTCTGTCTGCCTGAGTAGAGTTTAACAGACGGAGACCATTTCTGTCATCTTCTAACTCCGAACTGATCATCTCTGATCAATCTGACTGATTCGTGTGTTTAGAGCAGGTGACCCTGTTAGCCGTCCAACCACAGTATCTGCTAAGCTAACTGTCATTGTTACCGCTGCTTTTCCTCCTGCGCTAGGGTTATTATGGAAACTTTAGCATTAGTGGCTAGCTAACAGACTGCAAAACCCAGAAGCGATGTTCTGAAGGGCTAAGCGCCATGTTTAGTGCAGCTTTAAACCAAACAGCATCGGTGGGACTGAGGCCCCATTTTCCATTTTTTAGGTTTTTTGTTGCTGTAGTTTGAGTTTTCATAGCTGGCGCTCTTTAGTTAGTCAAAATGAATGAGTTGTTGTGTAGTTTAGTTAGCATGGCCGACGAAAGGTCTTTTTCATAGGCTGTATTATCAGAACTAGATAGCAGAGTTAATTTAATTTAACTCCTAGCTGCATTCATAAGCCAACAAAACGTTTTCTAGCTGTCGTGGTTTGCTTCCTCTGGCCCTGCCCGCTAGCTCCCGCTCCGTCCATAGACTTTAAATTGTGACGCACATAAACATGGATTAAATCCTAATAAAAAGAGTAATAATTGATTAATTTGCAGGTTCCAGGTGTCATCTTTTTGTGCCAAAGCCAGAAATATTGTGACAGGAAAAAAGGCCACAGAACTGTCGGCAAGCACGGACAGGATGGACGTCTTACAGAAGTAACTTTTAAATCAACATTTCTTTTACTGACGCAAAAAATACTGCTCCCGGGAAACTGCTACAGCGGCTTCTGTGAACTGAAAGTGAAGTCGATTGGACAGATGCGGCAGTCACTGATGATTGGTCAGGGCGTGAACACGATGTCAGACTGATTAATGAAGTGATGGAGTCTGATTATCCGGCTCAGCTTCAGAGCGCCTGGAGGAACTTGTCACAGATCGAGCAAACTTTTATGGTGAATGAAACTAAAAGATACATCACCGCTATACTTGTATTTGTCACCTACAGCCAAATAAAGTACTGCATCGGTTCTTGTGAACTAGCACTTTTTGTTTACAGGTAACTAACTCAGCTAATTCTGCGTGTGTGACTCTCTGCGGTGGTGAGTCTCTGTGCGATTGTCTCGGCCTATCACAGTTCCATCACCTCGGCTCCTCAAAACCTCTTTGATGAAATGTTCCGATTACTGACGAGGCTGGCAGCTATCGATAAATCCAACCTTGATGAGTCAAGACCTCACCTAAAAAAAAACACAAAAAAAACCCTGCGGAAAGTGTCACTGATGCCACAGCTGTGATTTTAAAAACACTGTTTTCCAGATGGTCCAGGGATTCAAACCAGCAGCCTTCTTGCCTCAATTTCACTTTTTCAGCCTCTTGGTACCTGTTTGTGGGTTGACATTTTGTCTGAAAAGCAGCAAAACAGATATTTTTTCATGTGGTAAAGTGGATTATCATCTCGATTTTTAAACTCCGCTGTTTGGATTTTGTCATCGAAGTCCTGCCGATGTAATAATGTTCCCCGCTTCATCTGCAGTGCATTGCTCCGGTATTCTGGACTCTAACGTGGCGTCCCACTGGCTGCTTAATGGCCTCTGACAGGCGCGCAGGAACCCCCCCCCCCCCCCCAGGCCGCACTTTTCCTCCAAACAGCCTGAGAACGAGGCAGCTGAGCGTTCAGTCCAAAATGCCGAGAGCACAAACACTGCAGCATCCACGCCGAGGCAGGGTAAGTGGTGAGGAAACAACAGAGTGCAAGTAAACAACAACACGCACGTAAGCTCACTCCTACATGCTTTCAGGCTCTCTCTCTCTATTAAAAGCACAGATATGCACTTGTATTCAGCGTGGCCGAAGATTCCACCCATATGTGACAGTGATAGACCTGTCATCCCAAAGCCACGGGCATGGAGCTGTTGCTATAACGGCCTCCACTCTCCTGGATTCACTTTTCCCCATCAGACGTTGGAACCCGGCTGCAGGGATTCGCTCCAATTCAAACACAAGAGCATTGGGGAGGTCCAACACTGACGTCGGGTGATCAGGTCCGGCTCAGGGTCGGCGTTCCGGAGCTGTTGAGGTCAGGACCGTGCAGAACAAGTCAAGTCCTTTCATGCCAAACAGCGAAAACCATTTTTTTGCAAAGCGGCTTTGTGCACAGGGACATTGTCGTGTTGAATACTGTTGTATAAAATACTCCTGTGTGCTGCAACAATTAGTCGATTTAAACTAACGGGCAACTATTTTGATAACCGGTTAATTAAGTCATTTATTAAAGCAACTTTTCAACTGTTGGTTGGACAAAATGTCATTTGAAGGCCCCACCTTGGGCTCTGGGAAACAGGGATGGGCGTTATTCATTATTTGTAGACCAAACCATCAATCGATTAATCATGAAAAAGATCTAAATTGATTGACAATGAAAATAATCATTAGTTGCAGGACCAGTATGCTGAAGCATTAAGATTTCCCTTCTTTTGAACCAGTGTCCACTTACTTCTGGCCATATAGTGTTCATGCACACACATTCAGGTTTTTCAAAGGCGCATGCACATGTCTTTGTACAGTAGCTACACACACGCACACGCACACGCACACACACCCCGCTCACCATCTGCTCTGCTGCTTCAGCCTCCAAACACAGAAAGAAGACAGAAACTGCTCATCTTCTCCTTCATCTGCAGCGTTCAGAGAAGAAGCCGAGAAAATCTGAACTGGAAATGGACTTGAAGCCCTTCTGACTCAAAAGCAAAACCTGGATGTGTCTTTCAGATCTGAGCCCAGAGACCAGTCCTCAAGGACAGAAACTGGCCTCTGCCTGAAACGCCAGGAGCTTGATTCCTCGTTAAAACCAGAAGCTGGACTGGAGTTTTATTCCGGATCAAACACTGCTCGTCCTCCACCTCTTCATCCTCATCGCTGCTCCCTCTGATCGTCTCAGTGCTCCGTCCAACGCACACCCAGCCTGCCGACTGAGGGCGAGCGAGCCTCTCTGTGTGCTTTAGAGAGAGAGCGAGAGAGAGAGAACGAGGGAGCGAGCGAGCGAGCGAGAGAAGCCACATGCTGCCGCTAATGGTGTGTGTGTGTTGTACCGAGTGTGTAACGTGCATTAAAGCAGGGTTTGACAGAAATAGTAACGGCAGAGCGTTGCAGCTGCGGGCTGAGCTCTGAATGAATGACGGGAGAGAGAGAGGGACTGTAATAAGTAGTATTTCCTTGCAGTACTGTACCGAACTATGCACATGCCAATAGAGCAAATGTGACCAAAAAATAACTGTACGAGAGAGAGAGACTATGAAATGTAATTTGTCAAAGATTAAGGCAAAGCAGCAAGCTGAAAGGTGGGGTGTGGCTACATGTGTGGCGCCGCCCCTGGTGGAAATATATGTGTTGCCCCGCCCCAAAGTACCCGCACCATGTTTGCCGCCCCTCTGTGGTATAATTGTACCACTACAGCTTCCAAAGATGAACCGTAGCGCTATATTACCAAGGCAGCGGTCAGAAGCACAACAGACCACGTCCGGCTGCAATGTTGGGCCAGAGGTTCAAGAGACTTTCAACCCGTAGAGGCCAGTTCAGCTGTGCTCTTCCTCCTTCCAAAATCTAGTGTGGGGTTGCTCTTTAAAAGCTTCTCACAAATATATAGTTTTTAAAAAGGCTCAGTAACTTCCTCAAACAGCTGCTCGCTGTCGTATTTTATCAAACAAACAGGAGGAAATATGGCATTTGCTGGGGACTATTTTCAGCGGCGGATGAATCCACATGTGGCGCTGTAGTGAGTGTTTGGGGCAGCAGGACGGTGTGTGTGTGTGTGGCACTGAGTCAGAATAAACTACAGTGTGTGTGTTCGTGGTGATGAAGGAACAACAGTGATGAGTTTTTAACAGTTTCTGGACGAGCGATAAACAGAACATCCCTAATAATCTTAAACTTCATTTAATCCTCTGCAGCCATCACTGTTTGATCTTACTTTTACTTTCATGCTGCTCTCACTATAACTGTTTTCAATTTTGCAAATTGTCCAAATTCTGTAGCAAATCTATATTTCATTATCTAAATGTTTCATTTGCTAAGCATTTCCTCTATTTTTAAGAACTGCATTGAGTTTTATCCCCCCTCCTTTCTTTTTATATACTCTGGCAATATTGTTTTTGCACTATAAGTTCCAGTGAAGTCTACAGAAGTGAACTCAGTTATATTGACTAACTGTTTGGAGAGAAAGATGAAGTATGAGGCAGAGAGATCATTCAATGAGTTTTCTTAGCCATTAGTTTGTACTTTTAGTATTTTGGCAATAGTTAACGAACAGCATTTCTATAGCAACAGTTCAAGAGAATCTCTGCTCCTTTACAGTGTTGAGATATGACCTCTGTAGCGGCTGCAGGCTAGAGGCCGAGGCTACGTAGGCCGCTACTGGAATAACACACCCGGATCGGGTGAAAAGCTAAATCGGTGATGTACTCTTTTAAAGGAGTAGTTGGACCTTTTGCTTTCACAAATTGTTGTTTTTGCACTTCGGTTTGTGTACAGATTAAACAAACGTCGTGTTAATTAGTGAGCTGTAGAGGTGTGGGGTAGGTGTGATGTTGAACATTGAACAGCTGCTTCCAGTGTTTATGCTAAGCTAAGCTAACCACATCCTTACTCGGTACTTAACACACGGACATGAGGTTAAAATCCTTTCATCTCTTTTGACGGAAAAAAAGCAAATAAGCACATTTCCAAAACTGTGGAACTATTCTGTGCTACACAACACCAAACACTTATCTAACCGTCTTTAGACGTCAGCTAAACATACCTGTGTTTACCTCTTAACTACGGTTTTCAGATTCAGATTATTTCATTGTCATTGAGTGCAGTCCTGACGGGGCATTTCCACAGAACAAACATGACAACAGAATTAGAAGAAATGTACATTTATAGCCGTAAAGACGTATTTGGCTAAACCTGTTTTGTTGGTATTTCTCTCTAAAAATTAGCAAAAACTAGACAATGATGAAAACTCTGACAGACGTACGTATCATCAGAGTCCAAAGTACGGCAGCACCAGCCAGGAAACAAAGCTAAATTATTCAAGTCAAACTGTCTAGGCCAGTGTGTGTGTGCTGCCGTTACTGCACTGTCAGAACAAAAGGTTCAGATGAGACAAAACTGAATCAGACGAAAATGTATTGATCACCGTGGTGGAACTGGCAGGTCGCCGCGAATGTTTGTAGCGGATTTCAGAAAGGACAACCGCAGTTAACAGCAGAGACGATGAGAAGTATCCCAGTAAGACGTCCAACGGGAGCGCTCGTATGTTAGAAATAGAAATGTGAATCAACAAACAGATCTGTGAAGGCGCACAGAGAAAATCTGAATCAAAAAGGCCCAGGAAATACGAACAAACAGAAAGTTTAAACGGCGCTGGTAGAAAATTGGACGGTAACGTTTCAATGTTCTCCGCAGCGGTGCACTCGACACACAGTTACGTCACACGGGAGAAGCTGTGTCGACTAGTAAAATAAAATGTCACCGTTCTCTCCTCGTGTCCGTAAAAAGACGCGTCCCGAGAGCGTGCGGACTATGAAATCTGTGCGAGTTATTGATGGTTGAAGAGCAGAACGACTGTGTAGGGGTGTGTGTTTCGTCCCGTCGTCGGCTGGTTTGAGAGTGCAGACTGCAGCAGAAAACAGTGCAGCTGCAGCGCCGAAGGGCGGCGATAAGGACAGGAAAGGGGGGGAAAAGAAAATACAAAGCACAACCCCAGAAATGAAATCAAACGGCGGAGCAAAGCCGCAGACCCCTGAGTCTGCAGAGAGGCTCTTTTAAAAGAATGAAGGAGAGCGATGCCTTAAGAGGTTTAAAGGACCCAAAGGTCACAATGCAGCGTCACATTTCTTCCCTCTGCTACAACCCTCCTGCTTCACACTGAAGTTCAAAACTTGACTGTTTAGCTCTTCATCGTGCAAACAGGGATTTCTAGAGCGGGCCGTCCACTAATCGGAAGGTTTGATCCCGGCTTCCCGCAGCCCGCATGTCGAAGTGTCCTTGGGCAAGATAACGCTGTGCCTTCGGTGTGTGTGTGCGTGGATGATTAGTTTCTCTGGCCTGATGAGCTGTGTGTGAATGGGGTGAGTGTGACATGTAGTGCGAAGAAGCGCTATCTTTGGCCTCGAGGGCAACACATAACAGCAAGTGTTGGAACGCCCGCACGTGGAATAACAAGGGGGGGCGAGAGAGAGCCATTAATACCCCACACTCTTCTTTTATCCAGTCTGTGTTGAGTGATGAATTCAAACATAGTTATAAATACATTCAGTCCCGGGACCACAGTCCGCACAGCTAAATAGTCCCTTTAACATAAAGACGTCTTTCATATTGAACAAAACCTCTCAGCCGACACGCAGACCTTACAGTTGAACCATAATCCCACCTTAGCTAGCCAGGCTCCTTCTTTAAATCCTCCTACGAGTTGAGAGCACTTGCATGCATGGTAATTGCTTTAAACAGAGGGAATAACCAGGGGAGAGTCACAAGGAAACCAATAAACATTAATACTCTCCTACACACACATGCAGTTTTCGCTGCTGGAGCCCTGAGGTTCTACCAATGGACAGACTGGCAGATCTCCCATCGGGGACAATACAATTTTCGGTAAAAGTTGAAAGAACTTGAGTCAGAAGCTGCGTCACTGACTAGCTGTTACCGTGCGGTCAGACCGCTGCACAGCTGGCTCCGGCTGCCCGGCCAGCAACGCTGTGGAGAGATTCGTGGACGCCCTGACAAAGATGGAAAATAGGAGGCAAAGTTAATTTGAACGCTTGGTGACAAAATTCTGATCTATTGCCGCCGAACAGCGTCATAGTGCATTACCATAAAGTTGCCCGGGCTTCAACTTCCCTCGACGCCGACACCGTCCAAGACGTGCTGCTCGCTGCCGGCTCACATAGAAAACAAATGACTTCACCTTGACGCTCTGAACGCCCAGTTACACTGACCAGCAACACACCAGAACAGCTGTTATAGATGTTCTCCTCTGTCACACGTGTCGCTCAAGGTAAAAGCTGAACAGCAGAAGGCAGCAGGCAGGAGATAATGATGAGGCTAAATGCTTCTGCACAGCTGATAGGAAATGATTATTCTCTGTAACCACCCCGACATCCAACATTAACGTGTTATTCACTGTTAAACACGAGTTTCCAGTTTTATTTTCCAAAGTTCAGACTAATCTTGGAGGAATAAACTGAAGCTTTTGTTTGCCAATAAAGCAAACTTAATATTTCCGGCTTTGATTAAAAAATTTCAATAAAAATGAAAATAAATAAATAGATGAGAAGTCTCGCTAAAGTGACATCATGGAAACAAAGTTAATATCCTTTGACTTGGTCACACCTGAATTCCTACATATTCTGTCCTGCAGCATCGGAGGACAATCTGCACTCCGTGAAATGCTCGATAACAAGAAGCTCAATATCCAGAAATGACCACAAATGTTTTACAGCTGCTCTGCTCTTCCAATAATAACGGTACACAAGAGGCTCGGCATGTCGCCTCGTATCACTCATCTGTGTGTGTGTGTGTGTGTGTGTGTGTGTGTGTGAGAGACTGTATGCTGCCTGTGTGAGGAAGAGTTCTCATTATTGAAGTGACAAAAGCAGTCGCAGTTATTATGTTGTTCTGAGGGGAAACGACCCCCCGCTGGTCGTCTGACGCCGCGCCTCGCACTGGATCTTCGTATCTCAGCGGGCGCACTGTGTTTCATTGCTCTGCTACTGGCTTTAATTAAGTAGCAATCAAGTTAATTGATTAGGCTAATATACCTAGAATGTGCTAATCAGGTGGTAGCAAGAAAATACAGTCCGACTGTTACTGGATGTTTGAGTTCAAACGATAATATTCATTTTTGAAATTAAATTCTTAAATTTGTTGTCTAACATTGTGTTCTGAGGAGGACATTTTACAGTCGTGTCAGTGTTCTTGTTTCTCACTGACCTCAAACAATTCTTTGACATTCCTGTACTTATTTTCTTACAAATACGCTGATAATGACCATCTGTGATGAAATAAAATCAATGGTCTCCCACTTTCCAATAAGCTGTAACTAATGACTTTATTAATGGTTAATGGATCAGTTAGTAATAAGGTAGTTGTAGTTGTAAGGCACTACTAAGAACAACATTTGGGTTTCCAGTCTCTTTGACAGGTGTTTATTCTCACTTGCTTTGACTTTGAAGCTGTTTAGGTGACCCCTCACTAAGCCCCGCCCCTCCTTAGTTACAGTTGCTACGTCTGTCAAACTTGGCGCTCTTCCAGTTCACAATAACAGTGAAAGATGTACCATGGAAATTCAGTGGGACCGTGACATGAGACAGCGGAAGACAAAAGTAGCTTCTCATCTCAGTCGGCGACCGTGAGAACCTGTCTCTGGCAGAGTCGACATTACGTCTTCATTGACTCCACGAGTTGGTTGGCAACGGCGTCTCCAGCTGACTTTTTAATGGGTCCGGCTAACTGAAAATGAGAAACCTGGAAAGGGGGCGGGGGTCTTAAATATGCACTTTATGGCATACGTTATGTCATGCTGTCTAATTGCAACGATGCGAGAAAGACTGATGCTAATGGTACCTGTCCCTGGCAGAAAGACCACATCCTCGTCAGCTGACGAGTGGAAGACCTGGAAATATGTTGTTGTTCCGCAGGGGGAAAGCTAGTCAGCTCTAGTATTATAGTACAGTGTTACAGAGGGACAATCTGCCACTTCTTCCGAACTTCCTAACAAAAACAAACCGCTTCGATTTAAGCCTCATTGTTCATATCTGTGCAATAAAGAGACAGAGACAACTGACGTTACACAGAGTTGCTATGATCGGACCGTTGTTGTTCAGTGGAGGAGTTAAGCGGTCAGCCGGTTGGATGTTGAGTAAAGCCTAAAACCAGGAAAACGCCTCTAGCGCACATCTGCCTTTGCACAGATTGCCAACAGAGTTTCAGCTGTTCGCCACTCGGGTTGCTCCTAAATGCTTGCTGCGTACTTCGCTTTGACACTCTGAGTAATTAAGCCGCTACATTCCTGAGGGACTGTGGGGGGCCCGTTACTCAGTCTGCAGGGAGCGCACACGCCATCGGGCTCATCACTGTTTACATCCCTTCATTAGCGTCAGGACACGGCGGAGGTGAGCGCAGGGTCGAATTGATTTCCCGTCTTCCTCCTTTCCTCCACAAACACAGCAAACTGTTTAGCTCTGCAGAGTCCATCTTGTCCAACGTCTGTCTTTTTAATACGTGTGTGTGTGTGTGTGTGTGTTTTCTATTTTTAGCTATCGGGGTGCAGATGTCCTTGGATTGGCTGGAAAAGAGTTTCTGGGCCGTCGCCAAGCAGGTGACCCTCTCACACATGTTGGCTGATGTCACTTTTGGGGACATTTCATTGACTTGTGTTTATTTCTCAGAGGCTGAACCTAAACCCTGACCGTAACTGATTGATAACAAGCTCCTACCCCTGAACCCGTTTCTTAGTGCGATCTACTGCCACCTGTTGGTCAGTGGAAATGATCAGCTCGAGCGTGTGCACGAGAACTAACAAAAAAAGGGAGCCACTCTTAAAAACACTGCTCCATAGGCCTGCCAGTGGTCAGAGGTTCCACAGGGAACCTTTTAAAGGAGCAGTGTTTAGGATTTAGTGGTATCTAGTGGTGAAACTGCAGATTGCAGCCATCTGAACACCGCTCGCCTCGCCCTCCCTCTCCCAAGCGTGTAGGAGAAACTACGTTGGCCGCGAAACTCATGAAAAACGTCAGCTGATATGATAGCCGATAATTACCTACTTCACATGGCTGATACTGATAAGATAACTGATAGTTTCACCGTTTTTTGTATTTTAAAAATAAGTTCATAGCCTGTAGTTTATGCACAGCTTCGAGGCTAACCAGTATCACTGTTGTTAACGCAACAACAACAAAGCAAAGTTCTGACTCTATAAATGTTAATTCATTTTTTCTAGTAAAGTTCGTCCAAAAACTTCCCAAACATACTGTCATAGAACATAAAGCCAAACGTTGCCAAGCTGTTTCGTCCACACCGGCGATGACATGTCTGGCTCTCTGTAGTGCGAGGCTCCTACCCAGGTGCAGCAGTATGACGTCGTGAGCGTGACAACAGCTGCTGAAGCCAATGAAAGCAAAGTTGGCTTCATATCATCGGCTCTAACCGCTATAATTATCGGAACAATACAATATTTTGGGCTGAATTGACTTCATTCCGATGTTACTGCAGCGATCAGTGGCGAGTGTGGGATTGTGCTGGTGAGGTTAATGTGTGTGGTGCTCGTGTCCTTGACCGATTGCAGACCGGGTAACTGGGCTGCAAACGCCAAAAAGCCCAAATTCGGCGTTGAAATTGAGTTAGGACATCGTTTCTAACAGAGTGAGCGACGCGCACACACACCACTCTGTTTTCTGCCGGGTTTTCTGACCAAAGTCCAACTAAACTGAACAAGTAAAACCCCATGCAAAGTGCATGTTCTCGTGGGTTTGGTTGGAGGGCTCAGACTGTGCTGACCTTGGAGAGAACCGAGAGTCCAAAGTGAAGGAAGCGATCACTTTAGCTCTGTTGCTTCCTGCTCTGTGTGTAAACGGCTGCTCGAGACAGACAGGAGTTAACGACCGAGGACGAACAAAATATCTTTGCTACGTGGCCATCCAATAATAATCCTCTGGACTCAGAGGTCATGTATTCAATTTAGCTTTTCCTTCATTAGGGAACAGAGCCCATTAATTATACTTTAAGCCCTTTAGACTTTTCATATTAAGATTAAAGGGGAATGTGCACAGAATAAGGTCCAATTAAGATGTAAAACAACTGGATCTGACCGTGAAGAGACCAAAGTAAAGATGAGCGTTTCTTATGCTCTTCAGTCTGCTCTCACTTTCACGAGTAAGAGCTTTCATTATTTAATCTGAATGGCCTCTTAGGAGAAGCTGAGATATTAAATTCTGTGATTTAAAGGAACAATCGACAATCAAATTTTAAATAATGTGCCCCCACTATAAAAAAGAAATCAAAACACCACAGTACCTGTACTAAGGCTAAATGTTAGCATGTCAACATCCAATAGTTAAGATGTTTGTTGACATTCTGACTGTAGGCATGTTAATATGGGGGTGTTAGCATGCTAAGTTTAGCATTCAGCTCAAAGCACCAGCTCAGCTCAAGTGCAGCTGAATCTGACTAAGTCTAGCTTAGTGTAGCCCGCCAAGCTAGCTGGCGTGCTTACTAGCTTGCTCCTTTTGTGACATCATCCTCTATTTTGGACTCCATGGCACTTCATTCCTTCGAAGGTCAAAGTTGTCAAGACTGTTTGCTGCAGGTCAAGGGCACAAATTTGCGTGTCGAAGTTCATCTAAACTTTAACTTTACATGAAAGGTCAGCACAGATTTACTGCATCTATGCAAGCCAAACCCTGCTTGTGGTCAGGATCTAATAAAAGAAACTTGTGGCTTGTCGTGGGCTCTGAGGCCTCTCGGTGGGACTTCAGACTTTTAGGGTGCTTTCACACCTGCCTCATTTAGTTCGGTTGAGTCGCACTACAGTTCGTATTCCCCTTTCAAACGAACTCTGGAGCGGTTCGTTTGTAGTGAGAACGTGATCCGACCTCGAACAGACCCAACTGCAAAAAGTACTAACCATTTTTGGACTAAACCAGGTGCCGTAGTGTATTTCGTAATATTTTCGGAAGATGAGCGTGTCAGGGTTAAGAAGAATGAATGCACGCCTCCGCTTGAAGTGACGAGGGATGCGCGCTCGCCATTTGCATTAGAACGTTGCTTTCAAGCCGCCTCCGCGCTTTATTATATAAATGTATCCATCCATGTTCTCCCTCTTACCCGGGGCCGGGTCGCGGGGGCAGCAGTCTAAGCAGAGACGCCCAGACCTCCCTCTCCCCAGACACTTCCTGCAGCTCTTCTGGGGGAATACCGAGGCGTTCCCAGGCCAGCCGAGAGACACAGTCCCTCCAGGGTGTCGTAGGTCTCCCCAGGGAGGCGTCCGGGACAGATGCCCGAGCCCCCTCAGCTGACTCCTCTCGATGTGGAGGAGCAGCGGCTCTACTCTGAGCTCCTCCCGAGTGGCCGAGCTCCTCACCCTGTCTCTAAGGGAGCGCCCAGCCACCCTGCAGAGGAAACTCATTTCGGCCGCCTGTATCCGGGATCTTGTCCTTTCGGTCATGACCCAAAGCTCATGACTATAGGTGAGAGTAGGAACGTAGATCGACTGGTAAATAGAGAGCTTCTCCTTGCAGCTCAGCTCCTTCTTCACCACGACAGACCGGTACATCGACCGCATCACTGCAGAGGATGCACCGATCCGCCTGACGATCTCCCGCTCAGTCCTTCCCTCACTCCTGAACAAGACCTCAAGATACTGAAACTCCTCCACTTGAGGCGGGAGCTCTCCACCAACCTGAAGGGGACAAGCCACCCTTTTCCGGCTGAGAACCATGGCCTCGGACTTGGAGGTGCTGATTCTCATCCCCGCCGCTTCACACTCGGCTGCAAACCGTCCCAGTGATTTGATGAAGCCAACAGGACAACATCATCTGCAAAAAGCAGAGACGAAATCCTGCGGTCCCCAAACCGGACTCCCTCCGGCCCCCAACTGCGCCTAGAAATCCTGTCCATATAAACAATGAACAGGATCGGTGGCAAAGGGCAGCCCTGCCGGAGTCCAACATGCACCGGGAAGAAGTCTGACTTACTGCCGGCAATGCGAACCAAACTCCTGCTCCGGTCCTATAGGGACCGGACAGCCCTTAGCAGAGGGCCCCCAACCCCATACTCCCAGAGCCCCCCCCCACAGGTCGCCGCGAGGGGCACAGGTGAATGCCTTCTCCAGATCCACAAAGCACATGTGGGCTGGTTGGGCAAACTCCCATAAACCCTCCAGCAACCTGGCGAGGGTATAGAGATGTGTTGTCTGCATGTTGTGGTGGACACAAACACTGTACCAGATTCTGAACAGGGACAAAAGCAGCCCGCAGGCGTCTCTCCACAGTCCCGTTGTCTCCGTGTTGTTTGCTGGCTTTTCCTCTTCTGAATTTTCCCGCACGTAAACTCTGACCAATCGAAAAGCAGTTTAGGAAATACGCCACGGCCAATGAGTGATGTGGATGTCGTCATGTGACTGCGTTTTGGTTCGTTTGAACTGGTTCGGACCAAAGCGATCAGTGTGGCGTGAAGAGGAACCAAGAAAGCTGAAAAATGCTACAATTAATTGTTGTTTGCTCTCGGTTCGGACCAAACGAACCGAACTGGAGGTGTGAAGGCAGCCTTAATCTTGTTATAGACCTTGTCCCCAGTAATGACATAAGGCAGACAACATTCACACTCTGCGGGTCTCCGACCTTGTGAACGTCTCCTGCAGTCCAGTGGAGCAGAGCTGCAGCTGAATGTGAGCAGATGTCCTGTAGAGGTTGATGGTGCGGATAACTTTGTTAATGAGAGCTGACAGCTGTGACAGGCCGCTTTTAATGTATTCACGGGGCCGCTTCACTGCTGACATTAGCTCATCTGACCTCACAGTCGTCCACATTTACATCCTGTCGCCGCTGATTTACATCCTCTGAAGTTTATATGATGTTTCCCCCCTTCGACAAAAACTAAAAGTTAATCTGACGAAAGGCTGCTTCTCTCAGGCGCCGAGCTGTTGGTATGCTGGAGAAACAAGTTTCTCATCTTGCATTAACAGTCTGCTCTGTCTCTGCGTTTGTTCCACGACGCGAGGAAACTGAAGCTGTCCGCGCTCATTTAATACACATCCGTCTTTTCTGAAAAACAACCGAATTTTTTTTTAATGAAAGCTGAACATCTCTGTGACCGTTCAAACCAGGTTACATCTCTAAAAGCTGGTGTAGGGCTCCATTTGGACTTCAAAAGCACAAAGTCTTTCTAACCTTGTTTGTTATTTTACACTGCAAACTAAGTTTTAATCGTCAGGTAGAAATCCTCCTGTCACACAAAGTCACAGAATTTGACCGACTGCATGTGGCAGGACTCAAACACAGAATGAAAATATACTTTTTGAGTCAACTGCACGCTTAGAAATGTTGATGTCAAAATATCTCTCTAAGTTTGCAGTTTGATGACGTTCATACATGTGTTTTTTTTTTTTCTTGTTGCTTCCAGCCCAGCGACACAGACGTAAGTAAACCCGGATTATTGATTTAAAGCTCGTGTTGCTGTTATTTTACGTCATGTTAGTCATTGTGTTTGGCCGCTGATGTCTCGGCTAAACTGAAAGTCGAGTGGACTTTGTAAGGCGCCAGTTGGACTGTGTAGGTGTTACGTTGTTAGTATTTAAGCTTTGTCGATGAAAGGAAGAAACCATCTGACAAACAAACGTCATAAAAACATGTCACGCCACGTTGTAATGTTCAATCGTCACACTTCAATTTACTTTGTTTACTTCAATTTAAATGAACCTTTCAATCGAATTGTCTTTCTTTAGAAACTGGCTTCCTTTTTCCAGTCATTTTGTATAGTGATGGAAAATACAGATCAAAGTTTCTAATTATTTCTCAAACTATTGAATCTAATAAACTGCTGGTTTGGAATTTTCAATAATTTTTCACAACTTGGTAGAAACTATAGCTGTTTCTCTGCTGATCATGCAACCGTTAAAGGTTGCACACTGTCCCTCACTTCAGACACCGATATCATCTTTCTTTGTTTCATAAAACTGTAGTTTGCCGCGAAGCATTTGTTCCCTGGAGGTTAGCGTCACCTCCTCCTGATGACCTTTGACCCTGCCTCTGTCTCTCTCTCTCTCTCAGTGTTCAAACATCGAAGGCGTGTGTCCTCTCAGCTGTGAGAGTGCTGTAAGTGACCCTGCCTGCTCCGTCTGCTCGTCACCAAACATCGGTCGGTCATGTTTGGAAAAACGTAAACGCGCACGTCTTCCTTCTGCTTCCCGTTTCAGGATCTGAACTGCTTCCTGGTAGACAACAACGGCTTCACCCTGCTGTCCAAAGAGAGGAGCGAGGTAAGATCCCTGACCCCCGCCAGGGTTTTCCTTTTCACTGACTTAAACCAAAAAATTGTTCCCTGTACACCTGCAAAGAGACCGAAATCACAAAACTTCAACCAGATGAGTCGTTATTCTAAAAACACCAGAAACTGCGGTTCCTGCTCCTCTCTTGTTTTATGGCGTCGTAAATAGAATATCTTGGACTGTAAAGTGAGCTGTGGGAAACCGTGATAGACATTTGTCACTGTTTTCCGGCATTTTATAGGCTGAATAATTGATTGATTAATTGTTAATGTAAATAATCATTAAAGGCCACACACACTGTCATCTACGGAAGCCCTCATAGCAGCAGTTTTATCTTGGGTTGACACACATCAGCAATGACATCATATTGATGGCTTGGATTGTCACTTTCCAGCCGCTGTACCATGAATAATAATGCTATTTGTGTCACGTGTGACTGCCGTGTGCTGCGCCGCATTTCACTGAAGTCATTTTTCCATAAAGGACCATATTTGCTGGTTTTGAGTGTTTTAGTATAATAATAATAATAATAAACTTTATTTATGTAGCACTTTTCGAACCAAAGTTACAGAGTGCTTTACAAGATGGTGGACATAGGTCTTAGGCAGCCTTTGGTTTCAGTTCACAGTCAACATTCAGTCACCGTCATGTTCTTTTAGGTCCTGTTGTTTGATATTTCACTTGTGAGCAGGAATTGTTTCCAAAACTCTGCTTTGAGTGTTCAGGGATGCTTCGACATGTGATATTTGAGAGTCACGGAGCACCGCGTTCATTTCTAGCAAATAAAATGTACATAACGTGACTCTGGTCATTTTTGCAATGAACACAAACTCAAGAAGAGTTTTCTAAATTGAGTTTCCACCCCAACCGACCCCCCCCCACTACAATAATGTGACTTTGACCAATAAATCATGTTTCAAGCCAATTAGAATTTTACTCTTTGGTTTACTGAAATGAACGGAAACTGTGTTCGGAAGGAGGAAAATGGTGGTTTCTGAATGGGAAGATTTGACAAAAAGAAAAAGTGCAGATAAGGTCCTATTAAGTCCTCGGTTAATTAAACACTTTGACCTGCTTGGTTTAAACTAATTGAAGTCAGGAAGTTGATTTATTTTTAACAATCAGTTTTTGAGTCGGGAGGTTTCTCAGCGTCACGGCAGCTCGTTGGGTCTTTCAGTGTGCTCGTAAACAACATCTGGACGGCTCACAGGATTTGAGGACAGTTTTGGTCTTAATCTGTGTGTGCACGCGGCGCATTAGCCGTGAAATATAGCCGCTGCTGCACCTGCTGACCTCACCTGACCGTGGGCGGGACTTAACGCGAGCCGGGGGCGAGCTGCCCGGGCGCACGGCGGGTTTGATCGGTCAGGTTGAAGTCTTAAAAAGTGTTAACGTGACTGAACGGTGGGAGCGTTTGGGTTTTACGTCCCTGTGTTTGATTACACGTGAACTAATCTGACTCGTGTTGCGTCTCCACTCTTAGATTCAGCGTTGCTGTGGAGTCTCCTTGTAAACAAACCGCTTACATTCAGTGTTTCCCACCCAAACTTGTTGCATCCTTAAAGACTAACAAACATATCGAGTGTATTTCCTTCCTCACTAAATACTTGTAACTCGTGCGTCACTGTGCAGCCTTCGTCATCACTGCCCCTTGTTGGTGCGTTACCGCCGCCTGTATCTCACTATTTTGACTTATTTCTCATAAGTACGATGAATATTTGCGTTGCTTTTCATCCCGTTTTTCTTGTGAAAGTGTCTGCGCGTGGAGACGTGCAGCCTGCTGTCCATCTGACAGCTGCTCGTTAGCTCCGGATTAACTCAGCCTGTTAAGAGCCGTTTTACTGAGGATTAATCCAGAGCCCACCATGCTACCGTGAACACACACACACACACACACACACTCAGGTGAGCAGCCACACCCAGCTCGGGCCTGTGGCATCTCCTCCTCCTCTGCGGGGATGTTTACTCCCTGTTTCAGTCGGGTCTCTCTCCAGAGCTTCAGCTTGCCGCTTTGGTTCAGGACGTTGAGGAGACAGGAGTTGAACCTGTGGTGTTTTGTGTTACGGGAGCGGTCTCAGTGGCCGCGAGGCTGCCAGCTGTGCAGCAGCAGCAGCAGCAGCAGCAGCTGGCTGTGCGGAGGCCAGACGAGGCTTAGCTGTCGTCCAGTGACTCCGTGACATCTGTAATGCTGTCGGGGTCAAAAAGGCGTCCAGCTCGAGCGCAGAGCTGCTGAGTGAATGCATACGTGCAGTCCACCGTCTCTCACTGATAATGAGCTGCTGACAGAGGGACACTGTGAATTATCTCTTACGTAATAACATGTCAATCTGGCCGGGCGGTGGTGAACAGAGAGCTGCAGCAGTTTGTTGTCTGGTCAGGTAGATTTCTCAGTTCACCTGTCTTTTCTTTAGCTTTAGACTTTGATTCTTAAACTTTAGTTTAAGTTTAGGTCACCTAAACTGACTGCTGACCTCGCGAACTAGGTCAGTGTTGCTACTGAAAATCAGAAAGCAGCTTATTAAAAAAATGTCCACATGTTGAGGGACGCCACACGGAGCATCTCTCGGCTCATTTATTTTGGTTTTCCAGCCGGCAAACTTTCTCTCATCAAACAAGCTTAAGATAAACCCTGTCTTCGCTTCCTGCTCAGCAGCAGACAGACGCAGCTAGAGAGCAGCTGGTGAACATAGTGGAGCGTATAGCAGCTAAAGAGCCGGATATATGTCCCTCAGGAGCCGCTGGAGACCGAACACAGCGCGAACAGAGACAGAACACTGGACTCCGTCAGGCGGACACAAACACGACTCCAGTGGGATGATCATGTTGCTCGGTGTCTGCTGGAGGTGGACGTAGGCAACTAACACATTCGCTGTGTCAACTTTACATGGTGATAATGTATCAGATGTTTTGTTTTCAGCTTGCTCCGCTGTGGCCAATAAAACTCTTATCTTCAGCTTTTAATATCTGAATGTCTTTAAACTGAAGATATAACTTGAACCCATAAAAACACTTGACAACGGCCCGATATATCGGTATATATCGATATATCTGTTATTTCGATATTTGTTATTTTTTAATATACCGGCATTGGCCGATATCCGTGTTTAGTAGCGCCGATTTATGAAGTACCCCAAGCCAAAACTTATGACCTGTATTACCTGTTTTATATATTTAATACTTGGTCAGTTATTGACTTGTTTGGTTAACAGTGCACAAAATGTAAGATTCGAGAGATGGTTCAAGTCAGTGTTCAATAAATGAAGTTAAGCTTAGAAATGTTGTGCATCCACTTATTATTAGTGTCACCTTTTAGCTAATGAAGGGGAAACATTCAAGATATCGGCCCTAAAGATCGGCTGCACATATCGGCCGTCGGCTGACCCCGACCTCTAAAAATCGGCATCGGCTACAGAAAAACCCATATCGGTCGATCTCTACTTAACAACAACTCTGTTCATAAATTAGAACACATAACCACACATTAAATAAAACAATGTGAGAACTAGTAAGAATGTAAACGTCGATGATAAATAGAGTGTGACCAGACATCGTTTCACTTAGGTGGAATCTTGTAAAACAATAGAATTACCAAATAATGGCAAGTAAATGTACCCCAGAGAGAAAGAGAGAGAAGACGAAAATAACTTGGCTGCGGAACAAGGTTTGCTTTGATCGCCTTCACGGCGGGCATTTTTCCAGCAGCGGCCATTCAGGGTGTTTTGTGGTGGTGATTTAATATGTGTGTCATTTCTAATACATTTGTGCCAGTGAGGGTCGGCGAAATAACAGACACTTCTCTGTATGATGCCGTACAGTTCAACAGCACCACGAGCCGCAGCCTCCAAAGTGATCGTAGATCTCAACAAAAACCGGACGTTATAACCTTCGTGAAGGGGGGGTTTATTGCACGACGGTTGGGTCAGACTACATTAGTTTTTTTTTCAGATAAATAATAAACGATCAGTTTCAGAAAATGACTCCTATGTGGGCAATGACACCGAGTGACCAAAGTCACCCGAAAGGCTTTTATTCCATTTCCTCTTCTTCGTAAATGACTGCAACGTCTAACACAAGCAGATCCTAGTGGTGAGATTTGTTATTAAATCAGAACTATCAGTGTTGTGTGTTACAGCTTCCACACACAGCAGCAAAATGCTCTGGTGCAGAGTAACTTTAAAGCAACAATAATTTACTGTAGAAGCTCATTTTTCATTATTTGCATGTCTGCTGCGCTCCCAGTGGCCTTACTAAGCAGATATTTTATGATAAAGTGCTTCCTCGATGTTTTTGCTGAGCTCTGGACTTTGCAAGGGAGTTTGTGGAAAACACCCAGAATCCTCCCCGGTGTTGAAGCCGCTGTGGTGTGAAGGTGCAGCTCGTGGTGCGTTGCAGGGCACGGTAAATATTTAATCGGCAGCGAAATTAAGTCAGTGCTGACTAACAGGAATAGGGCAGAGTGAGGAAGCGTAGTGAGCAGGGCGACCGGGCAAAACGCAGAGCTTGTTGTTGGTCGCGTTGGCCGTGTTCAGAGGAAATGTCTGTCCGATCAATAATCCCGTCTGACAACCTGCTGCAGGAGTCCACTGTTTATCCTCAGCTCTGGAAACAGGTTGGACTGAAATTAACAAGACAGTCACTTAGTCAATCAATTACCAGTCGCAGCAGGAAACTAAA
The DNA here is from genome assembly GCA_011952105.1 of Coreoperca whiteheadi. Lineage (NCBI taxonomy): Eukaryota > Metazoa > Chordata > Actinopteri > Centrarchiformes > Sinipercidae > Coreoperca > Coreoperca whiteheadi. The sequence continues at coordinate 1,877,131 of CM022474.1, read as the reverse complement.
TCACTGGATGGATAGAAAGTTGAGAGACAACTTCACTATTCTTAGATACAAATAATGATAAACTTTATTTATATAGCACTTTTCTAAGCCAAGTTACAAAGTGCTTTACAAAAGAAAGGAATATAATACCCATAAACGGTGGATAACATGAGAATATTGTCACAGAACACAAGCAAAGAGGGAAGAAAACAATAAAATAGATCTAATAAAAGCGAATCAAAACAATAAAAACATATCAAAGGTTTCCAAAGGCTTTCACAAAAAGAAAAGTTTTAAGAAGAGATTTAAAAGTGGCTAGAGGTTCTGCTGCCTCGCCTACATTCATAGGGATAGAGAGAGTCCCTCCTAATCCTAGACGGGGCAATATCATAAATCATAACTGAACTCCTTGGAGCCACATGGGTGCCACGACGCATTAGACTTGAGTCCATTTTTGTAACTTGTGCTTGTGGGTTTTACCTTCTTTGTGCTTAAAGTTGAGCCTCTAAATCCGTCTTGGCGCTACCCGTTTTTCCTTTGTTAGGTAGGCCCATAGCATAGGCCTGTAGGGTAGAAGTTTCATCATGCTAAGCTGGACCTTGTCAGCCTCAGGTTTAATGTATAGTTAGCATGTTAGCATACGTGTTGAAGCCACTATGTGTAGCGTTAGAAAAGATTAGAAAATGTCAGACTTTTTCACACCCACAGCACATTTCTAGCATGTCAGCGTTGTTAACATGCCGGTATAATAAGATTCTAACATTTAACATGTTGGCGTAACATGCTAAAGATAACGAACTCAGCTTGTCAGACATTCATCGATCAAGGCTGGACTCAGGCTGTCAGGCTTCACCTGTACCGAGGCTCGGCCTGTAATGTTAAAGCGGCCGTGTTTAGTATAGTTAGCATTCAGCACTAGCATAACATTCAAACGTTTACCATGCTAACATTAGCATGAGGCTCGAAGCCGACAGGAATTCACCAGATGTTAGTCTTGAAGGCACCCCGTCGCTGTATTGGACAAGTGGAACTGCGTTACTGTGGAGCTGGAGCATCTGGAGTGCAACAGACGCTTCCATCCTTAAATTCTCAGAGCTAGCTTGACTAAAGATGGGAGCTGATCCACTGTACTTTCATGGTGCTGTTGCACTCCTGATTATAACACGCCAGTTCTGTTGGAAGCCTTCCGCAGTAGAGCTGCCCTAAAAGTACATTTTGTCTGACAGCTTTTTGAAGGCCCGAACCCGTTAACAGTCCGACATTATTCAAACGTGCGCACGCACACAGCTCTTTGCTTTTGGTCAAGAATGAGTCATTTATTCATAACTTGGAAGATGGAACAAAGAAATAAAATAAGTACTCTGGAACATCGTAACATCTTTTCCATTTCACGTTAACCCGCTGGCTCCTTGTGCTCATTATGCACACGGGCAAAAGATTTCCACGCCTCAGACTTTGCTTTCTTTGCCGTTTCACCTCCTCAGCATCCATTTTCTCTGGCACTTTTTCTGCCCTTATGTTTTTTGTGTTTATTCCAGCACGTTTACCCTCTGCTGCCGTCAGGTAAACAGAGGGTCGAGTTTCTGCGTAAGCAGCATCCGATTGCTAACGCTCAGCAACCTGCGAGTCCTCCGAGGATGCTGGTGAAATCCCGTCCAGATGGAGATAAAGTGTGGGCAGGGAGCAGCTTGTAAACGTGAACCGAGCTGCTGAGACAAAACGCTCTGAATAATTCAGTCTCTGCTGCTGAGCGCCAGGGAGGACCGACACACTGCAGACACACACACTCACACACACAGACGTGACTCTAAATCCCAGTTTAACACTTCACACCTTCTGGTTTATTCCTGGTCTAACCTCCGCGTGTTTTTCAGCAGAACAACCAGAACCTTTTATTTCACATATTTTCTTCTCTTTTCTGTACGCAGTAGACTGTGGGAGACGTCCAAGAGACGATGTCCTGCCGAAAGTTAAATAAATTGGAACTGGAATAACAGGCAAACTGTGTCGCCGGGTTGTCTTTTCCAGGTCGGACGTTTCTTCGGCGAGGTGGACGGGTCCGTCATGGCGTCGCTGATCAAGATGGGAATGTTCAAAAAGTACGACTGACAGACGTAAAACCTTCTTCTTACAACAGTTACTTTATGAGATATGTTAAGATGAGATACGTTTAGGAAAGCTGTTCTGTGGAAATGGCCTGCCAGTTTTCTCAACAACTTCTACGATGTCGTCCGTGGCCCCTTTTTAACTGATGTTGCTGATGTTCAAATCAAAACCGAAGTAGCTGTGAATGTGACGAGCTTGTTTGGGCACACGGTAAATTGAGATTTTCGATTTGATGTGTAGGATTTGAAAAAGCGGTGGAAGTGTGAAGAAGGCCCCGAGCTCTTCTCTCCGTCGACGCTGCTGACGTTAATCTGAACGTTTGTTTGCAGGGTGTCTTTGTTCGACTACCAGGCGATGTGCAGGAACAGTCATCATCACGCCAACAGCGCCCGACCGCTGCTCAGTGTGAGTCTCGTCACTGCTCGTCAACACAGTCAGTTTCTATCAATGCATTAGTCACAACTTCAGTTTAGTTACTGTTGTTCTCAGCGGTGGAATGTAACTAAGGACATTTACACGCAACTTTCAGTTACTTGTACAATTTTAACTTTATATGTCTACTTCACCCCATCTCTGAGTCAAATAATGTACTTTTTACTCCACTACTGACAGCTTTAGTTACTTTACAGATTTTCCATCCCCTTCCTGTCCAGTGAAAACCACGTATCTCCAAATGTGTTGATTCTGACTGTTTGTGATGAACTGAAGGATGAAGTGTTTCCTTTACGTGTTGAGAAGCTTCTCCTCCTCCTCCTTCAGCTAAATAAACTCTTTAAACCCCCCTCGGATCAGCTGCGCCGTCACGAAGCTGAAAACAGGGCTGCTTCTCTGAGCTCACGAAGAGTCGACTTTTTAGAGATACGCGGTTCTCCCAGGACGGCGACGCCACAAACACGTGATGACCTTATAGAGCGTGATGCACTGCTGCAGATTAAACTAAACTAAACTAAACTGCAACTAAAATAGAGTTGGACTTTTTTGTTTTTAGTCCAAAGTAAAATCCATTTAACAAAACTAACGAGTGACGTGACAGAAAAAAAAAAAGGCTTTCATGCATTTTGACACATTCGCTGGCCCCGCAATGTTGAAAACCAGAGAAGCTCGTTTTCTCAAACTGCGGAAAAACTGATTCTATGTCAAAACCGTTTTAACGGTTGCATTAACTCCTTGTTTTCCTTTTTCTCCCGCAGCCGTTTTATGGCATCGCAGCGTTGATACGATGGCTCTTCTCCAACGCACTGATGTAAGCGTCAACTGCTGTATATCCAGTAGTTTATTAGTGCAGAGGGACGGGAACGAATGGTAAACTGGCTGATTTGAAGTACAGGACGCTGCGGTGACACGAGACACAGCTGCAAACACGCTGCTGAAGGATTTAAGTCAGTTTGTTTTAGTTTTATCCAGGTGAAGGTGAGCTTGAAGCTTATTAAAGGAACAAATAAGAGTTTAATCGACCGCTGAGACGGTATCATTTGAACCAGCAAAGACTCTACGTTTGAAAATATACAGTCATTTAATCATTATTTATATTTAGCAGACTCAGACATGAGTCTCTAATATGTGGAGAGAGCTGCAGGTAGTGTTAAAGCTGCAGAGAGAGTTTGGACTTTTGCCCATTTCCAACCTTAATGTGAAATATGTCCTGTGGATGGATTTAATATTAATGAGTCGGTGTGCTGGATGTAACGTTTTTTAGCATAAATCACACAAAGAGTCTTCATGTAAAACATAATTTACCACCTCGGACAAAAGGAGTTTTTTGGTTTGTTTTTGTACAAAACTGTATAAAGACTTTAAAGCTGTTAAAAGGAAAGCTCTGGCGTGTGGCTCGGATGTGATGCTGTGTAGGTGCAGCAGGTTGCTGTGCGCGCCTCAGGACACATACAGTGCTACTATGTTAAATGTGTGTTTGTGTCTCCCGGCAGGTTCTTGCTGGACTTTAATCTCTGCGGCCTCTGGCACGCTGATTATTTTGCAGACGGTAAGATGTTGATGTTCATCTGAACTGGATGTAAATCGGACTCCAGTGTGTTCACTGCATGTTGGGCGGATTGTGATGAAGCGTGGGTCACACCTTCGTGTTCCCCTCAGGATGAACTGTAATAACTCTGCCGATCCTCTGACTTTCCATCCAGCGCCACCATCAGGTCAACATGTTAACGCGTCCAACACTTTGGTTTGTGACCTGCGGAACTAATGACGTTCCCATCAGCCTCAGCTGGACTCTGTGTTTATTGCTAATTAGCAAATGTTAGCATGGTGAACATTATGCCGGAATAGCATCAACATGTTAACTTTGTCATTGTGAGCATTTTTCGCGTGCTGACATTAGCATTTAGCACAAAACACAACTGTCCCTAAGTGCTGACTTATGATGAAATCGTATCTCAGCAGTTTTAAATTAACATGTGTTTGAGAGTTCAGCTCTGAATACACATCACAGATTACTGGAATGTCCCAACAGGAGAGCAGCAGATCAGAATAAAGAACAAAAATCAATAAATGAAATACATTTTAAAGGATTAAATAGAAAAGAGTCGACTCTGTCAGAGCAGACGGTGTGTTTTTTCTTCTTTGAGTCATCACTGCTTTGTGTCTCTATTACAAACATTCTGTTTCAAAACGCCGGCCTCATCTTCATCTTCATCATCATCTCCATCCTCACCTTCACCATCATCTCCACCACCTGGGTGTGTTCCCTGTGATCCACCTTCATCCACTCAGCCAAGGCTGGTTATCATACAAGTGAGTCAAACATGTCTGCATATACATGTGTTTGTGTTGTATTTATAGCGGAAACGTCCTCACAGAGACAGAAAGATGACGAAAACTGCCCACACTGTTGATGGTCGTCTATTTAAAACGAGGAGGAATTCGTTTCAGGTTCTCTCTCTTTTGAAAATGTGTGTTTGTGTGTCTCAGCTCATAAGCAGAGGAAGGTGGAAGCTCTGCAGCCCTGCGACACGGCGTATCCCGGCTTCATGTACGACTCGTCTGTCAGAGAGGCCAACAGCCTCATCAAGTGTGGACGCTGCCAGAAGTACGACACACACACACACACACAAACACACAGACTTACACAGTGGTTAAGTAAAAGTATCAATACCACATTGTAAAAATACTCCACACTTCACTACAAGTAAAAGCCCTGCATTCAAAACTGTACTTAAGTAAAAGTATTTAAATATCATCAGCAAAATGTACTTAAAGTAAGTCAGTTTCTGTTTTATGTCTGATGTTTCTGGCTTAATATCACAGCTGCATGAATGTGCGTGTTGCATTTTACTGCCGCAGATGTTTCGGGTTGAGCTCATTTTAACTGCTTTATATCCTGTTGGGTAGTTTAACCTGCAGCATTGCCACGTATTTTAAACTACTCTTATGTTTTATATGTAAAATTATACTCTGAAAAAGTAACTAGTAACTACAGCCGTGAAATTAATGAAGTAAAAAGTACAATGTTTCCCTCTGGCATGTAGTGGAGGAGAAGTATAAAATAGACATACTCAAGTAAAGTAAAAGTACCTCAAATGTGTACTTGTACAGCACTTGTACAGTACTTGAGTTACATTTCACCACTGGAACACGGCCACACAATCTCTGGTCTCTTGAATCGCAGAGAAATTGAATCTCCAGCGAGGCGGTAACCTGATCCAGAGATTTTGAAAGTATTTTGGATGTGGAGATCAAACACGCCGTCGCCACGTTGATGAAGCAAGAGTTAACCTTGAGGTGTTTTCTTACAAACTAACTGTAACTTTGATCATCTGGCTTTGAATCAATATGTTGGAACTGGAATTAGATTGAACCACAAGATGGCGCTGCAGTGTGTGAAGCAGAGCAGCCGGTGGTCTGATTACTGCATGATGGGATTGTCCTATAGGATGCCTTGTATGATGTTTGAAAAGGTATTTAAAGTTTAAACTTTTCAGCCTGTTATTGCTGTTTGGCCCCTGATGAAGCTGTAACAGGGAACTTATTTAATTCAGCAAAAAGTTTGCTGAATAAAGAAGTGATGGGGTTGAGGTGCTTCTTCCTTTCGATGCTAACCTCTAAACTTGAAATGATTCTACACTAACGCTCATTTTCCAAAGATGTGCTGAAGGTCTTTAACTGAACAAATGTGACCTGAACCTCCTCGCCCTGCTCACTCGTTACTTTTTAATCTCCGCTCTTTACAACAAACTGAATTTCCCGTTTAGTTCTGTATTTGTGAGGACTTTCTCTCTCATGAGAATAAAGACGCACGCACCTACAGCCACATCTTGTGGTCAAACCACGTAACCTTCTAGTGCTTCAAGGTTATTGGCTTTAGTCATTGAAAGAAAGAAATATAAGGTTTGATAAGAAATACAGAAATATCACCACAAAACAGAATTAAAATTCTAGTAGTTTTTCAGTAAAGTATTTACAGTCCGTCCACCAGCGTCCAGGCTCTAATGACAGGATTTTAAAAGGTGTGTGAGAGTCTTGTTTCTTGCTTCATGCTGTCTGTATTTCCATTATCTGTATGTGTAATGTTTAACTGCACATAGGGGGTTGTTTTTACACTGAACATGATTAACAAAGCTACATTCATTTACACATCACATATGTTAAGACTTATGAATAACTCTTAAATTGTAGTTAAGTCTATGTGCACTTTGCTACGGTTTATGGTTAGAGCTCAAACTGCGTTTCATTGTTGTGATACCACCGACAATAAAACAGATTCTTAATTTAATCCAAAGTCTAATAAGAGAGAGAATCTGACAAACACGACTACAAAGTGAAGGTGAAACAAACACAATAAAACTGAGCTGTACCATAATAACAGGAGAATTTAGTTTTATGGTGGAATTGCCCTTTAATGGTGACGATTGATGGTGATTACATGATAAACAGATGATTGTAAGCTTAATTAACGCTAAATTTGGTGAGAGTGTGTGGGTGAGACAGAGACAGGTCTCAATCAAAGTACATTTTCTCCTGATGTGTCTGCCGTTTTAGTGTCAGAATGTTTGGAAGATATGCGGCTCGTGAAAAATGGGTCCGAAATGTACTTCTGCGACTACGGGTCGAAAGAATCGCTCGTAACCTGCGCTCACTTTCACTTCTCCCATTGGATTTAATAGAATTCAGGACCCACCGCTAGTCTCCTGAAGGGGCGGTGATGAAACCCACCTGACACAGATACAGGAAATGGCTTCTAAACCGTCTCTGGTTAAATTTAAACGGTGTGTTTCAGAAAAAGCTCCTCAGGTCAATCAACCTTTATTTATACTCGAGAGAGCACTGAGGGACGACTCCCATTTACAATGACATCGAGTCATTTACAGTGGCAAGAAAGAAATATAATAACAGAGGAAGGCCATACTATAATGAGCTAATAGAAAGTTAAAGTTAAAACTTTCTGATAAGAGAAGATACACTTGATAGATAAATCAAAGAAAAAAGGTTAGCAGTTAAGATAGATAAATTAAAATGTAACGTAAAATACAGTTACAAGTAGAGGTTTGGAGGTTTAAGGTCAAGTTTCTAAAATGTCCAAGAGGTACAAGTGTATTGAAGGAGTTGCTGTATTTTGTGAAAGGGGATGGAGACTCCTTCTGATTGGGCCACAGCAGCAGATTGATGGGCTTCTTTGTGTTTGAAAAATTGAAGAAGTGCAATATTTTTTACATTTACATTTACATTTAGTCATTTAGCAGACGCTTTTATCCAAAGCCACTTACATTTGATTGACATTGACAATGGAAGCAATATAACAACACAAGGTAACAAAAAGCATAAGTGCATCAAAAAACGAGTCTGATTAAAGCCCAGCACAGGATACAAAGCTAAGGATAGGAAGGGGGTTTTTTTGGGGGGGTTTTTGAGCAGAGGTAGAAAGGAAGAAGAGTTAGTGATGGTCAGTCAGGTGTTGGTGGAAGAGATGCGTCTTCAGGAGCTTTTTAAAGGCGGCTACAGAACCTGCTGATCTTGTAGGAGCAGGCAGATCATTCCACCAATGAGGAACGGATCCAGAGAAGCTGCTCCAGAGGGATCCTGTTCCTTGTTGCCATGGTACCACCAGACGCTGTTGGTCTGCAGAGCGCAGGGACCTGGCAGGAGCACAGGTCTGTGTTAGTGAAGATATGATGGGGCAGAACCAGTGGGGGTCTTGTAGGCCAGGAGCATCGCTCTGAACCTGATGACAGCAGGGAGCCAGTGGGACCTGATGAAGAGAGGGGTCACGGCGCTCTCTGCGGCTCATTGAAGACCACTCTTGCCTCCGCGTTCTGGATCATCTGCAGAGGTTTGGTTGTGCAGGCAGGGAGTCCAGCCAGCAGCGCATTGCAATAGTCCAGTTTGGACAGGACAAGAGCCTGGACTAGGACTTGTGTAGACTGCTCCGATAGGAAAGGTCTGATTTTCCTGATGTTGTAGAGGATGAATCTGCAGGACTGGGTGGTGCTGGCCGCATGGCTTTTGAAGTTTAGTTGATCATCATTTACCACCCCCAAGTTTCTGACCGTGCTGGACGGCGTAACGGTCGTTGAGCCTAGTTGAATGGAGAGCTGGTGGTGAATCTTTGGGTTGGCCGGGATCACAAGTAGTTCCGTTTTGTCCAGGTTCAGCTGCAGGTGATGGTCCTTCGTCCAAAGCGTGATGTCACTTTTTAAGTAAAAGTCTTCTTAAAGTAAAGGTGCTGCTTTTAGAATGAGCTCAAACAATAAAACACAAAAAGACATTAGACAGAGTTCTTGTTCTTGTACCATCCTGCATCCATGTAATCTGCTTCAGCATCAGACACACAACAAAGACCTTAAATAACACCACATTATCTCACATGTGATGGGCTGTCGGAGCTCTTCAGCTCACGTCAGTCTGAGAACAGCCCATGGTGTTTTTAATCACGTGATTTTGTCTCATTAGAAACTCCATAAGCTGTTTTTCAGCTTTGATATCAATCAAACACAAAATAATGCAATCAGACACAAAAAACACTGGATTTTGCTTTCGTACTGTATTTTGATTTTGTTTATTTAAAAAGCAAAAGACTTGTCCAAAAAAGACTTTTTTCTCATTTATAAAAAAAGGCTCTTCAGTAATTTGTGCCAGTATGAAAAACTTCTTATATAAACATGATCAGACTATAAAAAGGTTTGAGTTTTGCAGCCAGACATTTAAGAAACGTGCAAATGCTTCTTATTTCCGAGTCCATTGTTTCTTGGTGGTTTTACAGTCTTGAAGGCCGGTGATGCAGTTATTAGACTAAATTAGACGACATTAGATAATATCAGTCAGTGTGGTAACATTGGTTTGTTGTAACAACGTGACACATCAAAGAAAAAAAGAACATTAAAGCCACAAGCAGCATTGACGGGGTGCAAGCAGATTGCGAGCATTTGGAAGCTTGTTTCTTATTTAACTGACAAGAAGCACTTGAAAACACCACATGCATGGATTGCCACATTGTCGGAAAGTAGGATTTGGCCACCAGGGCCATTTGAACCCTGGACCTTTGCATCCTCAGAGAAGGTGACTTACTGACTGCAACACGGCAAGACGTGGTTTCCACACACCTTCTCACAAGTTGAGGCAATGACATCACATGTGCCAAGCTGGGGTGTGTTCTGTCTGTTTAAAATTAAAACGCTTACAACAGTCAAAATGTGAAAATGCTGTAAAAAAAAACTAAAAATAAAAATCACACATCTTTCCGCTGGTTTTTGATCTATTGTCAGTTATTTTAGTGACATTTGATCCAACACTGAGCAAAAAAATAAAAGTGGATACAGTACAAATTACAGCAAGATATTGAATGTCACTGCGGACACAGCGTTTGACCGATCTGAACACTCTTGATGACTACCATCTAAAGAATGTCTGTGTCAAATTTGGTAGCATTTGAATGAAGACTTGTGGCGATATAGATGGTAATTGATTTTGCATATTTGTTTAAAATATGGAGTGACGGACTTCTGAATTGACCAAATGTTGCACTGAGGAAAACGTTTGTCACAATTCAATGGATGTGACAAAAAACAGCTCTTCAGGACGTACAGGGGATTTTGTTATTTTTTTATGTTGTTGAAGATTGGAATTTGAAATCTCTAGAAATGTACATTTGTTGTAATAAGCCACGCCGACTGTAATCACTCTTTACCAAATTT
>CM022474.1:1852899-1866883 GCA_011952105.1 Coreoperca whiteheadi | reverse complement strand
TAATCTGACAAAACAACAATGTATACACTGTACATCACCAATATATATACATCTATTACATTAAATGTAGAAAATCAAATGGTTGTTCTACTCAGTGTGATTGACAGCAGAGATGGTCAGAGGGGCAGAGTTTTTACCATCATAGTTAAGACTGGGACTAAGGAACGGGTAGAGTTTCTCAGTGAAGCAGCAGCCAGTAAAGGAGTAGATCAGAGCTGCAGCATCAACGTCATAAAGGGAGACCAGACCCTCCTCATAATCCACAAACACCCCCACCTTCTCAGGCCGAGACTTCAGAGAGAGACGGACTGATGGGTCAGCAGGCGCTTGGTACTCTTTTTCATTCCTCAAAATTATCGTCCAGTAACCATTCTGAGGAGTCAGTATGATGCTTCCCGTCCTGTTGATCGACTCTCGGGCCACTCCTAAAGCCCAGTCAGTCTTCCCTTTAACCTGAACCTCATAGTAAAATCTTCCTGAAGAGAAACTCTGCTTTGCTAAGACATTAGGACAAGTATCAAATCTCTCTGGATTGTCGGGGAGATTGTTCTCTTCATCACAATCACATACTTGTTTTCCATCATCAGACAGGATGAGTTCAGGATGTGCTGTATCAGGATCGAGTGTCACATCCGCTGCATACTGCTGGACCCTCTTCAGCTCGGCCTCAAACAGCTTCTTCGTCTGTTTACTGAGCGTCTCCTCCAGCTGATTCACAGCTCTCACCACAGTCCCCTCATGTGAAGGTGGACGGATGCTGACTTCTGTCCAGTCCTTGGTGGGTGGAGCAGCGTTCAGAGACAGGAATCTTCGGAGGAGGTGGAGGTGGTCTTCAGACTGTGAGAGCTGCTCCACCTCAGAGCTTCTCTTCTGCAGCTCAGAGATTTCCTGTTCCAGCTCTTTGATGAAGCCTTCAGCCTGTTTCTCTGTCTTTCTCTGCTTCTCTTTGATCGTGTGGATGAGCTCGGCCTGGCTTCTCTCAACAGACTCCTTCAGAGCGGTGAAGACCTGAACACCACCTGCTATCTCTCTGTCTGCATCTTCCTTACTGAGCTCCACTGAGCGTTTGATCTCCTGAATCTTCAGTCGTCTCTTCTGGATCATCTGCTGAGTTTCAGTCTCTGTCTTCCCCAGCTCGGCCTTCTTCCCTTCATATTCTTCTTTCAGAGGAACAACATCATGTGTCTTGTGGTCTGAATAGGTACAGAGCATGCAGACACATGTCTGGTCGGTCTTACAGAACAGCTCCAGCAGTTTATCGTGCTTCGTACACATCCTGTCTTCCAGGTTCTCCACAGGGTCGATCAGCTGATGTCTTTTCAGGCCTGACGTTGTCAGATGAGGCTGCAGGTGAGTCTCACAGTAGGAGACCAGACACACCAGGCAGGACTTCAGGGCCTTCAGTTTGGTTCCAGTGCAGACGTCACAGGGAACTTCTCCTGGTTTGGACACTTGTTGCTCTGAGCTGCTGCTGCTGGCTTCCTGTTGAGCTGACTGTCTGAACTGAGCAGCCATCTCAGAGATGAAGGTGTTGACCTGCAGCTCAGGTCTTGTGTAGAAAACCTTTTTACAGTTGGGACACTGATATGGGACATTAATATTCCAGTGTTCAGTGATGCAGGTTTTACAGAAGTTGTGTCCACATGGTGTGGTGACTGGATCAGTGAACACATCCAGACAGATGGAGCACAGAAACTGATCTTCAGTCAGCAGACAGCTGGCAGCAAACATATTGACATTCTGAGGACAAAAAGTGTGAAATAACACAACTGTAATTACATATCTTTAGATTATTTTTTTCATAAAATTGAACTATGATCAGTGGAATATAAGAAGAGTCATCATGAATTATGTTGTTATATTTCACTGAGGGACAATTACTAAGAAAATGGAGCAACACAAAAATGAGCCGTGGTTGTCAATGAATTTGTGGCTGCAGTCTGCATGTATTCAGCTTCAGATCATCACACAGTCAGGTCAGAGCTCAGATGTGCACTTTAGCGGTGGTATTTCTATGAGACCAACAAACTCAGAAAATAGGTGATAACATGGTGATCTTCATTCCAAAGCATTTACTTTGGCTGCCTGGGGAAAATTACAATTTTTTAAATATCGCTCATAAATATATAATATTATAATCTTGAGGCTAAATGTAATTTAAAAATACTTAAAATATGTTTATTGGAAATTAAAAAGAGTTCAAATAAGACAAATCAAAGACACAGAGAAGCAGGTAGAGGTGGTGTTGATGCGGATGTTAATATTGAAGTGAATACAGCCAAACGTAAACGTTGTTACAGCCTGTAGTGATTTTGATTTATGGCCAGTGATGATCAAGTTTTTTCCATTTTTCTGTCTAATAATAGTTCGTAGTATATATATATAGGCCTGTATTTAATTTATTGCCCCCATCACAACCTTGCATGTGGCTCCTGTAAATCCCACCTGCACTATGTTTTCACCCGGTCTGCGCACGTGCCTGGGAGACGGTCAGTGACATAGGAAGGTTATTTTGGGCCCTGCCTAGCTTAGGCTAGCGTCCCATGTGGTGGAAACAAAAGACTGTGGCTTGTTGACAAGGAGCAGCCTCAACTCCAGGCCTGACTGAGAGACAGAAAAGAGTTACAAGCAGTCGTTATTTCACACCAAGGTGTGAAATGAAGCTGAAATCTAACCGGAAGCCCCCTTCCCCACCTAGAAGGGAAACAGCATGAAAAATGCCCGGAACAACGAAGTCAAGCACTCCGAACTCTTCCTGGCCTGCGACTGACTTTGTAACGGAGCAGGGCATGACTGTATTGGAGAAAGGTCAAAGGTCATTCTCAAAGCCCTGGCCCTGACAAGCTAAGCTAGGTCCAGAACAGGGCACGGCCTGGGATTTCAGAGTCGAATGTCTTCCGATTTCCCAGGATTGTGCAGTAAATGCCATCACCCGTAGACAGGCGAGGGAAGCCCGCAAAAACCCTCAGACCTGTACACAGACCCTGCACCTGACTTATTCGCCTTGCAGGAGCAAGACCCGGCTATTTGAACCATCCAACATCTGGTGTTGAACCCTCCGGGTCACCCAGGACCCCTCAACCGAGTTACCTGAGCTGCGAGCTCTCCACCTTGACCAGGTGAATTTCAGATTAGAGAAAGGCCTGCTGTTTTACGCTTTTAACAGTAAACAGTGAAGGACTGACCCGGGGGGGTTGTCCCCACAAACCATAGGGGGTCCCTTTCGAGGGCAAACGGGGCTACAAAGCAACTATCCACACTCTCCAGCAGGAGGCTTACTGGCTGACAATGGCCCACGACAGTCGTATCTCCAAGGTTGCCTGGTCTGTTACCAGTTTCAGCCATCTCGACCATTCAGCCGTGCCCGACTCGAGAGAAAGGAGATCACGTTCACCTGTTCACATCTTCAGATTGACTGGGTCAGACCAGTCCCAAAGTCTTCACAAGGTAACAATTACCTCTTCACCATCACATGCGCATTTTCAAAATGGGTCACGGGCCTCCCTGCCCCTAAAAACACTGTGATGACACTGTCTTGCTGCTGAACCATGTGTTCAATTACTGGGGCCTACCCCTCTCGGTCGATTCAGACCGAGGCACCCATTTCACCTCCAGTGTCTTGACCCCACCCTCTATGACATCTTGGGAGTGGAAGTAAAATTCCACATCCCATATCATCCTCAGTCATCAGGTCATCTCTGGACCTTGTTGAGCAGATCCTTAAGTCAGCTACTACCACAGTGGTGCAACCTTCACAAGTACACCTGGCATATATTCTCGGCAGCGTAATACCAATCTCTGTAGACCCTAAGAACCTAGAAATAGGATTCATCCTCAATCTACCCATCATAGAGAGACAGAATGTATACCAATTAAAGTCTGTATTAACCACATTTGCTAACCACCTAAGGTCAGCACCTTATTAGGAACACCCAATAAGTATAACTGGTGGCTGGATCATTACGGCAATTGTTGTACACATAAGGTACAAATAAATCAAGAAGCTGCAGGCCAAACTGGACTCCTGTTTGCTTCATCACGCTTCCACGCACAGGTCAGCAACCATCCCACAGACTAGCCCAATCCTGCAAAGGAGCATGGATAACTAACCGCTAACCACCTTTCCTTTGCTCTTCCTCTCCTTACCTCTTTTAAGTTTTGCGTTTATGATTCGTTATGAACTCTTATTGGACGAGGAAAAGTGGTAGCATAGCCAGCTAAGCTGTACGTTATCCTTGGAGCAAACCGGGCTTGGTCTCTTCCCTTTTGGGCCCTGTCCCTTTGTTAAATTGCGCGGACTGCTGCAATTTTGACCTCCTGTATGACTACCTGCATGGGCACGTCACCCCCCGCCCACATACACACACACACATCCTATCAGCCTGCTGATTGGGTATGCTTAGCTTGTTTATTTTAGACTATAGTGATCGTTTGCTGAAGTTATTGAATGTTAATCAATGATAAGGTTAAATAAACATTATTGTATATTTTAAGGAGCAGTTTCCTGTGGTTATTGTGTGTATTTGTTGTTATAATACTTGTTTGTGATAGTCAGTGGTCGGATTCACCCTTCACTGTCCATTATTAATGTAAGGTAATATGTAATTATCAGCATTTTTAGAGGGACAGCCACCTTTGAGACTGTTTTCACGTTATTGGTCCCTGATGTCAGGGTGGTGCCTCGTAATTATTAATCTATATCAATAACTTAATAACATTAATACTTTTCATTATATTCATATGTATTTATATACATAAATATATTTGATATTTCTGCTAAAAACCAAACCTGCCCTACCTGAATCCCAACAGTTGGAAGAGATAACATCAATATGAGTGAGCGATTGTCAGGTATTCATGTAACGTCTTAAACATGATGAATATGGTGTTTGAGAGAAACCAAGAAACTAATCTGATCTGAAGCATTGCTTTGATAACATCCCAAGACCGCTGGTTCTTGTTAATATCATAATTTAAATCTGTAAAATCATAATAGAATTCAATTTCAAACCCCCAAAAGACACGATGTGATCCCTCCATTACTGTCCCATCACACATTAAATAGTATGATAATACTGCGAAGTGTGTAACAGCTATATCAAAAACATCAAAATGGATTGTTCCATTTCAGCTGACAGGTCGAAAAATGTTGTTAAATTGGCTGAATCCTGTCTGGCCTTAACTAGCCGCAGTGCAGTGCCTGTGGTTTGGCTTCTGTTTTGTAGTTCTGGCTCAATCATGTTGTAAAAAAAAAAGTCACACTCCGGTTTTAACTAAACTCTGACCAAATACTTAGTCAGTGCGTCGTGGCTTTGTAGTGCAGGATGTACTCACCAGCGTTTGGCAGAGATTCTGCTGTCTTGTTGAGAAAAACCTGATGGATTCATTTTAATGTTACTTTAGAGAGAAACAGAGAGACTTTTCTCGACGGCAGCTCTGCTGTGGCTCAGACTAACTTTCACTTTCATTTCGGGCCATGTGACGTTGCAGCTCTGCTCCTTCCCTGTTGCTCGTCCTCTCTGTGTTAGTGAGGAAGTGGCAGTGGGTTGACTGACTGACTGACTGGCTGTAACTTGCTGTCTGTGTTTCAGGATGTTTGTGGTGCAGCAGATTCCTGACAGTAACCTGGTGCTGGTCGTGACTCAGGCCGACTGTGACTGTTCTCGTCAGTATGGACCCATCCTGCTGGAGCCCAAAGAGATCAAATATATCCTTCACTTAGGGACAGACAACAACGACGGCAGCACCCCCTGCTGGATGCAAGCAAGCAGAGTTACTGCAGTGGGGACACAATGCTGTCCAGTCACATTTTATCTTGATTGTCTGCTGCTGATAGTTTCTGTGCAATAGATGCGTCTGAGTTAACATGGAGGTCAGCGGTGCGTTCAAATCCCTCTTATCTCACCGCAGAGCGCTCATGGTGCTCGGTGTCGAGCCTCAAATGTTTTTGTTACCAGCCAAAATGTGTCTGTAGAAGAGTCTCACTCTCAAATACTGAAAGTTGAGATTGAACGTCTGTAGTCTTGTTACGTACTCTTTCATCAGATAGTTCCTGATGTAATTCGCAATTTTCCCCATTTTGCTCTGTATTTTATTTAGATAGATTTTGTGTAAAAGTTAGATATAACTCTTTGGAACTTTGTCTTTTCTTGTTAAGTGAAACCGGTTCATATTCTAAATTATATTATAAATTTGGTATCAGCATCGAAACTCAAATCAATCAAAATGTTCAAACGATGTTCCTCAGCAGCGAGCGGTCTGTTTTCTTTAACGTCAGTGAACATAACGCCACAGTGAAGTGCAACAGGATGAAATCCCAGAAGGTGCGGCGGCGTCCGCAGTCGTGCCACGCCTACCACCCGAAGGTCGGTGCTGAGTTCTCTGTCACCAGACATTCATGAAATGAATTTCTAAACTGAACTCATAAAACGTGATAACAGTGCATCATGTTTTAAATGTAAAATCTTCCTTTGAAAAGCAACTAAAACTCTTAAATAAATGTAGTGAAGTGAAAAGTTCAGTATTTTTCTCTGAGATGTAGAAGAAGCATTAAAATGGAAAAACTCCAAATACCTACCAACTGTACAGTACTTGAGAATAGTACTTGAGTATAAAATATATGACATGTCCGTCACATCTGACCCCACACTGGTTTAAAAAGCTGTTTACAGGTGAGATTTAAAATTACATTTCACAACTTCCGACTAAGTGACCAAATGAGGTCGATTTAATTTGCGTAATAAATCTTTCAGACTCATTCTTAAATGTATGAATACTCAACACACAGATTCCTCCACGTATGCACATATCAATAAAACAAAGTCGTACCTACATTTACAGTTTAGCTTAATATATCATTTGGCTTCTGTTGCAGCAACGTCCTGTTAACACACTCGATTGGACAACACTGCAGAGGTTTGACTGTAGTCTTTATCTTTATCTCAGACGTCAGTTACTCAGAACTGAGGAAGGACGTAACACACAAACTCTGATGGATTCAAGATGCAACACGATCCCACACAGACTCACAGTGTTAATTACTCAATGCTTTTCTCGGATTTTCATTCATTTGAATTGATCGACTAACTAATGAGAGAGGGCGAGTTTAGTTAATAAAAAAATAATATACTGTACATTGATAATTAATAAACAAATTATTCTACTACAAATGTTAATATAAACATTGTTAACTCTAATGTGTTTTAATGCAGATATGGAAGAAGTACTCCGATCTTTTACTTAAGTAAAAGTAGTAATACCACAGTGTAAAAATACTCTGTTACAAGTAAAAGTATTAGCGTCAATACTTAAAGTACTAAAAGTGAAAGTACATTATATTATTGAATTATAATTATTGATGCATTAATGTGTTCATCACTTTAATGTTGCAGCTGGTAAAGACGGAGCTCATTCTAATGACATTATATACTGCGGCGTATCTTAACCTATAACAATATGTCATCATTTATTCTTTGATTTATATTTTGTATTAATCTGAATGTGCAAGGCAACTAGTAACTTATGTGTCATAAATGTAGTGGAGTAGAATTATAAATGGAAATACTCTGGTAAAGTACTCAAGTACCTCAAAGTTGTACTTGAGTAAATGTACTTGTGAAATTGTCCAACAGGAAGATGCTAAGGAGTGCGGCGGGGCGGCGGCCATCTCCCTGTCGCTCTCTCTCTTCTCGGCCTCTCTGCTCGTCTCGTCGCTCCACCGCTGGACGTAAACCAGGACCAACCCACCAATCAGGAGCCGGCGGCGGCGGCGAGGATTTGAAGCAGGAAGGTAGAATGAATAACCGTGGAGCGGGTAGCCAAAGGATTTTGTTTTTTGATTTGTTTTTTGTTTTTACCCGCCACGAGAACCAACGGGACTTCTCAGATTGTCTTTCCTGCTGTTCAGACGAGCTTCAGCTGATCTGCCGTGGAGATCAAAGGGCTATTTGATTTGATTTTGGAACTGAATCCGACTCATTTCTCCTTCCTGACACAAACTGAGCGGGGATCAAAACTCTGAAGTGGCTCGAGAGCTGCAGGAGGAGAGTCCTGACTCTGATGGACGGACGTAAATGGTGTGTGTGTGTGTGTGTGTGTGTGTGTGTGTGTGTGTGTGTGTGTGTGTGTGTGTGTGTGTGTGTGTGTGTGTGTGTGTGTAGAGATGTTGCCGTCGCACTCAACGAATGTAGCGTCTTTAGCTTTTTGATACAGAAATATTGGACACGAGTAGAGTTTACAATTTAGAAAAGTAGGAGTAAAAGAATAAGGGTTGGGCTTTCAACACTGTAGGTTGTCAGCTCTTTTGGCCAAAAGGACCAGAAATCATCAAGCAGTGTTGTAAAGATAATGAGCTGCAGGTAAAGTGGAGTTCAGTTTTAGTCGTGCGATTACTCTGTCAACATAAATCAGGTTCAGTTTGTCTTCAGATTGAGTGCAACCCTGTTAGAAGAAAAGTCTTGCAGATGTTTCCAGATGTTTCAGTTGCTCCTTGGAAACATACAGAACCTCCAGTGGCAGGTCAGGGATTTCTACAACAGCTGCAGAGATGCAGCAGCCACGTGTGACACTTTAGGTTTCCTTGGACAGGAATAGATTCGATTCCTGGAGATTTGAATATCGAACAGTTTAAGTGATAAAATTATTCCTCTTTTTTTTCTTTTCTAAGGAAATCATCTTAGCCCAGTAAGTAATTGTTTTGGTAATTTCCAGGTCAAAAGAAGTCTAATGGCTACATTTTTAGTTTTTCAGAGATCTAAGTTACACGTAACTATTGTTTCAACAGCTCTTCAGTGACTGTTTCAGTGTGAAGCAGGTCTACACGGCACCATGAAACGGTCATTTAAATGCGGTGGGAACAGCGTTTATATGTAAGCTGACGGTCAGCGGAGCCGGCCATCCACCAATTTGAGTTTTTGTCCGAAAAGGTGGGAAAAATGTCCTTCATCCAAAAAAAAATAAAAAATCAATCAATAAATGTAACATTTTTAACTTCTACATGTGGGTTTGTTTGTATTTTATTCAGTTTGTCATTTCAAAAAGCAAGTTTTTCTGCCGGCAGATGAAATTCACAGAGAAAAATCACCAGCGTCCACTGATGAAAGAAGCACTTTAATAAAACACAGACCCCAGTTTGTACATGACGACAGGTGTGTTTGTTAATGTGCACGAGGACACCGTCTGTCAGCTGTTTTAATTGTGTGGAGGGAAAAAGTGAAAGTCGTACTTCCGCTGGTCACCATGGCAACCTCCTCCTCCAATGAAGCAGTCTGCAGAGGCTTCATCGTCAGGCCCCGCCCCCCCCCCTCAACTCGTACACCAACAGCAGTGTTTCAGGTTTGACCTCTGAAACGTGCTCTGTTGCACCTGTAACCACACCCGACGGTGATGTCACAGTGTCCTGGAGTACACCTGTACATCACTGCAGCAAGGTGAGAAGTCAAACCACTGGAGGTCAGCAAAAACAAGATTTTCAGGGGGTGTTAACTTACTCTACACTTCTTTTTATAAATGTAGAAAAGAGGTACTTTCCAGCTGAGTTGTAGAGATTCAGGAAACGAGACTCCAGTAAAACAGCAACCCAACTAATTGGGAGGAGTGAGCCTCCGACAGCTTCCCCAATAAACTTAAACTTAGCATGAATCAATTCAAACGATTGTCTGCCTGAAAGGAAACGCAGTGTTTTGTGTCTGACTCATGTTTCCCAAATCTCTACAACAACAGGTGGAAATAATTAAACTTGTAGCTCCTGCAGTGTTTTTTTAATATCTTTCAAATTGTGATTTCGATATAAAGAGCATTTATTTTTCAGCCCCTCTGCATGTTTCCTGACTTTAGACGTTTTACTTTAGCACATCGTGACTGACAGCCGGCAAACAGGAGGCCAAAAGGTAAATACATTTATATAACTTCCGTCTTTCTGTCATAAAGTGTAAGGGTCAACATAAATACACCAAATATATTAGGTTTAAAGGTAAAAGTACTTATTGTGAAGTGTCCCTTTCACAATGATGTAGCTGCTTCAGGCGGCCTCAAGTCGGAGCACTGTTTTATGCTACTGAGAAAGTTAAATGCATCATATTGTCGCTGTCTATTGGAAAGTTTGCATCTTCAGTTGTTTGGGGGTCATGTCACCAGATGAGATGATGGATTACATGAAGTCTCTCAATGGTTTTTTAGATTATGTAAAAAAAATGCACCTGCAATTACCTGAAACAAAGTTGTTTCAAATTACAAGATTACGCAACAGCAGTGAGTTTATGAGTTTATTTCCTGTTGAATGTAAAATGTGAAACTGCAAAGTAAACAGCAAATCCAGCTGTTGGACAGATGTAGTGCAGAAAAAAGTACAATATTCCTCCCTTAGATGTAGCGGTGGAAAAGTAGTCTCTGAAAACAGAAATCCTCCAGTGAAGTATGGCAACCTGATGTTTGTACATCAGTAAATGTAGTTTGCTACTTCCTGCCTCTGCCAACGCCTCATTCTGACTGTAACCATGTCAGTATGTATCTGTTCCAAACTCGATACAATCTGTGATCCATCACAGCAACTAATCCCTCTGCACCTCACTGCTGTTCTCCAAAGTGTTTTTCACAGATTCCATTAGAAGGCGGAAAATCATCGTTTTGATCTGAGATGGATGTGATCTGCTTGAGCATCAGACTGTGTAGTTATTTACTCATAGCAGGTCCTCAAATGGCCACAGGCTGCAGTTTGTTATGAGCTCCACTAGAGGGCGTCCTGAGAAGTCTCTTATTCTCTACAAACTAGTAGCACTGGTTTAGTGTTCAAATCAGCTGCTCACACACAACTCAGACCTTAAATATCACCACATTATCTGACACTACCAACTACATCTCATGTGATGGGGTATCGGAGCTCGTCAGCTCACGTCAGCCTGAGATCAGCTGATGGTGGTTTTAATCACGTGATTTGGTCTCATTAGAAACTCCATCAGCTGTTTCTCAGCTTTGATATCAATCAAAAACTAAATAACTTAATCAGACGCGAAAAACACTTTACTTCTCTTGTTTATTTATAAAGAAAAAGAGAAAAGCCAAAGACTTTTGCCTCATTTATAAAAAGGCTCTTTAGTTCAAAACAACAATGTTCCCCGTTCTAAAGTGAGGTCTTGCTCATAATTAATTCACTAGTTTAAAACTTATTAACCCACACAGGTTCCTACTGTAAAGTTTCCTCCTCACTTAGTAAATCCATTATTCTCTTCTTGCAGAATGTAGTGTGATGTACGTCCGTTTACTTCATGTCAGCGCTACAGTAACGTTACCTTCGCCTCCAACCTTAACGATCACCTCAGTGCTTTTTCATCCTTGAGTTAGTTTCTTCACTTCTCACTTCATTTTTACCGTTTTGATAATCATGTCAGTGTCTTTAGATAGATGCTAGTCACTCAGTGTAGCACCAATGCTGCTAAGCCTGATTTTCACACCTTAGCTAACGTGAGGTCGCTATGGCTCTTTTTTTTTTTCCACTCGATGCTCAGAAGAGCTGCCTAAAATGAAAGTGACCGACGTGCATGGTCTTGCAAAAGCGAGCAGCTCTTCCGAGCACCGAGTGTAAAAGAAAATAAATAAAGAGCCATAGGGACCTAAAAGTGAGAAGACGAGGCAACTTTAGAAAAGGGAACCTGTTTGGGTTAATAAGTGTCAAACTACTGGTGAATTAGTTATGAGCAAGACTTCACTTTAGAATGGGGAACGTATTCTGAGTTAGTAAGACGTACAGTAATTTAGACTTATTTGGACACTGTTAACACAGAAGAATAGAGCCTAGTTATTAAGTGTTATGGGAGAATGACTATTCTTGTGGCACTATCACTTTATAAGGCCCCTATTGAAGAAAGCGCAATTCATGTACAACAACCTCCTTACTACAGGGGACTACAGATGAAAAATAGCCTCTGGGCTAATTCAGGCTTTTTTTACTCATGTTTGTTCATGTGTTTTATGACATTGCATTGTCCCCTTATAAATAAACTAATCTAATCTATCGATAAGCAGTAATTAGGAGGTTATTGAAGGAAACTGTCAAATCTCACATTAAATAATACAACAGCTTTATAAGTTGTAAACATGTAAATTTTAGGCCTTTGTAGGCAATAAAAGAAATTGTCCCATAAAATCAGATACTGTTCTCTGTGCGTGTAAAATTTAAAGGGGATTTTAGCTAGGCTAGTTAGCTTTTAGCACTACTAGCTTAGGTGGTGTATAAATCTACGTATGTATGTACATATACACGTACATTTATATGTACTTACGTAGCATATATATTTTTTATGCAAATGTCCCTAAGCACTGAACAAGTACAGAGGACACAATATATTACCAATACTATTATTAATCAATGGACTAGTGCAGAAGAAACGGTACGGCTCTGGGAGAGAGGAGGCAAGAGACTGGGAGACTGATATGACGCAACCAAACTGGTTAAGGTTACATGATTGGCTGTTAGCGTGTCACTCTCTACGTTGCCAGGTTACTAGGGAGTGAGTGCCTTTGTTCATGCAACCAAACTTGCTTTGCAACCTCTGGTTTCTTCCTACGAAGAAAAAAAAAAATTATCGAACGTTTTATCGAATGCATTTTTTATTGATATCAATGACATGTTTATCGCGATGCATATCGTTATCGTTTTATCGCCCAGCCTTAGTCAAGGTCCTGTTTGGGCTAGAAAGCCTTAGATCGCCATCGAAAAGAACAGGACCATACAACGCAATAAATCTGTGTGCACACTAACTTCATAGTCTAAATAATAAAAGTCGCATTATAAATAGATAAATACTTTTCCCATGTAGAAATTCAGATATTGTACAATATACTTAAAATGTTCAACTAATTAATCAAATAACCATAAGGAATCAGCAACATGATTAAGTAGTTTCCTCGACTAAAGTGCATAGTGCCAACACACTAACATTATAGCAGCTCTGCATTTAAAGTACATAATGTAAAACAAGGGGACCAAATGAGACAATGTTTAGGATAAAAACCGCCATAAAGCGCATAATACTTCACTTTGTAATATTGTACAATATAAGCAATAATTGCACCTTGATTATGTTTCATTTGCACAACAAGATTGTAAAGAAATGTAGAAAGTTGGCATAAACGGGAAACGCTAACCAGTCCCATACAAACCAATGGGAGCGGCTAAGCTACGCTGGTGCTAAAGCATGAACTCACCATTTTCGTCTCAACCACACTGCTTATTTGCGATGTTTGGGCAATGGCAGTCAGCTCCTGTGAGTTATCATTCAGTACATTAAGTTGGATAACTTGTTATAGCGAAACAGTCATAAAGCGAAGAGGAAAAACCCACCTGCAGCAAACATTTGTTTGTCCGTCGCTTGAGAAGCGCCTAATAAAGGCAGGTAATTGGTCGGCCATCATCACGTGACCCAAGGCACGCACGGCACGTAAAATAAAGAGCAAAAGTAGGAAAGAGAATCCAGCTAACACGGTTTTGACATCCGCGTCACGTGTGTATGTATATATGTACATTTCTATATGTATGTACATTTGTGTGTATGTACATTTACACATATCTTTACATACTGTATGTAACGTTACATACATATCTGTGTATGAATGTATTTACATACGTATGTATGTAAGTATGTATGTACATTTATATGTAAGTACATTTGTTTGTATGTATGTATGTACATTTATATGTAAGTACATTTGTTTGTATGTATGTACATATGTATATATGTATGTACGTACATTTATATGTATGTATATACGTAGGCCTACGTAAGAACATTTGGTAGATATTTATGTATATATTTACATTGCTGTATGTATGAATGTATGTACATTCTAGAGTCTCCAAAAGTAGAATGGGAGCCAGAGCCTTTAGCTATCAAGCTCCTCTCCTGTGGAATCAGATCCCAGTTCGGGTTCGGGAGGCAGACACCATCTCCACATTTCAGAATAGGCTAAAGACTTTTCTCTTTGATAAAGC
>CM022474.1:1780534-1807509 GCA_011952105.1 Coreoperca whiteheadi | reverse complement strand
ACATGCAAATGCATATACATACATACGAACATACGTATATTTATATACACATACATATAAATGTACATATAAACATATGTACATACATACATATGCACAAACATACGTACATATATATACATACAAATAAATGTACATACATGCATACGTACATTTGGATATACACACATACAGTTGCACATACATACATATTAATGTACATGCATACTAAAGCACAAACACACATATGTACAGACATACAAATGTACATACATACATACATATGTATATACATATAAATGTACATACATGTAAATGGACATACATATAAACATACAAATGTACACACATACATATACATATGTATACATATATACATTTGCACATACATACTAATGTACATGCATACATATGCACAAACATACGTACATATATGTACATACAAATAAATGTACATACATACATATATACAAACATACGTCAATATATACATACAAGTGTATATACATACATATACATACGTACATTTGTACATACATATATACAAATGTACATACATATGTATATATATATATACACATACAAATGTACATGCATACATATGTACAGACATACATACATACTGTATGCCTGCTGCCTGCTCGGTGTTTCAAAATGTATATGTATACCTAAAAACTATTTGATACAAAAAGAAAACCAGTCTGTCTTTATATATTTGTGCTGATTTGTCATTTGCATGCAAATTTACTTACTAATACCCTTTAAAGCTTTTAGATCTAGACGTGTCTAGACGTGTGAGCCCCATACTCTCTATCTCTGTGTGTGTGTGTGTGTGTGTGTAGTGTTTTTTTTCAATAGTTCACCATACTTATACTTAAAGAAATTACTTTTTTTTTATAATTAACACTTGAAATGATGAAGGCACTTGCAAATGACAAGGTGATATAAATTGTAAACCATACTTTGGTGTGATACATATGTAAAAACATATAAATGTACCTACATGTAAATGTACATACAAAAATATATACATACATACGCATATACATACATACATAGATGCATGCATACATATGCTCAAACATACAAATGTATTTATACATATGTACATACAAATCTACATACATACATCTACACATGTATGTATATACTCGCGTACATACAAATGTATGTAAATATACATACGTACATACATAGATACATACATAATTGCATTTATATGTACGTACATATGTATATTTGTAACGAGCGTGGCTAAAAGCGAATGTAACATTGCTACCTGCTCTACGGTGGAAGAGGTTTGGTTAGAAAAGATCAAGCAGTATTTCCCACATAGACTTTACTTGCTCAAACCGCCCAGATATATTAACGTTGCCTTCCGCGACCGATAAACTAGTGGGCAGTCTCCCCTCGCTCTTCCCTCCCTGCGGTCTACTGACAGTCGCACATGCCCTGCAGAGGGAGAGTTGATACTTATTTGTTTACACTAGTAAAAGCATGTAAGTGCACATGTTGGTGCCGATGTCATTCGTTACCACGTTGGTTTGGATCGTTTCAATAGGCGAAGTCACTAACAACGCACCTCCTCCACACACGGCTCACCTGCAGTTGTGAAAACGCAATGGTGGGTGAAATAAATCCAAAACGTGATTTGTGCTTTTTGGGTGACTCTATACTGTCACGGCCTCCTGCAGGCAGGGGAGGGTCGTTAGTGATTGGGGCCACCTGGACTCAGGGTATTTAAACTGCCTCACTAACCATCGCTCGCGCTCTCTCTGCTCCTCCAGGTACGATCCTGTTTTGTTTGGTCCTTTCTAGGTTTACTTGGTTTTCACTCAGACATGTCCACACACATATATATATATATATAGACCACATATATATATTTTTAGGACTGTCAATCGATTAAAATATTTAGTCACGATTAATGGCATGTTTGTCGCGAGTCAACTCGCAATTAATCACACATTTTTATCAGTTCTAAATATGCCTTAAATTCATATTTTTCAAGTTTTTAATACTCTAATCAACATGGGTATGGACAAATATGCATGCTTTATGCAATTGTATGTTTATTATTAGTGAAACCATCAGAGCATGAAGACTAGGCATGTAGCAAAGGTCATAGATGTTTTTAAAAGAACTGGGTCATATCCCTTAAGCCTCAGCTTAAAAATTCAGAATAAGCAGTGATTTCTCTCATTTTGGGAATATAAATAAAGGCAGTTTTTACACTGGCAGTTTAGTTTAGAACGGGGCACAGTGCGCATGAAACGTTGGTCATGTGAAAGCTGTCATGTGGACCTGTGAGCGCACCAGGGTACCGACCCCGAGACCACCTGGAGGAGCCGCCCTGAGTCCGGTCGCACTCGAACTGCGCCGACATTCACGTGACCAGTGTGAGAAACACGGACTCGGGAGCGTCCTTGTTCAGAGAAGTAACCTGCGCACTCGTTTTAGCCCATCGTGGCGTACAGTTCAATAAAGCACATAAGTGGTGATGGTGGGAATGGTTGACCTCGGATATGAGCGAGAGCGAGCTCGCAGTGTATTCTGCGATCTCCTCAGAGTCCCTTTACAAGCCCACACACATACATTTATCTATTTAATTTATAGTTTATAATACGGGGTTTGGTCATATCATCAAGAATATCGTTTTCGCAAAATACCCAGAAATATCGTGATATTATTTTAAGGCCATATTGTCCACCCCTAATGTATACATATATATATATATATATACACACACACACATACGTGTATATATGTATGTACGTATCTATATGTTTGTTGTATATGTATGTATACCAGATACTTACCAGTTTACCAGATGTATTTATGTTACAAACAAGGATCTTTTAATTTGTCTTCTTGCCTTTATAAGAGGTATCTCTTCTGTTAGCTTCTTCAGTGCAGTTTGTCCTTTGGAAGGTTGGTAACACATCTTGCTGGAGCCCAAATGATCATTACTTACATCTTTTATCCACAACAAAAGAGAAATGATTAAGCTTTTTTTTTTATATATATCTTTCAAATTGTGATTTTGATATAAAGTAATTTGTTCAGCCCCTCTGCATGTTTGCTGACTTTACAAGATGTTTTACTTTAGCACATCGTGACTGACAGCCGGCAAACAGAGGGTTAAAAGGCAAATACATTTACATAACTTCAGTTTTTCTGTCATATGCGAGCTCACAGGAGGGCGGGGCTTCAGCAGGAAACACACTTTAAATACAGAGTTCATGTACAGGAGGGTTCAACTGATACATGTGTTTGAGGCCAAAAGAACACATTTCTTCTTCTAATATTCTAATAAATCTCCGAAGCAGCTTTCAAAGACTCACACACTAAAGACTGAAGCTCATTCAGATTGAGCAGCTGTTTAACATCATCAGTCAGTCGAACCCTCCTGCTGTTAACACGCTGCACTTTCACGTCCTGCCTGCAGTCACATCGCCACCTGCTGGACAACTGCAACAATGATATTAAAAAGAACAAGTCCCTCTACAGATACAGTTATTGATAAGCCAATGAATTCCAGCAGTCTGTTCCTGAAACGTGTATGAGAGCCTTTGGACGATAAAGATAGTACTTGTTAGTGAGATAACTTTAATTAATTGTACTCCCTTCAGGGGAGCTGATGATTAAAGAAATTAAAACAGGGCCTTTCACTCTGCTACGGATCAGAAAACTGTGTTGAGGCTGTTGTTTCAATGTCTACGGGGGATTTTTACTTAAACCAGCAGAAATCCTTCAGAGAAATCTGAAATATTAAACGCTTCCCATCAGTCGGTGGGCTGGTGATGCAGCAGCTTCCTGTTTTAGTCACTATCACACAGAACGTATACAGTCAGCTACATCTATCTTTTTACAGCGCCGAGGTGTTTGTATAGACGAAATCCAAACTCAGTAAAGCTCACACTGACGGTCGCTGTGGCGTCGAGGACGTGAAACATGTCAGAAACTGCGAGAAAAACTAGAGGAAAATAACTCCACATCAACTCCCAAAATATTTAAACCTGTAAAAGAGTTTTAAATTTGGCTGCACAAAGTTCTTCGGACTGCGTTCCAACTTCTTCTTCCTCCTCGTTATCAGAAAGGCCGACGTCAGCCAGGGAGCAAAACTCCCTTTGCGTGAAATAAATACAAAGAAAAATGAGTCTGTTCACACACACTGTAAATGTGCACCGTTCACACTGAGCGCAGGAATATTAAAAACAGTGTGTTGGTCTCCGGTTTAAGGCCATGGAGCGTCTTCCTGTCCGAACGGTGAAAAACAAACCAACAAACTGACATTTAACCTCAGATTGTACAGAGCCTGGTGGTTCTCAGGAGCAACGTCTCTCACCAAATGAGTAATTAATACACGTAATTTACTTCAGTGGCACCCTTAAACTGATTTAAGAGCAGGAAGTATTAATTCGTTTCCCCCCTTCCTGCCATCCTAAAAAGAAGAGTTTTGGTAACAAACCTGAATTGTAGCCACATGCCTCGGGTGCAAAATTAAAATCCAATCCATGACAGCTGAGGGAACAAACTGGATGAGACTGAGAACTCTCTGCTGCTAATTTGTAATGGATTTAGTCATTTGAATTATTAACCTGAGGGAACCAAAGTTTGAGGACTGAGGACATTTTTTATAAATAAAATGATTTATAAAGCTCTCCCGTCGCTCCTCCCAGGCTCTGTGGAACTGCGTCAGCGTTGGCTTGTGGTTTTTTGCAGCCGGGATGTGAAGCGCTTGTTTCTCTTGTCTGAGTCTTCGGGCTCTACATGGCCTGCTGCTTGTCCAGAGCGGGCCTCCCCTCCTCGGCCTCCGCTCCTCTCTCCTGGTTCCAGTCTCGGAGGCCCTCCGGCAGACTCGTGTCCTCCTCGAAGCTCCCCGTCCCCTCCACAAACTCCTCGTACGTCGACTTCTCCTCGAACGGCCGCGGGCCCAGCAGCTCCAACATGTCCGCCTTGTCCAGGACCTCCTTCTCCAGGAGACGCTTCCCCACCTGAGGAACAAATCAGGGTCGAACGCTCAGAGTTCTGCCACAATCTGCTACTTTACTGCTTTACCTGGGAAATACTGTTCGTGCTTTTTTTTTAAAGATACTTTTTATTTAAAGTCAAAAGAAACAACACTGCTGCCAGGCGACATATCGAAACATCAACAATAATGGGCAGCAAGTCTCCATGTACTCTACGTCATGTGCATATGCCTATCCACGAACGGGGGCCGGGAACCAGACGAATCTGCCGCGAGAGCGAAACCAGCTGCTTCTTTTCATCATATAGTACACGTATGAATCATTTCTCAGTCTAAGTAACGTCAGTATTTTCGTCTCATGAATCTCCTAAAACAAAGACAACTGTCGTGGCTAAATACTAAAATAACATCCTTCAAATGCCATTGAACTGCTGTTTTTACCGAGAACAAACTGGATCGACTGTTCAGCTGCAGCCGTTTCCCCCGACAACCCGGTCGTACTAAAACGGCAGCTCGCCGTTTATCTGTGCTAACCTAAAAGCTTATTAACTGGCCTCATCAGACACGCGGCCCTCCACCCAACCAATCAGAGTGAAGAGCGGCGTTCAACGTCGAGTGCGGAAGATGGCCAGAACGATGCAACGGACTATCATAGAGCAAACCACCGAAACAACAACACGCTCCGATACAACCGCTCGGAGGTGTTAAAGCTGATGAGAAGATATCCTGAAAAACTTGAGGAACTGTTGTTCTGCTGAAAAAAATGACCAAATAATCAAAAACACGTGAAAGAGTAACCTCACAAAATTAAATTAAACACTTAATCACGTTATTCCCTGGATGGCCAGGGATTCGTATCTGTAATAATATGTAGTCACATATTCAAAGGAGTAATTATTTGATTTGAAATCACAGGGAAACATCTGACATGTCGGATTACAGTGAGACGAAACATTGATGATGTTTGTGGGGAAACTTGGCTTCAAAGTTAAGCAGCGACTTTTCTTTGTTCTTTATTCTTTTTAGGCGTCGGCGTTTTACTCTTTCACTCGTTTGACTGACATTGTCACATTTGTTCCCAGGGAGATATTAGAGCTTATATCTATTGACTTTGTCTGTATCTGCTCTGGAAACAGCGTTTTGTCACATTAAAAACAAAAATTACCTCTAAACCTGTCGTGATTTTTAAAATCCTAGCTGACAGTCAAGCGAAGTGAACAATCTGCAGCCTGATTGCAAAACATGACCTTTCCACATTTCACAGGTCATCCTCTCCCTTTCTTCTGCTTTCATTTCTTCGTGCTGTTCAGTCTGAAAATTGTCTATTAAGTAAATGTGTGTAACAAGACGGGAAAAATACTATGATACAGCTGGGAAAGTCATCAAATATCCAAACTTTCCCCAGACGTTAAAGCTCATGGCTGTTTGGAGTCTTTTCCCTGTTTACATTTTGCCTTCGTTGCTTCTGTGCTTGAACTGAAAGCATTAAACACGAGGCCCACGAGGCATCCGGGAGGCTCACCAGCGCCACCAGCTCCTTCTTGTCCTCGACGAGCTGCAGGGTTCTGTCGTACGCTCGCTCCACCAGCTCTCGGACCTCCGCGTCGATCAGCTCGGCCGTGGCCTCGCTGTACGGCTTCTCCATGACCATCTCCCCCTGCCGGGGCAGGTCGAACGACACCTGCCCCACCTTGTCACTCATCCCAAACTGCACCACCGGGGGGGGGGGGGGGGGATACGTGGTGTCACTGCAGGAAAATAAAACCCTCTTCTACTGAATCAAACCGAACCAGCAGGTGTGCGTTGCGTACCTGAGCGTAGGCGGACTGCGTGACCTTCTTCAGGTCGTCCTGCGCTCCGGTGGTGATCCTGCCGAAGAAGACCTGCTCGGCCACGCGGCCTCCCAGCATCATGCACATCCTGTCGAACAGCTGCTCTCTGCTGTACAGGTACTGCTCTCTGGGCAGGTACTGGGCGTAACCCAGACCCTTCCCCCGCGGGATGATGGACACCTGGACGCACGCGAGATGTGTTTTAAGTACCTTTCCCCACCCTGCTGCGTGGCACGTCAGCTAACCTCGTTACATCTGCTATAAAGGTCTCGCTAGGTCCCACTGCTGGTGTGGCATTGATTAATAGATCTTGGTTAAAAAGGCAACTATGCTGATCATGATTTTTAAAAACATTTGAAATCAACTTCCTTCACGTCGCACATTTTTTGGGAGTGAAGTCTTTCTACTTGTTTAGTCTTAGGTATCCGGCACCTTCCATTTTAAGTTCCCCCGAGAACGCCCTCTTCTTTCAGAGGTTACACCGATGTTCCCCACAGGGACTCTGCCGAGGCGGCGTTCTGCTTTCATGTTCCTAAACTGAAAAACAGCCTCACGCTGCATCCTGGAACAGAAAACTCTCTTAAAAAGAAATTAAAGAGCTTTCTTTTTAATCTGGCTTTTAATTTAAGGTAATCCACCTTTGTCAACTCTCAACATTTTAATCTTTGGAATTAATATATACATTTTTCCTGTTGGTTTATTGTATTGTTATCAAATTATTTAAAGTATTCTTGACTTTGTAAAGTTTTTGAAGTTATTTGTGCTCCATCTCTGCATGAAATAAAGTTAATATTTTTTATCTGATTAATGTTTTTTATTAATCTTAAGTAACTTATTACAGGTCAAGGCAAAGCATTTTCGAGCAGACAAGCATAACTGTATTTTGAGTGTTTTCACGAACATCAGTTACATTTTTATTATCATAATTAATACAAAGAATAACTGCGTCCTGATGACTACTCAATTAAAGTGTCATACTGACCCGAGTCAAGCTTAAAACTGTGAACACAGAAGGTTTAGAAGTGTGTGTGTGTATTAGTAGCAACAGACATAAGACTTACCTTCAGCAGGGGGTCGGCGTGCTGCAGGAACCAGCCCACGATGGCGTGACCGGCCTCATGATACGCTACGGTCTTCTTCTCTGTGGGCTGCAGGACCTGAGTCTTCTTCTCCAGACCTGACACACACACACACAGACACACACACACACACACAGACACACACACACACACACACAGGACTGAGACCCAACTAAAACCTAATGGTATCAATTATGCTCGTTGTTATTATACAATATAAAAGGAAAGGGAAAGTAAACGCACTGACCTCCGATCACCCGGTCGATGGCCTGCTCAAAGTGTTTGCCGTTGACGGACGGGTTCAGGTGTCTGGCAGCGATCAGCGCCGCCTCGTTGCAGACGTTAGCGATGTCGGCTCCTGAGTCGTTCACAGCGGAAAATACATCCGAAAACAAAAATTTAAAACACATATACACACACACACACATCTGTATACATAAATATACACACACATATATATATATATATATATTTACAAAAAAACAATCCGTTTTCATAACAAGATGGCGCAGCGGTGACATACCAGTGAAGCCCGGTGTGGCAGCCGCCATCTTCCTGGCGAGAACATCTTTGTCCACGTTGGGGTCCACTTTGATTGGTCGCAGGTGGACTTTAAAGATGGACGCCCTGCCCTTGATGTCTGGAGGCCCTGAGAGGAGATGGGAGACGTTCACAGAGCAGAAACGAAAAGCCCTCAGTCTTTCGGCCAACTCCTCGACGCTGCTGCCTCGCTGACTGACTGGAGTTCGTCATTAAACAGAGAGGAGCTTATTTGGGATAAATACGTGATTGGATCTCGGTTGAAAAGTTGCGCACGTTGTTCTCCCACTCTGCGCTTCACAGTGAAAAGATCAGCGTTGGTCTGCTGAGAGCCTCTGGGCTCAACGGGCTGATGATTTACAGACTGACCCAGACCTGTGCACACGTAGGACGCCGGAACACGAATACGGTGAAACATTATGTCGTAAATAATGTAGCTAAGAAGCGGGTATCTTTATGCGCCCAGCTGACATCTGGTATTTTACCACTTAATGTTGAAACTGGACTTTTGTTTGTCAGCCGTGAAGATGAAAAGCAGATTTGTTCAA
This sequence comes from Coreoperca whiteheadi, assembly GCA_011952105.1. NCBI lineage: Eukaryota > Metazoa > Chordata > Actinopteri > Centrarchiformes > Sinipercidae > Coreoperca > Coreoperca whiteheadi. Next base: position 1,798,559 of record CM022474.1, on the reverse strand, counting down.
TGTGTCGTCTCAACGGTGCAGAACATTTATTTAATGTAGTTTTTTCGTTTTGTTTTTTTTTAAACTGGAAACTGAGCAACAACTTATTTAAGATAAAAGACATTTATTCTGTAAATATGGAAGATGCACAAAGCTGCTGAAACGTTTACATTTAACAACCCTTTATCGGGATACATTTCACTGTAGCAGTTATTTTCATTCTTCTGCTATTCGTTGTGCAATTTATTTCATATTTTTTACCATAAATATGTTATTTATATAATGTTGTAACTGGTGAAGGGCTGAAACAAGAAGTCGATTAACTGGTGAAACGATTTGGCAACTGTTTGGACCGTCGGTTAATTGTTGGGAGTCATTTTTCAAGCAACAAATACAAAACATTTGCTGCTTCCAGCCTCTCGGTTGTGCACGTTGCTGCTTTTCTTTGCCCTAAATTAAAGTAAACCGAATATCTTTGGGTTTTATGCTATTGGAAGTATTTTCTGATGTTTTAAGGATCAAGCATTTAACTGAGGAAGAACCAGCAGATTAACAGATGGAAATGTAAACCAACTGACTGTGACCTTTGACCTGAGGCCCCGCCCCCCCGCCCCCCCAAAAAGTGTTTGCGTACGTTTTAAATATGTAGCGTCAGAGGACAAAGCACCAATCAGCTCTCAGCGTTGAACTCTCACCTATGTAGATCTGTCTGTCAAAGCGACCCGGTCTCATCAGCGCAGGATCCAGGATGTCGGGTCTGTTGGTTCCAGCCAGGACCACCACGTTAGTGACCGTGTTAAAACCTGCGAACGAGACAAAAAACAAACAAAAACAGGCGGTTTAGACCTAAAAACATCAAAGATCCGAAGCCGGACGCCTTCAGTTTGTCTCCAGCCTACCGTCCATCTCCACCAGCAGCTGGTTCAGGGTGTTCTCCTGTTCACTCTGACCTCCAAAGTTCCCTCCTCCCCTCTTCCTCCCCACGGCGTCGATCTCGTCGATGAAGAGGATGCAGGGGGCGTTCTTCCTCGCCATGGCGAACATGTCCCTCACCTGCGGGGGAGAACGTTACTCAGCGTGGTCTAATTTCACCCTAAAGTCTGCACCGACATTTTACAGAGAGGCGGCCACCCCCCCGCGGCTTCCTGCGCTCACCCTGGCGGGGCCGACGCCCACAAACATCTCCAGGAACTCGGAGCCGTTGACGGTGATGAAGGGGACGTTGGCCTCTCCGGCGGTGGCTTTAGCCAGCAGCGTCTTCCCCGTCCCAGGTGGTCCGGACAGCACAGCACCCTGGGACACCACACGACACGACGCGTGACTCATCTGCACAATAAACTGTCGATTTACGGGTTCAGGAACGACACGAGTCACCAAAAAAAACAAACAAACCAAGAAATACTACACTTATGTTGTTTAATGCTTCTTTAATTATGATTACGTTATATTTGGTCAAACAATCTAATTAGTCTTCACTTTGATTTTTCACGTAACTGGATTTTGCATGAACGTCTAAAACCCTGGTTATCTAACTTACGTAAACTGGTATTCTTTATTTTTGGACTTTTGTTGTGTTATGTAAAAAATGAATGCACCCCATTCTGGACACAACTATTAAAAAAATTTATTTAACGGGATCCCTATTGCAAAATTAAAAGAAGTACAAAAACCAGCTGGCTACAGATTCTGCAGTTGACCCTCACGGCCTGCGTTTTGTCTCCTTTATGTTTGTCAGGCTGCTGTTTGGTTCTGCGGTTTGAGCAGCGACCATTTTAGAGAACCTGCCCGATGGCGCGTTCAAGGACCGGAAACCCAGGCCAAAATCTGAGCGCCTGATTTAAAAATGGTCATCATTGATGCAAAGTAAAGGCCGACTGATGGTTTATTCCAATCTCAACATTTAAGAGTTAAAAAAAATCAGCTGATTTCACATTAAGACACAAAGGATTCTTTGGATTTGGTTCTTAAAGGATTGAGACCAAAATATGAACATTTGTAGTTAATGAGTTAAAAATTGAAAACTATTCATGCGGTGCTTCAAGTATAACTTCATTAAAATTTCAGCTGTTTTCTGTTCCAGTCACAAACAGGATGAGCAGTCTATGGATGGGCAGATTAAGCAGAAGAACGACTAAAAGATCTGATGAACATTTGAACCCACCGCTTACTTGGAGAAGCTTCTTTTCAATCAAGAACTTGCATAAAAACCAGGATTAAAAAGGGATAGTTTTTATCTATAAATTAGGAATAAAGGAAATGGCTGTCTGACAGCAAGGTAAAGCGCTGACAACATTCATGACGTGGCGTAAAGTGATTTTTTTCCCCCGGTGGTCCTTCTTTTAGGTTTCGCTGCAGCGCGTCGCTTAGCGTCTGTACTCTCTGCTTCTCCAAACTGCCACGCACTGCAGGTAACACACTGACTATGGAGAAGTGCCTCATGCAGGCCCGCTCCAAACAACCCAAACTATCTCTTTAAAGCTGCAGTCAATTATTTCTTAAAGAAATTCAAATAAACTGCGTTTGGTGGACAAAGTTGAGAATCTCAGCTGTGTTCCTCCGCGAGTCTCCTCCTGCGTTTTAGACTGAATTTACAATCATCTACAGCAGCTTTAAGGTGCGTGTGTGTGTGTGTGTGTGTGTGTGTGCGTTTGCCTTGGGGATCTTGGCTCCGAGGTCCAGGTACTGCTGTGGGTTCTTCAGGAAGTTGACAAACTCCAGGATCTCCAGCTTGGCCTCCTCACAGCCGGCCACGTCCTTGAACTTCACTTCGATGTTGTCCGTCATCATCTTCGCCGTCGACTCGCTCATGCTGAAGGGCCCGCCCCTGCCGCCACCGGGGCCCCCTCCCATTGGCCCCCGCCGCAGGGTGAAGAGCAGGAAGCCGATCAGCAGCAGGGTCGGGACCATGCTGACCAGAAAAGAGCTGGGAGAAGAGACGAGGAAGGTGATCACCTGGTGCTCTTTGACGGTCGGATGTCGGACGTCACCTGTCAGACATTTCTCAAAAAACTAGAAATATTCCTCCTCAGAACCTTTCCAGGGCCGTTGTTGAAAGCCGCTGGTTCCACGCAACATGAAACGTGTCCGTGTTTGTGTGTTAGACCCACCCGTCGCTCTCGGTGCTGTAGACGACGGCGGGTCGGTGCGACGGCTCCAGGCCGAGCTCCATGTGCGCCACCTCCAGGTTCCTCTCGAACGTGTCGACGCTGCCGATGTTGAACCAAACGTAGCTCTGCAGGTCACATGAGGGTTCACGGCGACGTCAAACCCATTGTGGTATAAACATTTTTGTTGTGTTGGTCCCATTTTCACTGCTTGACTTTAACGTTACATACAGGATGTTTGGCAAAACGAAGCTAAATATAATAATTATAAAATTGAACAAGTTAATAATGTTAAGATCATTTCTTTTTAGGGAGTCATTGCAGTTGTTGTTTGGTCTCACCGCGTCAGCGTCGGCTCCCGGCACCAGGATGACTCTGACGTACTGTTTGTTGACGACCTCTAACCGATCCACCTGGACAGAAACAAAAATACTTACATACATACATCTTTGAAAACTACATTTTCTTTTTTACAGTCTTTTTTTTTTTTTTATTTAATGGAAAAAAAAAAGTATCCACACACTCGCAAATGTGTGCAAAAATATTTTTTCTTTTTACGGAAAAACTGTATTTGTTTCTAAAAAGTCTCCAGCTGAGGATCTTTAGTACATTCAGGCCCATCTGCAGCGGGGCTCAGGCCTGAAGGCTACAGTGGATGATGCATCTTTAACCTCATTTTTATTTCCTTTCTATGGAGAGCTGGACTCTAAATCCTGTCGGGTTCTCAGCGTATCCCAGCATGAATGTTCAACCCCCCACAGAGTGCTCCTCACCATCCCCCTGCCCACGTAGCGGTGGACGAAGTCCTTCCAGCTGATCTCTCGGCCGTTGTCTCTGAAGTAGACGTAGAGCAGAGCTGAACTGACGCCGGCCACGGTGACCGCCAGGTAACGGAAGTCCTTCTCATCCCAGGGGAAGTCACCCTGAGGAGCGGCAGAGACACGGCCGGATGTTATTAATGTCTGAATGACGACACGCGGGACATTTACTGGCCCAGGATCTGCAAGCAGCTGGTAACAATATGAGTGACGCTATCCCGCACATGTAGAACTGGATGAAGTAAAAGATGCTGCTGCCATCACTGTCGTCTCCGGAATACTGAAAAGAGAAATCCCCTCGTAACGCATTCATGAGGTGCATTACGAGCTAATGTACAAGCAATAACAGCATTCACGGCTGAAACCAACGATCATCTTCATTTTTACTGATTCATCTGCCAACTAATCGAATGGTTTGGTCAGTGAAACATCAGAAAACAGAATAAAAATTTAAAATAAAAAAAACTTCCCGTGAAACATTTCCCAGAGCCCAAAGTGACATCATCAAATGTCCAAAATCCAAAGATGTCCAGTTTACTACGATGTAAGAGACAGAGATTTCGTCCACAGGCTGCCTCGTGCTCAAATGGCTACATTTCAAACCAACACTCGGATTTTACCTGAAAAATATTTGCCAGAATTTGCTTTAAAAAAAATATTTATAAAAAAACGCTTGTGTATCATCGCTTTTATATCCCAAAAGTAAAAACAGCAACTTTAAAATAAGTCAGAGGAAGTGAAGTTTCTTTGGAAGACTCCGTATGAAACTACTTCCTGCTCCTTTAATGAACCTGTGAACTCTGTAAGAGCAAAGTTAAGTTAGACCTTCAACTGAAAGTCCACCTTTTATTTTACATTTTAGTTTAAACGCTCCAGTGCGTCACATTCAGGAGCAGCTGCTGGAATATACTGTTCATCAGTGTGTAATCACCTGAAAATAAGAACCTTAGAATGAGCCCTGTATATCTACAGAGGGAGCGGGTCCCCTTCCACAGAGGCCGCCGTGTTGCACCGCCATGTTTCTACAGTAGCCCAGGACGGACAAACCAAACGCCGGCTCTAGACAGTTTCTCCTGCACGCTGGGGATGGGGCGGGTGAGGCGAGCGGTATTTAAATGGCTGCAACCTGCAATTTCAGCGCTAGATGCCACTAAATCCTGCACGCTGCTCCTTTAACTACACGGCAACTGTCTCACGTCCTCCTCCAAACACATCTGCAAACACTGAACAAGAATTCATGCTGAAATTGTGAATTATGATTCCGATGCGATGTCATTTTCATTTCGGCTCTTCACTTTACCTTTTGTATTCGGCTCCACCAGTCCTTTCCTCCTCCTCCTCCTCCTCCTCCTCTCTTCCCTCCGCCTGGCCTTCCTCCTCCTCCTCCTCCTCCTCCTCCTCCTCCTCCAGCTGCTCCTCCTTTTCCATCTGAAACTCACACATGATAAATGAGATTAACACATCTGTCAGACAAACCGGTGTTTCCTCTCTTGTTTCCGTTCGAGTGTAAAGTTTTCATCCCAGCGCTTAAATTATAATTTATCCCGACATTGTTTCGGATTCTGCTGTTTCATATTGACCCCGTCACACCGAGGCCCGAACCCGCTACCAAAATATCAGTTAGGAATCAACAGACTATAATATGCAGCAGCCTCAGCCTTTCAGAGAAGTGCTCACAGCTCTCCTACAACAACAGATTGGCCATATTAAAATTCACAGAGAAAGTCTATGTTTATTACGCCTCAGCTTGTTTCTGCTGCTGTCGGGAATCTTTATAATTACTGGGGTCATGTGACGCTGCGGGTTGCAATGTCAGACACACAGCAGCCGAATGTGTGTTTACCTTACGTCCTTTGTGGGCCACGGGCCATTCATTAGGACATTACGTCTTTTTCTGTACTTACATGAATATACCTTTAATATACCTCATTATACCTTTAATTTAAAAGGCGCCTTTCGAGGCACTCAAGGACACCGTACAAACAAGATATAAACAAAACACAAACTTCCACGTCAGTCAATCACATCATTAAAAGCTATTCTAAACAGGTATGTTTTTATCTGAACTTTAAATTGGGAAATTGAATCCAGCTGTAGTATGCGTCGTGGTAAAAAACTCCATAACTTAGGAGTTGCGCAACTAAAAGCCACCAAAGGAACTCATCTTGAAACTTGGAACAGACAATAGATGATCTCAGAGAGCGAACAGGAGTACACAGATTAAGAAGGTCCGAAAGGTAATAGGTGGCCAAATTATGTGGAGCTTTCTAAATAAGGAGTAGAATGTTGTAATGTACACAGTAACGGACAGGAAGCCAGTGCCGTGGGAAAGGAAACAGGCGTAATATGATCAAAAAAACGTGAGTGGGTAACAATCCTGGCTGCTGAATTCTGAGTTGACTGCAATCTGTGAAATTGTTTTTCAGGAATACCCAATAAGAGATCATTACAATAATCAATCCGGGATGTAACCAAGGCATGAATTGGTACGTAAAAAAATGCAGTGCGTGAAATGTTAACGTGTGAACCAAAAGAAAGCAAACCAGTATAACCCCAAGGCTTTTCACTTGAGTGGAAAAGTTAAATCCTTCTTTTTGTTCACATTGATGTTTGCAAGATCTTGCAGGTCGAAACGCTGCATCGGTAAAAACTTTTGGGAGCTCGCAAAGATTCTAGTGTGCGGCCAGCCTCTCCTTTTTCTCCTGCACCTGAACCCACACATCACTCTTCTGTGCTTCAGACACACGGCAGCCGCTCACCTTTGGGCTCAGTGGAGTGCAGTCGCCGCTGGGCGGCCTGGAACCTGCGACAGGACGGGAAGTTAGCTGGAGTCCGACAGGCGTTCTGGAAAAGACCACAGAGCCACCGTTAGGATGAAGAATACACACAACAACCTGAGAGGGTCTGCTGAAAGACGACGCGGGACTCCGCTTCATGACCACGACCTACACAGGCGAACAACCGCACCCTGAAGGTCACACTTACTTCAGACTCCTGACCGGTGAATTCTGCATTGCGGCGGAATAATGAAGATGTGAGGGACGTGGACAAAGATCGCTCAGCGTGGTCGTGATACACTAAAGGGCCAAAAGTATGTGGACATACTTATATGAACATACATATGCTCACATTCGTTTGGTCTGGGCTCCTTATTTCCAACGAAGGGAAATCTCGTCCCTAGTTTGTTTTTGTCCCTTTCCTGTTTCAACGGGACAGTGTACAAAGCCAGCTCCATAAACAAAAGTGTTTTTCCCCCAGTTTGCTGTGGAAGAACCTGACCCCCCCCCCACCCCCCACCCCCCGTCCAACTGGAACGCTAAACAAAATATTACAAAATCTGGTGGAAAGGGTTCCCAGAAGAGTGGAGGCTGTTTTAACTGTAGTTTGCTGCTGTATGCTGACACCCCCTTTGACATTAGATAGACAATAGACACATTAGATTAGAGCTGGGTAATATGGGGAGATTCTAACACTAATCACAATTGCTATAAGATTTTGAAACTGACAGATTTCAAAAACATGGCCCTTTGTAGTATATGTTTTCAAACTGCATTTGCCTTTTGCGGTTTTTAACGGTATAACGACTGTCAGTGACTAACGTCAAGTGTCAGTAACGTTTCCAAGGTGTCCCCGCACAGAACGAGCCAATAGGATATCATCTGCTTGATCGGATTAATGCCGAAATAAAAAGTAGATTAGAATGAGGCAGGCGGGGTCTTAAATTGAGGTATTGTACGGTTATTTTGTTATTAAACAAGCGACACCTCAACTGAATGATTTCGCAATGGGATTAGGCACGTAGTCCGGCTAGCTAACTATCAGTTTCTCTAGACAAACGCATTTCAGTTTAAATCTAACGTTCAACCCACGCGGGGAAGAAACGTCACTGACAGACTCGTACTACGTTTCTTAGACAACGGTTTCTCCAGAAATCCTCCAGCTTTACTTACCAGAGCAGCGGAGCTCCGGTATCCGGCTGCGAAGAGCCGTCCTACCGTGGCCGCAGAGAGCCGAGCTCGGGCTCCTGCAGCCCGGCAGAGAGGCAGCGCAGCCGCCGAGAGAAGCCTCAGCACCGGAGACATCCTCCCCGTGCCGCGTCCCCAGTCCTTCAGTCCAAAACACAACGCTTTTTTTGGGGGGGTTTAATTTTCTCCCCTGAACTTCATCGTGTAGCTCCTACAAGTGTTATTGAATAAGCGCAAGAGGTGAAATGTCAACGGCAGGATGATGTAAAGACTTCCTCCTCCGATGCCTCACGGAAACCGTTGTAAGGAAAAGGCCATTTATTAATTCTAAAATGTTCCTTAGCTCATACAAGGACGCTTTATCACAGAACAAGATATATAACAAATGTAATACCCGTAAACGCATTTAATTCGTTTAAAGATAACTTTATTACATTCAGGCATCAGACAAGCCAACACAGGGTCCTAACAACCCACCTTCTCTCTGATTGGCTGAGACAAAGCTTTCCTGAACCTCGTGTAACGTTACCAACTGTTACCAAAACACGGGATGACTGCGCGCTTTTCATATAACGTGTCAAAGTTATATAGTTTAACGGGTAAACTTGAAAATACAAGCAAATTCAAGATTAGTTAAATGAAAATAAAGGATAAAGTCAAATGTCAGAGGACAGAGGACAGTCATGCCACATTGAAGATATTTATGCTTCAAAAGTGTGTTTTGTTAAAGTTTTCTCAATTAATTGATTAATAATTTGGCGTATTAAAGCCTAAGAAAACATCCATCAAAACTTCCCTGAGCCTGTTGTGACGTCTTCAACTTGTTCGTTTAGTCTGATCAACAGTCCAGAAGCTGAAACCAGTTAATGTTTCACATTTGTTTGATAAAAATCTCTTCAAGTGATGGATCGATTATTAAAATAGAAATTGAAATAGAACAATGAAGTCGACCAGTCACTGTGGCTGTACTTTCAGTTGCTTCATACTCTTCATGACACTTTCAATCAGTCTGAATGAGAAGTGAATAAATCAGAGGTTCGCGTGCATAATGCAAATTAAGACGTTTCCCCCCAAAAGAATACTTAGGTTTGCGGTGTTTTGAGAAATAACATGAAATAAAGAGATATAAATGTTAAATATGCATTTAATAAGCAACTTTAAGGGATAAAACAACTTCACTTGATCTTTAGTTGGACCAAAGTGAAGCCCTAAATGTTGTTTATGCACGTAAGTCTGCAGTTACATTACTGATGATTAAAATGCCCATCTCAGACCAAATGTACATTTTATATAAAGACATTGTATTCAATAATCAAGCATTTAAAACTGTACAGTCAGAAAATGTGGAGAGAAAAAGAAATTTGCGACTGGGCCAAAGACAAAAAACAAACAAGCAAATGGGCTGGAGGCGTCCGAGTCCATCTGTCCCCCATCCCTGCTTACAGCTGCTCGTCCTCTCAGCTTCCTCTGTAGGTGCTGTAGGAGAACCGACTCATCAGCAGAGGCAGGTGGAACCTCTGCCCCGGGTCACTGATGGTGAACACAACCTGGAAACACACACACACACACACACACACACAAACGAGTCAGCACAGACTGATATCTGCAAAGTTTATTACAAATCAAAGTATTATTATGTTGCTTAGTTGGTGTGGGAAAGTCAATCTGCAGGCTCTCAGCTGTCCGTGATGTCACAATGATGATGTGATATTACTGACATGTTATCATCGACGTTACTGTTGCCACAACCGATGAAGGATATTTTAAATTTGCAACTAAAACTTGCTCAAGCATGAATTAATCCGGAATATAGTCTGTTTGTGTGATTTGGCGACACCCTGTGGTGATCTGTTGAGAGCCTGCAGGACACCAAGCTACTGTAGTTTTGCTGAAAACTACGGTGGCCGTCTGTTTTAGTACGTTTTTGGTCTTTTTTTTTTTTAAAAAGTGAAATTTTACATTTGTGTTAATTTTACATCTCCAGTAAAAACAAATAGTCTTTGTATAGGATTTGTTTGCAATCATCTCTAACTAACGTATCCTTTAAGCGCCTGTTCTTCCATTAATTCATAAAAAATGAAAACCCTGAACAAACCAGCCTGGTTAAACCAGGAATGAATCTGGCGTTTTATTCAGAAGACAATCCAACAGTAGAGTATTTTTTTTAAATAATGTGCATCTGCCACTTATTTATGGCTTATTTGTGGCTATTAATAGTATCATTTCCAAAGGCAGCACTAAAGTGGCATATTTGTGAAGAATGATAAACCTACTTGCATCGCTAACAAACAGCGGAGTGCTTCTACGATGATCATTTTAAGGACTACAAGTCTATGAGTGTTGTTTGACTGCAAACCTATTGTGTATGTAAGTGATATCCTGGTACCAGATCAGTGAAGCTCACCTCTACGTATGGGTAAAAGGAGGTCTGGCCCATGTTCTCCCAGTACGAACCCGTCTCAAAGCGCAGCTTGTACATGCCGGGGGTGAAAGCTTCTCGGCTGATGAGTCCCGGGCAGCGGCCGTCTTCATTTGTCGTCCTGAAAAATCACTGAACCGCTGAGTTGTAAAGTCTCATTAAAGCTGAGAAGGACTCTGTTCACGTCAATCTGTGCCCCTCCACTTTTATCTCACTAGCAAAGAAAAGATCTTTGCTGCTTTCTTTTGTTTTTTCATATTCTTGGTCTTACGTCGTCATTCAGGCTGATTGCAAGGTTTAAATATTAACATTCAGCGTCTTCTCAACTGGCCCTGTGGTGTCTAGAATATTTATTATGATTTAAAACGTCACACAATCATCCTCTTCAGGCCGCCATGTGGTATTTCTTGAATTCCCCCGACCTGTGGACCTTTACCTGGAGTGCATCTATCAGGACCCGTGGTGTCACTTGCAAGGCAACGGGATTTGTTGTATTGTGCAAAAAGAAACCACCATGGTTGAATCCAGTTCCAGCTCCCGTGGTGAATGCTATGTGCTGCTCTAAGAAAACTAAAATTGCGTTGGAGTGAATGGGGAAAGCCCCCCAAAAGCCTCTCTCTACAAATTAAAAGTCAGGCTCAGAACCCTACCCGACACTCAGCATGCTCCAGATCTTCAGCTGGGAGTCGAGTCGGTGCAGGCTGAGGGCCACCCTGGCTGCCGGGACGCCATCTCCGGTGTTCAGCACGTGAGTGGACAGAGGGCAGGACTCCGCTGCCGCCATGATCTGCCATGACAGGTGTGGACGGGTCAACTTTACCTGTAGGACCTTCGATTAAAGTCTCAACCGACTTCATTCTAAGACACTATGGCCCAATAAATTAAAACAATGATGAAGCCATTTCCCACCCGCAGTATCCATATATCTTGGGGACATCACAGTCACCATGGCAACAACAACTGTCATTCAACTTTTTTCATTTAATTGAACCATAAATAAGAAGTTAATGAATCTTAAAGCCCCTTAGCTTTAAATCTTATGTATTTCTCTATAACAATAAATAATCGTGACTAAAAGGCAGCAATCATAAAAAAAAACCCTCTTTAGGTATAACTTTATCTGAGTTTAAAAGTCAGAAACTCAGCTAACCTGCTTCGTCAGGACTGGGTGGGCGGGATGGGGGGGGTCAATCAGATGTGATTGACAGCTACCAACAACCCAACAACTGTCACCACATCTTGATTCAAATATTGACAATCCTGCACTGGTGCGCAGAAGCACGTGACCACGTTGAACCAGCGAGGAGAAGAACACAACACATCTCTAATGTGAAATACCCGAAGCTGTTCTGGCCAAACGTTGTGTGTTCATGTCGGGAACCATTACTCATATTAAGAAGCTGAGTGAGAAAAGAAGGTCTGAGGGCCTTGAAAAGCCCTTTAACGGCAACTAAGAGGGGGAACAAGCAGGAACAGCTCTCCGTGATGGACTTTTCATCTGTTGGCAGTTCGCTCTCCTTCACTCGGACGCCAACAGAAACCCTTCCGATGCATGACTGGACAAACCCAGTGAGACAGTAAGACATAACTGCTACCAAATTTAGGATATTTCATCCATTTCAAATATCGCTCGGCTTTGCTTGGATTGTTTTGTTACACATATTTGAATCATGTCGCAGGAATCTGTTCAATCTATCAAGGATTAAAAAAAACAATCAGTGGTGGACCGGCAGATCAAAGCTCCGTGCTTCCCATTTAAAGGACTTTCAGCCATTTGACCCTTGACCCTCCCCCGTGCTTTTCCCCAAAATCGCTCGATCCCCAGGATTGTCCCCATGTGAATGTGAGCCTGGCATTTTGGCGCACGACCTTTCCTGCATATCAAGGCTGACCCAAAGACCGAGGAACTGTGAGCTGGGGCCCTGAGCAGGAGTAATCAACGACATACGCGAGTAGAGTTTAAAAAAAAGGACAGAAAATGGCAGGCTAATTAAAATCGGAAACAGAAAGCCAATATGAGCTTAGAAAGACCTGAGATGAAGCTTAAATATTGATCGTGGCTGAACAAAATATGGATAAAAGTCCAAGAGTGTGAAATGTTTTGTCTGACGGCTACACTAACACTCACATACTGGTGATACTTCGTGAAGCATTCATGAAATCAAGGAAAGGGCGTTGGCGTGAAACGCAGAAACCCTCAGTGAGCCTCAGTGTGGTTTGTTGGGAGAGAAGCCTTACCTCCGCCTGAACGCACCTCTCCTGCTGCAGCGAGTTCATTCGGGTCCCACGACTCATCCAACCGGTCGAACTGTCACTGCACACGCCCACTTACCCAGCATGCACTGCAAACAGACCTGGTGTCAAAGGTTGTCCCGGCTCTAATGAATCATTAAATCCAGCTTCCCTTCAGTCAACAACATGTGATTCAGTGTTTGTTTGTGATTAAACTGTTCATACACAATAAGGTTCTACTGACTTAATTAAAAACCTGACAACACAATATTAAACAAAGCCTTTTTGTGGCGCCATCATATGATTTGACTTTTCACTGTAGCATAACTGTTGCCGTTTCTATATCTTTTTATGTGTTTTCGAACACTTCTGCAAACACTGCTGCCATTATTTTCTGTTCTTGTGCGATTAGTTTTGTCTGCTCTATAAAAATGGAAGCCATTATTATTATTAATATTAATATTATTATTATTACATATGTTGATCGTGAGGACTTCGACATCTGTAGAGGCTGTATGAAAACGTGAATTTGTTCTTAAATGGCACTTTTCCATCACCAGCACCCGCTCAACTCGACTCGGCTCGCCGTTCGCTCCGTTTTCCATCGCAGAAAGTACCTCCACAATAGTACCTGGTCGCCATAGCGACGCCGCAGGAAACTGCCGCCATACACACCCGCTACCCACACACACGGGACAATGGAGGAAATCGACTGTGTGCTGTTTTTGATCGTCGGGATGTGGCTGTTTCTCACAGCAAGGAGACAAACGTTGTTTCATTTGACCGCGGCGTGTTCTCCCGAGTTGCCGTAATAGTAATCGGTGTATCACACCATCTCTGGCCAATCTATTTAAAAATGGCGGGGTTATTCAGGACCCTCCGTTCGGCGCGTGCAATGATGGCGCAGTGAATAGTGACGATTCTCTCTGACCAATCAGCAGCCTGCCGTGTTTTCACGTCACATTTTGGTATCGCCTCAGCTCGCTTGGAACCTCGCCGGAGGCGATAGGAAAAAAGTATCTGGAAGCAGGTGCAGGTACGACTTTCACACAGTGGAAAACCAAACCGAGGCGAGCCGAGTCGAGCTGAGGCGAGCTGGTACTGTGTAGTGGCAAAGTGCCAAAAGCGACAGTCTCGCGTTGCCAGACTGTTGATTACTACTGTTAACCGCGGCTGCAGATGTTTTTCAGGCTTCCTGTGTTATAGCACCGATAGCTCCCCCGAATTCCATTATATTCTTCTCAGCTCGAGCTGTGTCCCCCTGTTTCCAGTCTTTATGCTAAGCTAAGCTAACCAGCTGCTGGCTGCACCCTTACATCTAACGGACAGATACGAGAGTGGTATCGATCTTTTTGCCAAATTCCCAAATTCACGTTTCCCAAATTCAGGAAGTGTATGTTTAATGTGTCCAAGAGCCGCCTACTTGGACTGGGTCTTATCGGCATGCCAACTGCCAAGCTCAGCCTCAAACCGCTGCCTTGGCCCGATCTGTCGTGGCTCCCACGATAGGGATCGCAAGATAAATGTGAGGGATTGTAAAATGATTAACGGGGGGAAAGTAGAAACAAACATTATGTATGCTACCCAAAGTCATGCTCATGTTTCCAGAGTTAGTCAAATGCTTGACTTGTGAATTATTACTGGATTACTTGACGCCTTCAGGAGTCAAACAAAGCAAGAAAATGAGACTTTGGTCGGTTGGTAAACATGTGCAGCCGGTTGCAAGTAGACATTGATTAAGGGAAGTTTACAGCACCGCCAGAAGGAAAGGAAAAAAAACATACCTACTTGAAACAAGTCTTCACGGCTCAACGTAGTGCTGAGAGCTTTCAGTCATCTAGAAAGGACAGGCATTATTCCTTTCAAGAAAAAAAACAATATATATGTGTTCAGAAGTCTCTTGTGAAGTCCTTAAATCATTCAGAGTTTAAATAATTAGCCCGGTGCCGGTAAACATGGTGGGCACTTAGCCGATCAAGCTTTCTCGCTCTTCCCGGAGTGTTTCCGTTTGATTTTTTTCAGCAAAACGGTGGCACTGACGTTTTGGCTCAGACACCCTCTTTCGTCCCTTCAGGCCTGTCGCTGCTCGTAGCGGCCCACTTTTCAGCTCGAGCGTTTTATGTTTGTTCGCTTGTAGCGTCACAGTCCGGGGCATCTGGCGGATTTCTCAGTGGATGTAGGAGTAATAGATCCCCAAAATGTAGAACAAAAGCAAAACAAAAACGTGAACAGCGCTGAGCAAGACGCTGAATTTCTACCAAACCTGACCTTTGACCTTTTGGAGGAGCAGTAGAGGAAAACCTGCCGGCGTCCGTGGAGCAACAAAATAGAATACACGCAAAAATATTGAATCATGTTATTATTACACGCATAAAGCTCCAACCACACATCTATTTTTATGAAAAATACCTTTACTACACTCACACTGAAATAGGTTACATTTAGCACTGACGACAAACACAAAAAGCACCAACAGCAGAAACTACAATGAAGCCAAATGAAATGATTCTGTAGCTGCAGTTACAGGATTCCTTATTAAAACATTGTTAGTACCATTTTTTTTTTCAAGAGTTTGAAACAGTGTTTAAGTATAAAGAGCCACTGCTGTACACGTAAATGTTTCCAAGAGTCATTTTTTAAACTGACAAACGCTTTGCACGGATGCTCCCAACATATTCACAGTCAGGGACAGTTTGTCCATATAGTCCAGCCGGGTAAACGTGCTCGAGGAAAAGTCTTTACGTGTTTGACTTGACAACGGTTCGGTGGCTTTGCTCTCCATATAACCAGTCACCCAAAATCTGGTGAAACAAACATTACGTCATAAAATGCAAGTTAAATATGATGGAGGCGGCGTACGCGACCATTGTGGTGGAAAGACATGGCGTAAACAGACAAATAGGTGGGTGCGGGGGGGCATCAACAACGTTTCACGGCAATCTGGGCAATAGTTGACAAGATAATGCGGAACATCTCAGTGTCGGATGGACGGACGGATAGAAGGTAGGGTGGACGCACAGGAGAAAATGGAACGGCGTCGTATCTGTATTTAAAAGTGTGCCACGTGAACGGACGCGTTTGTAAATTCGCAGCCATTGGGACGACAAGCAAAAGTGAGAAACAAATAGCATATCCAATATTCCAGTTAAAAGACAGTTGCAATTCAAACCCAAACACAGTGCTATACTTTTGCATCGAATGGACCTCCACGGAAATGCTACACAGTAAACACGTTGTTTTCATACCGTAAAGGTATCAAAGATTCGGGTTTTGTAATCCAGGATCAGGCTTAAATCATCTGCCTGGGAAAATGGTCCCTTTTGGTACTTTGACATTCACCTCTGATGGCATCAGTTCACTTCAGGACTACTCTTCGACTCTGACCACTGTGCTGCGAGGTCATTGATTGAACGGGGAGCTAATGCTAACCTGGATCAAAATGGAGGAGATTTTGTTTACCTGCCAGACTGATCCATAAGCTCACCTGAACCAAACAGTTTTCTCTGACAAAACCCATCTGTTAGCTAACCTTAAAGCAAAGCTGTGTCTCAATTTGCGTTCTTTCACTTGCTATTTCGAGTGCATACGTGCGTTCGCACTGACAATTATGGCAAAATGCAGTAGGAATCCCCGGATGACGTACTCATAACGGTCAACACTCAATGGTCTCTCCCTCAATGGTCGCCATCTTGGCTACGTAGCCGAAGGGGAGCGGTTTCACTAAGCACCACTGTTGTTGGATAGCAGCCATCAGTATGTTTATTGGGTTAATTTAGCAGTCTGAAATGATTTGGTACGGCGAACGGTTGCATTTCGCCATTAAAAAGAAGCAGCAGTCAAATATTGCGATCGTCATTTCCGCGCACAACAGCCGTGTTTGATTTGAAGAAAGTACCCGGTGTACAGAGTGTACTACAGGGAAGACTACTGACGGAAGTACCCGAACTGAGACACAGCACAACTCTTTATGCTGTTCGACTGTTCCGCTTACATGTAGCAAACTGTTTTAGCTACTGATCCGTTAGTTAACCTGAACCAAACTGTTTTTAAGCTGCTAAAAGAATCGATTAGCTAAACTCGGCAGTGTCACTTGGTAAACCAGTGATTGAACGACTTCACGGGGCCAGTGGGTGAAAATGTCACCAATTCACAATTAACTCACGTTGTCATATAATGGTTTCATGGTGGTAAGATGTATTCTTCCCCTTTATATCCACTACACGTCATTTTTATTCAGACTAAATGCTCATTTCAGGAAATTGCCAGAGTCTATATGTGACTTTATGACTGATTTCCTGAGTGAATTAAACTGTAATTCCCCCAGAGAGTCATTAAACCGTGCTCACTGAGCCTTTAACACAGACCCTGTACACATCTGGTTACACATAATAACAACTCGCCTGATGAAAATAAAGCGTGTGATGAGGAGCTGCCGGCTGCCACACTGACTTTATTAACATTAATAAGTGGAGTTCAACATGGGAAGCAAGGTTAGGGTGATAAATGGGGCCAGTATTACCTTTTTTAGTGAAGAAATTTTAGTTTTTTTCAATCTGGGTATAGAGTAATATATAATATAATGCAATATAATATAAAAAGAATT
This sequence comes from Coreoperca whiteheadi, assembly GCA_011952105.1. Taxonomy (NCBI): domain Eukaryota; kingdom Metazoa; phylum Chordata; class Actinopteri; order Centrarchiformes; family Sinipercidae; genus Coreoperca; species Coreoperca whiteheadi. The sequence continues at coordinate 1,781,439 of CM022474.1, read as the reverse complement.
ACAAAAACTGCCAAACATAGCTCATGAATTATATGCTTTGTTTTGGTAGGTGAACTATTAATGTTAAGATGTTGAACTATTCTTGATCGCATCACTAAAGAGAGACCAAAATAAAATCAAGTAAACTGCTCTGTGTGGTGGATTATCTGTCTAGGGAAAGTTAAGTCTCTCCAGGCAATTTTTTTTTTTTCAAGAGTTCTGAAATGACTGTAAAAGAAATGAATGTCTGCCTGAAATGTAGGAAATCACATGAAAACAGAGCATAACCATATGGTGGTATGGCGTACGGTGCTTTTTAAAAACACAGACGTTTAGCCTGTTGATTTTGGCGATTTTGACGTCATTGTGGACTGGAAACCAGAACTGGAGGAGGTGCAACAGAATAAAAATCGAACCGACAGCGACGGATAAGAGACAGATTCAGGAGTGGAGGAGAGTCAGTCCAACGCAGGTCACGTTGCCTCCTCGAAAGAATCTCCTGTTCCAGCTGTTACCGATCCCAGCTTTTGTCTCTTGAAGGATCTGGAAGGAGAGCAGGAGAGGAGTCCTACATGAGATGTTTGTGGGTCCTAAGAAATATGAAAATTCCCCAGTTAGACAATCATGTCAGAGTCCTTACATCAATACAAACTGTTCCTTTTACATTTGATTTGACGTGACTCTACCTGTGTCAGTTAAGAAAAAGACCACCCGATATGCATATAAAAATCCTATCAGGGAGCATCTAGGTTCATGGTTAAAAATCAAGTAATGCACCCCGTTAACCAAGTAAGTTTTCTTTAGTCTAATTAAAGAGAAAGAGCTAACGGACAGGATCAGGAACGAGTCCATCAGAGGGACAGCTCATGTTAGATGTTTCGGAGATAAAGCCAGAGAGGCCAGACTGAGGTGGTTTGGACACGTTC